>CANTUQ010000146.1:22933333-24140000 GCA_947683425.1 Excoecaria cochinchinensis
TTTAAGTTTTAAAAATCCAATTATATATTTTAACCAAAGCATTTTCGAAGTGAAGTCTCAAACACAAAGTCCCCAGTGGAGTCGCCACTGTGACGCGCGCCGAACCCGGGTAACCCAGCAAGGGCCCTCTCTTTGAATCCGCTTTAGGATTCGAGGTATGAAGGTTCGCATCTTTTGATCATGGGCGCCATGAGACATCATCGGTGTATCCCTCCCAATAGAACATTGGGGAGAATAACCTAGCCTATTGACGCCTAAAGGCACCTTTGAGGTATTTGGAGTCGCCACCCAATTTGCAAGAAATTGGGAAAAGGTTTCTCACCTCTATTGGTCTAAACCAGAGATATGGTGTCCGGAACTTCCCTCTTATTTATGCTTTGGTTAATTATAAATGGGTTTTTAAATTCTTAAAATTATATCTCTCATCTCACACGAGCGATGCATTAAAAGTAAAAGCGCATTTCAAGCACGTAAAGGAAGTAAACGAAAGCGATAAGTAAATAAAGAAAGCAATAAGTGAAAGCGGTAAACACGCAAGCACGCAATTACAATAAAAATAGGGGCAGAATACAACCCCAATAAAAAGAGATCAAAGATGTAAGTGGGACGGAATACAATCCCCAAAAGATAAATAAAATTGCCCCAAAATTAATTACAAGGGCCCAAATAAAAATGAACTTGAATTTAAAACACTCACTCAAGATTAAAATAAAAGAACATACATAAATCGGGGCATTATTTAAGGAACATTGGTTCCTTCGCGCTTGTTCGAAATTTAGGAACATTGGTTCCTTCGTATTAATTTGAAGAGGGCTCGAAGAGTCATTTTTGATTGCTTGAATTGAAAAACCGGGATGAGTGATCCCATTTTTGTAGAAAAGTTGACTCTTCGTTTTAATGGTGACATTTTTATTGTCGGGCTAAAATAAGGGACATTGGTCCCAATTTTATTAGTGAAAATTCCAATTTAATCATAGAAGTATTTTTGTGATTTTTTATCACACGCGTGCACGAATAAACATATATATTTACAAATAACACGACATAAAGAAAGGGTTAAGAAAGGTCTCACCGAACCGGAGTACCCGCCTACGCGTTGCGACCCATCCGGGGAGTCGCGAGGACGCCCAAATAACTCGACTCAAGTTAAACTCATACAAAAATTAACATCAAAAATAATATTAGTAAATATTTTAGGCAAATTAATCAAGCAAGTGCGAAATATAACAATAACAATAAATGATAAATAATGATAACGACAATAATATTATGATAACAAATAATAATATTATATGGCACGTAAACAATTAGCATGACAATAAGTAGGTGATGACAATACTAACAATTATAATAACATAATATCAATAAATATACAATGAACATATAATAATGATAACAATAAAAAAGATGATACATAGCAAATAAATAAATATAATGATAGCAACGATCATGAATATATAATAATAATGATAATAATAATAATATAAGTGATAATAAGGTGGTAATAATGCAAATAATAGTAGTAGTAAATGACAAATAATATGAAAACAGAATAATCAATTAGAAATAATAATAACAATAATAATAATAATAATGATAGTAATAATAATGCCAAAATAAGGGAATGGATGGCCAATAGAATAACCATAATAATAACTACATGAGGATAATATTAAATAGCAAGAGAAATGATAATATAAATGGGGATTGGTGACCAACGGCAAAAACAAGTAAAAATTAAACTATAAAATCAAATCAAATCCACATGGAGAAGTTGGACCAAAAGCAAAGCTAAGGGTGTCCACAGTAGCAAAAATAGAAACTATTAACCATGAATAAATATGATAATAGCAACAAAAATAATATTAACAACAATAAATAACATACAAAAAATAAATGAGGACGAGTTCAAGAATGTTTACCCTCAGAATTTTTAGATTGGAAATAGGATGTCTCAATCCGTTCGCCTTGTCGATTTTTTTTGATGATAATAATATTTGAAATAAATATAAAATCTGTGTTCTAAACAAATTATCTTGAGAAAAATATTTTTTTGTGGGATGAAGGAACAAAGAAAATTAATTTTTCTTGCTCAAATCAACCCAAGATTAAAATATTTTGTAATGGCAAAACTAAGATTTTAGAAGAAAACTTGAAGATTTTTTGAAGGGTTTTTCAGAAGCAAGAAAAGCTTCCTGGAGAGTGGAAAAAAGGTAGAGAGGAAAAGCTAAGAAAAAAATTGAATTCAATCTGCCCTCGTTAAAAAATGAGGGGAAAATCCCCATTTAATCCTGTCTTGGCCAAAAATGGCAAGGGACAAAAAAACTTTCATTTTTAGTTAATCTAAAATAACATAAAATGGTGAAACAATGAAAACTGAAAAAATCAGAAAATCAGACTGAAAATAGCGGAAAAAACGGACAGGCGAAACAGGTCGCGCGGAGGAGCCAAGGGCGCGCGGCAGCCTGCGCGTGGTGCCCTGGCACCGCGCGCGGCAGGCTGCTGCGCGCAGCCTGCCTCGCGCAGGCGGGTCGCGCGAGGCACCCGCCCCTGCGCGCAGGGGGGTCGCGCGAGGCGCCCGCCCCTGCGCGCAGGGGGGGTCGCGCGAAGCGCCCGCCCCTGCGCGCAGGGGGGGTCGCGCGAGGCGCCCGCCTCACGCGCAGTGGCATCGCGCGAGGCGCCTGCCTCGCGCGCAGGCGCCCCTGCGCGAGGCGGGCGGCCTGCCTCGCAGGCGCTCCTGCGCGAGGCGGGCGGCCTGCTTCGCAGGTGCCCCTGCGCGCTGGGGCGGCCTGCCTCGCAGGCGCCCCTGCGCGCTGGGGCAGGCGGCCCCGCGCTGCCGCAGCGGCACTCGCGACCAAAAATTATTTTTTTTTTATTATTTTTTTTTAATTTTAATTTTGATACAAAATTAATATATTTTTTACTCCATTTTAATTTTAATTTCCCCAAAAATATATTTTTTAATTATTTTCCGAGAAAACACACATTTGACAAGGGAACGATCGATTCTCACATTTCTTGCCGAAAATCGGTCTTCTATTTCATCACCGGGTAATCCTGATCTTGGACCGCCTCGGGAACCGGTGTCTACAGGGTGATTCCATGTCCATTGTGAAGCGACCAGCTTTCACAAGTCTTAATGAACCTCCATCTGGTCTCGAGTCCTAGAAGCGGACTTTCGAGAACGACCCGGATGCCGAGTGGGGTTTGACACGCGTCACAATGTACCTTCAAGTATCTATGTGTTTCGACCCATTATCCACCCCCTTTGTAAATACAGGCATTTGATAAGCAATAAATGAGTAATTTGAGAAGTATGTAGTTATGAGTGTATGTGGATGTGACTGTTTTATACCATGATGTTGTATTTTATACATATCTATTATGTTCCTTTGTTTTATTTGGATATCATACACCTGTGATGACATTGATAACCACTATGAGCTGTTATCCATTTCATGTGTTTCCTCACTAAGCATTTGCGCTTAGCACGGGTGTTTCATCCGTGTAGGTACCGAAGACGCGGTGATTTTGAAGGACACCCCGCATCTCCTGAAGCCAACACAATAGGGGCTCGTTTATATAGGTTCTTGTATAGTATTGTAAGGAAATTTTGTAAATATAACTTTTGAATGAGCATAGCATAGTTATGATTTTTAATAGCAAAGATAATTGTATAGGCCTGTAACACTAAAATTTTGTAATGGGACTTTTACTGTTATAATAATATAAAGTATAATGGCTTCTGCATATATATCCATAGGATTTCATTATGATTTCAAGTTATTAAAAGAAAATTTTATATTTTGTCTTTTAATAACTTAAGTGTTTTGGATTAGAGCTTTTGGTTGTGTGGCATCCCTCACTTGCCATGGTAACCCACTACGTGCGGGTCAAGGGGTGTTACAATGCATATGTGAATAGTAACCCATGTACATGTGAACAGTACCATATCAATCAATGAACTTAGAATTTTTTATGGGCATTCATTTTGGATCTTCTTGGCCTATCAATATATAAATGAAGAAGGGAGAAATTACATAACCAAAGTATGATTTTGACCTGGAATATATGTGGAATGCAACAATACATTTTATGCTTATATAGGAAATCGATATAATATTGAATATGCAAAATTTTGAAATAAAGTTATGAGTATTGTGTGGATGATTGGAATTAAGGATTGATGCATATATTTGGGAGTGTTTTACCTGTGCAAGAAGAGTAGTAACATATATAGCCATTATGCTGTCAAAATATTTACTGCTGAATAGTAATAAATTGAATAGAATAATAATATTTTTAAAAAAGAATTCACACCAAAACCATTAAGGGCCAATTTGACAAAATTTATGAAAATAATATTTTCAATTTATAAAAATTTTATTCTAAAAAAATTTATCGCAAAAAGTAGATAACTGTTTGGCAAATAAAATTCAAAATGACTTACAAATTCAAAAACAGTTGTCAACTATTTGGTAAATGATACGATTAAAAATAACATTTTAGAATGAAAAGAGAAAAAAAGACATATATAGATTTTAATATATTTTATTCAAAATTTTACTAAAAATAATAATTATTTCCACTTATTTGCACTTTTTTATTTCACTAAACTATTAAAATCATATATTTTCATATATAATTAAATAAAAAAATTAAAATATATATATTATTTTCATAATTCATCATACATATTATTTCTTATAATTCTAACTAATTAAACTATATTCTTTTTTCTACTAAACCAAAGACAATTTGATCAGGGATAAAATCCATTTCTGTTATTCTACCACTTATGCTCAACAATCTCAAAATTATCAAGTGGCACAAAATTGGGGTCTTCACCAAGTCTCGTAAAAGCTAGATCACTTGAAAAATATCTTCAAATATAATTATGCAATGTTGCCACGTGTCAATCAAACATTAAAAATTTTTTGGAAATGGCGGGATGAACTGCTGATCCGTTTGGTGTGGGGTTGAAGGCAATCCAACTATATGCAGTTACCTGAGAGATGCTTCAAATCACCATTTATTATGCAATTACACCATTTAATATTTAAAGACTCCAACTTTGACAGGCCTACGACAATGAGAAACGTAGTAAAGATTAGACATTGTATATGCTTTTGGCAACCAAGTTATTCTCTCATGAGTAAGAACTATGATTAAAAACCAAATTATAGCAAATTAACATTGAAAAATAGCAAGTAACAATAATAAGAAATATGTGCAATTATTAATCAAGTTGGAGCACATTTAAAAATTAAAAATACCTTTGGGATGAACATGCCCGCCACCAATACCTGGACATCTCTCTAATAGCTTGAGCTTGGGATATATATATAAGCCAATGACTATTATTAAAACAAGGAGTACTATATAGGAGGCAAAAGCATGCCCAGGATACAAATACTATACTAGTAGAATAAGAACCCAATACAAACGATCTCAACAAAGCAATTCCTAGCCTATTTACTACTACAAAAACAACAGACCTAGCAAGGAACAAAAGGCAATAATTTTTAATAAAGGCAATGAGCCATCTAAGCAAAAGACCAAAACCCTTATTAACACCCTATTTTGGAAGATAAAGGAAGAAGAACCACGGCATGATAAGAGACCCTGACACCAGACTAGTAAAAGAAATAACAAGGAAAAAAACCACCCCTGCAGTTACTCACTCACCGCTGAAACAAAAGTAGCTCCACAGAAGAGCATCCGGTAACTATTTTCCCTCTAAATTTGATTGTTTTCTCTACTTTTTGACCAAAGAAAAAGAGATGAGCTCAAGAGATATTAGTAAAAAAGAGACACCAACAACAAGACCTAGAATGGCAGTGCTTTTCTTGTGCTTCCTCATGATAGCACATATAAAACTACTCTATCTCCTTTCACCTCCGCACTCTGGCTACTCAGCAGTGGGCAAGGTGCCATTCTTCGATGATGGCAAATTGATGGCAAAGAATGCACCCTAGAACATGCGTTAATATTCTCGCTGCAGATATAAGGATTAAAAGAAAATGGATGAAGAAGAAGGAGAAATTAATCCAGGAGAGGGAATGGAGAAAGAAAGAGAATGAAAATGGAAGAAGAAGAAGAAGAAGGACAAATTAATCCAGGAGAGGGAATGGAGAAAGAAATTCTAAGGGAAAATGGAAGAAGAAGAAGGAGAAATTAGTATAGGGTTTTGGGAAGGTAAAGTTGCTCCCATTTGCATTTTTTCCCTTTCACGGGTTATGTTGTGCTTGAATTACATGCTCCTTTTCATATCAGTAATAATGGTTTAAATACATGTCAATTTTTGAGTTAAGGTGTTTATTTGGTCATTTATTTAGTTCAGGTGTCTAAATAAAAAATGGTGTCAAGTTAGAGTGTCTTTTATATATTAGGCCAATATAATATTTAGAAATAGTACCTTAAAATAAGCCATGTATCTACCGTCATGTAGAATTTCTAGTGGAATTTCACAAAATTTAATGCCATGTATTTTTCATGACTTTGTATTATTTCTAATAACCATTTCATTCCCGTTTGATAAGACACCATACAAGGTTTCTTATATATAGATGATGCATAATACTCCCCTATTGTTGTAATTGAACATGTGACAATTGATAAGAATTCTTATTCATCACTATCAACATCATCAATGTAATAGTCATCATCCATATCTAGGATAACAATCTAAAGAAATATATGATAACACACACACACACACACACATATATATATATATATATATATATACCGTATGATAACATAATCGGTATACAATGACGAGAGAAGGATGCTACCAGATAAAACACAGGAGGAATATAATAACTAAAGCAAAATTATAAATTTCTTCATTTCCAAAACACTTTCACATTCGTATATAATTAGGTTTACCACATTACCTTGCATAACATGTTCATTCGATTATTTAAGCCACATAATCAACATTTCTTATAAGTTACTATTCACATTATTCATAATACATGCAGATCTTTAATTACAAAACCGATTCCATTTACATACAATTAAGAAATACAAAATCTATTTAAGGAACTCCTACGGACACATTGGCCTCAACTTGTAATGCCCCAATACCCCTTGGAAGTAGCGCTACAGAACCCTAAATCAATACTTTTACTAAGTACTTTTAGTTTTACTTACAAGGTTTACAATATAACTATACAAGTCCCCATTACATGCTTTAAATACAAAATTACCATTATCATATACACTGCCTCAATATACAAAATATGGAACAGTCTATACATTACAAAAGTTAACCTGCAAGAAGACTTGTAACTCTCTCATAGTAGCCTGCAGATGTTCCACGCACAACTTGTAACACCCCAATGCCCCTTGGGAGGACAAGGGAGCGCTACACGATACTAAGCATACAATTACCATATTCAATTAACATTACTTAATATCACTATCATTATTAGCATACACTAAGCACTATAAGCCATACACTTCCATTAGCTCATACACTATTACTAGTACATTATAGTTCCCATATTACAAGTTATAGATTTCACTTTTTAACTTACATATTACTATACAGATTACAAAAAGAATAGCTATTACAAAAATGGAGCTTTAACTTTACAAAATCATTACACTCAAAATGACACTTCCCGTTCCTAGGGTGGCCTGTAGAACTTCCTTCAAAACTTGACTCCAATCCACAACCTACACAATAATCAAATTACGCTAATTCACTGTCCAATTCAAATCACTATCCAATTAAAATCAATTAACCATATACACACAATAAGCACATACTTTAACACATCAAAGCATATCAATTCACACTCAATCCCAAACCTCTTGGAGCACTCCTTCCTTTCTTTCTATACCACCTTCTCTTTACCCTTGGTAGCTCTACTTGGCTCTTCACCTCATATACACATACAACATATGTGCAATTCCATTAGACTATACTCATAGCTTAAAATTCAAATCAGAAATAGAAGGAGATGAAGATAACAAACTCTATGCCAAGACTTACCTTTCAAGCTAAATACTTAATCTTCTTAACTTTCACTACTTAATTCTTAGAAATCCATGGCAATTTGTAGAATAAGAGAAAGAAGGAGACGGATGAGTTATTGAAGAACAAAGAAGAAGAAATCAAAATGACAGAATTTCCCATTCTCTCTCTCATCTAAACCCGTATATGTGCATGCAAGGAGGAGGTGTCAAATTCCCATCCCTTCTCATGCTAAGTGGCCGGCTCCTTCAATCCCACATGGCTTCCACTAACATTAAATTAACCTTAATTAAGTTCACTTAGTTAACCTAATTTATCCATCACTTAACACTAATCATGCATTATTACCATTTAATCACTACTATACTTTCTTTTCTTTCAATTAAGTCCCTAGTTTCACATTTTCAATTACGTCCAAATCTGTAAACCCTAATTAACACCCTATTTACTCTAATCACACTCAATACTACTAGGGTGATTTTCGGGGTGTTACACAACTCGAGCTTTACACTTCAAATCTACACGGGGAAAATACCCTTGCTAAGCGATAACTTTTAGTAGGGATACACAAAGCATATAGACTTCTAATGAAACAACTAGATCACTCATTTTACATATCAATAAATCTTATACTCATCATGCCTGAACTTTTTAATATCAACATTTTAAAACAAACATACAATTAGTATAACCACAATAATCATGCTTGTCATAATTACATCCACTAATACTATTCCAACATGCTTATTTTTAACGTACTTACTTCAATTACATACGTTGACATGCAGCTAATCTTTAGCTTTAACATCTAGAATTTACGATAGTTATAACATATCACTACATTTCACATGAATTTATGTGCATGTAACAAATCATAGTGTGACGCGCGCCGAACCCCGTGGCCTCCCAAAAGCCCGCTTTAGGGCGATCAAGATGGGATTCATTAAAACTTGTAAGGTATTTACAAGTGCATCTATTTTGGGCAACAAAGAGGTTTCTTGGAGTCGCCACCCAATAGAATATTGGGAAGGGTCGTCTAGCCTCAGCGAGCCTAAGACGGTGCATACATATCCATCTTGAGCAAGCCAGAGAGATCTTGGAGGTCTCAGCCTCTACCCCCTGGAGCCTAGGATTTGTAAATTGAAGTCTTTTGGTGAGACTCAAGAGGTGTCTTGGAAGTCCTAGACCTCTCGCCTCATTGAGCCCCAAAGACCAGAGTGAGTTCGGGACTTTTCATTTATTTGTACCTTGATCAATATTATGATTAAGTTTTGAATTCATTATTTCACAAACTTTCCACACGATGCATTTAATTAAGGCGCGGTCATTCACATCAAAAGCAATAGGTAAAGCATTATTAAACATTCTCAAAAAAAAAATTACAATAAAACTAGGGGCAGAATACAACCCCCATTGTAAATAAAATACAAATCATGCATAAATCGGGGTATTTATTAATGATGAGGACATTGGTCCTCGCATGCATATTTATTATAAAACACTTTTCATGTGATGATTTTATTTTGGATAGAGAAAATTGAGACATTGGTCCAATTTTTATTTAGGACAAATTCCAAACTAATTAATAAAAATGCTTTGTGCTTTTTCCTCTAGCGCCTAAAATAAACAAATTTATAGGAAAATTACATAGCAAAATAAATGGAAAAGCAAAATGAATAAAATATCACAAATAAAGCAAATAAATACTTGATCCCAAACGAGCCTTCTGAATCTTCCCGTGTGCTCGCAAAAATGCCCAAGAAGGAAAATGAGATGTGAAATAAAAATAAAACACAAATAGAATAATGTTAGTAATTGAATCATTAAAATCAATTAAATATAAAATAAATGATAAAATAAAATAAAATGAGATAAAACGAAATGATATCAAAATAACAAATGAATTAACATGTTTACAATTTAAAATAAATGAGAAAAATGTGTTATGAACAACAAATGGATTAAAATATGTAATTGGAATAAAATACAACATGTTAATTAAGGTGTAAAAATATGAACATGATAATAGTGAAAATGAATAAGTGAACAAAATATTAAATATATGATAATGACAATGGAAAAGAAGAAAAAAATGATTAAATAAATGACATGATTAATTAAATATGTTCACAAATGATATAAACCATTTACATGGCAAAAAGATCAATCAAAATGAATTAATTTAATTACATGTTAAAAATAATGATGAATTAAAGTGAAATAAATTAATTACATGTTAGGAATTAAAAGAAATCAATATTCACATGAATAAAATAAATGAATGAGAATAATAATAAAAATATACATGTTAATAAATTAAATAAATAAAATAAATAAATAAATAACTGAAAATAATAAAAATGAACATGAATAAATTAAATATGAGCAAAAAGAATAAGAAGAACAAGCCCGGAATGTTTACCCTCAGAGTTTCGGATTCGATGAAGGTAAAAAGATGATTGATTTCCTTATTATTGATTTGCAAGATTAGACTTGAATAATAAAAATGTTGGAATTTTATTCCAAGAAAAAATAGGTTTAAAAAAAAACTAATCAAAAAAACTCTTTGAAAACAAAGAATTAATTTCCTTGCTCAAAGGAATTCTTTTTATTGAGTACACAAAAAAACCTTGAAAAAGTTAAATGGAAAACAAATGAGAAGACAAAAAAACTGAATTTTTGAGAACAAATCATCAATTTATTTGTCTCAAAATTAAATCCACCAACAAAATTCCATCCACAAATATATTTAGAAGAAATTGTGATGGAAAAAGAATGAAAGACTGATTTTTCTTTTTGATCTTTGGTTGGGGAAAAATCTGGAATTTTTTAGAGTTTGAGAGGAAGAAGAGAAAAAGATGAAGAGAAAAAAAACCATAGAAAAATCCCCAAAAGAATTCCCCTTAGGTTTTCATCTCATTCTTTTTATATGAAAAAAATAGGAAAAATAAAATAATTAAAGGGACAAAATTTAATTAAATCAGATATTACCTATTTTAATTTTTAAAAATGGAAAAAATCCCTTTAAACCGTGAAAAAAGGGATAAAAAACTGATTTTTAGGTCCATAAATCGGTAAAAAAGGTCATCAAACCCTTTAGCGACGGCCAGAAGAGGAGGCAAGCCCGTCGCTATAGGGACGGGCGTCGGAGCGGCAGCCTCTCGTGCACGAAGCGCGCGCGCCAGCGCGATGGGCGGCGCTGCGCTGGCGCGCGCGCAGTCCGCACTGTGCTGCGAGCGCTTTTAGCGACGCGCAGCATTGGCAACGCTGCGCGTCGCCCTTGCGCATGCAGCGTGCTGGGCGCTCGAGCGCTAGCGAGCTGGGCGCGCCGCCGCGCCCGACACTCGCGATCCGACTTTTTTTATTTAATTTTTATTTTAAATTGACTAAAAATACTATAATTTTAAGCCCCCATTTTTCAAAACTAATTTTTAAAATATTTTTTTTATTATTTTTTCATTTTTCACTCTAAAATGCAAATTTAAATAGGAAATCACCACTTTCAACCTTTTTGCCTGTGACAAGGCATCTTAGGTTTTCATCTCATTTTTTTTATATGAAAAAAATAGGAAAAATAAAATAATTAAAGGGATAAAATTTAATTAAATAAGATATTACCTATTTTAATTTTTAAAAATGGAAAAAAATCCCTTTAAACCTTGAAAAAAGGGATAAAAACTGATTTTTAGATCCAAAAATCGGAAAAAAAGGGTATCCGACCCTTTAGCGACGGCCAGAAGAGGAGGCAAGCCCGTTGCAGCATTGGCGACGCTGCGGGTCGCCCTTGCGCGCACAGCGCGTTGGGCGCTAGGTCACCCGCAAGCTGGGCGCCAGCGGGCCTGCTCGCTGCCGCAGGGGCGCCGCCGCGCCCGACACTCGCGATCCGACTTTTTTTTTTTTTTTTTTATTTTAAATTGACTAAAAATACTATAATTTTAAGCCCCAATTTTTCAAAACTAATTTTTAAAATAGTTTTTATTATTTTTCCATTTTTCACTCTAAAATGCAAATTTAAATAGGAAATCACCACTTTCAACCTTTTTGCCTGTGACAAGGCATCTTATCATCATTGGGTAACTCTGATCTGGGCTGTCTCAGGACCCGGTGTCTACAGTTGCCCCCAATTTTGGGGAAACTAGTGCACTAGTGCCTAGATGAGCTAAAATTCAGAGAAGAAGGAAAGAGATGCATACCTGAGGCAGCCCTTACCTTTTTGCCTTGTGGAATTTTACGACTTGTTGCCGTTGAGCTATAGCGCTATCAGACTGTGGCTCGTTTGCAATTTTTTCTATCGCATTGTCCCACTCGTCTCCGTTCGGCTTGCACGGCATCTATGAGATGCGGTGTCCTCTAACCCCAATCCCGTTGCGATCTGCTCTATCGCTGGTGCCCCGCTAACCTCATCTCGATCTGCACTGTAGCTGATCTATTCTGTTGGCCTCATCTCGGCCTGTACGGTGTTTGTGAGATGCAGTACTCTGTGACTACAACCTCTGTTTGCGATCTATTCTATCACTGGTATCCTGCTAGCCTCATCCCGACCTGCACGGTGTCTGTGAGATGCAGTACTCTCTAACCACAGTCCCGTTGCGATCTATGCTATCGCTTGTGATATGTTAGCCTTGTCCCAACCTGATTGCCCCCGACATAATATGAATGAAGAGGTTTTCTTTTCTGGGTAGTTTCTGATAAGGTTAAGCTGAACCCACCTCTCGGATCATCTCAGGATTGAAGGGATTTGGAATACTTTTGAAAATAACTTGATGTTCCGAAGAGACTAAGAAAGCCTTAAGAAAAGGTCTTAAATATAATGCTCCAAAGAGATCGAGAATGCCTTAAAAAGGTCTTAAGGATAATGCTCCAAAGAGACTGAGAATGCCTTAAAAAAGGTCTTAAAGATAATGCTCCAAAGAGACTGAGAATGCCTTAAAAAGGGCCTTAAAGATAATGCTCCAAAGAGGCTTTGATGCTCATTGGGAGACTTTGATGTCGAGCCTCCAGAGAGAAAATTATTATTTGAGGGTTTGGTTGCATGCCCTCAGGCGGATAGGTTTCCATTTCTTTGGTGATTCTTCTGTTTTTGTTTTTGTTTTGGGATTCTGTTTCCTGGAATTTTTACACTTTGGATGCATTCGAATTTTTACAGTATGTTGGATTTTCAAGGCCTCGAAAACATCTTTTTCTTTTTGTTTTGTTATTTTGCTTTGAGAATTTGCACATTTGAATTTGGATTTTGTACACTTATTGTGTGATGTGTGTAAGCGTGCCTCTTATGACAGAAAAACTTACCTGTTCGCTCCTGGCATGGTGTGGATGGAAAGGCTTATTCTTTTCCCTCTTGGGAGCAGGTCCTTGAGATTCTTCTCTTGTGAGGACTTCATCTTGATTTGATTGTTTGGCGTGGATGAACGCCGATGCAGAGCTAAAATTGTACCTTGGCTCACTTTCGCATCTGATTTCCTTTAGCATGGTGTGCCCGAATAGGCTTGTTCTCTTGGGCGTTTCACCTCTGTACATATTTACTTGATTTTAGGCTACATACAGTGGCGGATCATGTCGATCTGAATCCGTCCTTTGGATCATCCTTGCTCATGAGGTCTATTCAGACCCTTCCCTCTAAGTCATGTACACAACAACATATACAAAAGATTGTGTGTGCGTATGGAATCACGGGTATGAAATATACACATAAAGCTATCTACACGAGACATAAGTAAAGGATTAATGTACAAGAATTGTGTGTACAACCATAAGTGTAATGGACTAAATGCACGTGATATGCAGGGCAATATGCAAAAGATTTATGCATGTGAGATGCAGAAATGGATAGACCACATCCCAGGTGGTTAAGGGATTCGTTGAGGGTACTGCTCAGCTGCTCACATTGTCTGATGCCCCCAAGGATCTAGAAAAGCGTTGTCTTGGCTTTATAGTCTCTGACCCCTAATCTTTTCAAAGAGAACTGCCTCGTGCGCATTTTTGCCCCCCGATCAATGAGCATCTTGCCCCCAACACTCTGAATCAAGTTCTGCATTATACGGCACTTGTCTAAAGGGAAGTCATTTCGAGTAATGCTGCCTTATTGCTTCAGGCTTCAAAAGTCATTATTTTAAAGGTAGTGCATCCCTGATGGATTTTCACACTAGCTTTTTTTAGCGGGAAATGCGTCCCTTTAGGGATTTTCACATAACCCCGTGCCTAATTTTTGCCTGGAATGGAACCAACCCACTCCAGCGGCTATTTCTTCATTTTTTTTTGAAGGACATATGCCTGTTCCCAAGTTTTCACCCTGCCCTTTGGCCTATCTTTTGCTTAGAGAGCTAGTCATGGTTTTCATCTCTGACGGCCTTCTTCTTTCTTCTTCTTTTTTTTTTTTGTCATTTAAGGGGTAGGAGGAGGAATTGTCACATGAAAAATCATTATTGTTGCTTTGATAATTGCTCCAGCATATGTCCTTATGCCTGCAATAGGTTTCTCTTAACCAGCTAATTGCATGTTTATGCCTAGCTTATGCATGCATTTCTATCTATAGGCACCATATAGCAATAAGAATGACCATGACTAGACATGTGATACAAAAGCACTAGTTTTACTTAGTTTCAATGAGTAACAACTTAGGTGCACCCGATCTCCTATTATTAATCAGCCCTCTCGAGTTTTCTTGATTGAATATTTTCTCTCAAGCCTCTAATTTTTGCCCAGGATGCCTTTTCCGGTTTTCACCCTGACGAGGCACCCAATTTTAGCAAGGCCGCCTTTTTTTCGGTTTTCGACCCGCGGGGCTTTTATTCTCTTCTTTTGATTTTTAGCCCTTAACCCTGGACCCTCTTGAGTCTGTCAACATCGATCGGTTCTATCCGTTACTGCTCTCTTGGATAACAATCTCTAGAAGACAAAGGGACCTTCTCACACTCGCCCAAATTTACCTCGTATGTCTGGAACACCTGGTCTCATTTGCTTGACAATTGAATCTCCCTCCTTCATCGGATGCTTTCTGGCCGTCAAGCAAAATGTTTCTAATGGATCTGATCGTGGGGATAATCCCCTGACTTGTCCTTGTCTAACTTGTGCAATTACTGCTTTCGTTGTTGTGCTCTGTCGGCTTCCAAAATTTAGCCATGACTGTCCTTAAAGATTTGAGCTTCACATCTATCGGCCATACTGCTTCTGCCCCCTGTGTCAAGGAATAATAGATGACTCTTGTAGAGGTTCCAATGGTGGCTCTCTAGCCTCGAAGTGCAAAAGAGTCATTTCTCTGCCCAAGCCTTTTTCATGATCTTTTCTGCCAGCATTAAACCATTCATATAGGTCGTGCAAATTTTGGCTTGGATTTCTTCCGTCTCTTAGCTCCTTCCTCATTCATCAACTTGTTGCTTGTATAGTATACCCTTCGTACAGATAAAACGGGTAGATGGTTTGTAGATCAGCATTTTGGTCATTTTTCTTTTGGCAACTAAGAAGAATGGTAGGATACGGACATGTACAAATCAACAGGATTTGGGTAAAAATTGCCCCCAAGATGTTTTCCTTCTATCTTTTTTATTTCCTTCCTTCTTTTTTTTTTTTTCTTTTTTTTCTTTTTCTTTTTTTTTGTTTGTTTGTTTTTTTTTGTGCTTGTTGTTCTTTTCCTTTTTATCTTCTTTTTTCGAAGATAAGCTTTGTCCTAATACACATACCCGTTCTCTTCTTGACTTGGGATAGCATTGACCAAATAAGTCCGATTTTGAACTCCGACCAAAAAATTTTAGTTTCATCTCTGCTTGTGGATTCTTCCTTTTAACCTTTTCTGCCCCGTCCAGCCTGGTCTTCTGAGCTTCTACTTGACTGGTCCATGATCGGGATATGTTGGAATGATGTGTTTGATGCCTTTATGATTATCTCCTGGCATGTCTTCATGGGTCCAGGCAAAGACTTCTTCAGACATTTTTGTTTTAATTCTCTTAAATTTTGTCTCACCTCAGGAGTCAAATTAGGGGCAACCAAGATTACTATTTATTGAAACTAGATGAAACGGTGTTTTAAACCAATGCCTTAATCATGCTTATTATTTATGCCTGATGCAATAAAATATAAAAATGCATATATAAGCAAAGCCCATATTATTAAAGCATAAAAGATAAACAAGTGCATAGTTCAGGAATACACTTTAGAAAATGAAAAGCATTATAACAACTCTAATCCTTTCTTTCTTCATCCAGGCCAAGGACCAATTCTTGAATGCGATCTCTCAGAGGGCGACAATAGTCTGTCCGATGCCCTGTGTACTGGTGATACTCACAATACCAGTCTGTTCTATGCCTCAATTTTCCTTGACTTGGGGCAGGCCTAGCTGGCAAGGGTTGCAACTTCCCTTCCTTGATGAGATGAGTGAAGTGCCAAGATAGAGGCTTGCCCGAGATGGTGAGGTGTTTAGGAGTCATTCCGGTGGTTGAGACCTCTACTGCCTTGGTATTTCCCCCATTGCCACTGCTGTTTCCTAAGGCCAAGTTTGCAGATTTAGCCATCTCAGCCTCAGCTTTAATGGCTATATCTTTTAAGGACTCCCAGTCCTTCAGCCCCTTCATCTTTAGCCCATCTTTCAAATATGGGCTGGCATTCCTAATAAACAGCCTAATCTGGTCTGGAGTGTCCGGCCTCTTCTTCATCTCCATTACCCGGTTCCTCCATCGGGTCAAGTACTCATGGAATGACTCGTTCGGCTTTTGTTGTAGTAACTCTAGATCTTTCAAAGTGACCTCCATCCTTGTACTACAAGTCATATTGCTGGAGGAATTCCTCCGTCAGTAGATCCCAGTCTTCTTTTATTCTCTGATCCAGTCCATGTACCAGCCCACCGCAGGACCTGTCAAGCTTAAACAGAAGTATTCTACCTTTTGCCTCCTTGTTAGAGTGATACCTTTCATTTTCAAAGAGTACTGCTTGATGTGTGCGGTGGGGTCCGATGTGCTATCAAATTTTGGGACATCAGGCATCTTAAAGTTCAAGGGGATTAGATCTCCTCCATCCAGCTCTTTGTCTTCGGGGGTTCATCTCTCGACCCCTTGTCAACATCTTAGCCATTGCCTCGAACTTTTCTTCCATCTTCTTCCAGATGGTATCTTCTATCTGGGGTGCTTTCCTTCTCACTAACAGGGGTTCATCATATTCATCCCCTTCTAGGTCCTCTTCCAT
This sequence comes from Excoecaria cochinchinensis, assembly GCA_947683425.1. Lineage (NCBI taxonomy): Eukaryota > Viridiplantae > Streptophyta > Magnoliopsida > Malpighiales > Euphorbiaceae > Excoecaria > Excoecaria cochinchinensis. Next base: position 22,950,492 of record CANTUQ010000146.1, read on the forward strand.
TCGATGGGCTACTCCTCTCTTTTGCCCTCCTGACGTGGCAGCCCCTAAGTCCACTAGTGGTGGACGTGCATCCTCCGGCTGATCCTCTCTGGCCTCCTCCTGTTCATTTTGTATCATGGGAGGAGGCGCCAGGTTCTGTGGTGCAGCTGGTTGAGCCATTACGACCATCATGGCCATCATCCGGTTCTCAAATTCTTCTAACCTTCGACCCACTTCTTCAGCTATCAAGGCCCTAGTAGCATCTGCATCCCTCGATGAATCGGCCATTTTTAAAGATTCTCTGAATGCCTATTGATTGCACTTGACTTGATTGTGGTTGCTCAATCAAAACCCTCTAATAATGCGACTTTCAAAAACCCTAACCAGCTAGAAAAGTGGTCTTTGATGGTTGAAAAGTTAAAGAGTTAGAATGATGCATGAATAATACGCAATGCATGGTCGTGCTGTGCAACAGATGGTATACAATGACCAAAAGAGATTACAATAATACATGTGAGACATGTGAAAAATTATACACAAGATAATATGTACATGTAATAATTTTATGCAAAGAAAAGGATGTATACATGTAGAAGAAATACAAAAATTTATTTGTGCATGACTGACATGAATATGCAATGCATCATCCACAACCACATGCAAGCAGATAGATCCTTCCAACCTTATTGCCTCCACACATGAGGTCATGCGGTCTCTATCCTAGGTGGGCTTGATCCATGGGTTAACAGGGAACCCGATGGACGCGCATGATGCACGGTGAAAAACCGGCAGCATAACCTCTCTTAGCTAATGTGCATACGCATGGGTTTTGACCATCATGTATTTAGGCAGCTTGAATAAGTTGACATGGGCCTATCGGGGCATGAAAGCCTTTGATTAGGTGACCAATCAGATTATTTGGGTCTGTCCAATACAAAATGATCCATATAGCAAGCAAGGTATTACGGTTCATACCACCTAGGGGAAGTATCTATTGCCATTACATGAGCTTTGGTCAAAGGTGGTGTTGCTTTAGGGCTACCCAAGCATGGTCCCTGCCAACGGGTCTAGCTCATCACGAGCGTAACGATCGATTGGGTCACCATTTAATATACCATGATGGTACGAGGCTTGGGCTGGTGATTATCCTTAACACTTCCCTAAATTGAGTGAAAATAGGGTCGTGCTTCAGGAACGCACCGGGGCTAAAAGAGGGACCAAAGTAGTATAGATCTAAGGCTCTAATGCGATGCAATGCAGTTTTGAAAGAAGGTGAAATTTTTAAACTAAAACTCTATTATAATTTTTAATCAAGGTACTTTTGAATCGAAGTCTCAAGTACTTCCCCAGTGGAGTCGCCACTGTGACGCGCGCCGAACCCCGTGGCCTCCCGAAAGCCCGCTTTAGGGCGATCGGGATGGGATTCATTAAAACTTTTAAGGTATTTACAAGTGCATCTATTTTGGGCAACAATGAGGTTTCTTGGAGTCGCCACCCAATAGAACATTGGGAAGGGTCGTCTAGCCTCAGCGAGCCTAAGACGGCGCATACATATCCATCTTGAGCAAGCCAGAGAGATCTTAGAGGTCTCAGCCTCTACCCCCTGGAGCCTAGGATTTGTAAATTAAAGTCTTTTGGTGAGACTCAAGAGGTGTCTTGGAAGTCCTAGACCTCTCGCCTCATTGAGCCTGAAAGACCAGAGGGAGTTCGGGACTTCTCATTTATTTGTACCTTGATCAATATTATGATTAAGTTTTGAATTCATTATTTCACCAACTTTCAACACGATGCATTTAATTAAGGCGCGATCATTCACATCAAAAGCAATAGGTAAAGCATTATTAAACATTCTCAAAAATAAATTACAATAAAACTAGGGGCAGAATACAACCCCCATTGTAAATAAAATACAAATCATGTATAAATTGGGGTATTTATTAATGATGAGGACATTGGTCCTCGCATGCATATTTATTATAAAACACTTTTGATGTGATGATTTTATTTTGGATAGAGAAAATTGAGACATTGGTCCCATTTTTATTTAGGAAAAATTCCAAACTAATTAATAAAAATGCTTTGTGATTTTTCCTCTAGTGCCTAAAATAAACAAATTTATAGGAAAATTACATAGCAAAATAAATGGAAAAGCAAAATGAATAAAATATCACAAATAAAGCAAATAAATACTTGATCCCAACCGAGCCTTCTAAATCTTCCCGTGTGCTCGCAAAAATTCCCAAGAAGGAAAATGAGATGTGAAATAAAAATAAAATACAAATAGAATAATGTTAGTAATTGAGTCATTAAAATCAATTAAATATAAAATAAATGATAAAATAAAATAAAATGAGATAAAACGAAATGATATCAAAATAACCAATGAATTAACATGTTTACAATTTAAAATAAATGAGAAAAACGTGTTATGAACAACAAATGGATTAAAAGATGTAATTGGAATAAAATACAACATGTTAATTAAGGTGTAAAAATATGAACATGATAATAGTGAAAATGAATAAGTGAACAAAATATTAAATATATGATAATGACAATGGAAAAGAAGAAAAAAATGATTAAATAAATGACACGATTAATTAAATATGTTCACAAATGATATAAACCATTTACATGGCAAAAAGATCAATCAAAATGAATTAATTTAATTACATGTTAAAAATAATGATGAATTAAAGTGAAATAAATTAATTACATGTTAGGAATTAAAAGAAATCAATATTCACATGAATAAAACAAATGAATGAGAATAATAATAAAAATATACATGTTAATAAATTAAATAAATAAAATAAATAAATAAATAACTAAAAATAATAAAAATAAACATGAATAAATTAAATATGAGCAAAAAGAATAAGAAGAACAAGCCCGGAATGTTTACCCTCAGAGTTTCGGATTCGATGAAGGTAAAAAGATGATTGATTTCCTTATTCTTGATTTGCAAGATTAGACTTGAATAATAAAAATGTTGGAATTTTATTCCAAGAAAAAATAGGCTAAAAAAAAACTAGTCAAAAAAACTTTTTGAAAACAAAGAATTAATTTCCTTGCTCAAAGGAATTCTTTTTATTGATTACACAAAAAAACCTTGAAAAAAGTTAAATGGAAAACAAATGAGAAGACAAAAAAACTGAATTTTGAGAACAAATCATCAATTTATTTGTCTCAAAATTAAATCCATCAACAAAATTCCATCCAAAAATATATTTAGAAGAAATTGTGGTGGAAAAAGAATGAAAGATTGATTTTTCTTTTTGATCTTTGGTTAGGGAAAAAATCTGGAATTTTTTAGAGTTTGAGAGGAAGAAGAGAAAAAGATGAAGAGAAAAAAAACCCTAGAAAAATCCCCAAAAGAATTCCCCTTAGGTTTTCATCTCATTCTGTTTATATGAAAAAAAATAGGAAAAATAAAATAATTAAAGGGATAAAATTTAATTAAATCAAATATTACCTATTTTAATTTTTAAAAATGGAAAAAATCCCTTTAAACCTTGAAAAAAGGGATAAAAAACTGATTTTTAGGTCCAAAAATCGGAAAAAAAGGGTATCAGACCCTTTAGCGACGACCAGAAGAGGAGGCAAGCTCGTCGCTATAGGGACGGGCGTCGGAGTGGTAGCCTCTCGCGCACGAAGCGCGCGCGCCAGCGCGATGGGCGGCGCGCAGTGCACACTGTGCTGTGCGCGCCTTTAGCGACGCGCAGCATTAGCGTCGCCCTTGCGCACGCAGCGTGCTGGGCGCTCGCGAGCTGGGTGCCAGGGCGCCTGCGTGCTGCCGCAGGCGCGCCGCCGTGCCCGACACTTGTGATCCGACTTTTTGTTTTAAAAAATTTTATTTTAAATTGACTAAAAATACTATAATTTTAAGCCCCCATTTTTCAAAACTAATTTTTAAAATATTTTTTATTATTTTTCCATTTTTCACTCTAAAATGCAAATTTAAATAGGAAATCACCACTTTCAACCTTTTTGCCTGTGACAAGGCATCTTATCATCATTGGGCTATCTCAGGACCTGGTGTCTACACATAGCTTTACTTAATCATTCATAACCTACACTAGCTAAACAATGTAACAGCAACTCATCCAGTAGTCAAACAATATGCCATATATTCGATAATCCATGCTATGCAATAACACTGATCCATACTAACTATCAGCGGAAAGCTTCAATAACATAGCCAACGTATCATAAAGCATAGCATTGATATCACACAATATGGCATAGCCAACACTAGCATTATTCAATATTATCACTATCGTGTTACATGTAAACACAATATTATCATCAAACATACAACATCATTCTTTTTATAGATAGCCTAAATCATTATAGAAGTGGATACGGGTACAATAGATACTAAACACTAGAGATCGAAATCCCAAACACTAAATCCTTGGATACCCGTCAATATCAATAACTAGACACCCGTTGGTGCCACACTAGCAGCTGCAAATCACTAGCCCTTCTATCTATGACTCAATTACAGGCTTAACAATTAATTCACTTAACATATATTTATTCACAAAGTAATATTCATTCGCACAATAAATGTCATTCGCATAGTATTATTCATTCACATAGTATTATTCGTTCACATAGTATTGTACATTCGCATAGTAAGGTACTCATGTACTTCCTTAAAGCAACATCATGGTACAAGTCATCACATAGAACAAACTCGCATCATCTCATGCCTTGCATATACAAATGGCTTGGAAAGCATACTCACATTTCATTATGTATTTTCATACTACACTTATTCACTAGAGTTTACACATTATGATTCTCACAAAGCATTATTAATCGTATAGATTTATACCATAGTATAAGTTAACATGCACTAGTACCAGTAGGTTTACATCATGCTCACATTTTCTTATATAGATTCACACTATAGGTTCAATTTAATGTTGATAGGTTAAACAAATTCATCAACCAAATATACACTCCATCATGCTTATTTATAGACTCAATACAATATGCTTCATTCATATATGATCATTATCGTATGCCATGTCATGTTCAATAATTAAAAGCATGTATACATTTAACTCCTTTATTAAAATACTATGCCATAGCATTATTTACATTTAATTTCAATTGTCAAACATTCATATACTCATTTCATAGTGTTAGACATGAATTGGTCAAGCTATAGGAACTTACAATGAAGTTCGGGTGCATTTCGGGAAGGATAAACACACAAACATACACAAACTAGAGGAGGGAAAAGGTGGGCAATGATTTATGCTAACCATGGGCTCCAAAACAAGAAGAAAATCCCTCTTTTATCTTGTTCTGTCACGCTTGAGACCATGGTCGCGCTCACAACAGTAGCTTACATCAGGTGTCTTACGAGACTGCTTTTCACTTCAAAATTGTACTGCCTAAACCAACGTCTAAACCTCATGTTTAGGAAAAAAAAACCTTTTAACAATTATTTTCCAGGATGTTAAGTTTCCAATGGAATAAATTTTAGGTCGTTTGGACATATGAAACGTGAGATATGACCTAAACAAGCTATATTGTTCCAATGACCCCGCCAAAATAGAGACACTTATGTTTTGACCACTTTTAAGGGTCTTACAGTCAGAATTCATTCATAGTCACCTCTGGATCTTTTAAAGGTATAGAAGTCATAGTTCTAATGGAATAACAATCACTTAATCTGGAGTTCTAAAACTCCATATATAACCAAAACATCACATGGAGGTCTGATGAAAAATGAGCTGAGTTTTCCCCTAAAACTAGGGTTCATACTTTAGTCATAATCTCATGTCGATTCAATTAACACTTTCAACACTCATCTCAATTACACATCTCAACTTATAACATCTATCAATTATGACACAAGTACACATAAATCCCAACTAATCAATCATGCATTTAATTAAAGGTTAATACAAAATCTAATCCCAGACCTCTTGAAGCACTCCTTCAATCTCTTAGCTCAAATAGCCTTCTCTTTTCCCTTAGCTCTCTTACTTGGTTCACCAACTTATAGCCACATCCACATATACATTCAAAGTAGAATCAACACTATGAATAGAAGTTCAATCAAGGAAGAATCAAAGATGAACAACACACAATACAAACTCACCTTTCTAACCATTACTTCTCTCTCTAGCCAATACAACTCTAAACTTAGCAATCAATTGCAGAAATTGAAACAGCAAGGAGAAGAGACCAAGAACAAAAGAAAGAGAGCAGATTTTTGAAAGGGTGAGCCGAACAAAGAGAAAACAAGAACAGATTTTTCCACTATGAATTTCTTATATATGCATGCAAGGATGAGGTGTCACAAGGTAGTTTTGACACATGCACATCCACTGTAACACCCTTGTACCCGTAAATGATACGAATACCGAATGTCACAGCACTGCACTAACAGCCATTACAAAGTACTCAATAATTCTGTAGGAATTTTTTTTTCATCAATAATAAACACAAACATACACATATACAAAAACTTAACAGTACACTAACATACAAATCACATACCCATACCACTGCTTCTCCACACTGCCATCATATACATGCCATGCTGAACCTTAATGTCGATCATTTCTCCTATCATCACTACGCCTTTGGCCACATCTAAATTATCATAACCTGCGCGCATAACATTCTACGCGCTGAGCATTAAAATGCCCAGTGGTGGATACATATCCTAACCTTTCCATACTAATCCCATATATATGCACACGTAATTATTTTCTTTTATTTATATTATGGGAATATTTATTTCTAAATCTTTTAGACAGTTTATAACGTACTTATATGGCACTCACTATCTTTCTTTTATCACTATAACTGCTATCAATTTTCATTGTCTTTACCTTATTTACTATTTTATAATTACATTAAACACTATTATGTTATTGTCAATTTTACTATCACTTCCATATTAATCACACTGCAATTTATCATTATTACCCTAACACTTATTATTTCCCCATTATACTTAGCTAAGCATTTTTAATATTCTAACTTAACAATTCACACAATTAATTTCATCAATCCTTTATAGTCTTTCATTCAATAGTCCTGTACTATATTTTAATTCATTGAGGCCCCTCTATATTGCCATAGATACAAATTATCTTTCTATTGCACTTTTATTAATATTATCATCACTATTTACATTGCTAATTTATTTATTTCTGTGTCATTCCCTTATTGACCTATGTATAATCAAATCAATGTTTTCTTCACTTCACTATTAGTCAATTTCCCCATTACTTACATTTAAGTCTAAAGTTTATCTTATTATAGTCAATTACAATTAAATTTCTACTTATTTACTTATTTACAGTAATACCATTTTACCCTTTTTATTTTTTATAACCACTTATCTATAATTATATCATTATTTCAAACATAATTAAATTTCACACACATTTATAATCATTATGTATATAAATATATCAATCAAAAACCATTATACATTTACTAATTATTCATACATTAATATTTCATTTCATTAATTATCAATTACATCCTTATTATCTATATTATTGATCAATTACACTTCAATCTATTAATTAATCTCACCATTATATATTTACAATTTAGTTCCTAAACTTCTTATTAATATACAATCTTACCCTTAGTTATCTCATATTATAAAAATGCCATTATTTAATTCTATTATCATATTTATTCATATATTATCATACACTTTATCATATAACCCCTACATAACATTCAAATTCAATTTATACTTTAGTCCTTGCTTAACTCTTACTTTCCAATTTTATCACTTCAATTTACCATATTACCCTTAAAGTACCTTCTTCTAAGTCAAATGTCATTTTCAATCCTTATCTTATCGTATCTTATCTCTATTCTTATTACTATCATTATCATATCTTTATCTTTATCACTTAATCATTACTATATCTTTATCCTTATCACTTACTTACATGTATATCCATTTAATCATTCAATTAATTCTTTCTTTACACTTTTCCACCATATTTTGCAATAAATCTCCATTTAATCAATTTCATTCAACTTTTGCCCCTAGTAACACCCAGTAGTTATCACTAGACTGGATATACGAGACTGGACTCTATAGCCCTAACCTACCAAAGTGGCCACTAGGGGGGCAAATTACACTTTGGTAGTATCAGAGTGACCACTAGGGGGTCAAATTACACTCGGACGACACTACACTTACACTTTACACTACAGTTACACTTATAAATAGGCCATCATCGGTCTATAATTGCAAGTCGCCATGACTTGCTACTGTGGCATACACTGATGTCACTATGGCTAGCCATATATATCCTGAGCTAGATTTACTACCAAATCACTAAGGGCAATATCTCATCAAAATTTATATAAAAAATCACATTATATCAACATACATATTTCGGTCAACATCTCATATTTACTTGTAATTTTTCATACACACTCACTTATCACTATTTATTCATTTCATACCATTATATGTCATTAGATATCAAATCACACCATAAAAATCCATCATGATCAATTCGGCCATTATACTAATTTTTCATTAAGTTCACTTTAATTCCGTTTAACCACTCAATTATACTCTTTACATGTTAAACCCATCATAAACATTATTTATGTGCCACATTTACCACTAATCATATATTATATACCCATTGTTCAATTCGGCCAAGATATTCTCATAAAGTCCACTTTAATTTCATTTAACCACTCAATCATCTAGATTACATGTTATATATACCATAAACACCCTTCATATGACTTATTACACAACATACCTCATTATATCCTTTAATAACACATTTCGCCAAACCTATAATATTTTACCATGTTTGTTTTTCAATCTTTTAATTAATCTATCATATATTACACAAGTTATACACATTATATCCATCATTTATAAGCCATAAAAGCCATATATACATTATGTTTTCCTTAAGTTTCCATTCGGCCTACATGTGGGATTTCATACCATGGTGTTTTAATTTAATCTTAGAATATTTTTACACTTATTTAAGTCTACTAAACATTATTATCAAGTTAGATTTAATTATTCATGACTAAATCACATGTTCACACTTACACATAACCTAAAACACATACATAATCAATGGAAAAAGAAGGATATTGTATCCACTCACCTTAGATTCTTACTCTCCACTCCTTAGGCTTCCTTTCCATAGCCTTACTCCTTTGAAACATCCTTTCCCGTAGAATTTCCTAAAGTGGCCGAATTCAACCAACACCATAACATCAAATCCATGCTTCTTTTTTACAAAATAACTTCATAAATACACTCTACACACTTGAAAATCCCTATGGGAACCTTTAAATCAAATTATAGAACCCTAAATCACATACCTCATTTTTGAGACATAACCTTTGTCCATTGATTTTTCCCACTTATATCCCACCAAATGGATGCAAATCACCATCACCATGTTGTATAGGAGTTGAAATTTGCTAGGGAGGGTAAGATTTGGGAAGAAATTAGAAGAAAGATGAAGAAAAATAGAGAAGAAACCATGAACTTATATTCGGCCAAGAGGGAGAGAAGGGATGGCGGTGGAGGATGGAGAAATCTGGAGAATTCTAGCCTTTTCACGTCCTTATATAGGCTAAAATTGAACCGAACTAGTCCAACCGAAGCGGTCCGTCCCGTTTGAACTAAAATTTCGATTTTTCGGCAATTTCTCACTGTTTCGAGTCATATATGAGTTTCTAAACTTATTTCCACTCCCAAACAATTCCGTTGTTCTTAAAATATCAAATATAGACTCCCTGCAAAATTTTAGCTCAATCGGAGTTCATTTGGTACCCGGTTCACCTAAATCGGTCCGGTTCAATTCAGTTCAGTTCTACCGTAAAACACCATTCTGAAACAGTCAAAAATTATTAAAAATTATTTCAAGCTTGTTCACTTCCCACATTACACCCTTTAGAACTCAAAATTATTTTTTAAAAATTTGGTCAAATCTTGGTCAAACCCTGGTTCAATTGAACCGAACTAGAAGCCAACTTCAGAATGACTTTCAGAAACCTATTTAACTCCGTTTTCACTCCAAATTTCACCACCAGACTCCTTTTAATTTATACTTTCCCATGGTCCAATAAAATATTTTTTACTACTGGCTGCCTGGGAGGTCACCCATCAGGGGCTTCTCTAGCTAGAGCACATTCAACCTTTTTCCTCCATTGTCCTTTAGGGCACAATCATTGTTGTTTTCACATGAGATTCACACTATATACTCTACAAATTTCACTAATCAACACTAGCCTGGTATTTGGGCCATTACATCCACTAAGACAGATTTTGACACCTAGAATTCCACTATCCCTCACTTAACTTTAATTAATCTAGTTTAATTAATCTAATACTCCACTTAGCACTAATCCTGCCCAATTACAATTTAGTCACTACAATACTTTAATTTTATGCAATTAAGTCCCTAATTTCTTATTTTCAATTTAGTCCAAAATCGAAAACCCTAATTTACACTCACTCACTTATGCTATTTACGCTCGATACTACTAGGGTTAATTTCGAGCTCTTACACAATTGATGCAAATTGTCCTTGTCGACACCTTTATCTCTGAAACCTACATGAATGAAACACCCATACAATGCTAATAGCTTAGTGGGGAACAAAGATGATATGGACGACCACTCATAGCAATCATCAAGAATTACACACAAATGATGCATATAATGATTTACACTTACATCTATTATGTATAAGCAATTACACATTAAACACACATACAATTCTACAACTCAATGAAATCACATACTTACTTATTAAGGTAGTCATTTATAATATTATACACACAAATGCATATAACTCTACCAATAAAATGGCAAGTTCCCCGATAATCCTTTATCATGCATACTTCTAAAATTGTTAAAGTACCTTTTACCATTATCTAATTTTAAATTTTCCATTACATTTATTTAGTGTCAGTATCAGAATCCTCATGCAAAACTCACATATATGGATTTCCTTTTAAACATTTTCTTATAACAATCCTTATATATATATAGTTCATGTGCTTTTTATCGTATGCTCACATGGGTAAATTGTCACACCCCATTTGCCCCCTAGTAGAATGAGCTTGTCTGTCTGTCTGTATGTGTAAGCATTCGCATGTGTTTGGCATTTCATAAGGGTATTTTAGTAAAATGTATGTTCTTGGGGTTTTTGTTAGTATGTGGGTGCATACATGGCATTAGTGTGTTAATTAATTGAGAAACAATTGTGTGCACTTGAGCATACCATATTAGGGTGTTTTAAGTTGGGACATGTTTGTGTACATTTGCTCATACCATTGTAGGGTGCATTTAAGTGAGATTACTTTGGGTGTGTGTAATGCATGTTAGTTTGGGTTTGATTGGTTAGCTTCACCAATTAGAATTGGACACATACTTAGGGCAGAGAAAGGAAAACGAAAAGGGAATGAAAGAAAGGAAATTCAGATTTACGTTTCTTTCTTTTCTTCTCATCACCCTCTTCTTCTTCTTCATTATCTTTACTCTAAGAATTGTGGTTTGGATTCAAATTTGAATTGGTGGAGTTAATCTCTCCTTGCATCTTCTAATTTGGTTAGTATGTATCTTTGTCTTTGTTTTGCTGTAAATCATCTTCTTCTTCTTCTTCCTTGAGTTTAGGTTTAACTTAGGGTTTGCATTGCTGTGTTAGTGTTCTAGCTGAAGCTCCTCGTGATCCAAAGGGTAAAGAGGTTGCTGGACCTAGTGGAGCTAAGTGATAGAAGCTTAGATTTCAGGTTTGGGAATATTTGCTTGTGATTTGTATGATTTTGAGTTTACTGTAAATTTCTAGGGTTTATGTTCTTGATGAACTTGATTGCATATATTCTTGATTTGGTTGATTAAATGTTGAAACTGGGTTGTATATATGTTGCTTATATTGTGTGGGATATTTTCCAGAAGGTAAGAACAGGTTTGATTGGTTTTGAATCAAATTTGGGATTGATTTCTGTATTTTGGAAAACTGGAAATCGAGTTACTGTAGAAATCCCATTTTCCAGATTTTGAGTCGCGTGACTAGCCAAGAAAGAGAGGGCAAGTCACAAGACGTGACTTCCAGTCACGACTCATGACCTGCCAGAGCAAAGCCAGTCACGAGTTGTGATTGCCTATCACAACGCGTGACCGGCCTTGAGGAAGGCAGTCACGAGACGTGACTCCCCGTCATGCCTCGTGACCGGCCTGATAAAAGAGGCATGTCGCGTGATCGGCTGAAGAGAGAAGCAAGTCACGAGACGTGACGTCCAGTCACGTCGCATGACCTGCGTGAGCGCCGCGTGATCTGCGAGAGACGAAGCAAGTCACGAGGCGTGACCCTCAGTCACGACTCGCGACCTGCCTTGTGAGGGGGCCAGTCACGAGTTGTGATGCCAGTCACGCCTCGTGACTAGCCAACCTCGTCCGTCGCCCCGTTCAGTCCAATTTCTTAAATTTCTCAGTTTTTAACTCATAAATGAATTTGGTATTTCTTCTGAATGGACTTTACTGCTGTGTAATTCATGTCATACTTTTAAATGCTTTGATATGCGTAATACCGTGATTTTTCTGATGTTTGTACACGATATTCTGTTATTTGGTTTGAGTGATGCATAGCCTGCTAGAGTCAAGTAAGTGGATAGTTAGGCATGCCTAATAGAGTCTGTTAGCTGCAGCCCATAGTTCTGTTTGGACCCCGATCAGGTCCCCGTTTGGTTCCTCGCGAACCCTTTTCTGTATTGGATCTTGTTTAAGGTCCCTTTTGAAAATATCTGTGTAAGTTAAAGTATAATGGTTTAATCGATTCGTACCCGTAACGTACTGTCTGTAATCGGCTCGTACCCGGAAAGTACTGTCTGTACACTCGTTATCCACTACCTAGAGTCAGCAGGTGTTCTTTGAATGTTTATTTGAACTGCTCTGATCTGATTTGGCTATAAATGGATTATCTAAATGAGTATATTGATGTAATGTATATCGGATTATTTCTGAATGAATATGATTATGAAATACTGATTGTATGGCTTTATTATATGAGCATGTTTATATGGTTTATGTTTTAGCCTTTGCATATTGTCCTGTGAATGTGAATTGCCTTGATGACCATTGTGAATGGCCGTCCATTATTTATGTGTGTTTCCCCACTAAGCGTTTATCGCTTAGCACGGTGTTTTTACCCGTGCAGGTGCGGAAGGAGTTTGATTCGAGAGTCGCCGTCATCAAGCCAACACAGGAAGTTTTTAGTGTAGGGCTCCTTTTGTATAGCTGATGATTCTTTTTGTATAGAACTCTCATGTATCAGCTTCCGATTTTGTAATTATATTTTGGACATGTAATATTATTTTGTATTAGCTAGTTGATCAGATCATTATTGTAATAGTTTATTATAGTATTGCATGATCAGCTTTTGCTTTCTGCATGTAAAGTTTTTAATTATTCTGTATTTATGAATGTATGTTTTTTCTTTGCTATTGTTTGGTGACACCTTGACTCATTGCGGCATTTCACTCCTTATCGGATGGGATCGCCTACGTATGGGAAGGGGGTGTTACATAAATTATAATAGCTAATCATATAACTACAAATCAAGTAAGAAATCCCTTTGCAAAAGTACACATTAGTGTCCATGGACATCTCTTAAGTCATCCTCCATACAAAATAAAAAAAAAAAGGAACTCATATTCCAGTTTCAATATATAAAAATTATAGTAATTAAGTATTTTTTATATATTCCATCAGTCACATTCTTATCATATTAAACCCAAATCATAACAAATACTTAATATTATTCTCTAAATATTCAATGCTTATTACTTTACCTACATCAAGAACATAAGAATTATACCCTCACTCCAAAATCATGCATGTTTAACAAATTGCATAAGCCTTTATCAAAATATGTCTTCAGTGTCCGCACATAAAGGAAATATCTTCAATTATTGACTTATAATTTATACGGTGCACTTCATTATTCTTTCATTTATTAGTTGCCCACATTGGAATACAATAACACATAGGTACAGGGATCGTAAATGCATGTCAACATACTCTTGAAGCATAATTATAACAAACTAGTTAATATATATGATATTCAAAAATAAAATCATCAGGAAAACCACATATCAGAATTATACTCATTGAGTCATATTCACTTATCACTTATTAATCATTTTATTTCTTATTATTCACATATTGCCTGCCTTTACAAAGCAATGGATAACGGGTTAAATGCATAGGTACCCGAAGGTGCAGTTCAATTACGCATAGGGATCCAATTCGAGATCCAAAACTCATACGGATCTAACAGGATCCAGAAACACATAAGGACCAAACCGTGGTCCAAACACATACACTGCAGCAATAGACCCCATAAGCATGCCTATCTATCCACGACTAGATTTACACAGGCTCATATTTATATTTATAAAATTCTTAAATTCTCATATCAGTAATACATTTCTCATATACACAACAATTATTATGATCATATGATGATCATATATATTTGTAACACATAGCATAAAATTCTCATATAATATTTTTCACATTCAATATTTAAATAAAGATCCTTCCATATTATTATTGAATTTCCTTAATACTTTGCATAGTACCACATAACGTATTTACACACACTAATTAACTTTCATATAACAATATTATATGAATACCATTATCCTTTTAATCTCATTTATTTTCTTATTAACAATACTAGCTTCACAAGAACATTTAACATTATCATATACATTAATATCACATTATTTAATATTAACATAACATCAATAATAGTATACACGCGCTTAACATTTCAATAAGCACTTTCAATCAAGTTGCATTACTCATGAATAATTAATATAACATGTCAATTCATTTTTAACTTTGTTTGGTAATTTCTAATTAATTATACCATTAAATACTTCACTAATTACTCATGTTCATAACCTATTTATTTATGTTACCAAGTGGTAACCACTCATATATTCATCATACAACTCTACACATGTATCAGATAAGTTTCGATAAAGTTCGGGTTTGATTCGGGATGAAAAGTGGACCATATAGTCAAAACAGGGGTGAGGGACGGCCATACTCATTAAGGGATGCTGGTCCCTCAATTGAGGGATGGATGACCTGACCCTTGCACTTGAAACACAACTCTTTCCAACAAAATAGAATGTAACCTAAAATTTCACAGCTAGAAACACAAAGAAAACATTATTTTTAGCCAATGTAGTCTGCATAATAATTAATCCCCTAGATGTTAAATTTCTAATGGCACAAATTTTAAGTCATTTGGAGCTAGAATCAAAGAGATATACCCAAAATTGTCCACACTACTCCAAAGAAACACCTAAAGAATTTAGCTACTATAATGGGAGATTTTGAGGCACTCAAAGTCATAAATAAATTATGGTTATTTCTAGAACTTTTGTAGGCACGGATGTTTCATTTCTAACCCAAGAATCATGCAATTTGGAGTTCTAAAAATAAACTTATGCTCAAAACAATCACTAAAGGTCATTCTATACCTCTGGGTAGAATTTCCATTTATAACTTAACATGCTTTATTTCAGCCAATTTTACACATCTAGACATCAAATTCAATCCAAAGCATAACAACACATATATACACACTTAGAAATATGCAATTCATCAATCATACAATCAAAACACACAAATTCCCAAACCTCTTTCTCCTTTGCTCCATTCTTTGTTTACCTTGTGCTTCCTTCTCCAACCTTCTCCTTTCCCTTTGATCCACAAGCCTTCTCCACTTCAATTTTAATTCCAATTTCCAAAATTGAAGTTAGAAATCAAAGTCTGAATTCAAACCATGAGGGAAGAAGAAGAAAACTATACTAAAATCCTTACCTTAAACTTGCAAAAACATCTAAGGAATATTAACCACTTGAAGCATACTTGCCTAACACTTTAATTAGTGAATTGTGCAATTGAACCATGAAGAGAAAAAAAAAACAAAATGCAAAAGTAAACTTCTTTTGAATGGCCGGCCAAAATGAGGTGAGAATAAGACAAATTCCACCTCCATTTCCTTTATATATGCATGTAATGCTTTAGGTAGATTTGCCTTCTCTTGACACTTGTTTCCCACTTTCACATGCTTACACTTCATTAATCCCTTCTTTAACTAATTAATCACCCATTAACTTTAATTAATCCATCTTTATCACTTAATCATAAAAATATCCATTTAGTCACTTAATTAATTTCTTTTATACAATTAAGTCCTTCTTGAATTTCTATTAAACCCAATTAATTTCTCGACACATAAACTTAACCACTTTCGCAACTTAGGCTACTCTTGTACTCTAAAGGTATATAATATGACTAGAGCACAAATCGGGGCCATACAATAATAATTGAACAGATTATTTTTCCTGTATCACTGTCCTTTGCTTTTGAATATTTCATACTGAAACTTAAGCCATCCCATTTTTTCTTCAATTGAATGCAGACTTTTGCTCAAAAATATAGGAAGCAAAATAATAAAGTTTACTACCAGTAACAATATAAGGTAAATACTTTATATCATCCATAACTTCTATAATACTAGCTCCTAGCAAATATGTTCTTTTAGAAGTCAAGGTACTCCTACTTTTAACATTAGCCACTAATTTAGATATATTTTCTCTCAAGTTAGCTGCACCTCCTAGACTTTTTCTACCTTTTCTTCCCCTCTTGTCTATTTTTGCTTTTACATCCAGTGTTTCCTTTTTTTTCTTTTTCTTTATCCTTCCTCCATCAATTGATATATCATCAAGGTTTGTAATATTTAGTGAGATATTACCACCAGCCATGAATTCATTTAAGTTTTGATCAAAATCCTCCTCCATTAACTCATTAATGTCTTATAATGATATAAGTCTATCTTTAGATGCATCAATATCAACATTAACATTTTGTGGCTCTGAAGTTAATGAAGGTGTCCAAGCAAATTTTCTAGTAGCAACAATATCTCCGAACATTATGTCTAACCTTTCTTCAAATTCAGGTTTAAGACTCACATTTTAAAACTTTACAGCTCTAGGCGTAACCTATAACATATTATGTAATGGCCCAAAATAGCTACTTTCATGAATAGTAATTTTTGGCCGTGAATAGTGATACCGGGGTGAATAGGATCACCCGGGGTAAAAAATTATTGTATTTGATCATTAAGAAGTAAAAGTTATAAGGAGTCTGATGGTATAATTTGGAGTGAAATTGAGGTTAAATAGGTCCCCAAAAGTCAAAAATAAGAAAAAGTCTCGGCTCGGTTCAAATACTAATAAGGTTGACTTTATGTTTGACCGGACTTTTAAGATAGTAAATGACCTCTGAAAAGTTATCTGAAGGCATGGAGGGACTCAGAATGATGTGTAGAACAATTTGGTTATAAAAATTAAATTTTACGATGGCATTGAAAATTAGTGAATCAGACCGATTTAATTGAACCGGACTAAAAAGGGGCCCTAATTGAGATAAAATCAAAATCTAATGAGTTATTAAGAGTAACATGGAAGTTAAGGATGAAAAGCGAACCGAACCGATCCAACTAGAGAATCGAACCGGTCGGACCAGTTTGACCAAAAGTTGACCGAGCTCTAATTGGTGTTACAGAGCTCGGAAAAATTATCTGAAAGTATGGATTTGCTTGAAATATTATGAAGAATCAAATGGTTTTGAAAATAAATTTTATAGTGAGACGGAAAACTGGATTATCGAACTGGTAGGAAATTACCGAATTGAGAAACGGTCTTCGATTGGGATAAAATTTTTATGGAGCCTAATAGATATATTTTATGAATTATGGAATTGATTTGGGGAGGAACTGAACTTGGGAAGTGATGAAAATAATTTTGGATTGGAAAATGGGCTTAATAACCTAAATGGGCTTTTGGGTTGGCTACGCTTAAGACCCTTATATAAGGCTGAAAAATCAGCCAATTTCTAGATTTCTCTCTAGCTCTTTGCCCCCTTCTCTTGGCCGAATGGAGTGTTCTCCATTTCTTCACTAATTTCTTCTTCCTTCTTCCAAAGTTCTCACCAATTCCACCTCTCTAAGTAAAATTCAGCCTCTGTTTTCATTGATGATGGCCTCAAAAGCTCATTTAAAGTTGAAGAAGTGGGAAAAATCAAGTGTTCAAGGTTGTGTCAAAAGTAAGGATTTTAAAGGAGATGGTGATGTTTCATGGAGTAAAGCTAAGAAAAGAAAGATGGAAGTGTGGAGAAAATGAATCTAAGGTTAGTGGATACAATATCCCATCGTTTTTATTAATTATGTATGTTTTTAACTTATGTTCATATTGTATGTGTGTGAATTATGCATGTTTAATTGAAATAAACTTGATAGACATGTTTTGGGAGGTTAAATATGAGATTTAGAGTGATTAAAATGAAGAAAAATCACTACAAGAAAATCACTAAATAGCGACGGAATATTAGCGACGGAATGAAAACCGTCGCTAAATAGCGACGGAAATAAGTTTCCGTCGCTATTTAGCGACGGAAATAATTACCGTCGCTAAATAGCGACGGAAAATTATTTCCGTCGCTATTTAGCGACGGAAAAATAAGTCCGTCGCGAAATAGGGCGCCAAACAATCCCGCCAGAATTTGCGACAGATATTAGCGACGGATATCTAATTCCGTCGTTATAAAAAAAATTTATTTCCATTTAGCGACGGAATTTTACTACGTCGCTAAAATTAGCGACGATATTTGAAACCGTCGCTAATTTTAGCGACGGTAATCTAAATCCGTCGCTAAAATTAAATAAAATTTAATTAATAAAATAAATTTAGTGACGGATTTTAAATACCGTCGCTAATTAACGACGGAATGATATGTCCGTCGCTATTTTTAGCGACGAAAATATATTCCGTCGCTAATTACCGACGGAATATGATTTCCGTCGCTATATAGCGACGGAATCGTTTTCCGTCGGGAAATCTGAATTAAATTCAGATTTTAAACCCCCTTCCCCCGATCCTCTCTCTCTCCTCCCTCTCCCCTCACTCTGCCTGTCCGATTCCCTGCCCTCTCGCCGCCGACGACCGCCCCCTCCCCTCCGTTCGCCGGTCCCGTCCCCTCCTCCTCCTCCTCCTCTCTTCCCTCCCTTCTCTCTTTTTTTCCCGCTCCTTTCTTCCCTTCTTCTTCCCTCCCTGCCGTGCGCCTTCCTTCTCTCCTTCGCCGCCGTCGACCGCCGCTGCTCCGGCGTTGGCTTCATCTCCTCCTCAGCCCGGTCGACCTCCCTCCTCCGCCTGCTCCTCCTCTCCTCTCCTCCGGCGTCTGGTAAGCCAACAGTACCCATTTGCCCTTTCTTTTTTTTTTTAATTATTATTATTATTATTAATTTATTTAACTTAATTAGACAATGAATTATTGTTGATTGATTGTTGAAATAGATTATTGTTGTTAGAATAGATTATTATTGTTGAGATGGGAATGTGTTTGATAGCACATGGAATGCACAGAGAATAGGGAGAATAATTAGTATGAGGGTACTTGGATATATATTTGATGCATATTATAAAGGAAATTTAGCCCTTTAATAGTGCATATGCAAATAAATCTGAATTTAATTTTCCGAATTCTCAAATTAATAGTGCATATGCAAATAAATCTCCAAAAATGTTTGTATAATTAACAATAATCATAACTAAATTACACAACTTAAAAAATTAAAAGAGTATATAACAATAATTAAGTTATAAGAATAAATTGCAACTTAACTTTGTATTGTGTAAAATCAAACTTATAAAAAATGGAAGGTTATTTATAGAGAATATTAATTACTTCTCCTTATTTATTAATTAAGAAGCTAATTAATTACTATAGGGTTGGAATCTTTACATGACATTATATTTTGGTTTATAGATAAAATCATATATATATATATATGTATAATTAACATTTGCATCTTATTTTTTTACCATCTTATAGATAATCTTAAAGTGTTGAATTCTAGATTAATTGTTTGAAATAAGTATATTTAAGTGATGTGAAAAAGTTTTAGCTAGATCCGGTAAATGAAGAGGTTTATATTGCAATTAAATACGTATATTGGCATTTAAGTAGAAGTGGTTAAAAAATGGGATAAGTTGGAATTGTGAATAAAAAGAAAAAGAGAAATAGAGAAACGTAGAAATTTCCAGTTCAAGGCATACAGGAAAGAGTAAATAGTATGCAGGAGAAAGGAGTGGGAACATGTTGCGATTTAAAAAGAAAGAAATAACGTGAAGGGAATCAAAATCTGCCTCCTGCAACTTGGACTTTGATAACTCAACTAGCTAGTAGCTGTTAAAATAAAGAAGCAAGTTGCATATATAATATATATTTATAAATACAAAAAAAAAGCAGAAGAAATGCCATTTTATCCATTAGTTTGTAAATACATGGCAGGAGAGTGTTGTTAGATAAAAACATTTTATCCATTAGTTTGTATTTTTGTGAACTATACTTATCATTTGGTTTTGTATTAATTTATTTTTGTATATATGGCCAAGCCGTACACGATGTGTTACTATAGGGTTGGAATCTTTACAAGTCAAATCCATACCTAACTTACTAATTTCTTCATTAGGCATTAATTAGATAATGATGGCATATGGAATTAGTTTAAATAAACATGTTGTTCTAATCTCTACAGCGATTTCACTTCAAAATGGACTTAATAGCATAAATCCAATGGTGTTTAAGACTCTTTGCCTTTCTAATAAGACTAATTACAAGTGAATTTTATGAATAATTTGCCTTTCCAATAAGACTAATTAGATAAATTTATGTGATTTTTCAATAAATCAGATAACAAGAATTTCTTGCAGTGAATTTGTGTGTTACCAAGTTTTATGACTCCAATTGCAAGCTTGGAATTATCCAGTCGCTACTACACTAACCTAAATGTTAGGTAAAATCTGGCTTAGTTTAATTTATAAGAAAGATGCAAATTTAATTTATGACTATCCCTTTTCACATATGACGACGTCTCAAAAAAATTAAAAATTAAAGTAAGTCTTGTATTATATATGTTAATGTGTTAATGGTTGTCTAATTCCTCTGCTTATTTTGGTAATGCATGCATATATGTTCAGCCTTTGTTCACTTTTTCTGGTTTTGCTTTTTTTGAATTAGATTTTTATAATTGTAGTTGAGATGTCTCCTTATTCATGTAACAGTTTGGAATTTGCCATGAGTAACATAGATAGATCTTGGATGTATAGACGAAAAACAAGAGATGGTTACATTAATCCTGAATTTGTGGAAGGGGTTCAGTCTTTTATTGAATATGCCAGTTCTCAACCTGCATTTATGGACGGGGTTAAAATAAGATGTCCATGCAAAAAGTGCAAACATCTTCGTTATCTGTCAATCGATGAAGTGTATTTTCACCTGTTACGAAAGGGTTTTGTGGAAAATTATTTTGAATGGACACGACACGGAGAAACATCAATCTGTAGTACATCGAGTGGAAATGTGGGTTACATGTGGACAACTGAGGGTGAATTTGAAAGAGAGGGGGAATTTGTGGCTGATGATGTAGGGGTGACTGATAATCCATATGTTCAAATGGTTTACGATGCAGCTGGCCATGATTTGAGGGAAAGTATACCAATGTTGGAAGAACCCAACGAAAATGCAGCAAAATTTTATGATTTGCTAAATTCAGCAGATCAGCAGTTATGGCCAGGCTGCGATGACATGACTCAGTTATCTTCTGTAGCTCAGATATTGAATATAAAATCCGAATGCCATATTTCGGATCGAGGTTTTGACCGAATTCTTGCTTGGTATAATAAATCATTGCCTCCTGACCATAAAATGGTTGATAATTTGTACAATGTGAAAAAACTGATCAGTGGTTTAGGTTTGCCTGTTGAGAAAATTGACTGTTGTCGGTTGGGATGTATGTTGTTTTGGAGGGATGACATCAATTTACAAGAGTGCAAATTTTGCAGTCAACCTAGGTACAAATCTAAAAGTGGTGGTAATCAGCGGAAATTGGTACCTTGGAAACGTATGTATTTTTTTCCATTGACTCCCAGGCTTCAAAGACTATATGCATCCGAAGTTACTGCACCTCACATGAGATGGCATGATGAGCACAAAAGTACAGGTGGAATAATGAGCCATCCATCCGATGCAGTTGCATGGAAACATTTCAATAACACCCATCCTGATTTTGCTGCTGAATCTCGAAATGTTCGAGTGTGTTTGAGCACTGACGGATTTCAACCTTTTGGTCAATCAGGGCAACAATATTCATCATGGCCAATCATAATTACTCCATATAATTTGCCTCCATGGATGTGTATGAATGAGGCATATATGTTCTTGACAGTTATTATTCCAGGACCTAGAAATCCGAAGCACAGAATTGATGTATATTTGCAGCCGTTGATTTATGAGTTGCAACAGCTTTGGGATGTCGGTGTTGAAACATATGATGCATCACTTAAACAAAATTTCATGATGAAAGCGGCATTAATGTGGACGGTTAGTGACTTCCCTGCCTATGCTATGTTGTCGGGTTGGAGCACGGCTGGAAAACTAGCATGTCCTTACTGTGGCGACGATTCAGATGCATTTTATCTTCAACATGGGTGTAAAACTTCTTGGTTTGACAACCACAGGAAATTCCTTCCACCTGATCACCCTTTCCGACGCAACAAGAACAAATTTCTTAAGAATAGAGTTGTTCTTGCAAGTCCTCCTGTTATCAGAAGCAGTGAGCAAATTTTACAAGACATTGATGAGTTGGGTTTAGTTAAGGTAACAGAAGTTGATGCTGATGAAGTTAATGTAAGAATCAACAAAAACTTTGGTTGGAGGAAAAGAAGCATTTTTTGGGATTTGCCATATTGGAAGACTAATTTGTTACGGCATAATCTAGATGTGATGCACATTGAAAAAAATGTTTTTGATAATGTGTTCAACACCATTATGAATATAGAAGGGAAGACCAAGGACAATTCAAAATCACGAGCGGATTTAAAGTTGTTATGTAGAAGGCCCGAGTTAGATAAAGATTTTTTAACCGGGAAATATCCAAAAGCATGCTACACGTTGGACAAAAAACAAAAGTAAGTCTTGTGTGATTGGTTAAAAGGACTAAAGTTTCCGGATGGTTACGTCTCCAATTTGGCAAGGTGCGTCGACATAAGAAAGTTCAAATTATTCGGGATGAAAAGTCATGATTGTCACGTTTTCATGCAGAGGCTACTCCCAATAGCATTTCGAGAGTTATTACCGACAAAAGTTTGGGAAGCTATAACAGAGCTAAGTATGTTCTTCCGAACATTGACGTCATGCGAGATAAATGCAGCAGATATGGCTAGATTGGAAATAGAAATTCCAGTAATCCTGTGCAAACTCGAAGCAATTTTTCCTCCAAGTTTTTTCGATTGTATGGAGCATCTCCCCGTGCATTTAGCACATGAGGCGAAACTCGCTGGTCCGGTTCAATATCGTTGGATGTATCCATTTGAGCGGTAACTATCTATGACCTTTAATTGCAATTATATTATACCTTTGTATGCTAATTAATGGCATTAAAATATATCATGTAGGTATTTGTTTCACTTGAAGAAAAACGTAAAAAATAAAGCTAGAGTTGAAGGATCAATATGTAATGCTTATTTGGTCGAAGAAGCAAGTACTTTTTGTTCGCATTATTTTGAGCCTCATATACACACGAGACAGCGGAAAGTACCACGTAATGATGATGGCGGGGAATCAAGTAATCAGGACGGAAACTTATCCATTTTTACATATCCTGGGCGTTTACATGGCCGTTCAATAAGGAAAATGCTAGTAGAGAATGAATTAATAGCGGCCCATAGTTATATTCTATTGAATTGCGAGGAAGTTCGTCCTTATGTGAGGTAAGTTTAATATATACCCACAAATATTCATTTGTTTTACTATGTCAAGAGTGTAATATATAAATTGATTTTGGCATTTTAGATTATTTGAGGAATGGATACGGGATCTAATGCCTGAAAATGAGGTGAATAAGGAAGTCGAAAAGCACTTTCATCATTGGTTCAAGACATATGTAAGTTGTGATTTTGACCATATATTTCCATACATACAATATATATGAAATATATGAATTAAGTGATGTTTGCTTATTGGAATATGTAGGCATCGACAAATGCAATTGACAACAAGTACATCATTGATCTTGCAAAAGGACCTTTGCGATATGTTAAATCATTTCCGGTTTATTTCGTAAATGGATATAAATTTCATACACAGAGTCATGGTCATAACAAGGAAACGGTAAACAGTGGGGTTTGCATTCAAAGAGAGTTGATGGATTATTATGGGCAAATTGTTGATATAATTGAAGTCGAGTACCCCGCGCTGCCAATAAAACGTTGTGTATTATTCAAGTGCGAATGGTATGATCCAACTATTAACGTGGGAACAAAAATACATAGCAGATACAATTTAGTTGAAGTCAACCAGCGTAGAAGATTGAGGAACTTTGAACCATTTGTGTTGGCAATGCAAGTGGGACAGGTATATTATGTCTCTTATCCAAGCGTAAAGCGAGACAGATCGGAATGGTTGCATGCGTGCAAAGTAAAACCAAGAGGCATTTATGAAAGGAAAGGCGCCGGACAAAGTGAACGTTATGAAAATAATGATGCATTTCAGGAGGAAGAATCGGAAGTTCATGAAATCAACAACTCTCTGAATTTTGAAGATAACGAACCATTGAACTATGCGCACAATGAATTTGTTGACATTGATGGTGAGGATGATGAAGAAACTTTGGTTGGCGATGGATCTGATGACGAGCCAGAATTTTCATCTTATACATCGGAAAATGAGGATGATTTGAATGACGATTTACAGCTTAGTGACGATAGCGAATAATTTGTTTAACTACTACTTGCTTATCATGTGAGACCAATTAATATTGCACTGACTTGGATATTAATTTAATATGCTTATTACAATGCAATTATTTTCTATTATCTGACAATATGCATTTCCAATGTAATGACAGGTTCAAAAATGTTTAAGCGAAAGAAGAGAACGGCGATTCCTCCGCGTTTGAGGCAGCATGACGGCGATGACAGTACTGGTGATGGAGGATCCTCATCGCATGGGCTCAATGCCAGCACTCAGGCTGCCGCATCACCGACCATCCCACCCGTTGCGCCATCTACCATTCCTTCCACGGATTCCACTCCTATAGCACACCCTGAATCTATGCCACCTCAGGGGTCAGGAACAGAAGATGCGGAAGAGCCTACGCCTGGCTCAATTGGAGTTGATGGAAGAATGTACATCAATATCACAGCTAAGGAGTAAGTGAATAATATTTCATTCATTATGATTTAAATGACAGTTATTACTTGTACTAACATTATTCACATTGTTATATTTTTGATTGAATCCTTCAGGAAAGTGCTCACGCATTCTCACAACTTCTTTCAAAAACAGAATTGAATATGATGGATTTGCTTGGAAGAATTTGTCAGAGGAAATAAAAAGTTTTTATTTCGAAGAATTCAAGGTAAAACATTTATGATATTGTATGTTACATAACGAATTATATTTTACTCTTGCTAACAATTTGTTTTTTTTTCTGTCTGCCTTATAAGAAAAAATGTTATTGGAACCCGGCGCTTGACGAGATCATGTATTCTGTGTGGGAGACTCGTGCGCGGGCACGTTACAGAGATTTTGTTTGCTTGATAAAGGATGGTGGTGTCCGACCTCGCTACATGACCGAAGATTTATGGGGACATTGGACACAGTATTGGGCGACCCCTGAAGCCATTTCCATTTCAGAGAGGAATTCTAGTAATAGACGGGGAGGACCTGATGGACTCAGTTCATGCTCGCACACTGGAGGGTCGATGTCACATCGGGAACATGCAGATAGACTAGTAAGTTTTACATAATATTACTGTTATCACTGTAATTAATGGTTACAATTTCTAAAATATATCTCATTACCATAGAGGAGGATGGGAATGTTACTTGTGTGAGGAGTTTGCATTGTTGTGGAATGTTGGACGGTAACTGAATGTCGAAATTTTGAAGTGTTTTTTTATCTTTGTATACAGGAGGTATGCTCCAAATATAGGGGAAATTCTGCCAAAATTTTAGTAAAAACTTATAGGAATAGTCAATAAATTATAGTTCGCCTTTAATTCTTTTTATTTTTGCAGGGACAATCGATGGGTCGACCGGCTACACTCCCTGAGGTATTCTTACACACCCACACAAACAAGCATGATGGTCAAACGTTTGTCAATTCCCGGTCAAGGATTTTACATGTATGTCCACATTACTATATTATACAAATTTTAAAGATTAGTTATTATTAATCGTTACTTATTGTAAAACACTTGTCCTATGACAGGAACAAGTTGAAGATGCAATTCAGCAACGCTCACAGACTTCTGATCATGTTGATGCGAATCAGATCTATTATGAAGTGGCTGGTGGTAGAGACCAGCGAGGACGGGTATTTGGCTTAGGTTCTTTGGCCAAATCTTGTTACTCGCATTCCTCGGGTTCAAGTACTGCTGCATCTAATAGACGGTCATCCAGAGAAGTACTTGAACTTCAGAATACTGTAAGTGAGCTGAGATCGGAATTGCAACAGTCACAGACTCGATGGCAAGACTCAGAGGTTCGATTGCAACAATCTCTGGACTACATATCTGAGTTACGCAATGAGATGGCAAATTTATCTGACCTACGCACTGAGATGGCAAATTTGAAGGGTATGTTTGCCTCGTCATCGCATCAGTCTGATCGTACGCCGCCGCCGCCACCAGTTTAGTTCTCATTTTGTATTACACATACATGGATATTATGTTGTTAACTAATTACTAACTTTATAATTAGCACAATTATTAAATTCGAATATTATTGGATATTGAAATTTAGATATTATTATGATTTTTTTCATTATTTTGCAATTAGTTTTAACAGGTTCTATTTACATAAAAATAAAATACAAAAAAATAATATTCAAATTTTCTTTAAAATTACCGACGGAAAAATTGTTTTCCGTCGGTAAAATTTCCTAAATTACCGACGGAAATTGTTTTCCGTCGGTAAAATTTACCGACGAAAATTTAATTCCGTCGGTAAAAATTACCGACGGAAATTGTAATTCCGTCGGTAAAAATTACCGACGGAAATTGTCCGTCGGTAATTTTTACCGACGGAAAACAATTTTCGTCGGTAATTTACCGACGGAATTACAATTTCCGTCGGTAATTTTTACCGACGGAAATTTTTCCGTCGGTAAATGTCCCTACGGATTTTATGCCGACGGAATCATTTTTCGTCGGCATTCACATTTCCCGACGGAAATTACACATTTTCCGTCGGTAATTTCCGTCGGGAAATGTTGTTTTTCTTGTAGTGAATAAATTGTAAGCTAAGGATACAAAGTAGGCTGAATTGAATACATTATGTATATTGAGGTATACATGATGTTTTAGGTGAATTAATGGCATATTTATAATAATTTATTTGTAATATGGCTAAATTAATAATTAAAGAGATGAAAAATAATATTTAGAGGGTAAACATAATGTAGGCCGAATA
This sequence comes from Excoecaria cochinchinensis, assembly GCA_947683425.1. Classification (NCBI taxonomy): domain Eukaryota; kingdom Viridiplantae; phylum Streptophyta; class Magnoliopsida; order Malpighiales; family Euphorbiaceae; genus Excoecaria; species Excoecaria cochinchinensis. The sequence continues at coordinate 22,978,087 of CANTUQ010000146.1, forward strand.
GATTGATTAGATTAAATTAAATTAAATTAAATATATGTTATGATATAATGTAACTAAAGTGTATACTTAGGCTAAATGAAATGAAATATAAGTAAATAAATGAAGAAAGAATGAAAAATAAAAATAAGAAAAGAAAGACTAATTGGGCCGAATGGTTTCTTAGAAATAACCTAAGTAAACTTGATGATTTAATGTAAACTAAGTGTATTTACATGTTAATTTAGGTGTAATATAGATAAATAAATGATAATTGAGTGAAAAAGAAAAATAGAATATAAAGTATAAGTGTAGGCCAAATGGTAACCTTAGGGTAATATTTTGATATAAAATGAACATAGAATCTAAAATGAGTGTATGTTAATTTATTTGGAATTAATTGAACAAAAATGAATATTTTAGAATATAATAATGTATTATGTTAATAATTGAAACTATGATTTATGTGGTATATTAATGACAATATGGCATGGATAATATTAATATAACTAAGTAGTGGAATAAAGATGTATTAGTGAAAAAGAATGAATTACATGTCAATGGGAAATATTGGTTGATTGGAATGATATGTAAATTAATAGTGTAATTTATTTTAAGTTATTATTATGATGGCAATTGAAATGAATGAATGATTTAATTGCCCTTAATAGTAATCTGGTAGTTAATCTAGTTCAGGATATAGTTGGCTAGGCATAGGGATTCCACACCGCAATACGAGTTATGGCGACTCGCTTAAGTAGGCCAATGACGGTCTACTAAATGTTGGAATGTTCAAATATTAAAATGTAAAATGAAATGATATGTAAGGGTGGTCCTTCAGGGTCACTCTAAAATGTAATGGATCTGTGGGGTCTACGTCCTGTGTATTTGATTCGGAGATTTCTACTAGATTGATACTAGGGAAAAAATTGTAAAAATAGAATTTAAAATGGTAAAAATATGAATTAAAGTGAGTAATACAATTTTAAATGAGAAATAAGGTAATAAAAGGGCTTAATTGTAAGAAATTAAAAAGATGGTATGATTAAAGGGTAAAAGTGTAAATTTAATAATTAACAAGGTTAATAAGAGAGAATAGAAAATGAATTGGTAAAGTAAGTAAATTGATAATAGTATAAAGACTAAAACGTAAAATGGCACAAAAATAGTAATTACGGATTAAACGGTAAATTGTATGTCAAAATGATGGAAAATGAATTAAAATGAATGAATGAATCTTAATAATGGAAAGTAGAATGAAAAAGGACTAAAATGTAAGGATCTTAAAGTAATAGGGGCAAAACAGTAGTTATGTAAAAGATTAAATTAAAAAAGGAAAATATGAAGATATATGTGACTGAATGTTAAATTAAGTAAAATAATAATGAATTAAGGAGTAAAAAGGTAGTTTGACATAAAAATGGCATGTAGGGATTAAATGGAAATTTTACTTGATTAGTAATGAAGTTAATGTGGAAAGTAAGAAATAAATAACTTTAATGGCATATTTGTAAATATAGTGAAAATAAAGGGTAATATTGTAATTTGGATAAAAATAAGAGGACTTAAGTGTAAATTAGTATCAAAATAATATTATAAGGACTAATTGGTAAATTGCATACCAAATAATGGAATAAAAATGATAGTGAAGTTATTTAATGACATTATTGTAAACATGAGGAAAGAAATGGGTAATATTGTAATTTAGTGAAAAGTTAGAGATTAAACGGTAAATAGATGATGGTAATATAATTTACAGGGTTAAAATATATTTGCCAAGTATTATAAATATTAATTGAATAAATGATTGAAGATGGAGAAATTAATGACTTAATAATAATAATAATAATAATAATAATAATAATAATAATAATAATAATAATAATAACAGTAGTGATAATATTAATAAGACATGTAGAAATTAATAAAAGAAGAATTTAATTGTATTTAATAATAAATTGATAGTTTTAGATTAAATGATAATTTACATGTCAAAAATCAGACTGAGAATGAAAAATAATAAAATAGTGATAAAAGGATAATAAAAGGATAAAAATCGGAATGTTAATATGATTGAAGGATTTAAAATGTAAATTGACTGTATTAGTGCTAATAAAAGAATTAAAAAGATAGAATGAACAAATATACAATAATTAATTGAATAAATAGTAATACTGTAACTTCAGTAAAAGTCTAGAGACTAACTGTAGAAGAATAACATAAATGTAAATTAAAGGATTAAGTATAATTTATAGGTAAAATAAGTATTAGATTTGTGATAAAAGGTAATTGAGGAAATTAATGGTCTAAAAATAATAAGAACAATATTAGTATTAATATTAGCAATAAATGATAATAATAGTAATTATTTATATAATATTGTAAATTATAGTACTGTTAAATGTAAGAAAAATAATGATAGTATTAATTAATTAATGTGACGCATATAACATATTTGATATAAGTATGTATACATAAATGGGAGTAAATGATAATATAAATGTTAGCGTTAATAAAAACAATAGTAGTAATAATAATGTAAATGTTAACAATAATGCAAACTGAATTATAATTGCATAATAGATTAAATTAAGTAACTTAATAGAAATAATAGTATCAATGTTAATAGTAATAGAAATATTAATGATAATGATCGGAAGTGAATTATCTAAAAATACAGAAAATGAGCATAGAGACAAAAAATATGGGTAAGCATGTAAATGGTAATTATAATAGAAAATATTAGAAGAAAATTAATAAACATAATAATGAAATAAGAATATTGATAATAATAATGACTATACTGTAAATAAAAATGATAAAGCAAATTATATATCATACCATTGTAAATAAATTGGTGAACATAGATATAACGAATGTAGACAATAGAAAGTAAATAAAACAGAATTGTAATGACAATAATAAAGGGAAATGGAACAATGAAAAGTATTAGAAATACATAAGTGGAATAACTAAGAAAATTAAAGTATTGGAAATAGAAACTTAGGGACGAATAATAAACAAATATTACAATTAAGTGAGTTAGAAGAGAAATATAAATCCTTCATTAAAAAGAAAATGTTTAAAATGAAATGAAATGATAAGAATAGAAAAGGAATGGCAAATGAATAAGTATAATGTTAACTGTTATAATAACAATAATAGTAAAAGTAATTATGGTATTTTAATTAGAATAATAATAGTAAAAAAAATAAAAGCTGAAGTAAATATAAACAATTATGAATAATGAACTAAAGTGGTTAATAAGCAATTTTATGTGTGTGCATTCATGAGTAATTTTAGATGGAAAGTTTAGGATATGTATGCACCACTGGGTATTTTAATGATCAGCACGTAGTCCTGTAAGTGCGTGTAGGTTATAAGAAGTAAGAAGCTTGAAGTGGCCTACATGTGACTATTGATTGGGAAGAAGTGACTAGTAGCAAAGACAGTAGAATAGACATGGCATGTATATTGTCAAATCAGATGATTCGAGTTAAGTTTTGTGTAAGATAGGTACAAGTTTTTAATAGAACTATGTATTAACTTTTGTATTATTATTGACTGTTTTAGTGTATAATCGATGTTAAAATGCGAAAAATTTTTACTGAAATATTTACTGAGACATTCGGTCACCATACGTATAGCATAATATTATAAGAGTGTTACATATTATATTTAGAAAATAACATACATGAATAATGAATATAACTTCATGAATTTGTTAATTATAGAATATTATTAATTTAGAACTAAACTTAATTTTCTCATCCCACCATTCGGAAGTAGCATTAATCGTTTGCTTCTTTTCATGCCATCCTAATCTGGCTCCCTTGCCTTTCAAATCTTTCTAAATCTTCCAATCTCTTTTCATAACATCCCACTTATTTTTTAATTGAGCTTTATCATATTCACAACCACTTTCTTTGCAAAAGTTTGTTCTCCAACCTTCTTTTGTAAAATAAGTTCCACTTCGCAAGCCTTTACGAATAGCTTGGATAAATATGTCACAATATAATAAGATCATATTATCATTCCATACAGTTTTTGTTGTCTTTTTCTTCTCTTCTTGAACAGATTGGATTTGTGACATCTACGATAATTATATTTTAATTAATATCTAATACACGAATAAATCTTTGAATAAAAATAAAATTCTAAGAATTTATTTCCTATTAAAACTAAATTTATTTCTGACTTCAATTCCGAATATTTTGTATTTTTAAAATAAGATTCCTAAAATTTATCCTAAGGAAACAAAAGAAGCTGATATATAGATTTCCTAGGAAATTGGTGGACAAAATGTGAATTGTGAAAGAAATAGATAGAATTATCCAATCAAATTAAGGCAAAATACAATAGGAAATTTACTTTGTCATTTAGCTTTGGAATTCATTTAAAAACTCTAACAATTTTGATAGATCTTGACCTAATAATAATAAATTACATGTAACTCATTAGAATTTATAAATAAAATTTCACTTAAACTTACCACACTTAAATTGGGATTTCTAAATGGATATAAAATAACATATTAAATTCCACTTAATCTTGTCAAGCTGCACAGATGAGTACAATGACAATATTACTAAAGTTTGCCATATATTTAACATGCACTTTTTTACACTACAAATCTGTCAAAAATACAAAGAACATAAACTATTACAGTTGCCAATATTCAGAGTTCAAATTATCTAAAAGGGGGTATAACGCATCATGGAGTTCGAGTTTTGGTCAAATATTAATATTATTAGCCTTCACGATAATCGATGAATTAACTACAGCTCTCAAAAATTCATGAAATTCTCCTAGCAAATTTATACATGTATAGTTCGTAGGTTATGCCTGCTAACATATCATCTAAAATTATTTGCCATTTTAATTAACAAGAAAACTATCACATAAAATCAGAAGACTAGATTTTTAAGGAAAAATGAAGAAGAAGAAGAAGAAAAAGAGTCATAGAACTATCTAAACAGGGAGTGGAGCTGCCGAAAGAGATTAGAAGCGCCAAGGACTGATTTTTCTTTTTTTCAATTTTTAATTAGATTATATAGCTAGTTTAATTGTCATTATAAAATAAAATAAGGTGTATTTTTGTCTAAAAAAATAAATCAACTTTTTTGAAAAGTTAAAATTTAACTTTTATAAAAAGCTTCAATTTCTAGATTTTTCTAATAAAAAGTTTTTTCACTTTTCACAAAATTGATTTTTCTAAAATTAGTATTTACCAAACACATAATTTTATCCTATAATTAGTTTTTTTTTTTATCAAATTTTGCCCTTTGAAAAGCAATGCCAAATGTGCTCTAAATGATTTTAATAATGATTTATGGATAATATGTAAGTTGTGCATACAAGGTAACACCCCATACCTGTACGTAGTAAACTACACCATAACATGGCAGGTTCATAACAACAAATGAAGGGTGCCACCAAGCTAGATACATTTACACTGTTATCATACAATATTTATAGCAATAATGATTGTGGATACATTTCATGACATAAAATAAACTGAATTATAAAAGTTCTTTCATATTACATTACTGTTCATATTACATATAACCAAAGTCTGTAATAACTTTACATGCTAAAAGCTGTTTAAATTACATACTTGTCTTAATACATATTAAGTTACATAATTACATCAAATGATTATAACTACATTATTTATAGCAAAATACAAGACCTATATAGATGATCTTCCTATGGTTGCGTTGGCCTTGTTGGTTACATGATGTCCTTAGCGATAACTATAACTTCATTACCTGCACGGATAAAACACCTGTGCGAAGCATATGGCTTAGTGGGGAATAAACATGATATGGACGACCTCTCACAGAAGTCGTCAAATGCACATGCACACATATGATCATATATATATTCACAAAATCATATATTCATCATAAAGAATAGTTTTAAATAAGTAATCAGTTCAGACATTTAACCTAACCTACCCATGTATTCATGTATGACAATCATAGGACAAATACTATTTAGAATCATGTATAATTCCTTCTTTGTAATCTTTTACTATGCAAAAGTCATTATTAAAACCATACTTTATTTCAACATAAGTTCAAGCTTATTTATTAAATGAGAGAATATAATTAACTGGGCACAGCAGAACAAGCAAGAAAAATTCACACCAGAACAGACTAGTTACTGACTCTCACGTGCTATTTCTTATCAAAGTGGATAACGGGTACAAGTGGTACCAATATCTCTATCATGTACCAACAAGAAATACCTATTTTAGGTATCCAAAGAGTAGGCAATAGCCTCTTATAAATTAAATCAAGAGTGTTGAAGCACAAATTATAAGGGAGACATCAGTCTCCTAAGCAAGAGACATCATAATGTCTTCAAGAGCAGCTGCAAGACCCCTTCTAGGCATGCCTTTTTATCCACTACTAAGACCCTAGTAGGCTATCACATCTCCAAGACATGTTCAAGAATATTCAAGAATCACATTACAGTGATAAGTATGTGTTTATACATATAATTGGTGATAACTGTGCCATAACCTTGCAGATATGATGGTACATACAAACATTTATCATGCAAGAGGACATTCAAGTGTCACTTTATAGTGATAAGTTCATAAACATAGTTATACAGTCACTATGCACATATTTCATACACATTCCATTTAATAATATCAATTCATCATTAGTAGCATACCTAAGCTTAATATATCAATAGATATTCATAAACAAGTTTATTTTACCCATAAATGATCAATATGACATGCCAAGTCATTTCCAGTTATATTCGGTAATTCCTCGTTAAGTATAACCTTACATTCTTCATTGTTTGATTCAGCTTCTTAACCCTAATCACATATATTTCCAAGTGGTAACCGTACATATATTCATTACATAACCCTAGACAAGTGTCAGACAAGTATCAAAAACTTCCGGTGAAGTTCAAGACGGTGAGAAAAACTCAATTGTTAGGCTAAAAATTGGGGTCACACGGTAGGCAAACATTCCTTGTCCGCTATGTGGGTCAATTATAGGGCAATTTTGGCCTTCCAAAATGCATTTACATGGCTGTTAAGAATTTTACACGGCGGGCAGGAATCCTTAATAGCTGTGTAAACATATTTTGCCACACTCTGCATAGGGCAGATTCCATTTCCAATTTTTCATAGGCTTTTTCACCTGGCTAGATGCATTTTTGGGAAAATTTTCTTCTAAAACTTTGTTCCCCTATGTCTTAGGTTTCAAATGGCATAAAAATCATGCAATTTGGACTTATATCCTAGGAGATATGACCCTGAAATTACGGTCTATTCCAAAGCAATTTCCAGGGACAAAATTGTGTCCCAACTTTGAAACATTTATGGGAATGTTAAAGACATAATTTGACCATTCTTTATCATGAAAGTTACTCTTATAGATGTCTATTTTTAGTATAATTTTTATTCATATCAATTAGATCAGTAGAACTTAAGATATGGTTAAAAAAACCTGACGTGCTCGCAATGAGGGGATAGAACCAGTACTCTAACATCAGGTGGAATTTCAAGAGTCTTAGAGCAAGTTTCAGTTCATAGTTTCTCAATAAATTTATAGGTACGGATCTTAAATTTCATATATAATTGGAATTACCAAATTTAGAGTTTTATAGGTTGACATATAGCCTAAAAACCAAAGAGAGGTCAGATGCATCTTAAGACAGTTTTTAACTTCAATCCTTTTCATGCACTAACATTCAAGTCTCTTGTAAAATCTCATCAATTCCATATCATATCAACTCATTGACATCCAAATCAACCCATATAACACTTAAAACAACCTCAAATATCACACACACATATACAAAGATGAGTGAGTTCCAAAACCTTGATTTTAGCCAAATTCTCCTTCAAGTGTGCTTTTCTTCCTCTCCCACTTCCTTCTTGCTTGAATCTCCAGCTATAAACATCACAATTCCATGTCAATTTTCTATTTCAATTCATAACTTTCAGCTTTTATACAATAAGAATAATAAGACCTCAACTTACCTATTTTCCTTGATTTATTGACACTAGAATTGCACTACTCCTTTAGAGATCTTTTAGTTAGAATTGCCTAACTGAATTTTGGGTGAAAATGGAGCTACAATTTCTAGAGTTTTTCCCCCAACACAGCTGGCCTTATGGCCTTTTATACCTATACATTTTCATGACATTTCTAGAAAATGAGAGGTGTCAAAATTTCATTAGTCTAACTTACCTTTTTGCAATTTAGCCCTTCTTCTCCTATGTATTCATACATTCAACTTATAATTAATTCTAGATTATACATTGACATATAATATTTCTTCAGTTATGCATTTGGGTCCTTAATTAATAAATTACCAATTTGCCCTTATCTTTTAACTTAATACCGATTACGTCCTCTACTACACTTAACCATTTTAACCACCCAATTATGCAGTTTCGGTCCCTATTTCACCCTAAACATATGCTAATCCATCTAGGGTACATTTTGAATCCTTACATATAATGCTCAATACTTGGTTCCATATAGCCGAGTGTAGGGTGTCATACATTCAACATATTGAAATTCATAGCTACTATCTTAGCAATAGCATACAAAATGATCTTATATTTATGTTAGCTTTGAATAAAAATAAAATTATCACAAAAATAAAAGATGCCAAACATTTTTCTGTTATTCTTAATTGTACACCAGATGCAAGTCATCAAGAACAATTGTCTCTTATATTAAGATTTGTAAATATTTTAATCAGCCCAATAAAAATTAAAGAATGCTTTTTAGGATTTATGGAATCAGATATAATGTAACACCCTTATTGTAACACCCCGTTTCCCACCCTAAAAGTTTGAGCACATGTGTGTGTGTGTGTTTGAGTGTCCTTGCATGATTATTATGTTTCAGGGCATAATTGTATATTTTTATTTTATTGTGTAATTGGTTTAGTTTTGGGAAGAAAGGAAGTATTAAAAGGAAAATTTGCCAACTCACCACAAGAATGTGACATGTGGTAAGAGAGAGAAAAAGAGAAGAGAGGAACTATAATTAGATGAGAGGAAAAAGGAGAGAGAAAGCATTTTCAGCCCTCTCTCCCGTTTCCTGCTCCTCATGCTTCTCTTCCCTCTTTGTTTGACTCCTTTATTGTTTTTTCTTCTTCTTCTTCTTGTGGTGGCTTGAGTTGGGTTGGCAAATTCAAAGAGCTCTTTTGGTATGTTTTTCTGCTATTCTTCTTCTTCTTCTTCTTCTTCTTCTTCTTCTTCTTTTCTTCTTTTCCTCGTCCTTGAGTTCCTGTTGGTTGTAGGGTTTTGAGTTTGTGTGTTTTGGGTTGTTTGATCAAGGTTGCCTCCTAAGGATCCTAAAGGCAAGGAAGTGGTGGGTGAAAGTTCAGTCCCTTGATTCTTTGGAGCTAAGGAATTAAGGTTTGGGAATTTGGTTATTATTGCATAATTTTAACCTATTATTGTTCTATTATTTAATTTCTAGAATTGAAGTGTGGTTATGCATCTTTATGTGCTTAATTGAAGTTTGTATTGTGGAAATTATATGGGTTTGATGATTTTAAAAGTGATAAGAGTTTTGGATATGATTTTTGATTAGAGCTTTGAATTGAGTTGCTTGAGTTGTTAGCTTGAGTTTCGGTTTATTTAAGTTGAGTTTTAGTAGTATGAGTTGCTTGGGGTATTGCAATTTTGAATGTTGGTTTAAGTTTTGGAAATGGGTAGCAGAGTTTAGCAAATTTCTGGGTTTTAGTTGATTTACACGGCGGTAAGGAGGGCCATACCACCGTGTAAATTGTATTTTCTGCAGTTGAGTTTTGCTTCTTCGAGTTGTTACACGGCGGTAAGGGCTTGACAAACCGCCGTGTAAATGTATTTTGTTTTGATGTGTTGCTGTTGTGCGTTTTACACGGCTGTCAGGAATTCTATACCGCCATGTAAATGCATTCTGTTTTCTAATAGAGTTTTGGCTCGGCAAGCCACACGGTGGTAAGGTTTTTCTTACCACCGTGTGGAATGTCTTACATAGCGGTAAGGATTTACCATACCGCCGTGTAACCTCTTTCTGCCTTGAATTTTTGGATTTTTTTAATTTTTTTGCTTCCGTCTCTTTTTATTTAAGCATTACCATGTGTTTATGTCTATGGGATTATTGCATATCAAATAGTATTATATGATAAAGAATTTGAGATTGTCCCTTGAGATATGTTATCGCTTGTTATTAATGTAAACTATTATTGTTGCTTAGCCTACAAGAGTCAAGTATGTGGATAGATAAGCATGCCTATAGAGTTTTGTAAGCTGTAGCCCAGTGTTCTGGACCCTGATCAGGTCACCATTTGGGTCCTCGCGATCCTGAGTGTTTGGATCTTGTTTAAGATCCCCAGTGAAAATGTTTTTATGTGAAAATAGAAGATGTTGCTTTTGCTCGTACCTACGGGTACCTAGTGTTCACTCGTTCTCCGCTACTCTGAATTTGCAGGCATTTATGTTTGATTCTCTTATGAATGTAACCTTACTTATTATTGATGCATGAACATGATTATTTATATTAAGTTATGTTTGTGAATAAGTATAAGATCTGTGTTATGTTATTGTAGACACCGGGTCCTGAGTAAGCCTAGATCGAAGTTACCCAATGATGATAATTGCCTTCACAGGCTTAAAAGGTTAAAAGTGATGGTTTTCTCATCAAATTTGTATTTTAGAGTGAAAATTAGAAAATAATAAAAAATATTAAAAAAAATTAATTTTGAAAAATGGGGGCTTAAAATTATTGTGTTTTTAGTCAATTTATAATTTAAAAATAGAAAAAAAATAAAAAAAAATAAAAAAATTTTCGGACCGCGAGTGTCGGGCGCAGCAGCGTGCTGGAGCCCAGCTCGCAGGCGCCCAGCACGCCGACGCCCAGGCACCCAGCGCGCTGGGCGCGATAATGCCGCGCGTCGCTAAAGAGCGACGCGCAGCGTTGCGCGCTGCGCACGATTCCCGCCCGAGCGCTACGCACGGCTCTCGCCTGGTCGCCGCGTGAGTCCCCGTCGCTCTATAGCGACGGGCGGCGTCCCTCTAGCGACGGCTCCCTGGCCGTCGGTATAGGGTCTGTTACCCTATTTTCCATTTTTTCAGCCTTTTTCCGATTTTTTCACCCAAAATTCCGTTTTTTATCCCATTTTTTGGGGTTTTTGACTTCATATAAAATTCCAAAATATTTTTTATAGATTATTAATTAATAAAACTTGATTGTATCCCCAAAAATAAAGGAATTTGAATAAAATTAGGTTTGTTTTCCTTAATTAAATTAGGGCAACATTTTCTATTCTTTAAATACTTTATGATGAAAAATCAAAGGGAGCCTCCACTACTATTTTTACATCAGAATTTCCAGATTTCTCTAGCTCTTTGATTTTTCTTCTAAAGATTTTTGAGATTTCTTTTAATTAAAAAGGTTTAATTAAAATTGAAAGATCAATTTTCAATTGTTAATTATTCCAATTAATTTCTTTGTTTTTGCTCCATAAACACAAGAAATTAATCATCATTTTGACATCAATTTCTTTTTAATCTTAAGCATACAAATCAATTCCTTTGTTTTTCTTCATAAACAAAGAGAATTAATTTTATTGCTAAATTATTCTTTCAAGCAAATTCTCCGGAAAATCATCACTTTTCCTTCATCAAATCCAATATTCTGAGGGTAAATATTCTTGGCTCCATTTTTATTTTATTCTATTTTTATTTAATTTATTCATATATATTTTATTGTTTTTATTGATTTATTTATTGTTTTCATCTATTCATTTATTGTATTTATCTTATATTTGTTCCGTTTAATTGTTTATATATGATTTGATTTTTATTCATGTGAATATTGTTTTTTTTAATTCCTAACATGTAAATAATTTATTTTGATTCCTCATTATTTTTAACATGCAAATAATTAATTAATGTAAATTAATCTTTTTGCCATGTAAATAGTTTATATTAATTATGAACACATCAATTAACCTTGTTATATATCATTATTATTTTCATCATTCTTTTGTTTACTAATTTTTATTATTCTTTTTATCATTGTTACATGATTTGTTTATTTATTCATTCATTATTTTTCACTTATCATCATTATTTTCATCATATGTATATTTTCATGTACTAATTAATTAACATGTTTTATTTTATTTTCATCACATCATTTAATCATTTATCACATATAATCCATGTTTCTCATTTTATTTTGGTTTGTTAATATTTTTGATTCCATTATCATTCTTTTCATATCATCTTATTTTATTTTAATTTGTTATTCATTATTTTGTATGTTTAATTGATTTAATCACTAACATTATTTTATTTGTATTTTGTTTTTTTATGTCTAAACTCATTTTTCGCTTGGGCATTTTTGCGAGCACATCGGGAGGTCCAAAAAGGCTCATTTGGTTCATAGGTTTATTTTCCTCTTTTTGTAATATTTTATTTAATTTTTCCATATAATTTTCTTGTAAAATTATTTATTTAGGCTCGCTAGAAAGAAAATCACAAAAACATTTTTATTAATTAACTTGACATTTTTTTTTTTCTAAATAAAGGGGGACCAATGTCCTAGTTTTTCATACCCAAATAAATCATCACATCAAAACTGTTTCATAATAAATATGCATGCGAGGACCAATGTTCTCACTATTAATGAATAACCCGTTTTATGCATGCATTTCACTTTTATAAATGGGAGTTGTATTCCGCTCCTAGTGTTATTGTAATTTGTTTTTGAATGCTTTATTTTGGATTTTGCTTACATTTACCGCTTTTGATATGAATGATTGCGCCTTTAATCAATTGCATCGTGTGGAGAGAGAGTGAATCAATGATATTTAAAATTTGATCATAAAACAATCGAGGTAGAAATAGATGAGAAATCCCGGACCTAGCTCTGGTCTTTGGGCTCAAAAAGGCTAGAGGTCTACCCTCCAAGACACCTTTTTGTGCCACGAGACTTTAGCGCTAATCCTAGGCTCCTTAGGGCGAGAGGTTTACCTTCCAAGACCCCTCCGGCTGGCCCCAAAATGGATACCAAGCGCAGTCTTAGGCTCTCCGAGGCGAGAGTAACTTTCCCAATGTTTTATTGGGTGGCGACTCCATGATACCTCCTTGTTGCCCAACATAGACGCACTTGCGATTTATCGCAAGCTGTCAACGGACCCACAAATGCCCCGATCGCCCACGTATGGGCGGTCCGAAAGGGCGGCGTTCGGGATCCGGCACGCGTCACAGTGGCGACTCCACTGGGGACATACTCGAGACTTCGATTCGAAAGTACCTTGATTAAAAATCATAATTGAGTTTTAATTCAAAAATTTCATCTTCTTTCAAAACTGCATTGCATCTCATTAGAGCCTTAGATCTATGCTAGTTTGGTCCCTCTTTTAGCCCCGGTGCGTTCCTGAAGCACCTCCTCATTTTCACTCAATTTGGGGAAGTGTTAAGGATAATCACCAGCCCAAGCCTCGTACCATTATGGTATATCAAATGGTGACCCGATCGGTCGTTATGCTCGTGATGAGATAGACCCGTCGTGCAGGGACCATGCTTGGGTAGCCTTAAAGTAACATCTCCCTTGTCCAAAGCTCATATAATGGCCATAGCTACTTTCCACAGGTGATATGAACCCTAATTCCATGCTTGCTGTATGGATCCTCATGTATTGGGTGAGTCCAGATATCTCGCTTGGTAACCTAGCCAAAGGCTTCCATGCCCCGGTAGGGCCATGTCGAAATTTATGGAATGTCTAAATACATGACGATCACTATCCATTCGCTTGTACATTAGTATAGGAGTGTTATGCTGTCGGTTTTTCACCGCGCACCATACGTGTCCATTGGGTTCCACGTTAATCCATGGATCAAGCCCACCTAGGAAAGAGACCGCACTACCACGTGTGTGGGAGATATAAGGTTGGAAGGATCTATCTGCTTGCATGTGTTTATCTATGTTGCATCAGCACGAGCATGCATTGCATTTTAATCATGCACCATCTTAACAATTTTTGCATTTCAGCCATCATAGATTCTCCTGGGTGGTCTAGAGGTCCCGACGGACGGTTAAGAAGGACGCCACTTTTGGGGTTAACAGAATTAGTGTTGGATCATAGTTCAGATTCAATCTCAAAAAATAGTGTGGGGTTTTCTCTCGAATCATCAACAAAAGTAAGCATGGCTAATCCATCAAATGAGTCTGATGCAACCCGGGCAATAATTGCTGAGGAGGTAGGAAAGAGAATGGAGGAATTTGAAGCCCGCATGATTGCAATGATGGGCAATCTTGCCACCACAATAGCTGGGCAACAAGCTGCTGCTGCCCCTATCCGAGTACCAGCTGAACAAGGGGTTGTAAGAGAAGAGCGTCCTGCTGCAGTTAACCAACCAGTGGTTGACCCACCTGTTGTTGAGCAAAGAGTGCCTGAACCTATTGAGCGCAGAGAGGGCCCCAGGTCTGAAGCTGAGTTTGGGGGAGATGAGCTAGAGGAGCATACAGTAGCTAAAGATAAGTCACCAAAACTGGATGAGGCAATGTGGAGGAAAATGGAAGAGAGATTTGAGGCCATGGCAAGGATGATGACCGTGGGAAAAGGAATGAACCCGAAAGACCGAGAGCTAGATGGGGATGACCTGATTCCCCAGAATTTTAAGATGCCGGATATTCCCAAATTTGATGGCACCTCTGATCCTGCCGCACACATCAAGCAATACTCGCTGGTCATGAAGGGAACGACCTTAACAAGAAAGCAAAAGATAGAGTATTTCTGCTTGAGTCTCACAGGAGCTGCTATTGATTGGTACCATGGGCTTGAGAGGAGGTCCAAGGAGGATTGGGACTTGCTAACCGAAGAGTTCCTTAAGCAGTACGATTGCAGTACCCGGATGGAGGTCACTTTGAAAGATCTCGAGTTGCTACAACAGAAGGCTGGGGAGTCCTTCCACGAGTACCTTACTCGGTGGAGAAACCGGGTTATGGAGATGAAACGCAAACCGGACACTTCTGATCAGATCCGGCTGTTCATTCGAAATGCCAGCCCCTACTTGAGAGATGGATTGAAAATGAAGGGACTGAAAGACTGGGAATCCCTGAAGGATATCGCCATAGAAGCAGAGGGAGAATATTTAGCCAAGAGGGCAAATAGCGAGTCCTATGCCAGGAAGGGATACAGCAATCAAGGGACAGCCAAGCCAGCAAGTTCCAGCAGTGGTAACAGAGTTGGGAAGACTGCCGAGGTGTCTGCAACTGGGGTAAGTCAGAGGTATTTCTCCAACTTGGGTAGGCCTTTATCATGGGTACTGAAGAGGCTAATAAAAGAAGGAAAACTGCAGCCCCTATCACCTAGGCCGGCCAAGACCCAAGGACAGCCAGGGCACAAGGAGAATGAATACTGCGCATTCCACCAACATACCGGGCATTTGACAGATGATTGTATAACACTAAGACATCGGGTCCAAGATCTAATTGACAACAAGCAGATCACCGATCCTGAGCAGAGGGAAAGCAAGAAGAAGTCCGGTTATAATACAGTGCCACCTCCAGTCTTTATGATTGGATCGAGCCTACCAGAATGGTATGTGATGCAAGACCTATATGGAAATGAGTATGTCGCTATTACTCGCCCTGCAAGGGAAGGAGAAGATAGTGGAACCAGAGCCGAAGAGTGAAGATCTCAAGATTTCACCAAGCCAGGAAGCCAAAGCACAGTCAGCTGCAGCATCGGCATCGACTGAAGTTGATAGTCATTTAGATTCTCTTTTTATACCAGAACTCTTTGAGGACAATGTTAATGTTTCTAATTATGTTAATGAGATGAATAACTTTGCTTACTTGTGTGATGTTTCTGATGATTTCATTTTGCATGATCATAAGCATGATGCATTCATTTTTGATATTAATTCAACTGGCACAACTGCATTTAATCTCGGAACTTGGGAAAGTCCAAAGGAAATTTTGCTAGCATCAGACATAACTCCTGAAGAGAGAATAAAATTTGAGAGAATATTAAAAAAAATATGAAAAAGTCTTTGCCTGGACCTATGAGGATATGCTGGGAATAGATCGAGATGTTGCCGAACATGCCATCCCAACTTACCCAGAGTTTAAACCAGTCAAGCAAAAGCTTCGGAGGCTTAGGCCAAAGTGGGCACAGAAAGTGAAAGAGGAGATCCATAAGCAGATTGACGCTAAGTTCCTGATAGAGGTTCAATACCCAACATGGTTAGCTAATGTGGTTCCTGTAGCTAAGAAGGACGGTAAGGTTCGAGTATGCGTTGACTATCGAGACCTGAACAAGGCCTGTCCGAAAGATGATTTCCCTCTTCCTCATATTGATGTGCTAGTAGATAGTGCTGCTGCTTGCATAATGTATAGCTTTGTGGATGGATACGCAGGGTACAATCAAATTCTTAACAAGATAGTGGACCGGATCAAGACAGCCTTTATCACCGAGTGGGGGACATATGCCTACCGAGTTATGCCTTTTGGGTTAAAAAATGCAGGAGCGACTTATCAGAGGATGGCGACCAAGGTTCTCAATGACTTAATCCATAAAGAAGTGGAGGTGTACGTTGATGACATGATGATTAAGTCGGCTACCAGGGAAGGTCACTTTGAGGCTTTAGAAAAGTTCTTTCAAAGAATTAGCAAGTACGATTTGCGCCTCAATCCCAAGAAGTGCCTTTTTGGAGTTACATCAGGAAAGTTGTTAGGCCATGTAGTAAGCCAGAGGGGAATCGAGGTAGATCCCGATAAAGTCAAAGCCATAAGAGAGATGCCAGTGCCCAAAAAGGAGAAGGACGTCAGAAGTTTCTTAGGAAAGCTTCAGTACATCAGCCGATTTATTGCCAAGCTAACTTCAGTATGTGAGCCTATTTTCAAGCTTCTTAGGAAGAATCAGCCGATGATATGGAACGATGACTGTCAACTGGCCTTTGACACCATTAAGGACTATCTGCTAAATCCTCCGGTACTAAGACCACCACGCCGTGCCAAACCACTAATCCTGTACCTGGCTGTGGAAGATAACTCAGTGGGTGCTATGATATCTCAAGAGGACGATTTTGGTGTGGAGTTTGCAGTTTATTATCTTAGCAAGAAATTCCTGCCGTACGAAGCCAAATATGTAGAGGTAAAAAAGATTTGTTTAGCAGTTATCTGGGCTTCTAAGAAGTTGCGGCACTACTTTCATTCCTTCAAGGTACAAACGGTTGCCAAACATAATCCGCTCAGATACCTCCAAGAAGCACCCTCTCTACTAGGGAAGATGGGAAGATGGTTACTGCTGTTGCAGGAATTTGATATTGAGTACATAACCAAGAAAACCATTAAGGGAAGAGCGGTAGCAGAATTCTTAGCCGAGCATCCTATTGAGGGAGATCAGTTTGAATACAACTTCCCAGATGAAGATGTCACGGCCATAGCAGTGCAAGGGTGGCAATTATTCTTTGATGGAGCAGTCAATAATAAGGGAACAGGCGTAGGAGTTATTCTTACGACCCCAGATGGTGAAAGACTACCATTGGCTAAGAAGCTGAGGTATAAGGCTACCAATAATGAAGCAAAATATGAAGCTTGCATCTTTGGATTGGAAGCATTACTCGCTCTGGGGGCAGAGACCGCAGAAGTATTTGGAGATTCTTCCTTGGTAATTCATCAGATCAGAAGGGAGTGGTCAGTCAAGGAAGAAAGGTTGTTGCCTTATGTAAAGCACTTGAGAACGTTGAGCAGCCAGTTCAAGATTTGCACTTTCCACTTCATCCCCAGAGACGAAAATCAGTTAGCTGATGCTCTAGCAACATTAGTGTCTATGTGGGATAACCCAACAGGAGTTGCGATGAAACCCGTGCTGATTTATAGTTCGGAAAGACCTTGCTTTAAAGCTGAACAAGTGATGGACATTGAGGCCATTAATGGAAATCCATGGTATTATGACATTCAGAATTATTTAGAGAGATCAGTCTTTCCAGAGGAAGCCACTGAGAAGGACCAAAGAATGATCAGGAAGTTATCCACTCAATTCATCAGTGTTAGTGGCACTTTGTATAAAAGGCAAGCTGATGGTATCCAGTTAAGATGTCTGGCAGAGAAAGAAGCTAAAAGACTTATGGAAGAGGTTCACGCCGGGGTTTGTGGAGCTCACATGAATGGCTTAGCCTTAGCAAAGAAGATCATGCGCCAAGGGTTTTATTGGCTCACAATGGATACAGATTGTTCAAAATTTGTGAAGCAATGCCAGTTATGCCAACAGTACGCGAATTTGAGGCATGTGCCGGTTTCAGAGTTACATAACTTAACATCTCCATGGCCATTTGCAGCATGGGGAATAGACATCATAGGCGAAATCCATCCCACGGCGTCCAATGGGCACAGATACATCATAGTTGCAATCGACTATTTTACCAAATGGGTCGAGGCAGAATCCTTCAAGAAGATTGACGCAAGGGACATGGCCAAGTTCATAGAGAGGAATTTGATCTGCAGGTATGGCCTCCCTCATCACATAGTGTCCAACAATGGGGTGCAGTTCATGGGAGAAACCATAAAACTTCTCGAGAAGTATGGTGTCAAGCATCATAAATCCTCTCCCTACCGACCGCAAGCGAATGGGGCAGTAGAGGCCGCGAATAAGAATATAAAGAAGATCCTGTCCAAGATAGTCCAAACTTACAAGGACTGGGCTGAAAAGTTACCCTTTGCCCTGTGGGGATACAGAACGACAGTGAGGACGTCTACAGGCACTACACCATTTTCCCTGGTATACGGAACAGAAGCAGTGTTGCCGGTAGAGATAGAGCTTAAATCGCTAAGGGTGGTCATGGAAGCCCAAATCCCGGAGGCCGAATGGGCGCAGCAGAGGCTACAGCACTTGAATTTACTGGATGAGAGTAGGCTGAAAGCTTATTATCATAATCAGATTTACCAGAATAGATTGGCAAGGACTTTTGGAAAGAAGGTGAGAAAGCATCCGTTAAAAGAAGGGGACTTGGTGTTCAAGCAGATGAGGCCAGGCATACCAGATATTAGAGGGAAATTCAGACCTACCTGGGAAGGGCCGTATATCCTTAAGAAGCTGCTGTCCAAGGGAGCTGCAATCTTGTCGGATAGTGATGGGAACGAATTCAAAGAACTGATCAATGTCGACAGACTCAAAAGGTTCCACGACTAAAGACCAAAATAAAAAGAAGAGAATAAAATGCCCTGCAAGTCGAAAACCGAAAAAAGGCGGCTGTGCTAAAATTGGGCGCCTCGACAGGGTGAAAACCGAAAAAAGGCATCCTGTGCAAAAATTAGAGGCATCAGAGAAAATATTTAATCGAGAAAACCCGAGAGGGCCGATTAATAACAGGAGTTTGATGCTGACAAAACCCACTCCGAGATTAGGTGTAGTCATATGCTTTTGAATTCTTGTCAAATGAAAATCATGTATGATGAAATCATATAGAAATGTACACAGTTTTGCAATGAATAAAAGAATACATTTTCATTGATCTTTCAGTTCTGTCTTAAAAAGAAATATACCAATTGTTCATCTAATGATTATTGCTCAGTCCCTTCATTGGATATGTGCTATTTGCTCTTAGCAGAAGCTTTGGTGATAAAAAAACAAAAAAACAAAAAAACAAAAAAACAAAACAAAACAAAACAAAGAAGGCCGTTAGAGATGAAAACCGTAACTGGCTCTCTAAGCAAAAGTTAGGCCAAAGGGTAGGGTGAAAACCTGGAAATAGGCAGTCTGCCCTAAAAAAAAAACAAAACAAAACAAAGAAGGCCGTTAGAGATGAAAACCGTAACTGGCTCTCTAAGCAAAAGTTAGGCCAAAGGGCAGGGTGAAAACCTGGAAATAGGCAGTCTGCCCTACAAAAAAAAATAGATATAAAATAAACAAAAGCCGCTGGATTGGGTTGGATCCATTCCAGGCAAAAGTTAGGCAAAGGGTTGTGTGAAAATCCCATAAGGGACACATTTCCCGCAAAGAAAAGCTAGTGTGAAAATCCACAAGGGACGCACTACCTTTAAAATAATGACGTTCAATGCCTAGAGCGATAAGGCGGCGTTACTTCAGATGATCTTCTTTCAATCAGGTAACATACAATACAGAACATGAAACAGAATCCCGGGTAAATGATCATTGACCAAGGGGGGCAAGGATATATACCGGACGTCTCTTTCAGAAAACTTGTCGACGATCTTCAGGTTTCAGGGGGCATTGTAGAGCAGGAAGGCTACAACCTCAGCGAACCATGGACCACCTAGGGCACAGTCTATACATTGTTGCAAGCATTTGCATTCCATATCATGCACACGTGATTTCTTGTATATTCCTATGCATACAATCTTGCAGGAGAAATCGGCGGGGAACACCAACAAAAGCCGAGTGACGACACCAGTCCAAACATCTAAAGGAGCACAGTTCCAAAATTCACAGCGGTTAGCACGATGGCGGCACAACCCACAAGAGGTTGGCACGACCACGGCACTACCAAAATTCACAGCGGTTAGCACGATGGCGGCACAACCCACAAGAGGTTGGCACGACCACGGCACTACCACAATTCACAGCGGTTAGCACGATGGCGGCACAACCAACAAGAGGTTGGCACGACCACGGCACTACCAATTCACAGCGGTTAGCACGATGGCGGTACAACCCACAAGAGGTCGGCACGACCACGGCACTACCAATTCACAGCGGTTAGCACGATGGCGGCACTACCCACAAGAGGTTAGCACGACCACGGCATTACCTGTTACAACCAAAAGACAGCAACAACTATCATCATAACTCCATCAAGCAGGAAGATCGACGCCTCAGGTACGCGTCTCTTTCCTTTTCTTCTTTGAGTTTAGGCTCACCTACACACTAGTGTACTAGATTCCCCTAAACTGGGGGCAACTGTAGACACCGGGTCCTGAGTAAGCCTAGATCGAAGTTACCCAATGATGATAATTGCCTTCACAGGCTTAAAAGGTTAAAAGTGATGGTTTTCTCATCAAATTTGCATTTTAGAGTGAAAAATTAGAAAATAATAAAAAATATTAAAAAAAATTAATTTTGAAAAATGGGGGCTTAAAATTATTGTGTTTTTAGTCAATTTATAATTTAAAAGTAGAAAAAAAAAATAAAAAAATAAAAAAATTTTCGGACCGCGAGTGTCGGGCGCAGCAGCGCGCCTGCGGCAGCGCGCTGGCGCCCAGCTCGCAGGCGCCAGGCGCCCAGCACGCCGACGCCCAGGCTCCCAGCGCGCTGGGCACGATTTGGCGACGCGTAGCGTCGCCAATGCCGCGCGTCGCTAAAGAGCGACGCGCTGCGCGCCGCACCGCGCGCCTCTGCGCGCGATTCCCGCCCGAGCGCTGCGCACGGCTCTCACCTGGTCGCCGCGTGAGTCCCCGTCGCTCTATAGCGACAGGCGGCGTCCCTCTAGCGACGGCTCCCTGGCCGTCGGTATAGGGTCTGTTACCCTATTTTCCATTTTTTCAGCCTTTTTCCGATTTTTTCACCCAAAATTCCGTTTTTTATCCCATTTTTTGGGGTTTTTGACTTCAAATAAAATTCCAAAATATTTTTTATAGATTATTAATTAATAAAACTTGATTTTATCCCCAAAAATAAAGGAATTTGAATAAAATTAGGTTTGTTTTCCTTAATTAAATTAGGGCAACATTTTCTATTCTTTAAATACTTTATGATGAAAAATCAAAGGGAGCCTCCACTACTATTTTTACATCAGAATTTCCAGATTTCTCTAGCTCTTTGATTTTTCTTCTAAAGATTTTTGAGATTTCTTTTAATTAAAAAGGTTTAATTAAAATTGAAAGATCAATTTTCAATTGTTAATTATTCCAATTAATTTCTTTGTTTTTGCTCCATAAACACAAGAAATTAATCATCATTTTGACATCAATTTCTTTTTAATCTTAAGCATACAAATCAATTCCTTTGTTTTTCTTCATAAATAAAGAGAATTAATTTTATTGCTAAATTATTCTTTCAAGCAAATTCTCCGGAAAATCATCACTTTTCCTTCATCAAATCCAATATTCTGAGGGTAAATATTCTTGGCTCCATTTTTATTTTATTCTATTTTTATTTAATTTATTCATATATATTTTATTGTTTTTATTGATTTATTTATTGTTTTCATCTATTCATTTATTGTATTTATCTTATATTTGTTCCGTTTAATTGTTTATATATGATTTGATTTTTATTCATGTGAATATTGTTTTTTTTAATTCCTAACATGTAAATAATTTATTTTGATTCCTCATTATTTTTAACATGCAAATAATTAATTAATGTAAATTAATCTTTTTGCCATGTAAATAGTTTATATTAATTATGAACACATCAATTAACCTTGTTATATATCATTATTATTTTCATCATTCTTTTGTTTACTAATTTTTATTATTCTTTTTATCATTGTTACATGATTTGTTTATTTATTCATTCATTATTTTTCACTTATCATCATTATTTTCATCATATGTATATTTTCATGTACTAATTAATTAACATGTTTTATTTTATTTTCATCACATCATTTAATCATTTATCACATATAATCCATGTTTCTCATTTTATTTTGGTTTGTTAATATTTTTGATTCCATTATCATTCTTTTCATATCATCTTATTTTATTTTAATTTGTTATTCATTATTTTGTATGTTTAATTGATTTAATCACTAACATTATTTTATTTGTATTTTGTTTTTTTATGTCTAAACTCATTTTTCGCTTGGGCATTTTTGCGAGCACATCGGGAGGTCCAAAAAGGCTCATTTGGTTCATAGGTTTATTTTCCTCTTTTTGTAATATTTTATTTAATTTTTCCATATAATTTTCTTGTAAAATTATTTATTTAGGCTCGCTAGAAAGAAAATCACAAAAACATTTTTATTAATTAACTTGACATTTTTTTTTCTAAATAAAGGGGGACCAATGTCCTAGTTTTTCATACCCAAATAAATCATCACATCAAAACTGTTTCATAATAAATATGCATGCGAGGACCAATGTTCTCACTATTAATGAATAACCCGTTTTATGCATGCATTTCACTTTTATAAATGGGAGTTGTATTCCGCTCCTAGTGTTATTGTAATTTGTTTTTGAATGCTTTATTTTGGATTTTGCTTACATTTACCGCTTTTGATATGAATGATTGCGCCTTTAATCAATTGCATCGTGTGGAGAGAGAGTGAATCAATGATATTTAAAATTTGATCATAAAACAATCGAGGTAGAAATAGATGAGAAATCCCGGACCCAGCTCTGGTCTTTGGGCTCAAAAAGGCTAGAGGTCTACCCTCCAAGACACCTTTTTGTGCCACGAGACTTTAGCGCTAATCCTAGGCTCCTTAGGGCGAGAGGTTTACCTTCCAAGACCCCTCTGGCTGGCCCCAAAATGGATACCAAGCGCAGTCTTAGGCTCTCCGAGGCGAGAGTAACTTTCCCAATGTTTTATTGGGTGGCGACTCCATGATACCTCCTTGTTGCCCAACATAGACGCACTTGCGATTTATCGCAAGCTGTCAACGGACCCACAAATGCCCCGATCGCCCACGTACGGGCGGTCCGAAAGGGCGGCGTTCGGGATCCGGCGCGCGTCACAGTTATATATGAATAATTGTGTATTTCTGTATGTGCCATATGTATGTGTTTGCCTCGACGACAACTATGAGTGGTCGTCCATCTTTTCTTTTCCCCACTAAGCATTTATCGCTTAGTACGGGAGTTTAATCCGTGCAGGTGTGGAGGCTGTCCGAGTTTTTGAGGAGTGCGGTCCACAGCAGTCAGAGCCAACACTTTAGAGAGATTTTTTTTGTAGCTTGTCTATTGTAATTTGGGTTTTATGATGTAACCTTTTTGGCAATGTATTAGATTTTGTATATGTTTCAAGTGTATCATTGTACCTATGTAAGGTTGTTGTACCCCCTTTTGTAAAGAATATTTTGATTGATGAAATGAATTTTCAATTGGCCCATTTTGCTTATTATAAGTTTTAATTTATTGTTTATGAAGGTTTCTTTTCTGTTTTAGTTATGCTGGTATGTTTGTTTGTCAGTAACACCCTTATCTATATGGGTATTCACTCTCCTTACGGATGAGTTCCCCTACGTATAGGTATGGGGTGTTACACTTATCATACTACACAAAACATACGCTATGAGTAAAACGATTACTATGATTGTTTGAAGTATGACTTGTTAGGTTACTTAGCAAAAATTCGGGTAAATTAACATACACTTAATTTTCCTTCTATACTCATTTTATGCCATTTCCTTAAATAAATTATCAAACTATATATTATTTTCCTTAAGAAAACCATTCGACTAAGTAAATTTTTTACTATTTAAAATTATATTTCATTCTTTTCTCATTAAATTAGTTAGATTATATGAAATTTATCATGAATATACCATTATTTAGCATAAAACATCAAAGTGTACCTATATATACTCCATATATGCATTCGGCCAAGTTAGGGTTTTAAGTTACAAAATTTTTCTTTCCACTTTAATCACTCTAATAACTATTTTTAACCTCCTTAAACACATTTACAAATTTTATTTCAATTTAACATGCAATTTACACATTCCTCACACACAAACATAACCTAAATTCGCAAAAATTCAATGGAAATAGTTGGTATTGGTAACCACTAACCTCAATCACTTGCTCTGGGCCTCCTACACTTCCTTCTCCTTACCTTTACCCTTGGAGGTGCCTTCCTCTTCCTTATTTTCTACATATGGCCGACTAGACCATCCAAAGAAACCACCATTATTTTGCTTTTTTTATTCAAAATAATCACATAAATGCGCTCTACATACTCTAATATACCTATTTGAGCCCTTAGATAAAATTTAAAACACCAATTCCTCTTACCTCACTTTTATGCTCTAAGTTAGAATCCTTGATTTCTTCCCCTTCTATCCCTTCAATTGAAGATTAGAGACCACAATTAAATAATAGAGAGGCTCAAATATGCTAAAGAAGCTTGGATTTTGGGAGAGAGATGAAGAGAAGTGAAGAAAATGGATGAAGGAGACAAAGAAACCATTCAACCTCTAGGAGATAGGAGGAAAGATAGAGAAAATGATGGAGCCTTCTAGTGAATTCTAGTATTTTAGGATATTTATAGGTGATTCAATGGGTTGGGCTTGGTTAGATCATGTTGGTTCAACCACTTTTAATGCCATTTAAGCATTATGGCCCAAAATGCAATCCAAAATTATTTCTCCCATTTCCCAATTTTAATTTCTCTTAAAATAAATTCCATAATTTATAAAATGTATTAAATAGTCCACACTTAAATTTTTAACTCAATCAGAGACTGTTAGCATGTACGCTAATTCTTAGATTTTTAATTCGAGGATGCAATATCTCAACATGTCCTCAAGTATCTGAATTACATGCTCCGACTATCCATCAGTCTGGGATGAAAAGCTATACTAAAATGAAGCTTCATCCCTAGTGCTTCTTGCCATTTCTTCTAGAACTGGGAAGTAAACCTTGGATTTCTGTCTGAAGAAGATGGCACTCCATGAAGCCTTACTATCTCATCAATATATATTTTTGCCAATCTGGGCAGTGGTTAATCCATCCGAGCAGGTAAGAAGTGGGCTGACTTGGTGAGCCTATCAATAATTACCTAAATGGAGTCATGTTTCCTTCTTGTCAGTGGAAGTCCAGTCACAAAGTCCATGGTCACTATATCCCACTTCCATTCCAGTATAGAGATAGGCTGAAGCAAACCTGAAGGAACCTGGTGCTCTGCTTTCACCTACTGGAAGATCAAACATTTATTCACAAACTCTTACACATCCTTCTTCATACCAGGCCACCAATAGAAAGCTCTCAGCTCCTGGTACATCTTCTTACTACCTGGATGTATAACATAACTACTATGATGTGCTTCTGTTAAGATTTTCTTCCTTAGCTCCACTTGCTCAGGAACACACAATCTCTACTTATAATAGAGGTTGCTATCTGCACCTAAAGAATACCCATTATCACTCCCATCTTTCACCCTATTCATTATAGAGGATAAAACGATCATCATGTTTCTGGGCCTCCTTTACTTGCTGAAGAAAATTAGGCTTCACTTGCATTTTAGCTATTATCGCTCCATTATGTTCCATGCTTAACTTAGCATTCAATGCCCTCAAAGCTATGCACACTACCATTAGTTACTTACATACATTATGCACATTTAAGAAAATTTTATATTTTACATAATTAAATTACCTATCATGAACTTCTTGATTAAAGCATCAGCCACTACATTTGCTTTTCCCTAATGATAGTCGATGAAGCAATCATAGTCTTTTATAAGCTCAAACCAATGCCTCTGTCTTAAATTAAGCTCTTTTTGCATGAGTAGATACTTAAAGCTTTTATGATCAGTATAGATGTAGCATCTCTCACCATACAAGTAATATCTTCAGATCTTTAAAGCAAAAAAAAATGGCTATGAGCTCAAGATCATGAGTGGGATAATTCTTCTCAAGAGTCTTGAGCTGCCGAGAGGCATATGCAATCACTTTGCCTTCCTGCATTAATACACAGTCCAAACCAATCCTAGAGGCATCACTATAGATCATAAAATCTTTACCAGACTCTGGTTGGATTAACACTAGAGCTTCTGTTAACAAACTCTTCAACTTCTTAAAGCTTTCTTGGCACTTATCACTCCAGTAAAACTTAACAAGGTTCTGCAATAATTGAGTCAGTGGGGTTGCAATAGTGGAGAAACCTTTAATAAATCTTCTATAGTATCCTGCCAAACCTAAAAAACTTCTCACTTCTGTAACATTTTTAGGCATTCTCCAATGTAAGATTGCTTCAATCTTTTTAGGATCCACCTTTATACCTTCTGCTGACACTACATGACCTGAAAAAGATACTTCATTTAACCAGAAATCACACTTGCTAAACTTGGCATACAACTGCTTCTCTCTCAAAGTCTGCAAAATAATCCTCAAATGTTTATCATGCTCCTCTAGAGTCTTTGAGTACATCAGGATGTCATTTATAAAGATCACCATGAACTGATCCAAGTAAGAATGGAAGATCCAATTCATTAAGTCCATGAAAGCCACTCGTGCATTCGTAAGCTTGAAAGGCATGACCAAAAATTCATAATGGCCATACCTAGTGCGAAAAGCAGTCTTAGGCACATCTGCTTCTCTAACCTTCAATGAATGGTAGCCTGATCTTAAATTGATCTTTTAAAACACGCCTATACCTTTAAGCTGATCAAAAAAATCTTCAATACGTGTCAAAGGATACTTATTATTGATTGTCACTTTATTCAATTGTCTATAATCGATACACAATCTAAGTGACCAATCCTTCTTCTTCACAAAGAGAATAGGTGCTCTCCAAAGCGGCACACTAGGCTGGATAAAGCCTTTTTCAAGGAATTCTTGTAACTGAATATTCAATTCTTTTAATTTTATCGGTGCGATTCGGTAAAGAGCAATTGAAATGGGCGTAGTACCCGGAGCCACATCAATAGTGAACTCAACCTCCCTGTCAAGTGGTAAACTTGGTAGCTCTATAAGGAATGCATTAGAGAACTCACACACTTAGGCACATCCATCACTTTAAGACCCTCTTTTTAGCCTCCATAGCCTAACACGGATAAGCAATACATTCCTTCCTTATAAGCCTTTTAGTTGATGTAACACCCCCATCGCCGCCCCAGTTGGAAGGACGCCGATGGGCGCGCTACCCGATGCTCACTCACACAGATATGCACATGCACAATGCGGAAGCATACATTCATACATAACATACATACAAAAATACGGATTAATTAAAAACTTGACTTAACATGAAAACATACTAACGTTTACATTACCCAAAAGTAAACTCAAGATTCTTACATAATATTACAAATACAATAATACAGAAATACAAAACAACAAAGTGAAGTACATAAGCTGACAAAATACAGAACTTCTAACTCCTACGTAGCCGACCTTGCAGATGCGCGACTCGAACCGAACCAAACCTGCCACCTGCACGAGAAAAGAGTCCGTGCTAAGTGATAACGCTTAGTGGGGA
Source organism: Excoecaria cochinchinensis (assembly GCA_947683425.1). NCBI lineage: Eukaryota > Viridiplantae > Streptophyta > Magnoliopsida > Malpighiales > Euphorbiaceae > Excoecaria > Excoecaria cochinchinensis. The sequence goes on from CANTUQ010000146.1 coordinate 23,006,162, forward strand.
GAACACACAAAAAAAAGGACGACCTTTCACAATGATTGTCAAAATAAGTCACATACGCAAATGGCACATGCACATAATAACAACAGATGGATATACAAGCCTGCATAGGAAGTCATGCATTCGGAAGTTCATATTCACATACTTACACATATTACCTGAGTGCTCATCTCGATATCATATTTGTCCAAATACTACACTCTTATATCATGTTAAGCAAAGCCCCAAGTAGACAAAGGTTCACAGTAGATACAAATATTCATGTAGAAAAATATATACAGAACCTCATGCATATACTTACCGGGTATCAGATATCAGTACCTTACCGAACATAGCCCCAAGAGATTCACACATACAATCATCATACCTAAGTACTCATTAACTGAAAACCCATTCACATGCAATACAATTATCATACAGTAACGCACCCAACTATCATGCCGAGAACACTAGTTATCTAAAAATACTTTAATCATATCATAAGACGTATACACTAAATGAAACCTAAGGTACAAGATCAAACCGCCACACTTCCACTGCGCAACTCTAATCCATACAATATCATGCCTTGAAATGTAAACACAAGGACACATGCCGACATCACTACTAGAGGGGAAAATAGAGAGAGAGAGCATGTAATATAACATTCCAAGGTTAAAAACACATTCATACGTATCTTAATTCACATACTTCTCCATAACGGTCATTAATACAAAAATCACGCTTGTAAACATGTTTATTAATCATAGCAGTCAACAATTCAAGTTTGCATTCGTATACATATCACTTCCTATTCTTATAGACATAACTAATCAAATTCACATCCTTATAAGCATGATATAATAAAGTATATTCACGGCATTCGAAAGATCATGGTTACAGTCATGCACGTCTTAGTTCCAGTTCATATATTCACAACCAATGACATACCATACATTCCAATATGATATACATATGCATATATATGTGCAGATAAATATGTCCAATTCACATGTTTGGGTCACTCACAACCCAATCAGATATTCATAATCACATTCGGATACATAACCGATTCACATAACCGAAATCTTACATACTCGGATATCACATTCTCATATTCATATCAGACAAAGCAACGAAATACCCGCTGACTCAAAGTAGTGGATAATGAGTATAAGGACAGTACTTTACGGGTACGAGCCGATAAATCAAGATACTTTTAACTTTTACAAAACACTTTCAAAAGGGATCTTAAACAAGATCCGAACACATAAGGGTTCGCAAGAACCAAACGGGGACCTGATCAGGGTCCAAACATTCAAAGGGCTGCAGCTAAGAGACTCTATTAGGCATGCCTAACTATCTACTAGACTGACTCTTGCAGGTCAAGCATAAGCAAAAGCATGTTACAAGTCACATGATATAGCCCATTATGCACAATACCGAGTTTAATAGTCATATAATTAAGTTCACACTAACACGTACATCATCCAAATCATGTGTCGATTCACAATATATACATATATAGGTCATTATGCATAATCCAGAGTCTAATAGATAATTACATATATTCATAATATCAATCATACCTCATACATTTCATATTCTGAAGCATGCAATAATTCAATCTATTACAATGTAGCACTACTCAATATACTAAAGCATGTCAGGAACACAAGTGGAATCATAATATGCCAATGACTAATAATGCATAATCTTAGACATGGGATGATACAATATACTCTTAAGCATGGCGAGTTATCCTTAGAGGAGGATCTGATCAAGGATATGCATAACATATTGCTAATCACAAGTAAATTAGTTTAACCATTCATATAAGCAAGGTAATGTAGCACACAGTAGGGGAAAAAGCCATAAAAGCATTTGAAAGTCATTTTATAAGAAAACTAGTCACTTGGGAACAAGGCAAAACAGCAAAGGCCATATAAGAGCATATAAAAGTATGACATGAATCATACAGCAGTATAAGTCTATACAGAACTAAATCAGAAAAATGGGGCTGAAAGGGGTCGGTCACGAGCCATGTCACGACTCGTGACTGGCCTCAAAGAAGGGTCACGAGTCGTGACATAGTGTCATGCCTCGTGACACGCAAGGGAGTCACGAGACGTGACTCTAAGTCATGCCTCGTGACACGCAAGGGAGTCACGAGCCGTGACTCTAAGTCACGAGTCGTGACTTGCCTCACACAGGGCAGTCACGCTTCGCGACTGGGAGTCACGCCTCACCACTACTTCCAGCCCGCCGAGAAGTCACGCGTCGTGACTGGGAGGCAAGTCACGTGCCGTGACTGAGAGTCACTACTCTTGACTTGTCTCTCTCAGGAAGTCACGACACACGCTGGAAACGGAAATTCCACTAGAATCGCGATTTCCCGTTCCCAGCATGCCCAGAATTCAAAGAACTCAACAAAATCATTTTCAATCTGATTCAAAACACTACCAAACTCATCTTACCTTCCAATCGATCTTCCATACATCAAAGTGGCATAAAACCAACTTAATTCAACAATCAAAACAATCAAAATTATGCATAAACACATTCATTCTCTTCAAGAACAGAAACCCTAAAATTACAGTAAGTTCAAACCCCAAACTCAGTACCTTCAATTCAATCGTTAACATGCATTACTAACACATCAACCCACATAAATCATGAATATACACATTCCAAAGCACACCAAATTCAGAATTTAAATAATGCAAACACATTTACAACCTAAGTGAGAATTAGGGCAAAAACAACTCAGAAGTTCACATGCAAGAATCACAGCTCCCAAACCTGGAATCGAAGATCCAAAATCACACTTCAAGTTCAATCCTCAAACCTTTCCTTGCCTTTACTTTGCTTCTTCTAATCACCACTCACTTGCACAAAGAAAACCCACAAATTACTCTTCAAAACCCTAACTCAACCAAAAACCAGTTGAATAAGAAAAAAAAGAAGAACAGTAATCCAAAACACAGGAACCCTAACTCCAACTTACCTCTGCTAGCAAACCTCAAGCTCCACCAAGACACCAAATCACACACACACAGCCAAGGAAGGGGGAACAAGAAACGGGAGAGGGAAAGAAAGAAGAACAAGGACGAAGAGAGGAGAGAGCAGAACGTGAACGTGATCTGCTCCTCCCTCTCTCATCCTTTTTCTTTTTCTTCTTTTCCCACTAATTGCCCACCTACCAAGACACATGGCAGCCTCCTATTGGCTCCAAATAAAACATCTTGTCTAAATACTCTTTTGTCCTTAGGCAAATTACACTTTACCCACTAACACAATACACTACAAGAAAAGTGACTTTTAATGACTAAAATTTAGCGAAGGGATACAAATCCGGTCGTAAAAAGATACAAATAACGAAAGGAATTAAATCCGGTCGTTAGTAGTAAAATTTTACCGAGGGGTTTAAATCCGGTCGCTAAAAGGCTCTAAATCCGGTCGTTGAAGGGTTAAAACAAAATGACGGGACTTCTATTTACCTCCAAATGTAACTAAAATCACAAAACCCATTTTCCCACTACCTTCTTCAACTCTCCTCGCCTCTCTTACGTCGCCCCATCTGTTGCGCCTCCCCTCCCTTGCGAGCCACCAGGCACCAGATCTAGTGTCACCCTCCACCTTGTCGCCGCTCGCTCCCTACCCGCCGTCGCAGATCCGGTCTCGTCGCTGCTACTGCCTCTAGAGCCGTCTCCCTCGCGTGCTGTCAGATCGCTGCCGTCTCCCGTCGCAGCTCACCTTTCGTCGCCATCGCCACTCATCTCTTGCCCTCGTCGCCGCTCTTTCCTTGTCTATTGCTCGCCGGCGACTCTGCCCTGTTCTTCATGTTCCTGTTCTCAAGCCAGTTTAAGCTCAGAGGAGGTTTATGTCTAGGTGTCCTAAGGATTTTTAATCTACAATTTCTTGGCTTGAATCCTTTCACTTTGTTTTAGAATGCAATGCAACTTTAGTAATTTTTATTTTGGTAAACACTGCAGGTGCTCAAAGCCAATAATTGAAGAATCGCCCGTGCACAGAAGACAATAGGGGATTACTGTTTGTTGGCAGGATCACCTGTTGATGCCAATAATCACTGTTCCACTGCTTTAGAACTAGGTAGATTGACTGCTGATTTCTTCTGGTCTGCTGGGGCTTTGGAGGGTAGCGTTTGTGCTTTGCTGGTATGCCTACATTTTGAGCTATAATATTCAATCATGTAAACTTTTACCTCTTCTTGGCCTTTACTCATGTTAAGGCCTGAGAAACTTGAATTGGAACCGTGTATAGATTCAAACAGAATGTTGCTCGACATACCATGGCAATAAAATTATCAGCATTAGTTGAGTCTGATCTTGTGAATTCTGTTTTATTCTGTTTTGAGTTGTGTATTGTATGATTTCCATGGTTATCCTGAAAATAACCGGACCAATTTATGACCGCACATCTCTTTTGTTGGTGGGAATCTTATCATTCAAGATATGCGGGATGCCAATTGATTTCCATGGTTATCCTGAAAACTTTAATCTCTTTTTTTGGAGTTTTTATAGATTAGAGACATGCCAATTGATTTCTTGCAATTAATTTGGCTGCCTACAGGATGTGATGGTGCTCCCCTGCTACCTGTATTGTTTGTTCTTGTAAACATGGGTTTTAATATCTCATTGCTGCATGTACTTAAGATCTCTTCAGCTGTTTTATCTTCTCTTGCTTCCACAATTTCAGGTATGCCATTTTACCCATCAAAAGAACTTCCCTGTAAAACCATTAAGTATATTAATTACTTACCCTAAATGCCTCTGAAAGATCGCTTGAAATAATGGCCATTGCTTGAAATAAAACCATTATGAACTTTATGGCATGCGAAAAAAATAAAAATAAAAAAAGGACTTTATGAACTTTATGACATTCGAAAAAAATAAAAATAACCAGGCACCTAAAATTTGTTTGCTTTCGTGTTTTATGTATTTCTTTTATTAGTAAAATATAGGTTTTTATTTTGTTTATTACTATAAATTATCATATTTGTCAATGGAATATTTCAGTTCATGGACTTTTGGCTCTCCTTCTTGGCTGTTGTGAACACTTTTGATGAATTAGCGAAGTAGTTTCTGTAGGTTATATATAGGGTTGAAAAATGAAAGTTTTTCTTATTTGATGAATTAGCACTAAAAAGCAAAGAAAATGAAAGTTTTTATTATTTGATGAATTAGCACTAAGATAATGCGATTTAAATAAAGCTTTTAATTACACACAGTTCCTGAATACAGAGCTGTAAGGATCCTGCATGAAAATTATTAAGGAGTTGATTAATGTGAAATTAGGTTGTATTAGGATCAAACTCAGCAAAGAAATCATTTCAGTTAACATGGTTCTTTTGAGTGTACATCAACGGATTTAACCCTTTGGGATGGTTGGGTAAATTCTTGCTGCGAAAGCAATCAAATTTAACAAATTATTGAAATTTTGGAATTTAAGATCAAATTATAAATGTTTATAAAAATTAATGCAAAAATGAAGAAGGGAGAATCTTGAAACCTTAAATGCCAATGCTTGTGCCTTGGAATTCAAAAATGGATAACAGGACAGGGTTGATGAGGTGAGTATATTTTGTTCCAAATGTAGTTGAGGTAGGCTTTTCATCCTGATAGTGATTTTCTTAGATTTGTATGGTTGGTGCAAGTTTCATATAATATGTATATTCAGGAAATTGATTATTTTTAAACCAATCTGACATTTTTTTATGTTTCCAAAGACTTTTACACTTTTAGCTCACTTGCTAGATTGGGATTGAGGGGCCCAATTTGGATAACTAGTGTTTGAATGTTTTTTTCTTGTACAAGTAGGTGCTGACTGATCTGATCTGATCTTTAACCTTGCTTTGCTGGGGAGTATAAACTACGGTGCTATTCATACTTCAGAGTGTTGTAATTTTGACCCCCTATAATTGAGCTAGTTTATAACTAAAACCTGTGCTCATATATTATAATGGTAATTGGGAGATGATATGCATGTGACCGTATTGCTCAAGTGCAACATCCAAAAAACAACCATGCCTCTTAAAACGAAATTGTATTACTGATTCCAGCATGCCTTTCCCAAATTTTAATTCCCTGAAATCCTGCAATTTTACTTTGTCTTGATGCTTGATTGCTAACTAGAAGGATTGGTAAAAGCTAATTTATTCTCTTTTAAACGTTGAATAATGCAAATGTAAAAGTCAGTGCTATGCAATGGAGGATTGGTGAAATTAGGATTGATGCCACACATTTTCCTTTCCTTTCCATTTCTTTTCTTTTGTTTTCTTTTTTGGTCAAGCACATTTATTTGTTCCACTTAAGATGGTTTTGGAAAGTAAAATTAGTGTGATCATGTTCAATGATTATAGGTTTCTCACTTGAATCATGTGTCAAGACTCTTCCTTGAAGGCTTGGATGCTGCATTATTAGTTTGAATAAAAGCTTGTTCTTTCTCCTTTTTTTCCCTTGCAAGCAAGTTGGATATAACTCGAATGTTTCACTAAGAATTTGTTTATTCTTTGACACACTTTTGTCATGCATTTTAATCATTCAGTGGTTAACTATGCCTGCAAATTTTAAATATATTGAAGACCATTTATTGTATTTTCCTTTGAAAGCATCGGTTTTCTAAGCTAAATTATTAGTGGATTGTGACTTTTTCAGTTATACACTTGTGATTCTTTCTGATTTAGTTTTCTGGAGAACAAAGATGGTAATTCCACCACCAGCTAAGTGGCCTCCTAGAGTTACAAAGTACCTGAAGCCCTATATCTTAAAGAAAATGAAAAATGAAAGTAGTTTGTTAGTCTCTTTTGTATATAAAGACCAGATATTTAGATCGTTTCAAGCATTTAGATTGTATAAATCTAATCTTTTAACATACTTACTTGTCAACTTTACGGTCACTATCGCACCTCGAAAGTCATTATTTGCCCATACTTTTTATTATTTATATTTTTATTTAATTTTTATTTGTGCTTGTGAATATTAATTTTAGCTTTTGTTATATATTTTGCAGGTCTTCAAAATTTTGGACAGCGAAATTACGATATTATTTTTCGCATTGATAGTTTTTATTTTATTTGGAGTTGTGACAAATAGAATGCTATTTAATTTGTAAATTTGACTATACTTTGTAACTTTTCTTTTTTAATATATGAAAAGAATTTATTATATTTTAGTATAAAATATATGTGAATGATATGTACCTACATGTAATATTATAAAATAGTTTATATTTTAAAATATCTTTTGGTATTTATGTCTGGTGTTTTATGATAAATCAGAGAGTATAGTATATTGGTTATTGTTGTTTGTTAACTGTGAACACAATTAGCGAAAGAAAAATTCGGTTACTAAAAGAAATTTTTAACAATCGGAATTTTTTTCGTTGAAAGTGCGCATAATCAGTGAAGGAAAATTTTGGTCGTTAAAAGGAATTTTTAACGACCGGAATTTCCTTCGTTGAAAGTGAGCACAATCAGCGAAGGGAAAATCCGGTCGTTAAAAGGTATCTTCAACGACCGGAATTCCTTTCGTTGAAAGTGAACACAATCAGTGAAGGGAAAATTCGGTCGTTAAAAGGTATTTTCAACGACCGGAATTCCCTTCGTTAAAAGTGAACATAATCAGCGAAGGGAAAATTCGATCGTTAAAAATCAGTATTTAACGACCGAAAATGTTCCGGTCGTTAAAGGCATTAACGACCGGATTCAAAATCCGGTCGTCTATACCTTTAACGAAGGGGCTTTTACCGACCGGATTTTCCGGTCGTTATTGGTTTTTAACGACCGGATTTTGACTTTTAACGACCGGATTTCCCTTCGTTAAAAGCTATTTTTCTTGTAGTGATAATTCTTACCAAAATAACTTAAATATCTTTTCAATTAGGTCCTTAAAACTCCAATTCCACACGTACACATTACCAAAATACCCTCACTTAACCCGACTTAGCATGCACATCCCGACTAGGGCCATTTTGGGGTGTCACAGTTGATGTTGCTGATATTACATCTGAAAGGAAGTTTGTTCTCTCACCCACAACTATGATCTCCTGATCATCAGACACCTTAAGAGTCATTCTTTTCCATTTACAGTCTACAGTCACTTGATGGATGGATAACCAGTCCATCCCCATAATAACATCAAGCTCTCAAAAAGGGAGTTCAATCAGATTACCCAAGAAAACATGACCTTGAGCACTAATGGGACAATTTCTATACACTTTGTTCACCACAACGCTATGATCCAATGGATTACTTACTAATATATCCTAATTTAAACATGAATCTCTTAACCCTTTCCCACATGCAATATCAATGTTTATGTAAGAGTGAGTGAAACCTGAATCAATAAGTGTATAAACTAAATCAGACAATAATGCAAATTTACCTACGATCACATTTGGTACATCCTCATCTTCTCTGGCATTTACTGCATACATGCAGCCTGTAGCTCGCCCCTGACCCCAATATGTCTGGGCAGGAGGTATAGATGTAGCCGAATTAGGGGTCGCTTTGCTACCCCTTCCTTCTTTGGTAGCCACTGGCCTTGGTTTTAGTGCTGGCGATATATCTGTAGAACCTAATGTGACGCGCACCGAACCTCGGGGTGCCCCGAAGACCCGCTTTTAGGGCATTCGGGAGAGGTTCGTGAAAACTTGTAAGAGATTACAAGTCTGCCTATGTTGGGCAACAAGGAGGTTTCTTGGAGTCTCCACCCAATAGAATATTGAGAAAAGTCGCCTAGCCTTAGTGAGCCTAAGACAATGTATATGCATCCATTTTGGGCAAGCCAGAGATATTTTGGAGGCCCCACCCCAATAGAATATTGGAGTGATCCTCTAACCTCGTGGAGCCTAAGATTATGCAAATTGGGCCTTTTTGTGGGCAACAAGAGATATTTTGGAGACTCCATCCCAATGGAACATTAAGATGGTCCTCTAACCTCGTTGAGCCTAAGACCAGAGTAGGTTCGGGAGGTTCGAGACTTCTCATTTATTCATACCTTGGTTAATATTACAACTGAGTTTAGAATTTATCATTTCATCCAATTTCTCATTCAATGCAATTAATTAAAGTGCAAGTCATCCATATAAGGAAAGCAGTAAATGGCCGTAAAATAGAAAATTATGAACATAAATTACAACAAAACTAGAGGCGCAATACAACCCCTACTATAAATAACGTGCGAATCATACACAATTTGAGAAATTCATTAAGAATGAAGACATTGGTCCTCGCATGCACATTTATAAAAAAAAATAAGTTTAAAATATCCATTTTATTTGGCTAAAAAAATAGGACATTAGTCCTCAGTTATTAATGAAAATCCCAATTCAATTACTGTAAAATATTTGACCATTTTATTTTAGCAGGATTAAAATAATATTTACAACAATAATGAATAAATAAGGTAAAAAGGGATAAGGTTGAAGAAAGAACCCGGGTGAGGATCCTTAGATCAGTGCAATGGCCATCATTCAACAATCCCAAATCCACCAAATATAGTCAAATAAAACTCACAAAAAATAATAATCATGTTAGTGTTAAAATTCAGAGCGTAATAAAATGTTAGAAATTAAATAGCAATAAAAATCCATGAGAAATAGCCATGAAAACCATAAGAAAATATGTAAAAAAGGAGAAAGAAAAGATATAGAGGAGAAAAGGCCCAGGGAAGGCCCAACACTCGTGCCCGATGGGCATCCCTAGGTTGACCGGCGGGCAGAAGCAATAACCATCGACGGCTTGTAGCTCGTGTGAGCGACGGCCGTCGGTGGTTTTTACACCCGTCTATCACCCCTGTATCTAAAATTAAAACGAAAAAGTCCAAAAAATTGATTTTAATTTTTAATAAATGAAAATTTTATTTATAAAATTAGTGTAAAATAATTAAACTACACAAATGATAAATCCAGAATGTTTAACCTCGGATTTTACCTTTAAAGGTGAACATTGAGTGATTTCAATTCCTCGAGTTCTACAAGAATTGATCCGTGATTGCGTGATTTCAGGAGATTTTTTATTACAAAAATCGTATTTTAAAAATAAATCAAGAAAAGAAAATTATATTTTTCTTTCTCGAAATTTTGACAGCAATTCGCTATCAAAAATAGCTAAATCGGATAGAAACGAATGGATTTTGTTACCTTGGATTAGCTTAATTCGAACATAAAAATGAGAGAGAAGAAATCTTGAGAGAAAACTCTTTTACAAAATGTGAAAATAAAATCTCTGTGAACAACTGGTAAGATTTAGTTTTCTTTCCAAAATTTTCTAACCTTGAACAGTGAGGTTTAATCCCCTATTTATAGAGTTTAGAAGATAATTCAAATAAATTTAAATTTAAGATTTAAATTTGAAAAAGATTTCTGAAATCAAATCAAAACCGAATCGATTTCTAGAATATTCGCAAAATCAAATCTAATATTTAAAAATATTTTAAAATATTTCTTAGATTTGGATAAGATTTAGAATATATTTTGAAAATCTTAGGAAAATCTTGAGAATCCGGCCCTTATGCCAACCAAATCACCGATCGACGGCCGTCGGTTAGTGGGGAATGCTTGGTCTTTTGACCGGTAGACCATACGCGAGCCACGGAAACCAGAGATGGCCGTCTCTCGCAAGAAGCGGGAGTCGCTGGAATGAGCGATGGGCACCGTTCAATCGCGAGAGATGGACCCCATTTTCGAGCGACAGTCAGCTCTCATCGCGAGAGACGGGTCTCTCGCATGAGTGACGGGCATCCCACCACCGACGGGTATCCCGTCGGTTGACCAAAATTTCCATTTTCAAAGTTTTGACTATTTTAAACCTCCCGTTGCTGAGAAAAATCCTCAATCCTTGTAAAACCGGAGAATGAAAACTTACAACTTTCAACCATTTATCTGAAAACAGACGTTAGTCTCTTCATTGGGTAACTCTGATCTGGACTGCCTCAAGACCCGGTGTCTACAGTTGCCCCCAATTTTGGGGAAACTAGTACACTAGTGTCTAGATGAGCCAAAATTCAGAGAAGAAAGGAAGAAATGCGTACCTGAGGTAGTCCTTACCTTCTTGGTGTTGCGTGAAAGCAAGTGATTTCTCATCTTCTTTCGATGAGCCTCGTCTCGGCCTGCTCGGTGTTTGAGTGTTCTGGGAGGTAGTGTTATCAAACTATAACCCATTTGCAATTTGTTCTATTGCAAGTGTACCGCCAGCCTCGTCTTGGCTTGCATGGTGTTTGCGAGATGTAGTGTTCTCTAACTACAACTCACTTACGATCTTTTCTACCGCATTTGTCCCTACTGGCCTCATCTCGGCCTACACGGTGTCTGTGGGATGTAGTGTTATCTAACTACAGTCCCATTGTGATCTGTTCTACCGCATGTGTTCTGCTAACCTCGTCTCGACTCATGCAATGTCCTTACTGTGGGAGGTAGTGTTCTCTAACTACAACCCTGTTGCAATCTATTCTATTACATGTATCCTGCTGGCCTCATCTCGGCTCGCGTAGTGTCTATGAGATGTAGTGTTCTCTAACTACAATCTCATTGTGATCTATTCTATTGCTTGTATCATGCTGGCCTCATCTCAGCTCGCACGGTGTCCTCCCCATCCAATCTACAAGGTATGTGATTGAATATGCTGTTATGCTGGCCTTTTTCGGGTATGACATGATCTTACTAACCCCCATCCGATCTGCAAGACATGTAATTTTCAACTTTCTGACCCCCATCCGGCCTGTAAGGTACAACCTTTGATTGAATATGATCTGAGCGATGTAGCATCTGATTTGCTAATCATTACTTAATTGTCAACCATCCTCGGGTCGGTAAGAAGATCATGTTCCTGTGTTCGTAAAAGATTTTTGTTAATTTATTGTGAGTTGACCTGATCTGTAGATTAATAAACATTTTTTATGTTGTCATTCATTATTTTTACTTTTTCTCTTATCATATTATCAAATGTCCATGAAGAGGAAGTAAGATAATAACAAGACGAATATACGAAATAAAATGTAAATTTAACAAAGTATAAAATGAGAGTTCCACTAGAAAAATATCAATTTTGTACAATGCATATACAAATATGACCAAATAAAAATACACAATACAGTCTAACAAGCTCCCTGAATAAGCTAGAGAGGACGGTAGTCTGAGGGCTCCTCCTCTGGGTCCTCGTCATCATCTGATATATGCATCGGCTAGCTCTGCGATGAAGATGCGGAGGGTCCAGCTCTTAAGGTAGAGGGCTCACGAGGTGGCGCTGAGGGTCCAGGCCGTGGCTGGCAACGAGGTGGAATGGCGACCGGCACAGATAATGGCTCCCCCCTCACAGGGTCCCCCTGCTGGAACTGTACCTGGGCATACCCATCGAGGAAGGGCTGAGCACACACTACCATAAACTCCAATGTATCCCTAACCACTCTACCTAGCTCTATGAAGGCCGTGGATAGCCTAAGAATATGGTCCCTAGCTGCATCTCTGATGTGCCCGTGCCTCTCCTCTGTCTGCTCCCTAAACTCTCTAATGGACTGGGAGATGGCCGGTATAGCACCCTCCAGCACGTCAACCCTAAACTAAAGAGCGCCGACTGACTCATCCACCATCTAGACGGCTGCATCTGTCCTCTGAGCCGCGATGTCATGGGAGGCGCTCAAACTCTGCCTTAGCTCCTGAATGAGCCTCCCATTGACCCTATCTGCTGATCTAGCTGCTCTAGAATCATCCTATCTCACTCCTCCTGCCTGCGCTCCATGGAAGTCAAGAGGGAGGTCACTACTGCTACTAGATCTGGCTGGACTGGCTGGGGCGATGGAGATGGTGCGGGAGGCACAGGCTCTGATGTCTGCTCAGGGGGTGGTGTCGTAGATGTAGATGCCCCCGGGTGTCCTGCCCTGCTATACGGGTGGAACCTCTCGGGACCTCTGGGCGGTGTCCGCTGTACCCGCGATGGAGGAGGAATGGGACTCTGCACCCTCTATGCTAGAGGAGTCACGATCAACTCGTTCACACTAAACTCTATCCCCATATCAAAAGGGGTCTGTGGCTAATCCTCATCTGCCTGCTGCTATGGAGGCTGGCCCTCCTGGAACTCTGGCTGCTGGGGAGGCTGGCCCTCCTGATAATCTGGCTACTGGGGAGGCTGCTCCTTTATCTGAGGCTCCTCCTCTGCTGGCTGGAGAGAAAGAAGGCTGAAGGCGTGTCTGGTCTCATGAATAGTGCACAGCCTATCCTGGCAGCTGAACTATCATACCTATAGTCAGGACTGACGAGGCATCCACATAAATACTCTTGTCCAAAGTATGTCCAAAACTGTCTAGTCGAGCCCCCAACTGTAGCAATAATCGGGTCACCACCCCTCCTGCAAATACTATAGGGGCTGCCCCCTAGATACCCTGACCAGATTAGCCACGATCTTGTGGCTAATATTGAGACGACGTCCTATAGCCATCGCCCAAAGACTCCAGATCTCGGCTGCATTTAGTGAACCCGGGTTACCAGCCCGTCCCAGGTAGGAGCTGGAAAGTACTCTATGAATGTACCAGAGAGAATGCGAAGAGAGCACCATACTCGTCGCCGTATCGTGGTCATACGGCACTCCCGGTATGGCTATGATCTCCTAATGCTGCCTCCTGACAGCCCTCTGAGGCACTATGACATCGGGCCCAAACGGTAATCCAATGGCCTCAGCAAATCTCTAGCAGGTGATGTTGTACTGATAACCACAGACCCAAAACTGAATCACCCCCTCCTCTGTATCTGATCTCTGAAACCCTCTATAATGTAGAGTGGCCAGAAACTCCCAGATAACCTCAAGATGGGTATAAAATGAAGGCTATAGAAACTCTATCCATCCCGCAACCGCGACTAATACGTCCACCTCCCCTAGCATCCCCATGGCCTCTAGGAAGGGTCTGGAGATGAAGCGGCTGGCTCGAAACTGCACTCAAGCCAGTGCTATAAACCTCTCTCTGGCCTCATCACTCATCTAGAGTGGAGCCTAAGGCTCAGGCTAGTCACGCGGAATATGAAATTGCGGAGGCATCCTGAAAAGAAAATGAAAAAATTAGCTTGCATTATGGCCACAGACAGGCCTACCGAAAGGCATATAAATAAATTATGTAAATTTTCGGCCACATTTCGGCTGAAATATGTCTACTAAAATCTCGACAACACCCAGGCAACGATGTGCCTACCTAGAAAAATTAAGAAAAAAAAAATTGGGCAGCATCCTGGTAAGGATGTGCCTACCCAGAAAATAAAAAAAATTTGGGTAGTATCCTAGCAAGGATGTGCCTACCAAGAAAAATTAAAAAATTTGGGCAGCATCCCGGCAAGGATGTGCCCAACCCAAAAAATTAAAAAAAATTAGGCAGCATCCCGGCAAGGATGTGCCCAACCTCCTGCATAAAAAGCAACAATTAGACAGGCCTCAGGCCCCAAGCAGCATTTCAATTTATTTATTTTGTCTTATTCAGTTCATGCTAGTCCTAAAAACTAAGTCAAACAGAGTCAACTACACAAGTTCAACAATTCTTTTTTCTTATTGATTTTTTTCCTATTTTTAATGCTCATGCATTTCTATAATTACATTTTATACAGTCTAAAGAAATTAAATAGAGATGGGCAGCAAATACTACATTTTACTAAATTATATTATACACACATTTTTCATGCAAATTATTCAAAAATAAATAAAGAAAGGAGTAGAAAAATTGACAAACTAACCTGTAAGTTGACGAAAACAAAACTTGACGAAACACGAAAATAATTACTCCTAAATGTGCGTGAAGGTGTGGGGATTGTTTTAGTGCAAATGGTGCATAAAACGAGTGAGAAATGAAGGAAAAACAAGCAAAAAAACAAAGGAAAACCGTCGGTTGGCGAGGAGGAGAAGAAAGAAGAAGAAAAGGAGGTGGGAGGCCCGTCAGTTACAACCCATTATATAGGTTTTACTGACCGATGGGCTGCCCGTCTATAACACCGAGCGACGGGTAGTCCGTCTGTCGTTCGAAATTCCGAATCTTATCCCCTTATTAATTACTCAATTTATTTCTAATTAATTTCTATCCATTTAATGCTTTTTTTAAATACTCCCTGAATATTTTTCGACTTCCACATCCGGAGGGCGTCCCTGTCAAATTGCGAAGACAATAGAAATATGCAAAAATTATTTTATGCACGTGACATGCATGAAAATATGCAGGGAATAGATCTGCTAGTGTTCAATTTGTTTAACCAACGGGATATCCGTCGGAAGAATAACAGATGGGCACCCCGTCGGTCATGTCTTTCTTATAAATTGCACCCTTTTTCTTGTATTTTGTGCCCTCTCATCATTTCAAGTCTACACCAAGCTTCTTTCTCAGGTTTTTTTCCTTTTTCTTCCTTATTTCCTTTGCTAATTTAGATTTGCAACTATAGACTTGAAAATGTCTTCTCCTGCCATTATCAAGATGCACCGAATTTTAGACAACTCTCAAACTAAGGAAAATAGCAACTTTGCTCTGCTTTCTGGTCTGAAATTTTTGAGGAGAGTTAGGATAGACTATAATCTTCTTTTTGCTACAGTCCATTTCTGGGACCCGCGCTTCCATACTTTCAAGTTTACTTATCAGGACTTATGTCCCTTGGGATATTTCCTTAGCCCTAAGCATAGCTCCTTCCGATGCCACTCGCTTGGTTCCTCAGGGTCCCACATTCGCCTTAGAGCCACTGATTGAGGCGTTGGACGGATTTTTTGACATTCCACCATACCGTGCAAGTGTCATCTTCTTATTCTGCTTGATGAGGTACTTGGCTGTGACTTCAAAGGAGTTGATCGGTGACTCTCGTCTGTTTGGGATTCTTGATGACTTCCACCGCAGATTGACCCCTTTCCCACTGACTCTTATTGAGACTATCCTAGGTCTGGATTCTGTCCATGCTGGGTCCTCTGCCTCCTTCTCCGGGAGCCCCTTATTACTCCAGGTAAGTCATTACTTTAAAAGGTATGCGTCCCTTGTGGATTTTCACACTAGCTTTTCTTAGCGGGAAGTGCGTTCTTTTCAGATTTTCACACAACCCTATGCCTTACTTTTGCCTGAAGTGAACCCAACTCACTCCAGTGGCTTTTATTATTATTTTTATTTTTTTTTCTTTTTTCATATTTTCTTTTGTTCTCTTTTCAGATATGGCTGCAAGAGAAGTTCAAACTGCTGTCAGAACCACCTCCCCGGGTTATCAGTCAATATTCTCTGAGGCATTTCCTTCCTCGTCAGCGACTGTACTCATACGCAACTCCCGACGAGGGTATTACCCGATTTGGTGAGATAATAATTCAGACCATCAGCTTCATGATCGCTTGGCTTCCCCTATCTGCTGCGATAGTTGATGGCTCTTCAGGATGTGTTCCCTTATGCGGGCTTTCTGAGGCTACCTTTTACATCACGGTCCAATGCGCTCGACAGCTTGGGATGACTCAAGAAGTAGTGAGAGTCCCTCTATCTTTCCGAGGCGGAGTTCTATCTGTAGCTTTTACTTCATGATATCAAGATCTTTGGGCGAAACTACCAGTGAAGATTGTTATACCATCTTTTGGAAATCATTCTGTAGTTTCTACCGGCACATATAAGAGATGGGTGCTTAACCCTGCCGTTGACAACAGGACTCGATGACTTAGACATTTGGCCTGTGAGAGTAGTAGTAGGGTTTAGTTCAGATTTGTTTGCATTTTGAGCAATATGTTTCTTTTTAGAACGGAACTAGAAAATAATATAAATGAATGAATTCATTTTTATTTCATTTCACAAAATTGTGTACATCTCAGTATGATTTCAATATACATGATCATCATTTAACACTAATTCAAAAATGCAAAACTACATTCATTCATGGAGCCAAATCTTGATAGCATCAACTACTGTTACCAATCAGCCCTCTTGGGTTTTCTTAATTGGACATTTTCTCTCAAGCCTTTAATTTTTTTTAGAATGCCTTTTTTCGGTTTTTACCTTGATGAGGCGCCCAATTTTAGCAAGGCCGCCTTTTTTTGGATTTTGACCTGCGGGGCTTTATTCTTTTCTTTTAATTTTTATTGTCTTTAGCCATGGAACCTCTTGAGTCTATCAATGTTGATTGGCTCTCTGAATTCATTGTCATCGCGGTCTGATAGAATCGTTGCTCCTTTTGACAACAGCTTCTTGAGGATGAAAGGCCCTTCCCATATCGATCTGAATTTCCCTCTGATATCAGGCGCACCCGGTCCCATTTGCTTGAATACCAAGTCCCCTTCCTTCAATGGGTGTTTCTTGACCTTCTTTCCGAATGACCTGGCAAGCTTTTTTTGATAGACCTGATTATGATAGTAAGCTCTCAATCTGCTCTCGTCCAGCATGTTCAGATGTTGCAGTTGTTGTTGTGCCCACTCAGCTTCCGGGATCTGAGCTTCCATAACTACCCTTAATGACTTGAGTTTAATCTTAACCTGTAGTACTGCCTCCGTTCCATATACCAATGAATACGGCGTGGCTCCTATAGAAGTTTTGACAGTCATTCTGTAACCCCAAAGTGCAAAAGGTAATTTATCTGTCTAATCCTTATAATTCTGAACCATCGTGGCTAGGATTCTCTTGACATTTTTGTTGGCGTCTTCTACTACTCCATTAGCCTGCAGATGATAAGGAGAAGATTTGTGATGCTCAATGCCATATCTCTGGAGTAACTTCTTCGTTTAAGCCATGCATTGGATCGGATACCACATGATGGGGAAGACCGTATCTGCATATCAAGTTCTTTTTGATAAATTTGGCCATATCTCGAGCATTGACCTTTTTGAAAGATTCCGCCTCTACCCATTTTGTAAAGTAGTCGATGGTGATGATGATAAATCTATGCCCGTTGGAGGCCGTGAGGCATATTTCTCCAATAATATCGATCCCCCAAGCTGCGAATGGCCAAGGCGACGTTAGACTGTGTAATTTATAAACTGGCAAATGCCTCAAATTTGCATACTGTTGACACAATTGACATTATTTTACGTATTTCAAGCAGTCCGTGTCCATGGTGAGCCAATAGAACCCTTGTCTCATGATCTTTTTGGCTAGCATTAAGCCATTCATGTGGGCCCCGCACACCCTAGCATGGGTTTTCTCCATCACCTTTTCAGCTTCTTTCTCATCCAAACACCTCAACTGAATGCCATCAGCTTGTCATTTTTACAATACCCCGTCTATACAGATGAATTGAGTGGAAAGCTTGCGTATTAGCCTTTGATCCTTCTTTGTGGCCTCTTCTGGGAATGTTGCATTTTCTAGATAATTTTTGATTTCATGGTACCATGGCTTTCCGTCTGCTACTTCTATTTCCATCACTGGCTCGGACTCAAACCTAGGCCTCTTAGAACTAAAAATCAAAACTGGCTTCATAACCACCCCCTCTGGGTTATCCCATATTGACACGAGAGTAGCGAGCGCATCGGCTAATTGATTTTCGTCCCTCAGAACAAAGTGGAATATACATACTTTGAACTGATTGCTCAAATCCTTCAAGTGTTTGATGTATGGCATCAACCGCTCTTCTTTAACGGCCCACTCGCCCCGAATCTGATTAATGACCAGAGATAAATCTCCAAATACCTCCACGTTCTTTGCCCCCAAAGCTATCAATGCTTCCAACCCGAAGGTGCATGCTTCATACTTGGCTTCATTGTTAGTGGCCTTGTATCTTAACTTCTTAGCCAATGGGAGTTTCTCATCATTTGGGGTTGTTAGAATAATTCCTACTCCTGCCCCTTGCTCTTTATAGCCCCATCAAAATGCAACTGCCAACCTCGAACTGTGATAGCTGCCACATCCTCATCTAGGAAGTTGAATTCGCATGAGTCTCCTTGAATTGGGTGTTCAGCTAGAAATTCCGCCACTGCATGCCCCTTAATAGTCTTTCAAGTAATGTACTTAATATCAAACTCCTGTAATAGCAACAACCACCTCCCCATTTTTCCCAGTAAGGATGGAGCTTCCTGCAAGTATCTTAGAGGATTATGTTTTGCCACTGCTTATACCCTGTAAGAGTGGAAGTAGTGTCTCAACTTCTTAAAGGCCCAAATTATCGCAAGACAAATCTTCTCTGCTTCTGCATACTTGACCTCATAGGCAAAGAACTTCTTATTGAGGTGATAGACCGCGAATTCTACCCCGAACTCATCCTCTTGAGCCATCATGGCACCTACAGAACTATCTTTAATGGCCAAATACAGAATAAGCGGCTTGACTGGCTGTGGCGGTCTCAGAACCGGTGGACTCAGCAAATATTCTCGGATAGTGTCAAAAGATCTCTGACAATCTTCGTTCCACACTATAGGTTGGTCTTTTCTAAGTAGCTTGAAGATCGGCTCGCAAATCGAAGTAAGCTTAGCGATAAACCTGCTGATATACTGCAATTTACCTAGAAAGCTTCTAACGTCATTTTCCTTCTGAGGCACTGGCATCTCTCTGATGGCCTTGACCTTATCTGGGTCGATTTCAATTCCTCTCTGGATGACTACGTGTCCTAACAGCTTCCCTGAGGTGAAGCTAAAGATACACTTCTTAGGGTTTAACCGCAAGTTGTACTTACCAATTCTCTGAAAGAACTTTCTTAAAGCCTCGAAGTGACCTTCTCTGGTGGCTGACTTGATCATTATATCATCCCCGTAAACTTCTACCTCCTTGTTGATCAAGTCATCTAGAATCCTTATTGCCATTCTTTGATAAGTCGCGCTTGCGTTCTTCAAACCGAAAGGCATTACCCTATAAGCAAATGTCCCCCATTCTGTGATGAAAGCTGTTTTAATCCGGTCGGCTATGTAACACCCCGCCATCCCCGTTGGAAGGATGCCGGAGTGCCACGCGGGCAAACACATATAATCATATACATTTACACATGTATAAATAATAAAAGAAAACCAAATGAGATTTAAAGAAAACTTTTAATCATTTATAGAAGAACCTGTTTACATATAACATATATCATGTCTATATCGTTTTACAAAAAGAGGCTCGTATGCAAATACATATACAAAAAGAATACTTGTTCCTTTACAAAAATTTACTTTGCTAAATTACAAGCCATATACAAAATAACACAATGGAAGACTTCAAAAATATAACAACTTCATCCAAAAAGACTCCTAGTGGCCGACCTGCAGATATCCGACTCTGAACAGCACTCGCCACCTGCACGGGAAAAGAGCCCGTGCTAAGCGATAACGCTTAGTGGGGAGGAACAAAACAAAATAACAATATACAAATACAATATAGTATCTCAGCACATTATAATATTCACAATATAAGCAATTAACAAATACACACTTACTTTTCTGATTACACCAACACAGGATATACAAGAGTTCAGGTGTAACATATACATTTAATCATGTCAATAAACATCTCATCATATACATCACATATAAACATGTAGCCTGATTAGTCTGGTATAAACCTAAGGAGTGGATACGGTCATTTGGATACTGATAGGACACAATATCCCAAGCATATAGAGACATGAGTCTCAAACATATATTTTTCATATAGAGACCGAGGTCCCGCTTTATTTCCATATAGACCAAATATGGTCGAAACAAGGATCCAATGGACCCGCATATTATATTCTGTTCATATAGCAGCTGCACACCCACTCTGACCTAAGTAAGCGCTTACTTATCCACTACTATGACTTATACAGGCTTATATGATACAACTCAACAATTCATATAACAAATCATGAGAATCTCAATAAATACTAGCTTATAAATCATGTATACCTGTATAATAATCAAATTCAGAAACAATTAAACATATAAATATTAACTACAGGAGATAATAAGAACAAATAGTTCATATTGGAAAGTCCCGGTTAAATAAACTATAAACACGTAAATCATGTACATTAACTATTAATCATGTATACAAAACCCAATATTATGCAATTATTAAAATACAATCAGATTTTAAAACTAATTAATCGTCATGTAGTGCGAAACCCTTGAAATCAGAAGTTAAAAACCATGTTTTTTTAGAAAATAGGCAACTGAAGGGAGACTGGTCACGTCGTGACCTCCAGTCACGCCGTGACTCCAGCCTCAGGCGAGCGCCAGGCGATCTCGTGACGCAGGCTTCACGCGAGCGCCAAACGAGAACAGCAGACGGTCACGGCGTGACCACCAGTCACGTGACGTGACGCCTGTGAGAGGGGAGAAAGAAATCACGCTGGGAGAGGGCGAGAGTCACGGCGTGATGCCGCTTCACGCGACGTGACCTTCAGCAAAGAAGGAGTCACGGCGTGAAGCTGCTTCACCTCGTGATCCTCAGCCGAGAAGGGGGTCACGGCGTGACCACCAGTCACGTGACGTGACCTTCTCCTCACAAAACTTCATCTTCTCCAAACTTCCAATTTCCCAGAAATCGTAACAAAAACCAGAAAAACAATGAAACAGAGTGCAACAAAAATCCAAATTCCTTTCTTGCCAAAAACCAGTTTTCATGCGATAACTATGCAACCACATACATTCAGGCCTCCAAAGCATATTTACAGCAACAATCACTCAAATCATTCACCTTGATAATCAATCAGAATTGCATTTACAGAGACTTAAACCCAGAAGTTTCCTCTCTTACGTTCATGCAAATATCTCAAATTTCACATACATATCATCATCATTTGCTGCTACAAATCCATTACACAACTCTACTTTACTCATGCATTACTCTATATATCAAAAACATAATTTAACAACAACATTAAACATCAAATAGGATCCAAAAACGAGAAAAGAGCAAACACTCCCAAACCTGATACTGAAGTCCAAAAGAAAAATGCCCACTGTATCCTCTACTCCACAACCTTGCCCTTACCCTTCTCCTTCCTTTTATCCTCAGAGGCTTCCAAACATATAAAAATCACAATCAAAATCCATTGACAGAATCTCAAAGAAACGCAAAAGAGGAGAAGAACTACCCGAAACCATAGCCACTTACCTTCTGAAGTTACCCTCACATTCAGACTTCAATTCCTCAACAGCAACACTCACATGCAGATAATAGAAAGAACAGAAAAACCTAAAGACAAGGCAGAATGTGCTTCGCGTGAGAGAGAATTAGAAAAGAAAGAGAATCTTTTTCTGTTCTTTGTTTTCCAACTAACCAAATTTCTCAAGCTTTTCCTTTCCCTCTCCACGTGCACATCCTCCTTCCACATGGCACACATGCACAAAAGTCACCAATCACTTACTACCCCTTTTTCCAATAAGTCCTTGTTAAATTACCTTTAAGTCACCAAAATAAAATCTACCATTAATTACTTTTCATTCTTGCAATTTAATCCACTTTCCTCTTAAATATTACCCAACTAACTTTAATTGTCCAATTAAAATTCTAATTTCCAAATAAGCCACTTGTGGGGTGTGACAACTCACCCCTCCTTAAGAAAATTTCGTCCTCGAAATTTCCTTGCTTACCGAATACAACTCAAATATCAAAACCGAAACGAGACAAAACTGAACATGTAAACACTTACCCGAAGGACCCGCTGCACCCGTCGCATCTCTAGCGATCATAGCATAACCTCTAAACTGATTATGACCTTCAGTAGCACCAGGTCGCTGCACGGTTTCTGATGGTGCTCTCGGAGCTCTACTTGCATCCCGGTTGCTTTGAATAACATTAGATCTCTTACTCTCTTGCTGATGCTGGTCCACTTGTCGATCGGGGCAAAAGGCAAACCGATGCTCCATACTCCCGCACTTGAAACAAGCGCCAGTAATCTTCCGACACGTACCCCAATGGTACCTATGACAGTGCTCACATTCGGGTGCTCGATTCCCTCTATTACCCTGTGGTGCTACACTCTCAACCTGTGAAGGCATCTGAACACTCCCTCTAGATCCTTGCTCAACTGGTGTACCCTTTGCTTTCTTAACACTCACATTACCTCCTTCTGGTGCTCTCCTCTTGCTAGCCATCTTCTGCTTAATCTCCTCAGATTCCTCTAATCTCATAGCCGCTGCTACAATCTGATAATACCCAACTGGCTGTAAAACAATCATCGCAGATAAAGGGCCTCTGAATACCTCACGCAATCCCTCTAAGAAGTGCCTACATCTGAACTCATCTGTCAACAACTGCTCGGGCACATACTTGCTCAACCTATTGAACTCTTTGTCGTACTCACTGACAGTCATTCCCCTCTGCTTCAAGCTAATGAACTCTCTCCACTTAGCTTCTTGATATGCTTTTGTTATATACTTCTGCTCAAACTCTTTCTTGAAATAATCCCATGTCAGCTCAGCTGGCCGCTGAGGATTCCTCATCACAAGTTCCCACCAATCATATGCTGGTCCCTGAAGTAACGAAACTGCACATGAAGCTCTCTGATCCGCGGGACATCTAATCTCTTGTAAAATCCTACCCACTCTCTTCAACCAAAACTCAGCTATATCGGACTCATCTAAAGCAGTCCCATGAAAATCCTCTGCTCCTCTTTTTCTTAATAACTCAGTTGGAGCCTTAGGTGCAGTCAACCTATCCACCACTTGTAATAATCCCTGAACTAACGCTGGATCAAAAGCAATACCTCTATTTGCACCCTCAGCTGGTGCAGGTTCCCGCTCATGTCTATCCTGTCTAACTGGATCATCTC
Source organism: Excoecaria cochinchinensis (assembly GCA_947683425.1). NCBI lineage: Eukaryota > Viridiplantae > Streptophyta > Magnoliopsida > Malpighiales > Euphorbiaceae > Excoecaria > Excoecaria cochinchinensis. The sequence continues at coordinate 23,029,793 of CANTUQ010000146.1, forward strand.
TTCTAACTGGATTCTCTCTAGGACCCCCATTATAACTGCTCATAGTGTCGCCCATATACTCACTTGGATCCGACTCCATACAGACACTACAAAACAAAAGACATCTGCATTAGGCCACTAAACAAAACTGACTCTCATGTATAGACTCGACTCTATACTCAAACAATCACAACATAACCCAGAACCACCAAACCTGGGCTCTGATACCAAGCTGTAACACCCCGCCATCCCCATTGGAAGGATGCCGGAGTGCCACGCGGGCAAACACATATAATCATATACATTTACACATGTATAAATAATAAAAGAAAACCAAATGAGATTTAAAGAAAACTTTTAATCATTTATAGAAGAACCTGTTTACATATAACATATATCATGTCTATATCGTTTTACAAAAAGAGGCTCGTATGCAAATACATATACAAAAAGAATACTTGTTCCTTTACAAAAATTTACTTTGCTAAATTACAAGCCATATACAAAATAACACAGCGGAAGACTTCAAAAATATAACAACTTCATCCAAAAAGACTCCTAGTGGCCGACCTGCAGATATCCGACTCTGAACAGCACTCGCCACCTGCACGGGAAAAGAGCCCGTGCTAAGCGATAACGCTTAGTGGGGAGGAATAAAACAAAATAACAATATACAAATACAATATAGTATCTCAGCACATTATAATATTCACAATATAAGCAATTAACAAATACACACTTACTTTTCTGATTACACCAACACAGGATATACAAGAGTTCAGGTGTAACATATACATTTAATCATGTCAATAAACATCTCATCATATACATCACATATAAACATGTAGCCTGATTAGTCTGGTATAAACCTAAGGAGTGGATACGGTCATTTGGATACTGATAGGACACAATATCCCAAGCATATAGAGACATGAGTCTCAAACATATATTTTTCATATAGAGACCGAGGTCCCGCTTTATTTCCATATAGACCAAATATGGTCGAAACAAGGATCCAATGGACCCGCATATTATATTCTGTTCATATAGCAGTTGCACACCCACTCTGACCTAAGTAAGCGCTTACTTATCCACTACTATGACTTATACAGGCTTATATGATACAACTCAACAATTCATATAACAAATCATGAGAATCTCAATAAATACTAGCTTATAAATCATGTATACCTGTATAATAATCAAATTCAGAAACAATTAAACATATAAATATTAACTACAGGAGATAATAAGAACAAATAGTTCATATTGGAAAGTCCCGGTTAAATAAACTATAAACACGTAAATCATGTACATTAACTATTAATCATGTATACAAAACCCAATATTATGCAATTATTAAAATACAATCAGATTTTAAAACTAATTAATCGTCATGTAGTGCGAAACCCTTGAAATCAGAAGTTAAAAACCATGTTTTTTTAGAAAATAGGCAACTGAAGGGAGACTGGTCACGTCGTGACCTCCAGTCACGCCGTGACTCCAGCCTCAGGCGAGCGCCAGGCGATCTCGTGACGCAGGCTTCACGCGAGCGCCAAACGAGAACAGCAGACGGTCACGGCGTGACCACCAGTCACGTGACGTGACGCCTGTGAGAGGGGAGAAAGAAATCACGCTGGGAGAGGGCGAGAGTCACGGCGAGATGCCGCTTCACGCGACGTGACCTTCAGCAAAGAAGGAGTCACGGCGTGAAGCTGCTTCACCTCGTGATCCTCAGCCGAGAAGGGGGTCACGTGACGTGACCTTCTCCTCACAAAACTTCATCTTCTCCAAACTTCCAATTTCCCAGAAATCGTAACAAAAACCAGAAAAACAATGAAACAGAGTGCAACAAAAATCCAAATTCCTTTCTTGCCAAAAACCAGTTTTCATGCGATAAATATGCAACCACATACATTCAGGCCTCCAAAGCATATTTACAGCAACAATCACTCAAATCATTCACCTTGATAATCAATCAGAATTGCATTTACAGAGACTTAAACCCAGAAGTTTCCTCTCTTACGTTCATGCAAATATCTCAAATTTCACATACATATCATCATCATTTGCTGCTACAAATCCATTACACAACTCTACTTTACTCATGCATTACTCTATATATCAAAAACATAATTTAACAACAACATTAAACATCAAATAGGATCCAAAAACGAGAAAAGAGCAAACACTCCCAAACCTGATACTGAAGTCCAAAAGAAAAATGCCCACTGTATCCTCTACTCCACAACCTTGCCCTTACCCTTCTCCTTCCTTTTATCCTCAGAGGCTTCCAAACATATAAAAATCACAATCAAAATCCATTGACAGAATCTCAAAGAAACGCAAAAGAGGAGAAGAACTACCCGAAACCATAGCCACTTACCTTCTGAAGTTACCCTCACATTCAGACTTCAATTCCTCAACAGCAACACTCACATGCAGATAATAGAAAGAACAGAAAAACCTAAAGACAAGGCAGAATGTGCTTCGCGTGAGAGAGAATTAGAAAAGAAAGAGAATCTTTTTCTGTTCTTTTTTTTCCAACTAACCAAATTTCTCAAGCTTTTCCTTTCCCTCTCCACGTGCACATCCTCCTTCCACATGGCACACATGCACAAAAGTCACCAATCACTTACTACCCCTTTTTCCAATAAGTCCTTGTTAAATTACCTTTAAGTCACCAAAATAAAATCTACCATTAATTACTTTTCATTCTTGCAATTTAATCCACTTTCCTCTTAAATATTACCCAACTAACTTTAATTGTCCAATTAAAATTCTAATTTCCAAATAAGCCACTTGTGGGGTGTGACAGGCTATCTTATTGAGTATCTGATTGTAGCCTGCGTCACAACCCACGAAACTGTACATCATACAAGCAGCTGCGCTATCCACTAGCACGTCTATGCGGGGCAATGGAAAGTCATCCTTTGGATAAGCCTTATTCAGGTCTCGATAATCTACACATACCCTTACCTTGCCGTTTTTCTTGGCTACCGGGACAACATTGGCCAACCAGGTTGGGTACTGTACCTCAATTAGGAACTTGTCTTCGATCTGCTTGTGAATCTCTTCCTTTACCTTATCATCCCAATCTGGCCTGAGCCTCCTCAACTTCTGCTTGATAGGCTTACAGTCTGGGTATGTCGGGATGGCGTGTTCTGCGATTTCCCGGTCCACTCCTGGCATATCTTCATAGGTCTAGGCAAAAACTTTTTTGTGCTTTCTTAATATTCTCTCAAACTTTTCTCGCTCTTCAGGAGTTATGTTAGATGCTATCAAGATTTCTTTTGGATTTTTCGAGGTTCTAAGATTAAATGGAGTAGCATCAGTTGAATCAATATCAAATATAGATGGATTATGATCATGATCATTGTGACGCGCGCCGGAGGTACCCAGCAAGGGCCCTCGCTTGTGAATCCGCCATTGGGATTCGAGGTATGTGGTTTGCGTCTTTTGATCATGGGCGCCATGAGACATCATCGGTGTATTCCTCCCAATAGAACATTGGGGAGAACAACCTAGTCTAATGACACCTAAAGGCACCTTTGAGGCATTTGGAGTCGCCACCCAATTTGCAAGAAATTGGGAAAAGTCTCTCACCTCTAACGGTCTAAACCAGAGATATGGTGTCCGGAACTTCCCTCTTATTTATGCTTTGGTTAATTATAAATGAGTTTTTTAACCTCTTAAAATTATATCTCTCCTCTCACGCAATTGATGCATTTAAATTAAATAGTGCATTCCAAGCATACGAAAGTGATGAAAGAAAAATGATAAAGAAAGCGATAAATGAAAGCGATAAACACACAAGCACGCAATTACAAGAGAAATAGGGGCGGAATACAACCCCAATAAAAGGGAATTAAAGATATAAATGGGACGGAATACAATCCCCAAAAATAAATAAAGTTGCCCCAAAATTAATTACAAGGGCCCAAAAAGAAATGAACTTGAATTTAAAACACTCACCCAAAAATGAAATAAAAAGACATACATAAATCGGGGCATTATTTTAGGAACATTGGTTCCTTCGTGCCTATTCTAAGGTTTAGGAACATTGATTCCTTCGCGTTAATTTAAAGAGGGTTCGAAGAGTCGTTTTGGTTGTTTGGAAGAAAACCGGGATGAATGATCCCATTTTTTGAGAAAAGTTGACTCTTCGTTTTTGTTAGTGTAAGCCCTAGCCCCAATACATTGTAATAAAACACTTTAGTTAATAAATGAGGCATTTGTTTTATCCATTGTATTCCTGTGCATGTCAATTGATAGAACTATCCAAGAATGTCGTTTCAGTTTAAGTTATCATGTGTGAGGCACATGGTTGTAAGACCTTGAAACAAATGAGACTTCATTCTAAATATCCCTAGTCAGTCATTGTTATGGGAATAACAAATGAATTAAGACTAATATGCTCTCTCTGATTAGTTGAGTTCTGTCTTACGGATCATAAGGACAATAGTGTCAATCAGAGATCATAGATACATGTTTGTAACATGGTATTTGGATACGATCCACACATGAGAACACTACATGGTATAAGTCATAAGTGTTCCTCATATGCAAGTTTTGTATCGGAGTTCTTAGACCTAAAATCTCTATGAAACTCTTTATGAATTACTGTGTACTTTGACATACACCTAACGTGCTCGTAACTGAGTGACAAGTATGGGTATGCTTGGGTATGCATTGATTCATGTTAGAGAGCATGAGAGAAGTGAAGGGATTACCCCTCTTTAATAAGAGAGAAAATATCATCGGCCACTTGATCAGTGAACTGAGAAGTGTATGGCCATACCGAGATGAAATAATGAGTAACCATTATTTATCTGAGAGTTCAGTGTCACTGGAATATCAAGAAAGGAATTAACTTACATATAAGGATGACTAGTTCCATGCCTTATATTAATTCTGATATTTATGGGTAAGGGACTATATAAAATTGCATTAGGTCACTAAATGCCAATTGCATTTTCATTTAATTTGGAATGCTATAATATCTTGCTAGAGAATATATATAGCCTTTGAATTAATTCTCAATTCATTGCCAATATTAAATGGACCTATAGGATCGCACACAAAGCATTGGGCTTAAAATATTTAAATAATGTATTGGGCATTAATTTGGGCTTTTAATTAAGTCAAATTAATGTATATGTAATGGGTATTTAATTGCTAATGGACCTTGGTCCATGAGAGAGAATTTCGGCCCATAAGGTTTAATATCAATTAGTTAATTATGTTAATTAAGTTAATTGATTATTAAATCCGAATTTGAACTCTAAATTCAAAAGGGTTTAAATTAATATTTGTTACTTATCTCTAGGAAGTGTTTAAGGTTGAATATACTATCTTAAGGTAGTAGAATTCAATTGATTGACTTGCCATAGGATGAGTATACGGATAGAAAAAGAAAGAGACCTAATTTTTGGGTGGCTAGGTTTTTGCGTGAAACTCTCTCTCTCTCTCTCATTTTTCTTGGCCGAAATTCACAAGGAGAAGGATTCTTCTTTGCTTGCTTGTGATTTTGAGTATTCTTTACACATAGTAGAAGGACAAGATCAAGTCTTGTGGCTTCAAACTAATTCCATTACACAATACATATTTAGTAAGCTAGCACTTTCGGTTTTGAGCCGTCTTTGCGAGTGTGTGTGTGAGAATAGAGAGGAGTGGCGAAAAAGGCTGTTCCTTGGCATTGGTGGTGAACATCTAAGGTGGACAAGATCATCCAAATTGCTGGTCATCATCAAATCTAATTTGAAAGGCATCTAAAGTTGTAAGTTATTAAAACCCTAAAATTGCATGTTTCCGATTCTTGTCATGGAATTGTTTGGCATGTATGATCAAATTTTTTTGTTTTCCGCTGCGTGATCATCATACACATACCATGACATATTCCATCAGTGGTATCAGAGCCTAAACATGCTTATTTTAGTGCTTTAGGTGCATGAAATAATTAATTAAAAATCGTTACTTTTAATACATGCAATGCTGAAATTTTCTGTTTTGAGTTTTTTGCATTGTTTTGGTGTAAAAACGATTTTAATTGATTATATAGGTATTATAATTAATATGACATGTTAATATAATGTCCTAAGGTTGTTTAGGGGCTGTTAATGGTCGGATTTAATTATGTATACCTGATGGTACATGTTAATGTTAAAACTAGGTGCATTATGGCATGTTAATTGAAATTTTAACAACTAGTTTTATATATTAGATGTAAAATTGGTTTTGGCATGTTTGTAAGTGTTTTTAAAATATTAAATATCAGGTCTGGACATTATTTAAATATGGTTTTAATTCTGGTCCATGACAATTTAATTGATTAATTTTAAAATCACTTAAAACATGACTAGTTTGTGTTTGTTACATGTTTAATCAACATTGTTTGTTTTGATTTGATTAAAATGGTAAAAACACATTTAGATCAGATTGGTACAGAATGTCAAATCAATATTTATGACCTTATTTAGATTATAAAATGACTCATAAAATTGATTTAAGTGTTTGTGCATTTTTGGCATCACATAAGCATTAAACAACTAGTTTTTGTTGTTTGTTTGTTTTTATATGCATGCCATGTTTTTATATATATGTTCTTCATGATTTTATTTTTAATTCATGTCGGTACATATTATATGTATTTTTAATGTTTATGTGCTAAATGACATAAAATTAAAAATGGCAAAATTGGAAATAACACTAGAGTTGATTTATGGCACAAATCTAACTAGTTTGTGTTTTGGGTTTTTTTAAGAGAACTTATTCAATAAGAGGATTTAGTCCATTGGGCTTCGGCCCAGGCCCATCACGGGGTCATCTCTTAAAGGTTCAAGTACACAATTTCCATTAATGGGCTTGGCTAATTTAATTAAAATTGGACTTTGTTTGATCCATGAATGTTATGTATATTAATTTGCTTGTTTGGTGTGATAAATGGATATGCATGGTGCATTCATGGGCCCTGGGTTTTTGTGATTAATTATGGCCTGCGAGCCATTATGTATTATTGTAAAAGTTTCATTTATTTCTTAGAATAGAATTTACTTGAAGGCTTTGTAAATCAAGATGAAGCCCACCGGAGTGGTGAAGCCCAACTCGAAGATTCTTGTGTAATAGTATAGAATCTTAGTTGTAGGTTTTATGGGCCCATGTTTGTCACGCTTTACTTTATGCAATTATTTATATATGCATGCTATGAATGGATGACAAAGCGTATGCCATGTAAGCCGTAATAAAATGAATCCCTAAAATAGTAAGTCATAAAGTTGCCTTCCTAATTCGAAACATGTCAAGGCATCGATCATCGGTAACGTAGACTAGGAGTCCTAGATGCGCCCGATTATCTTTGTGAGGCATGAGTTGTGAATGTAGGTTGGACTTAACATGGAAAGGGATGCCCGGACCTAGGCAACTAATAAATGGGTTTGTGCTATAACATCTTAAGATGTTAGCCCATTTGATCCAAGAGTCATGTACGAGTCATGATTGGAGTTATCCTACCTAAGTAACTTAACTTGTTAGGTGTACAAGCTCAGCTTGACTAATAAGGTTGTTGTGAAAAGTGGATCTTGGCCCACATTAAATCACTAACGCGAATTATTTAAAGGGATATTAATTCGGTTTGTGGGATTATTAATAAGACCTCATTTAATCTTGCTAAATTTTATTGTAGATTGAAAAATGGCATCTTCAAACAACAATTTCTCATTGCGATCGGTCCTTGAAAAGGACAAATTGAATGGCACCAATTTCATAGACTGGTCTCGAAACTTAAGGATAGTTCTTAAGCAAGAGAAAAAGTCGTATGTTTTGGATGCACCCTTGCCTCAAGAACCTGCAAGGAACGCCTCTGCGGTTCAAAGGGAAACTTTTGAGACCAAGAAGAGCGACTCCAATGATGTGACCTGTTTGATGCTAGCCACTATGGTGCCTGACTTGCAAAAGCAATTTATGGACCAAGAGGCGTATGCGATCATGGTGCACTTAAAGGAAATGTTCCAAGAGCAAGCTCGTCACGAGAGGTTTGTGACAACTAAGGCCTTAATTTCCTGTAAGATGGCTGCAGGTACTCCTGTTAGTACACATGTACTCAAGATGAAAGGGTATCTTGATACTCTTGAGAAGCTTGAGGTACAAGTACCAAAGGAATTGGCTACTGACTTGATTTTAGGATCATTGGCTGATGATTATGATCCATTTGTAATGAATTATAACATGCATGCGATGAACAAGTCAGTTACTGAGCTTCATGGGATGCTTAAGAATGCTGAAGAAAACATTCGAAAGACTAATCCCATACTGATGGTTCAAGGGGGCATTAAGAAGGGACCTGCTAAGGGAAAGGGAAAGGGAAAGGCAAAACCCAAGAATGACCTGACTCGGCTCAAGTCAAATGGGAGTGCACCTCAGGCCCAATCCAAGCCCAAGGCACAAAAGCTCAAGGAGAGCGAGAGCACTTGCTTCCACTGCAACAAAATAGGGCATTGGAGGAAGAACTGTGCTCTCTTCAAGGAAGAACAAAAAAAGAATGGAGCCAAGGCGTCCAGTTCAGGTATTTTTGTTGTTGAAATTAACCTTTCTATTTCTACCACTTGGGTACTAGATACCGGTTGTGGTTCTCACATTTGTTCAAATGTGCAGGGGCTAAGAAATAGGAGGTTACTTGGGAAGAATGAAGTGGACCTCCGTGTGGGGAATGGAGCACGAGTTGCTGCCATGGAGATAGGCGACTATCAACTCACTTTACCTTCCGGACTTTGTTTAATTTTGAAAAATTGTTATTATGTGCCTGCTATGAGCAGAAACATTATTTCAGTTTCATTATTGGATTTGGATGAATTTGATTTTGTTATTAAAAATGGCAATGCTCATATTCGTCGCCAAGGCATTTCATATGGCAATGCCATGTTGCAAAATGGCCTTTATATCCTTGATCTATCAAACAAAGAGTCCATATACAACATTAATACAAAGAGGGTTAAATCAAATGAGTTAAACCCTACTTACTTCTGGCATTGTCGTTTAGGACATGCAAACGAAAAACGCATTTCAAGACTCCACAAAACTGGAGTGCTTGGGTCATTTGACTTACAATCTTATGATACATGCGAGCCATGTTTGCATGGAAAAATGACAAAGAGTCCTTTTAACAAGAAAGGTGAGAGAACTAATGGCTTATTGGAGCTAATACATACCGATGTATGTGGACCATTAAGTACACAAGCCAGAGGTGGGTTTAGCTACTTCGTGACATTCACAGATGACTTCAGTAGATATGGCTATGTCTATCTAATGAAGCATAAATCTGAAACTTTTGAGAAATTCAAAGTGTTTAAAAACGAAGTAGAAAACCAACTTGGCAAAAGTATAAAAGCCATTCGGTCAGATCGAGGTGGCGAATATTTAAGCCAAGAGTTTGACTATCATCTAAAGGAGTGTGGTATTATATCACAGCTCACTCCTCCTGGAACACCACAATGGAATGGTGTGTCCGAAAGGAGAAATCGAACTCTATTGGACATGGTTCGATCTATGATGAGTCAAGCAAATCTTCCTGTCTCTTTTTGGGGCTATGCATTAGAAACTGCTGCGTTTCTACTAAACCGTATTCCAACTAAAGCAGTTGAAAAGACACCATACAAGGTATGGACTGGGAAAGAACCCAATATGTCATTTCTCAGGATTTGGGGCTGTGAAGCACATGTTAAGAAATTAACATCTGACAAACTAGAGTCCAAATCCACTGTCTGCTTATTTGTGGGTTATCCCAAAGAAACAAAGGGATACTACTTTTACTCACAAACCGAGAACAAAGTATTTGTTGCTCGCAAGGCTGTTTTCTTAGAAAAGGAGTTCCTTCTCAAGAAAGACAGTGGGAGTAAAGTAGAACTTGGAGAAATTCAATCGCCACAAACTCTTATACAGGATGAGTTGGAAATGGGATCAAGTTCACAACCAATTGTGGAACAAGAACCCATTGCACAAGTACCTAGAAGGTCCGGTAGGGTACGTCAGGAGATTGAGAGATATGGTTTTCTAATCACCGACAGTGACACTATTGAGTTAGTAGATCGTGAGGATCCTACTACCTACCGAGAAGCTATTGAAAGCCCAGACTCGAAAAATTGGCTTGAAGCCATGAAATCCGAGATGCAATCAATGTACGATAACCAGGTTTGGGCCTTGGTTGATCCACCAGAAGGTGCTAAGGTAATTGAATGCAAGTGGCTATTTAAACTCAAAGCTGATAAGACCTACAAAGGTAGACTAGTAGCGAAAGGTTTTCGACAAACACATGGTGTAGACTATGATGAAACCTTTTCGCCTGTAGTCATGCTCAAATCCATTAGGATCTTGCTTGCCATAGCTGCATATCATGATTATGAGATATGGCAAATGGATGTCAAAACTGCTTTCCTCAATGGAAATTTACTAGAGGAGGTGTTTATGACACAGCCTGAAGGTTTTGTCAATCCCAAGCATCCTAAGAAGGTTTGCAAGCTTCAGAAATCCATTTATGGATTAAAGCAAGCATCCCGAAGTTGGAATCTTCGTTTTGATGAGGCAGTCAAAGAATTTGACTTCGTCAAGAACGAAGATGAGCCTTGTGTATACAAGAAGGTTAGTGGGAGCATAGTAGTATTTCTGGTCCTATATGTGGACGACATCCTTCTTATTGGGAATGACATTCCAACATTGCAAAAGGTTAAGCAATGGTTGGGGAAATGTTTCTCAATGAAAGACTTAGGTGAAGCTGAGACAATACTTGGCATTCGGATCTACAGAGATAGATCGAATCGGCTATTGGGACTAAGTCAAGAAAAGTACATAGACAAGGTACTAAAGCGTTTTAGTATGGGAGACTCAAAGAAAGGGTACATACCTTTGGCTTTGGGAGTTCGTTTAACTAAAGAACAGTGCCCTAAAACCAAAGAGGAAAGGGACGACATGAGTAGAATCCCATATGCATCTGCTATTGGATCTATCATGTACGCTATGTTATGTACTAGGTTGGATGTTGCTCATGCACTGAGTATAACCAGTAGGTTTCAGCAAGACCCTGGTGAAAAGCACTGGTCTGCTGTAAAAGGGATTCTTAAGTACCTACGAAGGACTAAGGATCACTTCTTGGTGTATGGTGGTCAGGAAGAGCTCGTCATACAAGGCTATGCCGATGCTGCTTTTCAAACCAGCACTCAGGACTCAAGATCGCAATCTGGATTCGTTTTTGTTTTAAACGGTGCTGCTGTCAGCTGGAGAAGCTCAAAGCAAGAGACCGTTGCCGACTCAACTACAGAATCTGAGTATATTGCAGCAAGTGAGGCTGCAAAAGAGGCTGTTTGGATTAGAAATTTCATTTCTGGATTAGGAGTGGTCCCAAGCATCCTAGATCCATTAGAAATTTATTGTGACAACAACGGGGCCATTGCACAGGCCAAGGAGCCCCGGTCACATCAGAAATCCAAACACATACTCAGGAGGTACCACCTGATCAGAGAAATCATTGATCGTGGGGACGTCAAGGTCAGCAAGATAGCAAGTGAAGACAATGTAGCAGATCCTTTGACGAAACAGTTGCGTCCAAATCTGCACGAAGCTCATTTGAGAGCATTCGGTCTTAGGGCTATGCCCAATTGGGACTAGTGCTAGTGGGAGATTGTTAGTGTAAGCCCTAGCCCCAATACATTGTAATAAAACACTTTAGTTAATAAATGAGGCATTTGTTTTATCCATTGTATTCCTGTGCATGTCAATTGATAGAACTATCCAAGAATGTCGTTTCAGTTTAAGTTATCATGTGTGAGGCACATGGTTGTAAGACCTTGAAACAAATGAGACTTCATTCTAAATATCCCTAGTCAGTCATTGTTATGGGAATAACAAATGAATTAAGACTAATATGCTCTCTCTGATTAGTTGAGTTCTGTCTTACGGATCATAAGGACAATAGTGTCAATCAGAGATCATAGATACATGTTTGTAACATGGTATTTGGATACGATCCACACATGAGAACACTACATGGTATAAGTCATAAGTGTTCCTCATATGCAAGTTTTGTATCGGAGTTCTTAGACCTAAAATCTCTATGAAACTCTTTATGAATTACTGTGTACTTTGACATACACCTAACGTGCTCGTAACTGAGTGACAAGTATGGGTATGCTTGGGTATGCATTGATTCATGTTAGAGAGCATGAGAGAAGTGAAGGGATTACCCCTCTTTAATAAGAGAGAAAATATCATCGGCCACTTGATCAGTGAACTGAGAAGTGTATGGCCATACCGAGATGAAATAATGAGTAACCATTATTTATCTGAGAGTTCAGTGTCACTGGAATATCAAGAAAGGAATTAACTTACATATAAGGATGACTAGTTCCATGCCTTATATTAATTCTGATATTTATGGGTAAGGGACTATATAAAATTGCATTAGGTCACTAAATGCCAATTGCATTTTCATTTAATTTGGAATGCTATAATATCTTGCTAGAGAATATATATAGCCTTTGAATTAATTCTCAATTCATTGCCAATATTAAATGGACCTATAGGATCGCACACAAAGCATTGGGCTTAAAATATTTAAATAATGTATTGGGCATTAATTTGGGCTTTTAATTAAGTCAAATTAATGTATATGTAATGGGTATTTAATTGCTAATGGACCTTGGTCCATGAGAGAGAATTTCGGCCCATAAGGTTTAATATCAATTAGTTAATTATGTTAATTAAGTTAATTGATTATTAAATCCGAATTTGAACTCTAAATTCAAAAGGGTTTAAATTAATATTTGTTACTTATCTCTAGGAAGTGTTTAAGGTTGAATATACTATCTTAAGGTAGTAGAATTCAATTGAATGACTTGCCATAGGATGAGTATACGGATAGAAAAAGAAAGAGACCTAATTTTTGGGTGGCTAGGTTTTTGCGTGAAACTCTCTCTCTCTCTCTCATTTTTCTTGGCCGAAATTCACAAGGAGAAGGATTCTTCTTTGCTTGCTTGTGATTTTGAGTATTCTTTACACATAGTAGAAGGACAAGATCAAGTCTTGTGGCTTCAAACTAATTCCATTACACAATACATATTTAGTAAGCTAGCACTTTCGGTTTTGAGCCGTCTTTGCGAGTGTGTGTGTGAGAATAGAGAGGAGTGGCGAAAAAGGCTGTTCCTTGGCATTGGTGGTGAACATCTAAGGTGGACAAGATCATCCAAATTGCTGGTCATCATCAAATCTAATTTGAAAGGCATCTAAAGTTGTAAGTTATTAAAACCCTAAAATTGCATGTTTCCGATTCTTGTCATGGAATTGTTTGGCATGTATGATCAAATTTTTTTGTTTTTCGCTGCGTGATCATCATACACATACCATGACATATTCCATCAGTTTTGATTGTGATATTTTTATTGTTAGGCTAAAACAAGGGACATTGGTCCTAATTTTATTAGTGAAAAACTCAATTTAATTGTAACAGTATTTTTGTGACTTTTTATCTCACGCGTATATAAATAAAATAATTATTTAAAAATAATCACAACATGAAGAGAGGGATTGGAAAGATCTCACCTAAACCGGAGAGTACGTCCACGCGTTGCGACCCATCCGGGGAGTCGCGGGGCGCTCACATAGCTCAACTCAAATTAAATCTCATACAAAAATTAACATAAAAAATATTAGTAACGGTTCTAAAGATTAATCAAGCAAAGGCCAGATAATGACAACAATAAAATTATAGTAATGGTAACAACAAATAATCATGGTATGGTAACAACAATAAAATAATAATAATAATAATAATAATAATAATAATAATAATGGACAATGATAATAAATAATAGTGAATATAATATAAATAAATATGATAATAATAATAAATATAATGATAATGATAATAACAATAACATTAATAAATAGTAATATAAAAAACATAAAAAAAAATGAATGAGAATAAAATATGATAATAATAATAATCATAATAACATAATATCAATAAATACAAAATGAATATATAATAATAATAATAATAATAATAATAATAATAATAATAATAATAATAATAATAATAATAATAATAATAATAATAATAATAATAGACATGGCAACAATTCAACAATAATAATAATGACAGTATAACAATAATAGTGAGCATAAAAAGGACAACGGGAGCAAAATAAATACAACAACAATAATAATAATAATAATAATAATAATAATAATAATAATAATAATAATAATAAGGAAGAAGAAGAAGCTGGCGGCTAATAATAATAATAACAATAATAATAATAATGCTAAACATGGCAATAATCCAACTATCATAATAATAATAATAATAATAATAATAATAATAATAATAATAAACATAAGAAAGTCAACGGGAAGCAAAATAACTATAATAATAGTAATAATAATAATCTGGGTGATAACAGTGGATATGAGCACAAAAATCGAATTAAAGCAAACAAATAATGTATTAGTAGTGATATTAACACATTAGAATGCAAAAAAAATAATAATAGATGTGGTAATAATGGCAAAAATAATATTAACAACAATAAATAATATACAAAAAAAATAAATGAGAACAAGTCCAAAAATGTTTACCCTCAGAATTTTTAGATCGGAGAAGCGGTGTCTCGATTTATTTCCCTTGTCGAATTTGTGGTGGTAACCACCCGAAAAAAATAAAAGTCTATGTTTTTAATTAAATTAGTTCAAGAAAATATTTTTGGTGGGATGAATAAGCAAAGAAAATTAATTTTTCTAGCTCAAATCAAACCCAAGATGAAATGTTATTAGAGAAGAAAAGATTAAAGTTTGAAAATAGAACTCAAGAATTTTTTGAAGAAGAAACCAGTTTTTGGAGAGAAGAAGCTAGAGAGAAAAGCCAAAAAACATTTCTTGAATCCAAATGTTGCCCTCCTTGAAAATGAGGGGAAAATCCTCATTTAATCTTGCCTTGGCCAAAAATAGGAAGGGACAAAATAGCTTTTTATTTTTGTTTAACCCAAAACGCATGAGATGGTGAAAGACTGAAGAAAATCAGACTGAAAAAAAACGGAAAAAAAGAGGACAGGAGACAGGTCGAGCGGAGAAGGGCACAGCGCGCGCGGGGACAGTCACGCACATGTGCACGCGAGGGGCAGGTGGTCGCGCGGTGGCCAAGCGGCCACCACGTGGCCACTTTGGCCAAAAGCCAAAGTGGTCGCGTGGTGGCAATGGCCACCACGCGACCACTATAGCCACTTTACCACCTCGTTAAAAACTTTTATTTAAATATATATTTTTTTTTTTTACAAAAACCTTTTAAATCTTTTTTTTCCATCTTTTATATTTTTATTTTTCCTAATTAGACTAATTAACTAACCCAATAAAATTAATTGACTAATTTAATTCAATCCAATTAATTATTCAACTTAATTTTCTTTTTTTTTTTTAAATCGATTAATTAATTTAATTTAACTCAATTAAATTAATTAGTTAATTCAATTTCTCTTTTTTCAAATTAAATCAATTAATTTAATTTAATTCAATGAAATTAATTAATAATTTAATTTCCTTTTTTTTCAAATATCAAAAATAACACCTTCTAATAATATTATTTTTAAAATAAATTAAATTTTTTTTATGATAAAAAAAAGAGGATTTCGACAAGGGAAACATCATTTTTGACACCTTTAATTGTGGGTATCGTTTTTCATCATCAGGTAATTCTGATCTTGAACAGCCTCGGGACCCGGTGTCTACAGTTGCCCCCAATTTTGGGGAACTTAGAACCTAGGTGCCTAAGTGAGCCAAAATTCAGAAAAGAAAGGAAAGAGGCGCGTACCTGAGGCGGCTGTCTTCCCGAACTGGCTGAAGTTGCTGTGGGTAGTTACCGTCTGTTTGTCGACGCGTTAACCCCTATTGTTTTGGCATCTAACCTATGCGGTGTCTAGCATTGTTGATGCAGATATACTCATGGATTGAAAGGATTTAGAATATTTTGGAAAAAGCTCAATGCTACGAAGGATAATGCCCCGAAGAGACTGAGAATGCCTTGAGAAAGGACTTAAAGATAATGCTCCGAAGAGACTGAGAATGCCTTGTGATGAAAGACTTAAAGATAATGCTCCGAAGAGACTGAGAATGCCTTGAGAAAGGACTTAAAGATAATGCTCCGAAGAGACCGAGAATGCCTTGAGAAAGGACTTAAAGATGATGCTCCGAAGAGACCGAGAATGCCTTGTGATGAAGGACTTAAAGATAATGCTCCGAAAAGACTGAGAATGCCTTGAGGAAGGACTTAAAGATAATGCTCCGAAGAGACTGAGAATGCCTTGTGATGAAGGACTTAAAGATAATGCTCCGAAGAGACTGAGAATGCCTTGAGGAAGGACTTAAAGGTAATGCTCCGAAGAGACTGAGAATGCCTTGTGATGAAGGACTTAAAGATAATGCTCCGAAGAGACTGAGAATGCCTTGTGAATAAGGACTTGAAGATAAAGTTTTGAAGATGCCTTTTGAAGAAGGACTTAAAGATAGTGTTTTAAAGAGATTGAGGATGCCTGTTAGATAAGGACTTAAGGATAATGCTCCGAAGAGACTGAGAATGCCTTGTGAATAAGGACTTGAAGATAAAGTTTTGAAGATGCCTTTTGAAGAAGGACTTAAAGATAGTGTTTTAAAGAGATTGAGGATGCCTGTTAGATAAGGACTTAGAGATAATGCTCCGAAGAGACTGAGAATGCCTTTTGAACAAGGACTTTGAAAGTAATATTTTGAAGATATTGAGGATGCCTGTTGGATAACGACTTAGAGATAATGGGAAGATTAGATGCACGTGATAAGTGCTTGTGCTAAGCATGTGCAAAGGATTACGTGTTGCAAGTACGCAAAGATCATGTGCACGAAATGTGTGCGAAGAATTGCTTGTGCAAGATATATATAAAGTTCATGCATGCGTGAATGCACATTGAGGCATCATCAAATGCCATGCCCGTGAGGTGCATATGTATGTAATAATGCAGGATAAGGATTCATCCGAGTGGATTTGGGAGCCGAAAGCCGGTTCAGTCGTGATTTGCAGCAGGATCGGTGCCCCTGGAATTGCTTTTGAATTTCGTGCCTCTGGGGGATTATGAGGTTCTCCTCTAGTACCTGTAGTCATTATTTGAAGGTAGTGCGTCCCTCGTGGATTTTCACACTAGCTTTTCTTAGCGGGAGATGCATCCTTGTCGGATTTTCACATAACCTTGTGCCTTATTTTTTGCCTGGAATGGACCCAACCCAATCCAGCGGCTTTTATTTATTTCATTTTTTTTTTGTAGGGCAGACTGCCTGTTGCCAGGTTTTCACCCTACCCTTTGGCCTAACTTTTGCTTAGAGCGCTAGTCACGGTTTTCATCTCTAACGGCCTCTTTTTTTTTTTTTTTTTTTGCGAGAGAAGTTGGAGTTGTTGCGAAAGATCTTTTGGGTATGATTGGCATGTGCTTGTGTCTCAGATTTTGGTTGTATGAGCTTGGTTCTTTATCAGGAAGGTGCTGTAGGGTTGGCTTCACAGTGGGTAGCAAGGTGAGTTGACTGAAGTGCCGGAGTGGCGAGAGTGGCAGAGGGTAGTTGGTAACAATGTGCTAGTTTTATGCCGGACTCAGACAAGTTTGAGTGTGCAAGATGAGCTGCTCTGGTTACACCCATACATCTTTGCATAAATGCATATATTTCAATCTAATTTCATAACACATGATCACTATTTGGCATTAACTTTAAAAGTATGAGTCTTCACCCAATCTCGGGATAGATCTTGAGAGTATCAAACTTCTGTTATCAATCAGCCCTCGTGGGTTTTCTTTATTGAATATTTTCTCTCCCCTTTTTTTATTATTTTTTTTTATTTTTTTTTTAGCCTTTACCATGGACCCTCTTTCAGTCCGTCAACGTCAGTTGAATTTCTTTCATCTCCATTAGCCGGAGAGACTGCTGCTTCTGAGAATGGCTCTTATTGGTATCAAAGTTTTGGTCTTAGCTCTCGCGCAGACTGGTTGAGGTGATGGGTTCCTTATTTGGGGGTTGAATGCGAAGTTTCATGCTTGGCTTTTATTGGCTTTGGCGGTTTGAGCCCTGGAATCGCTGTTCAACGGCTGAGCTAGGGTAACAGGTTGGGCTTGGATAATTTGGGGTACTTTTATTGGCCTTAGTAGTTCAAGCTTTCGAAATGGTTTTCGTCGGCTGGGATTGGATGGATGGCTCGAGGGTTAGCCCTTTTGGTCCCCTTCAGTAGCTAAGAAGAATGGCAATGTGCAGGCATGTGTAGATCAACGGGATTTGAACAAAGCTTGCCCCCAAATAGCATTCCCTTGCCCCCTGATCAATTCTTTCTTTTCTTCTCTCTTTTCTTTACACCCCAATTTTTTTTTTTTTTTTACAACCCGATTTTTTTTTTTTTACCCCAAATTTTTTTTTTTTTTTGACAAGCTTTGCTCAAGTGCTGAAGTTTACACATACGTACACTTTTCATCTTAACCACTGGGACCATTGTTGTTCAATTTGGTCGGGCATTAAATTTTGGTAAGAAATTTGGTTATGAGGGTTTTGGATGGTTAAGAGTCAATCATAATCGGTTTTGGGGTACACATTTCGAATGGGTCGAGAGGAAAAAAGGTCATATGGCTCGGTTCTGATGGGTTGTATATTTTCTCATGGTGGTTTTGAGTTTTATTTGTACGACTTTTGATGTAACTTTCGAAGTTCGATTTTATTCGGCGGCACCATATGTAGCTCAGGTGTTGTGGATGCGAAGAAGTGGCTTTCAAAATTCGGTTCGTCGTCATGTTGGCACGTGGAAGTAGCGTTGGTCTTGAGAGTGTCCTTGTCAATCTTCAGCGTGTCATACTAGGTCCGGGCAAAGGCTCTTTTTTTTTTTATTTACATCTCTCAAAATTATCCTCGCTTCAGGAGTTATATCAGATGCTACCAAGATTTTATTTGGATTTTCCAAAGTTCCGAGACTAAATAGAGCCGTATTATTTGGGTTAATGTCAAAATGAATGGATGCATCATGATCATGAGAAATGAAATCTAAGAAATATTGCATAAACAAAACAGAAATTGTTCAACATGTTACAATAACCAAATTGTCCTAAAAGAGTTCTGGAATTGAAAAGCAGTAAGCATTAAAAACATGATCTTCTGCTTGTGGCTTTGGGGGAACATGCCGATGAAGCGGGTCAGGCCCGGTCACATCTCTAGTGGAAGGATTGCATTGTAGTCTGCCTTCTTCTTCTTCTCTCTTTTCTCGGGATCCGTGATTTACTTGGAATCGATGAGGTCCTGAACCCGGTCTCTCAAAGTTCGGCAGTAGTTTGTCAAATGTCCAGTGTGCTGGTGAAATGCACAATATTGATCCGCTCTGTGGTGGGGCTGCCCCTGACTGCTGGCGGGCCTCGCCGGTAATGGCTGCAATAACCCCCTTTTCACTAGCTTCTCAAAAACCCACGACAAGGGTCTACCCAAATCAGAGTAACATCTCTGATTCCTTCTCACTGATGGCTCTCCCGCTTTTTAACATTGCCCTTACAGCCATCTCGGATGTTTAGGTTTACATGCGCCTTTGCCAGATCTCCATCCCCCTCAAGCATATTGTTGTGTTCCAGAGTAGGCCTCTTACCACCTCCTGGTAAATCAAGCAGTTCCTTGCCTCGGGGCTTAGAGGCACTAGGGGATGTCGTGGTTGTCGCTGTATGGGCTATCTCGACAGGGGCCAACTCAACCTGGTTAAAGGTAGCCGCCATCAATCGGGCTTGTAGGACTAGCGCCAGGGCATCTATTCTCTCCTTAATCATAGCTGCCAACCTCCTTTCGAGCTCCTCAAGCCGTCTATCCATCTCTCGGGCCATTAATGCACGAGTCTCCTCAATCTATCGTGAAAGGCCGGCCATACTCAATTCCTGGTTAGAACCCTCTTGTTTTTCACCTTCCTCTTCCTTCCCGCTTTCGCTGCTGGACCAACAGCCTATCATTGCCACAAAAATCTCTCCCTCATCTGCCTCAGGGCTAGTAGTAGTTGCATACCCATTTCCATACAAGTCTTGCAGCACATACCATTCCGGTAAGCTTGAACCAATCATGGCACAATGGGCTGACTTCTCTTGACTTTCTCTCTGCCCAGGATTAATAGCCTATTTGCCATCGATCAAGGCTTGAATTCGGTCCCTTAAAGGATGACAGTAGTCTGTTCTGTGCCCTGTGTACTGATGATATGCGCAATACCAGTCCGTCCTATGCTTTGGCTTCCCTTGACTTGGGGCGGGCCCAGCTGGCAAGGGTTGCAACTTTCCTTCCTTGATGAGACGGGTAAAGTGCCAAGATAATGGTCTGCCCGAGATGGTGAGATGTTTGGGAGCTATTCCTATAGCAGAGACTTCTGCCACCTTATCATTGCCCCCGTTATCACTGCTACTTCCCTTATTTTTGCCTGAAGCCACATCTGCAGATCTAGCCACTTTATCTAAATGCTCAGCCTCAACTTCAATGGCTATGTCCTTAAGTGACTCCCAATCTTTGAGTCCCTTCATTTTTAACCCATCCCTTAAATATGGACTAGCATTTCGGATAAACAACCTGATCTGATCTGAGGTATCAGGCTTTCTCTTCATCTCCATCACTCGATTCCTCCATCGGGTCAAGTACTCATGGAATGATTCCCCTGACTTCTGCTTTAGCACTTCTAAATCTTTCAATGTGACCTCAATCTTGGTACTGCAATCATACTGGCCAAGGAATTCTTCTGTTAACAGATTCCAGTCTTCTCTCGTTCTTCGATCCAGCCCATGGTACCAATCCACTGCTGGGCCAGCTAAGCTGAGACAGAAATAGTCCACTTTTTGCCTCTTAATCAACCCTGTACCCTTCATGATCAGGGTGTATTGCTTAATATGTGTAGAAGGGTCCGATGTACCGTCAAATTTTGGCAGGTCTGGCATCTTAAACCTCTGGGGCAACAGCTCTCCATCATCTAAATCCACATCTTCAGGGCTCACTCCCTTGCCAGCTGTCAACATACGGGTGATTGCCTCAATTTGCTGTCTCATACCCCTCATAGCCTCGCCTTCTACCCTGGGTGCTCCACCCCTCACGGCTTGATGGGCTGCTATCTCCTCAACCTCTTCTTCCATTGTGAAATCCTCATCAGGGTTTGGGATCCTTGCTCTTTCGGGTTCAACCGGCACAGCCGTAGCTTCAGGCTCATTTACAGGTTGATGGGCAACACCTCCGACGAGGGGAGTCTCCCCACCAGCAGGTGGTTCGGCTTGCCCCCGAAGAGGGGCTACAGGTGGCTGCGAAGTAATTGGTGCTTGTGGAGCAGGGGGCTGAGCAATCCTTTCGGCCATTGCTCCCATCATGTCCAACATCCTTCGCTCGAATTCCTCGAGTCTCCTAGCAAGGTCTTGAGTGGTTAGGTTTCCAGCCTCTTCTGCCATTGAGGATGATTCGCTGCTTGTAGAGAGTGACTCAGAATCCCAAACAGGCACTAGTTCTAGCAATTCAAAGGGCGAGTTTGCCGTCACTAGTCGATCGTCAGAATCTTTAGTCCACTCAGATGAATCTAGGATGGCTGAAAGATCAAGATTGTTAGAATGATGCATGGATGACATATACAATGCATGATCGTGTCATGCGAATATTCTTTGATGAGTGCAGGATCAATGGACTACCACGATACGATGGGATGCTTGGGAGAAATTACATGCAGGATGGTATGTGCATGCGAAAAATGATATGCAGACGAGAGGATATGCACGTACACAGCATGAGATTAAATATACAGGATGATATGCACATGTGAAAAAAAATAGCATGCAGACAGAAAGGTATATACGCACACAGCATGAGATAAGATATTATTATTTATATACACATATATTTACTTTATTGACATGCGATGCATGAGCGACATGCAATGCATGAGCATGTTGTGCAGCATCCATAACCACATGCAAGCAAGAAGATCCTTCCAACCTTATCACTTCCACACACGAGGTCATGCGGTCTCTTTCCTAGGTGGGCTTCATCCGAGGGTTAACAGGGAACCCATCGGACACGTATGGTGCCCGGTGAAAAACCGGCAGCATAACACTCTTAATCTAATGCGCATTCGTATGGGTTTTGGCCATTACGTATTTGGACAACTCAATCTAGTCAAGGTGAGCTCATCGGGGCATGAAAGCCTTTGATAAAAGACCACTTGATTTGCTTGATTTTGTTTAATACGTAACGGCCCATATCACAAGCATTGTATTAAGGAACATACCACCTAGGGGAAGTTTCTACTTGCCAGTACATGAGCTTTGGTCAAGGTGATTTTACTTTAGGGCTACCCAAGCATGATCCCTGCCGACGGGTCTAGCTCATCACGAGCATAACGACCGATCGGGTCACCATTTGATATACCAAAAGGCACAAGGCTTGGGCTGGTGATTATCCCTAACACTTCCCTACAATGAGTGAAAGTAGGGTCGTGCTTTGCGAATGCACCGAGCTAAAAAGGGACCAACTAGCATAAGTTTAAGGCTCTAAAATGTGATGCAAATTTTTGAAAAGAGATAGAATTTTAAGTTTTAAAAACCCAATTATACATTTTAACCAAAGCACTTTCGGAGTGAAGTCTCAAACACAAGTCCCCAGTGGAGTCGCCACTGTGACGCGCGTCGGAGGTACCCAGCAAGGGCCCTCGCTTGTGAATCCGCCATTGGGATTTGAGGTATGTGGCTTGCGTCTTTTGATCATGGGAGCCATGAGACATCATCGGTGTATTCCTCCCAATAGAACATTGGGGAGAACAACCTAGTCTAATGACACCTAAAGGCACCTTTGAGGCATTTGGAGTCGCCACCCAATTTGCAAGAAATTGGGAAAATTCTCTCACCTCTAACGGTCTAAACCAGAGATATGGTGTCCGGAACTTCCCTCTTATTTATGCTTTGGTTAATTATAAATGAGTTTTTTAACCTCTTAAAATTATATCTCTCCTCTCACGCGATTGATGCATTTAAATTAAATAGCGCATTCCAAGCATACGAAAGTGATGAAAGAAAAGTGATAAAGAAAGCGATAAATGAAAGCGATAAACACACAAGCACGCAATTACAAGAGAAATAGGGGCGGAATACAACCCCAATAAAAGGGAATTAAAGATATAAATGGGGCGGAATACAATCCCCAAAAATAAATAAAGTTGCCCCAAAATTAATTACAAGGGCCCAAAAAGAAATGAACTTGAATTTAAAACACTCACCCAAAAACGAAATAAAAAGACATACATAAATCGGGGCATTATTTTAGGAACATTGGTTCATTCGTGCCTATTCTAAGGTTTAGGAACATTGATTCCTTCGCGTTAATTTAAAGAGGGTTCGAAGAGTCGTTTTGGTTGTTTGAAAGAAAACCGGGATGAATGATCCCATTTTTTTAGAAAAGTTGACTCTTCGTTTTGATTGTGATATTTTTATTGTTAGGCTAAAACAAGAGACATTGGTCCCAATTTTATTAGTGAAAAACTCAATTTAATTGTAACAGTATTTTTGTGACTTTTTATCTCACGCGTATATAAATAAAATAATTATTTACAAATAATCACAATATGAAGAGAGAGATTGGAAAGATCTCACCTAAACCGGAGACTACGTCCACGCGTTGCGACCCATCCGGGGAGTCGCGGGGCGCTCACATAGCTCAACTCAAATTAAATCTCATACAAAAATTAACATCAAAAATATTAGTAACGGTTCTAAAGATTAATCAAGCAAAGGCAAGATAATGACAACAATAAAATTATAGTAATGGTAACAACAAATAATCATGGTATGGTAACAACAATAAAATAATAATAATAATAATAATAATAATAATAATAATAATAATGGACAATGATAATAAATAATAGTGAATATAATATAAATAAATATGATAATAATAATAAATATAATGATAATGATAATAACAATAACATTAATAAATAGTAATATAAAAAACATAAAAAAAAATGAATGAGAATAAAATATGATAATAATAATAATCATAATAACATAATATCAATAAATACAAAATGAATATAATAATAATAATAATAATAATAATAATAATAATAATAATAATAATAATAATAATAATAATAATAATAATAGACATGGCAACAATTCAACAATAATAATAATGACAGTATAACAATAATAGTGAGCATAAAAAGGACAACGGGAGCAAAATAAATACAACAATAATAATAATAATAATAATAATAATAATAATAATAATAATAATAATAATAATAATAATAATAATAATAATAATAAGGAAGAAGAAGAAGCTGGCGGCTAATAATAATAATAATAATGCTAAACATGGCAATAATCCAACTATCATAATAATAATAATAATAATAATAATAATAATAATAATAATAAACATAAGAAAGTCAACGGGAAGCAAAATAACTATAATAATAGTAATAATAATAATCTGGGTGATAACAGTGGATATGAGCACAAAAATCGAATTAAAGCAAACAAATAATGTATTAGTAGTGATATTAACACATTAGAATGCAAAAAAAATAATAATAGATGTGGTAATAATGGCAAAAATAATATTAACAACAATAAATAATATACAAAAAAAATAAATGAGAACAAGTCCAAAAATGTTTACCCTCAGAATTTTTAGATCAGAGAAGCGGTGTCTCGATTTATTTCCCTTGTCGAATTTGTGGTGGTAACCACCCGAAAAAAATAAAAGTCTATGTTTTTAATTAAATTAGTTCAAGAAAATATTTTTTGTGGGATGAATAAGCAAAGAAAATTAATTTTTCTAGCTCAAATCAAACCCAAGATGAAATGTTATTAGAGAAGAAAAGATTAAAGCTTGAAAATAGAACTCAAGAATTTTTTGAAGAATTTTTGAAGAAGAAACCAGTTTTTGGAGAGAAGCTAGAGAGAAAAGCCAAAAAAAAATTCTTGAATCCAAATGTTGCCCTCCTTGAAAATGAGGGGAAAATTCTCATTTAATCTTGCCTTGGCCAAAAATAGGAAGGGACAAAATAGCTTTTTATTTTTGTTTAACCCAAAAAGCATGAGATGGTGAAAGACTGAAAAAAATCAGACTGAAAAAAAACGGAAAAAAAGAGGACAGGCGACAGGTCGCGCGGAGAAGGGCACAGCGCGCGCGGGGACAGTCGTGCGCATGTGCACGCGAGGGGCAGGTGGTCGCGCGGTGGCCAAGCGGCCACCATGCGACCCCTGCCACCTCGTTAAAACCTTTTATTTAAATTTTTTTTTTTTACAAAAACCTTTTAAATCTTTTTTTTTCCATCTTTTATATTTTTATTTTTCCAAATTAGACTAATTAACTAACCCAATAAAATTAATTGACTAATTTAATTCTATCCAATTAATTATTCAACTTTATTTTCTTTTTTTTTTAAATCGATTAATTAATTTAATTTAACTCAATTAAATTAATTAGTTAATTCAATTTCTCTTTTTTCAAATTAAATCAATTAATTTAATTTAATTCAATGAAATTAATTAATAATTTAATTTCCTTTTTTTTCAAATATCAAAAATAACACCTTCTAATAATATTATTTTTAAAATAAATTAAATTTTTTTTTATGATAAAAAAAGATGATTTCGACAAGGGAAACATCATTTTTGACACCTTTAATTGTGGGTATCGTTTTTCATCATCGGGTAATTCTGATCTTGAACCGCCTCGGGACTCGGTGTCTACAATCATGCATAATGAAATTATCAGAAATGTCACATAAGTAAGCAAAATTGTTCACTTTATTGATAGAACTAAAAGTGTCATTAACATTATTAAAAAGTTCTGGAGTTAAAAGAAAATCTAAACTATTGTCTTCCTCCTCTTCCGCTGACACAACTATTGAAGGTGACGGCTCTGCATCGATCTAGATTTTTGGAGGCTCTGCAGTGAACCCCTGTATGGCTTCTTCTACCATTGCCTTCCCCTTTAGCTGGGTAGTCACCAACCTCTAAGTGATAACTTCCTCAGGCGCTTCTCCCTAACTATTTTGCTGGTCATGATTTTTTCATCCCAAAAGCCCTTTGCTGGCTTGATCAATCCGATGTCCCAGTTGAAAACATCATTAAAGACCTCAAACCCCGGTACAATCCTTCCATCGACCCACTGAGGCTCAGCTTCTCTCATGTAGGCACACAGTGCAGTGGCTAGTACAAAGGTCTTCCTGATATGGGGGACTTCACCCACCGTCTTCTTACCTTTCTTTAAGGCACCCTTATATCCGAGGCCCCTCCTATCCTTCTGGCCTCTAGTAGCAATGGCTGTAGGTGATCCCTGAGAGTTCTTGACCAGACCTACGCCAAGGAGGAATGACATCCTCTTCATCATATTTAGCACCTGGGGGCTTCCTTCCACCTGCTCCTCCCCATTTATCACAGCGATGTGGAATCCACTAAAAGGTTGCTTGGCAATCTCCAAGATAGAGACTTGGTTCTCCCTTGCAGCCCTTATGGTCACAACTTGCCCCTCTTGAGGAATCTTGACCATCTGATGTAGAGTAGAGGGGACTCCTCGCAGCTTATGGAACCATGGTCTTCCCAAAAGGGCTAAAAAGTTGGCGGGGATAGGCAGGACTACAAACTCCACTTCTGTTTCTACTTGACTACTGCCTTGAACATCCCGGAAGCCTGCCTTCGTGAATTATCATAGGCCGTGATCATTAGATCAGACTTAGCCAGTATATCCTCATTCACCCCAAAAGCTGCCATCACCACTAGCGGGCACACATTAATTGATGAACCGTCGTCCACCATGACCAAACCGTGTGCTTTTGATTGATTTGTGCCCGTATGTACAAGGGGCGATTATGGTTGTGGCCTTCTGCCGGCAGGTCAGCGCTTGTAAAAACCATATTTTCCCCAGCTCCTCCTTTTACCACGTCCAGCAGTTTTGTGGGCGAGATAATCATGGCCACTGTTGTCTCACATAAAGCCTCCACCAATATTTGCCTGTGGGATGGAGACTATCTCAAAAGATCCCATATTGAAATCTGAGCCGACGTCTTTTTCAGCTGCTTCATGATTGGATCATCTTCCAGCTCTTTTTCTTTTTGGCCAACTGTCGGATTTCTTAGCCTTTCTACATCAGGAGCTACCCTTCCACTCCAGGTCACAGCTCCTACCTTCTTCTTCTTCTCCTTCCTCTCTTCTTCCTCCTCCTCCTCCGAACCCCATGGGTCGGGAAACACTTCATCCTCAGAATTGTTATCATTTTCATTTCCACTGTCATCAGTAGACCAGCAGTCGATCACTGCCACGGGAAGCCCTTCTTCACTTACCTCATTGAGGCTCGTGATAGCAGTGTTGGCATCGATGCCATATAAGTCCCTCAACATAAACTGTTCGGGCACACTAGACCCGATCATAAATATTGGCAGGGGTACATTGTTATACCCAGATTTCTTCTGATTCCCTCTCCTCTCTGGGTCTATAATCTATTTTGAATCAATTAAGTCCTGAATCGCATGTCTCAGCGCCTTGCAGCTATCAGTTGTGTGTCCGATGTGCTGATGATATGTGCAGTACTCATTGTCCTTATGCCCTGGCATACCCTGAGTCCTGGCTAGTCGAGCTGGCAAAGGCTGCAACTTCCCTTCCTTCATCAGCCTTCGAAGTACCCGTGACAGAGACCTTCCTAAATAGGGGTGAGCAATGGTCGGTTCGGTTCAATAACCGAACCGAACCAAAAAAACCGAAAACCAAAATATTATAATTTATATATACCGAACCGAATCGAAACTATATGAAAACTGAACCAAAATTATCGATCAGTTTGGTTCGGTTAACCGAAAATCCAAAATTATAATTAAAAAAATTATCTAAAAAATTATACAAAATTACAAATTATAAAACCAAAATAAAAACATCCAAATTGAAAAATGTACATATATAATTTGAGTTCAAGCCCCTTAAATTGATTAAAAAATACAAAAATAATTTTTTATGTAAAAATTGGATAAAATAATATATAATATTAAAATTTCGGTCGGTTTGATTTTTCTTCGATTTTTGCCTTTCAAAATCGAACCGCACCGAATTAATAGATTTTCATATAATTTCAAAATCAAAATCGAACCAAATAACCAAATAACCGAACGGAATTAAAAAAATCGGTCGGTTTGGTTTGATTTTTTGATTTTAGCCGAATTTTGCTCACCCATATTCCTAAATTGGAAAAATGCCTTGGGGTAGTGTTGGTGGCTGAAACTTCCGCTGTCTTCCTCGTGCCACTACTAGGGCCTGCTGACCTACCTGCCCCCTGACTATTACTGCCCTTCTTGCCAAAGCTTTCATTGTTCGCCCTTCTCGAAAAGTACTCTCCCTCGGCCTGAATGGCGGTGTCTTTCAAAGACTCCCAGTCTCTCAGTCCCTTCATCTTTAGTCCATCTCTCAGATACGGGCTCGCATTTTTAAAGAACAACCATATCTGATCTTGAGTATCTAGTTGCCTTTTTATTTCCATTACCCGGTTCCTCCATCGGGTCAGATACTCATGAAAAGACTCACCTGCCTTCTACTGCAGCAATTCCAGGTCCTTCAAAGTCACCTCTATTCTCGTACTACAGTCATACTGTCTGAGAAATTCTTCTGTGAGCAAATCCCAATCCTCCTTTGTCCTCCGATCTAATCCATAATACCAACCCACCGCTGGGCCAGTTAAGCTTAGATAAAAGTAATCAATCTTTTGTCTCTTTATTAAAGTAACACCCTTCATCACCAACGAGTACTACTTTATGTGAGCGGTGGGATCGAAAGCGCCATCAAATTTGGGGACTTCCGGCATCTTGAAATTCATCGGGATCAAATCCTCCCCCTCTAATTCCTTATCCTCGGGGTTTATCCCTCGCCCCCTTGATAGCATCTTTGCCATTACTTCAAATTTCTCTTCCATCTTTTTCCAGATGGCTTCTTTATTCTGAGGTGCCTTCCCTCTCCTTGACACTGTTTCTTCGTACTCATCCTCTTCCCAGTCATCATCTATCCTCTGGGCTGGCCTTCTCCTCTGTGCCCCTGATGTGGTAGCTCTTAAGTCTACTGGTGGTGGGTGCATCTCTTCTTGCGGGTCTTCTCTGACCTCCTCCTGTTCATTATTTCTCATAGGAGGAGGTGGTGGGTTCTGTGGAGCAGGTGGCTGAACCATGTTGGCCATCATAGCCGTCATCCTATTCTCAAACTCTTCAAACTTTCTGCCTACTTCCTCAGCTATCAAGGACCTAGTAGCATCTATCCCTCATAATGAGTTTGCCATTTCTTCATGTAGAGAGAAATGAGATGAAGTAGCATAGCTAGTTACTAAAGGAGAGTCTAGATACTCCACCCTTTCTGGTAGCTCAAAAAAAGGGTTCCTGACTAGCCGCCCCTGAGAACCTCTTGACCACCTAGGTAGATCTATAATGGCTGCTGAACATATCGGGTTAGGATGATGCATGAATGCCATAAAATGCATGATTGTGCTATGCAACATCCATAAATCACATGCAAGCACATAGGTCCTTCCAACCTTGTTACTCTCGCACACGAGGTCATAGTCTCTTTCTTAGGTGAGATTAGCCCATGGGTTAACAGGGAACCCGATGGACACGTATGGTGCACGGTGGAAAACTGGCAACATAACCTATCCTAACTAATGCACAGATGCATGGGCTATGATCATTGTGTATTTAGGCAGTCCGAATAAATTGACATGGGCCTATCAGGGCATGATAGCCTTTGATTAGGTGACCAATCAAATTATGTGGGTTTGTCCAATATACATTGATCCATACAGTAAGCATAGCATTAACGTTCATACCGCTTAGGGGAAGTTACTATTTCCATTACATGAGCTTTGGTCAAAGTTGATGATATTTTAGGGTTACCCAAGCATGATCCCCTGTCGACGGGTCTAGCTCATCATGAGCATAATAACCGGTTGGGTCATCATTTAATATACCATAATGGTACGAGGCTTGGACTTGTGATTATCCTTAACACTTTCCTACATTGAGTGAATGTAGAAGCTTGCTTTGGGAATGCACCGGGGTTAAAAGAGGGACCAACCTAGCATAATTCTAAGACTCTAGTAAAATGCAATGCAGTTTTTGAAAGAGGATGGAATTTTTAAATTAAAATTCAATTGTAATTTTTAACCAAGGTATTTTTGAGTCGAAGTCTCAAGTATATGTCCCCAGCAGAGTCGCCACTGTGACGCACGCCGAACCCCGGGGTGCCCCGAAGACCTGCTTTTAGGGCATTCGGGAGAGGTTCGTGAAAACTTGTAAGAGATTACAAGTGTGTCTATGTTAGGCAACAAGGAGGTTTCTTGGAGTCGCCACCCAATAGAACATTGGGAAAGGTCGTCTAGCCTCAGTGAGCCTAAAACAGCGCATATGCATCCATTTTGGGCAAGCCAGAGATATTTTGGAGGCCCCACCCCAATAGAACGTTGGAGTGATCCTCTAACCTCGTGGAGCCTAGGATTATGCAAATTGGGCCTTTTTATGGGTAACAAGAGATATTTTGGAGACCCCATCCCATTAAAATAGAAAATTATGAACATAAATTATAACAAAACTAGGGGCGGAATACAACCCCCACTGTAAATGACGTGAGAATCATACACAAATCGGGAAATTCATTAAGAATGAAGACATTGATCCTCATATGCACATTTATAAAAAAAAAAAAAGAAGTTTAAAATGTCAATTTTATTTGGCTAAAAAAAAGGACATTGGTCCTCAGTTATTAATGAAAATCCGAATTCAATTACTATAAAATATTTGACCATTTTATTTTAGCGGGATTAAAATAATATTTACAACAATAATGAATAAATAAGGTAAAAAGGGATAAGGTTGAAGAAAGAACCCGGGTGAGGATCCTCAGATCAGTGCAATGGCCATCATTTAACAATCCCAAATCCACCAAATATAGTCAAATAAAACTCAAAAAAACAATAATAATGTTAATGTCAAAATTAAGAGCATAATAAAATGTTAGAAATTAAATAGCAATAAAAATCCATGAGAAATAGCCATGAAAACCATAAGAAAATAAGTAAAAAAGGAGAAAGAAAAGATATAGAGGAGAAAAGGCCCAGGGACAGCCCAACACTCGTGACCGGCGGGCGTCTCTGGGTTGACCGGCGGGCGGAAGCAATAACCATCGATGGCCCATTGCTCACGTGAGCGATGGCTGTTGGTGGTTTCTTCACCCATCGGTCACCCCTGAATCTGAAATTAAAACGAAAAGTCCAAAAAATTGATTTTGATTTTTAATAAATGAAAATTTTATTTATAAAATTAGTGTAAAATAATTAAACTATACAAATGATAAATCCAGAATGTTTACCCTCGGATTTTACCTTTAAAGGTGAACATTGAGTGATTTCAATTCCTTGAGTTCTACAAGGATTGATCCGTGATTGCATGATTTCAGGAGATTTTTTATTACAAAAATCATATTTTAAAAATAAATCAAGAAAAGAAAATTATATTTTTCTTTCTCGAAATTTTGACAGCAATTGGATGATGGAAATAGCTAAATCGGATAGAAACGAATGGATTTCGTTACCTCGGATTAGCTTAATTCGGGCATAAAAATGAGAGAAATAAGAAATCAAGGGAGAAAACTCTTTTACAAAATGCGAAAATAAAATCTCTGCGAAAAACTGCTAAGATTTAGTTTTCTTTCCAAAATTTTCTAACCTTAAATAATGAGGTTTAATCCCCTATTTATAGATTTTAGAAGATAATTCAAATAAATTTAAATTTAAGATCTAAATTTAAAAAAGATTTATGAAATCAAATCAAAACCGAATCAATTTCCAGAATATTCGCAAAATCAAATCTAATATTTAAAAATATTTGAAAAGATTTCATAGATTTGAATAAGATTTAGAATATATTTTGAAAATCTTAGGAAAATCTGGAGAATCCGGCGGTTATGAAAATCAGATCACCGACTGATGGGCGTCGGTGGGATACCGACGGGCGTCTGTTAGAGGGGTACGCTTGGTCTTTTGACCGACAGACCATACGTGAGGCGCGAAAACGAAAGACGGCCATAAGATAGGTATCGCAGAGTCGCCACCCAATAAAACATTGGGAAATAAATTCTAACCTTATGAGGCCAAAACCAGAGAGAGTTCGGGACCTCACTCCTATTCATACCTTTGGTTAACGTTATGTGAATGAGTTTTTAGAGTCAATTATTTTATCTCTCTTCTCACACGATTCATGCAATAAATTTAAAATGCATTACAAGCACACAAAAAGGCAATAAATAAAGCGATAAATATAATTGCAATTATCAAAAAATAAACATAAAATTCATAATAGTGACAGAATGAAAATACATACA
The DNA here is from genome assembly GCA_947683425.1 of Excoecaria cochinchinensis. Classification (NCBI taxonomy): domain Eukaryota; kingdom Viridiplantae; phylum Streptophyta; class Magnoliopsida; order Malpighiales; family Euphorbiaceae; genus Excoecaria; species Excoecaria cochinchinensis. The sequence goes on from CANTUQ010000146.1 coordinate 23,062,201, forward strand.
TAAATCGGGGCATTCATTTAGATGAGAACATTGGTTTCCAACTACTTGTTTTACAAAAAAGTACAAAATTCTCAAACCGACTTTATGAAAAAGGATGAAGTGATCTTATTTTAACGAAAACACGAACCTTTCATTTTTGGGACGAAAATTAGGACATTGGTCCAATTTTATTAACAAATTTTCAATTTAGTAGAAAATATTTTGTGTGATGGTTTTTTTTAAGCGCGGTTGAAAATCTTTTATTATTACAGTCCTCAAGCAAATGAAAGAAAATAAAATAATAAATACATATTTTCGAATAATAAACACTAAACTATTCGCCTCGACCGTGCTTCGCCTAACTCCATGGATGAGCCACATGCCCCTCACGGTTGCGGTCATGACAGAAAATAATATTGGTCAATAATGGATTAAATTAAACTAAGTGATAAATAAATAAATAAATAATTGAATAAAATAAATTGAGAATTAATCTGATATAGTGGAAGTAAAAGTAAACATATAGAATTAATGAATATAAAACTCAAACAACACAATTATAATGATCAATGACAATAAAAAATAATGATTATAGTGGTAATAATGATAACAAATAATAACGGTGAAAATAGTAAATTAACATACGATAATAATAATAATAATAATAATAATAATAATAATAATAATAATAATAATAAATACTAAAACAAATAATAATAATAATAATAATAATAATAATAATAATAATAATAATAATAATAATGATATAAAATAAATAAACATAAAATGATAATAATAAATAATTAAAATGATAATAACAATAATAATAACAACATAAAACAATAATAATAATAATAATAATAATAATAATAATAATAATAAAGTAAATAATACTCACCATAATAATAACATAAAATAATAATAATACTAATAATAATAATAATGATAATAACAATAAAAATATAACACAACAATAATAATCACAATAATAATCAAAACAATAGCATCAACACAAAAACAACAACAACAACAACAATAACAATAATAATAATAATATAAAATAATATTAATTAATAATAATAATAATAATATAAAATAATAATATTAATATTAATATTAATAAAATAAAATAAATAAAAAACCACTTACCGGTTTTTCCTCGCCGGAGCAGCTGGAGGACGCCGGTGATCGACACCGCCACTGCCGGAAGACAGATCGCCACGACCGGAGCTCGTCGTCGTCGGTCACGCGCTGGAAGGATGCCGGAGTTGGTCGGAAAATGCCTTGGAACGCCACGGATCCTTCCTCGCCGATCTTCCTCCCACCGGTGAGTGCCGCTGATCGAAGGCAACCGCCCGGTTCATCCGAGCCTCCTCGGTCTGTCGATGGGGTGCGTGCGGCAGTCCGGCGCCGTGGTTAGCCGGCGGCGCCCCCGCTTCCTCCCCTCTCTTTCTCCTTTTTTTTCAGTTTCCTCTGTCCCGTTCCTGGTCTCCTTCTCTCTTTTCTTTGTTTCTTTTTTTGCCTTTCTATTTGCTTTTCATTCTCTTTATTTCTTGCTCTCTGTCCCTCTTATTCCTATTCTTGCTCTCTCTTTTCTTTTATTTTTCTTTTCTCTTTGGCTTTGACTCCCCTGCCCCTTACTCTTTCTTTTTAATTTTTCTTTCTTTATTTCTTGCTCATCTGCCCCAGCCAAACCCTCTTCTAATTTTGCCCTCTCTTTCTATTTATACCTTAAATTAGGTTAAGTTTGGCCCCCTCATGGCACTCGTTGATTTTCTCCATATATATATATATATATTTTTTTTTTACCCTTTTAATTTTATTTTAACTTACTTAAATTATCACATATTTTACTTAATTAAACACTCTATGTTTATTTTCTTTTTCAATTTTAATTTTCCTATAATATTAACTAATTAATTGAACCCAATCTTAAAAATATTTTTACATATATAGTTTTATCCCTTTTTTTTGGTAAGTTTTTTTATTTTTTTCGGAGAAATTATCAAGTTTGCCTGGAGAGCCAAAATTGCCATTTTTTTGGACAAACGGTGTCTACACCTGAGCTTATGGACAGTCTTTTACTTGATGTTCCTTTAACCCACACATACAACAAGCTCCTAAAAGATATATGCATTCACTCGGATGGGTTCTAACACAGTGCTACATTCCTGAACAATGCCTCTTCCTCTGCCTCTAGGTGCATTACTCACTGAAGTCACTGGAGCATTACTACTGGCTGGATTACTCTGGGTATGGCCTGGTGTTGAAGAAGCATGACTCTGTGAAGGAGGGTGCCCTCTAGACATCTTGCTCTGTCCCTCTGCACTGCTGGCCTGAGCCAATTTTCTTTTTTGCTGAAACCATATCTGTCTGCCTTCCAAGCGTGGATCTCTTGAGGGGTCAACTGAGAGTGCGAAACCCTAAGGGCAAGATCTCTCAGTCTCTAGTCCTGTTCAGCCAACGAGGGTACAACCTGAGGCTCCAGCCATACCTTTTGAGGCCATGCTTAAAATATCTCAAGACATGGCTAAAGTCTTAGAAAGGGTAACGGCACCAAGAGCTCCGATTGAGAGTATGAGGAAGTCTGGAACTGAGGATTTTTATGGTACGAATTTGGATGAATTTGACAAAGCAGAGTTGTGGATTGAGAAGGTGAGAAGAGTAATAAAAGAGATTCAGTGTCCCCCTAATAGGGAAGTGGAATGTGTTGTGTCACTCTTGCAGGATTCCGCCTACGATTGGTGGAAATTGGTTTTGAGGCATCCACAATTACCAGACCCGGTTACTTGAGAGCTTTTCGAGCGAGAGTTTCATAAAAACTATGTGACCATGGCATATAAGGAAGCTAGATGGACTCAGTTTCTAAATCTTAAGCAGTGAGCCTTGTCTGTGGCGAACTATGAGAAGGAATTTAGCAGGCTTAGTGTAGATACCAGGTCTCGAGGCAGCCCAGATCAGAATTACCCAATGATGAAATCATATGCCTATTTATAGCAAAAAGAAAGTTGGAAGTGATACTTTCCTTGTCAAGTTTGCTTTTGAAAAAAAAATAATAAATAAAAATATTTTAAAAAGTATTTTAAATATTTTAAAATAAAAAGGGGTGTTTTGAAAGGATAGTATCTTTGTCATAATTATTTAAAAAAAATAATTCGGGCATCGGTGTGCGTTGGCGCACCCGTGGCAGTGCCCAGTGCGCCCGCAGCAGCACCTAGCGCGCGCCTCGCGCAGTGCTGGCCACGTGTGAGAGTCGCTCGCCCGCGCGCTGGGCGACGCTTGTCGCCTGCGCGCAACAGGCGCACGCCCTGAGCGTCGCTCGCCCTCTCCGCGTGCCTGGTCGCCCTTTCGCGCCCGGTGTTCCCCCAGCAGCCCTTTTGGGCGTTTTTTAGCCAATTTATCGCATTTTTCTCAATTTTTTGATAGAATTTAATTTTAAAATCAGTTTTTCTCTAAACCTTTGAAATTCTTCAGTTTTTTTGTGTTTAATGGGAATTAAATTAATTTAATTTTTTCATTAAATCTATTTTTTTTTTGGTATAAAATGGGTTTTTTGAGAGAAAAAAATGGAGATTTTTCTTAAGAAAATTTTTCTTTTTCTTCTTCAAGAACAAATTCTCCAAATATTTTAATTTGATTTTCTAAGTTAATTCTTGAGACAAAAAAGAATAATTATTTGTTTTTGGGAATTTTCATCTTCTTTTTTAACAATTTTTACTTGAGACAAAGAAATTAATTCTTTGTCCTTGAGATAAAAAAATTTTCTTCTATATTTTATTTTTCTAATCTTATTTTTTGCAAAATCAAGACAAAAAAAATTGATCATCTACCTTCATTCATCGAATCAAAATCTGAGGGTAAATATTCTAGGCTTGATTTTATTTTTTTTATTATTTTATTTGTTTATGATTAATTAGTAACCATGTACATTTTTAGATCTATTATTGTTTTTATTTTTGGTGTAATTTTGTTCATAGATTTAATATATTTTGATATGCTTTATTTATTTTATTTCTTTTTACTTACTTGATTGTTCATCTTCTTCTTTATTATTATTATTATCATTATAATTACTATTACTTTTGCTATTATAATTATAATAATAATAATAATAATAATAATAATAATAATAATAATTATTATTATTATTATTATTATTATTATTGTTATTCCTGTTTACTATTATTTTATTATTATTATTATTATTATTATTATTATTATTATTATTATTATTATTATTATTATTATTATTATTATTATTATTATTATCATTATCATGTATGTTTTTATGTATGTTGCATTGTTAATATGTTAAGTTATTTATTTTATCATGTCATTTAATTAGTTTGTCACTCATAATGCATTTTATTTTATTTATTTTTTTATTTTTATATGTTATATATTTAAATTCACTTTTATTACTAACATCAATTTTATTTGTATTTTTTTATTTCAATACTTCTTTTTTTTTTATGTGTGAGTTTTTCCAATGGCAAATGGGAGCATATGGAGATTTGAAGACATCATTTTGGTGAGATTTGTCATACTTTAGTATTTTCCATTATTTTTCTTTTATTCGTTTTTATTATGTAATTTGTAATAAATTTATTTATTTTTATGGACGTTAATAAAAAAAATCAAATAAAAAGTTTTATATTAATAAATTGGGGTCTTTTCTAATAAAATGGGACCAATTTTCTAATTTTAACCCATAAAAACTCACCTTTAAAAAGAAAATTTAACTTTTTCAAAATGAGATCACTCATCCCGATTTTAATATTTTATCGATAAATACTAAAAAATAATTTTTTGACTTTCTAAGTGAAAATGAAGAAACCAATATTCCTATTCTAAATAATGTCCCGATTTATGAATGTTTATTTATTTATTTATTTATGTTTTGCTTGATTTTATTTTCGGGGATTGTACTTTTATCCCAAATTTTAATACCTTTTTTATTTTGGGGATTGTATTTTGTCCCAATTTTATCTTTATCTTATTTTTTATGGCTTGCCTTATTTTACCACTTTCTTTGCTGCTTTCTTTTGTGCTTGATTTGCGCTTTATTTTTTTTTAATGCTTCATCGTGTAAGAAAAGACATAGAAATTTAAAATTAAAAACCTATTTATAATTAACCAAGGTATTAATAAGAGTAAAGGTCCGAATTTTTCTCTGGTTTAGACCTTCGAGATTAGACGAATTTTCTCAATTTCTTATAAATTGGGTGGCGACTCCAAAATACGTCAAAGGTGCCTAAAAGTTTCATAGGATTAGATGATTTTTTCAGTGTTCTATTGGAAGGAGGTGTCCAAAATAGCTCATGATTGCCTAAGATCAAAAGACGTGAATCCTCCCGGGCCTAAAAAGCAGGCTTTCGGGAACGGGTCGGGTCCGGCGCGTGTCACTGTGGCGACTTCACTGGAGACTTTGAAACTTTGCTCCGAAACTGTCTTGGTTAATAATATAATTGAGTTTCTTTAAATTAAAATTCTATCTCTCTTCAAAAAATTGCATTGCATCCAAACTAAAGCCTTAGAATTATGCTAGTTTGGTCCATCTTTTTACGTTCACTCAATGTAGGGAAGTATTAAGGATAATCACCAGCTCAAATCTTGTACCTTATGGTATATCAAATGGAAACCCAATTGGTCGTTATGCTCGTGATGACTTAGACCCGTTAGCAGGGATCATGCTTGGATAGCTCTAAAGTATCACTACCTTTGACCAAATTCAATTTCACTATAATTACAATTATGCCAATATTTACCCACCTTTCACACCTAGTTCATTCTTTAATATGTAAAATTATTGTTTAGCCCTTAAACTATGTTTTATGTGTAATTTCACATTTAATCCATGTTTATTCATCATATTACTTATTAAACCAATTAGTTACTTATTTTTCATAATTACCTTATTTTCTCTCACTATTAAGCAGAATTACAATTATACCCCTAATACTTTTAAATTCTTACAATTTAGTCCTTATTTACTTTATTTCTATTATTACTTCATTATTTTAATCAATTTTTCTTAATTTGCCCCTAGTAACAATCCAGTAGAAATCTCTAAACCGGATACACAGGATGTAGAGCCATAAGAGATAGTGACCACTGAGGACCACTAACTCTGGAGCCATCACTAACTCTAAGCCATAAAAGTAAGTAACCACTAAGGATTACTAATTTGGGATCAATAAGAGTAAATGATCACTAGGGATCATTACTCTAGGTGTCATAAGAGTAAGTGACCACTAAAAATCACTACTATGAGTCATAAAAATAATTCGTCAATTCTTTAAGTCATAATGGCATAATGCGATACATGGTAGATCGTCATTGGCCTACACATACGAGTCGTCATGACTCGAATCGAAGTATAAGTATCTCTATGGGTAGCCAACTATATCCTGTACTAGTGATTTTCTACCAATATACTAAGGGCAATATACCATATATATTTTACTTCCATTAATTCTTTATATGCATAACCATAATTATTTTATTTGAAACATAATCTTTTTACCATAACCATTTTCTTTTCGTAATAGTCATAGTCATTTCATAATAGCCACACTCACTTCATGTTAGTCATACTTATTCTTAAACATAATTCCATTTCTTATTCCATGTACATAAACATACATATATTACTTTTCTATTTCCTTATTATTTTTTTTTATATATTCATAATCACTACTTAACAACCATTCCATAATCATGTATTATTCGGATACTACTTTATCATTCATATACTTAATTTCTTTTTCATTAATTTCAATTCCACTCTACTTATTATTTTATACTAATTTTATTTATGCCATTACTTTACTTAAACATAATATTTCCCATATTCTTCACTTAATACATAATGCAATATTAACATAAATTATATTCATTAATATTCTAAAAATTCTAAATAAATTAGTATACACTCCAAATTAATTATACATTAACATTATGACATTAGTTTCATTAAATTAACAAAATTTACTTTTATATTCCATACTGATAACCGGGCTCTCTGAGCTAGAGACCGATATTTCCCTCCGGACTTATGTTGTAAACCAAGCATGCATTTCATGAGCTCAGTGTCTAGACACCCAAGGATATCGATCGCGATGACATCGATCACGCTTACAGCTCGGATATTCATATAGTTCGGATATCCTTTATGGAAAGTCATTAACTCCGGATATTTCCTAGATAGTGCACAGATTCTGGGATATCAAAGATGGAAAGTGCCAGGAATCATTCATTGATCGGTTACAGATAAGGAAGCAAGTACTAATCAAGAAGTTAGCACGATTTCCTCTTATTTGGGAATTATCTTCCTATTCAGATGTAAAAGAAGGACTCTATAAAAAGGAAGAACACAGGTACATGAATTCTCTCTAGACTCAATTGATACAAACCTGACTTTCTCTAAATTACTGACTTGATCGTCGGAGCTTCCACTATCGAAAACCGACGGTGTTTCTAAGCTCTTTTCAGGTGACTTGCCGGAGGAGAGCTTCTAAAGAGTTAGGTTGTTATCATTTGGTGCGGTGAGCGTGGACCACTCCACAGAGTTCAATTGGCAATGGACCTCTTTCCTGATTTGTCGGTCCCTAATGTTACCCCATCTGACAACCAAAATACCAACCTCTCCCAGCCCCTTCATAACCTACGGCCAGCTTCAGCAGAGCAGGTTTCCCCGCTGCAGATAAGAAACTCTTTCTCCAAACACAAGCTCCTACACCATTAACGCCACCAGTAACCCTGCCCGTCCCTGTGATCCCGGGCATTACCCCCCAAGCGGCCCAAACTCTCATAACCGCCCTATCCGCCATTGCGGCCCAAGCACCCCAAACAGTACCTGAAAACAATGATGCGGTAACACACCCTACTCAAACACCTATCACAATGCAACCTCACACCCAAACCCAACTCCTAGCTCAGACACCACCACCTTTGCCGAGTGCATCAGCTCCTGGGGCAACGGTTACAATAACAGCCGAACAGTTTGAAAGAATGTTCGAGGAGAGAATGCAGAAGTTTCAAAATCGCAACACCTTGCAGTATCAGGGCAGTTTTCGATCCCCCCTTTCCCGGGAAATCTTAACCACTCCGTTCCCTCAAATAAGACTGCCGAATTTGCCGAAGTATGGGGGCAGCTCAGACCCCCGGGTTCATCTAGACGAGTTCCACCACACTATGCTGGTCCATACCACGGAGGACGCTGCCCTATGCAAAGTGTTTCCCCAAACTCTTACCGATTCCGCTTAGATCTGGTTTCAAAACCTCCCGGAGAATTCTGTCCACAGTTTTGAGCAGTTTAGCAACATGTTTATAGCTAAGTTCGTCGCTGCAATAAGACCAGCCAAAGTTTCTACTGACCTCACCATGGTTCACCAGGAGAAGGGGGAAGCACTTCGGATATATGTCGAAAGATTTAATGCCGTGGCCATGGACATTCAAAATCTAAATTTGGAGGTAGCTATTAACGCACTGATACGGAACACGAGATGTCAAGATTTCAGTGACTCCTTGAGCAAAAAGCCACTGGGCAATTTTACCGAGCTTATGTCCCGGGCTCACAAGTACATAAGAATGGATGAAGTTCGCCGTCTATGTTATAGTTCGCAGAACAGAGATTTAGACAGAGGGTCCCGAGCAGGTCGAGAAAGGAACAGTCACAGCAGAGATGAGGGGAGGACTAGAGGATCCAACAACTCTAATCGAGCCTTTCTGGTCTCAAAATCGAGCACCCAGGAAAAACAAGACGACAGGTTCACACCCTTGAACGCCCCGAGGTCCCAGATCCTGGCATGGATGAAGGAGAATGAGCGTTTCAATTGGCCATGCCCCATGATTGAAGATCCCAACCAAGACCAGAGCCTTTACTGTTCTTTTCACAGGACAAAAATGACTGTCGACAGTTGAAATGCAAAATTGAGAGCCTAGTCCAGAAGGGTAAACTAGATCAGTTCGTAAAAAGAAAGGATAGGAGTGTCAGGGACCGAACACCCTCCCCACGAAGGCAGAACAACGGGGCTAGCTCGGGTAAAAAAGCACCAGCAGGAGTAATCCATGTCATAGCTGGGGGAAAACATTATGATGTCTTTGAAGGATCAATGAAGCGCAAAGCCAAGGAAGTCTATTTGATGGGTGCCGGACAGGTTGCTAAGGGTTATGAGGTGACATTTTCAGCAGAAGATGAAGCTCATGTCCGAATGCCTCACACTGATTCATTGGTCGTGGAAGCTTTAATCCAAGATTTCTTGGTCCAGAGGATCCTGGTCGATACAGGGAGCGCAGTGAATCTTATTACTTTGCAAGCATTTAAAGCGTTGGGAATGTCCGCCAATAGGCTGGAGGAAGTGTCGGCACCACTTATTGGCATATCGGGACAACCAGTAAAAGTAGAGGGATCTATTGTGCTGGAGCTGCAGCTCGGTGATGAGGATAGTGTTTGCAATTGCAGGGCCTGCTTCATGGTCGTGGATATACCGCTGGCCTATAATGTGATCATCGGCCGACCTCTTCTTATTAGGGTGTATGCATACATCTCTTTGCGAAAGCTGCTCGTAAAAATACCAGTGCACGGAGGTGTGGCCGTGCTAAGGGGAAATCAAAAGACAGCCCGGGAAGCTTATGTATCTATGCTGAAGGAGGCCGATCAAGCTCTACCCCTAGACCCACTGGACATCCCGACGACCAAGAATGCCGAACCTGTAGACTCATTGCAAGACGTTGAGCTCTCGCCGGGGAAGATTGTCAAGGTTACCGCCAGCAAGACGGGAAAGGGAAAGGAGGCATTAGTAGCCGTGCTGTCGGAATACGAAGATGTGTTCGCCTGGGAACCTTCAGACATTAAGGGTGTATCTGCTGAGGTAATATGTCACAGCCTTCATGTGCAGCCCGGTTGTAAGCCCGTTAAGCAGAAGAAAAGAAATCACGCTCTAGACCGTCACCTGGCAATGTCTGAAGAGGTTGATGTTCTGTTGAAAAATGGTTTCATAAGAGAGGTGTTGTATCTGGACTGGTTATCAAATGTGGTGCTCGTAAAGAAGTCTAACGGGAAGTGGAGAATGTGGATGGATTTTACGGATCTGAATAAGGCATGCCCCAAGGATTGCTATCCACTGCCTAACATTGATCTCCTAGTTGACTCCACTTCGGGCTTTGATGAGTACGCCTTTTTGGATGCGTCTGCCGGGTACCATCAGATACCAATGGATAAGGGCGATGAAGAGAAGAAAGCCTTTGTAACCCACCGAGCTACCTACTGTTACCGGGTCATGCCTTTTGGGTTAAAGAACGCTGGGGCCACATACCAGAGACTTATGAACAAGATATTCGCCGAGCAGTTAGGAAAGAACGTAGAAGTCTATGTAGATGACATGATAGTCAAAAGCAAGACAGCGGCGGACTTGCCAGCCGAGCTATCTGAGACATTTCAAGTTTTAAGGAAGTTTGGTTTGAAGCTTAATCCGGAGAAATGCGCCTTCGGTGTGCAGTCTGGAAAGTTCTTGGGGTATATGATTTCGAAGAGGGGGATAGAGGCGAACCCAACGAAGATCCGGGCTATTCTCGATATGAAATCGCCAAGTTCAGTAAGGGAAGTTCAACAGCTCAACGGGAGGATAATGGCCCTAGGCATATTCATCTCTTGTTCGGCGAAGAGATGCTTACCCTTTTACAGTACTCTGAAAAAATTGAAGGGTTTCGAATGGACTCCGGATTGTCAGAAGGCATTTGAAGAACTGAAGTATCTTCTGACTACCCCACCTTTGTTGAGCCGGCCTCAACCAGGAGAAATCCTATTTATGTATTTGATAGTTTCGACAGGAGCTTTGGGTTTGATTTTGATAAGGGAAGAAGGCAACCAGCAGTTCCCCATCTACTACACCAGTAAGGTCCTGAGAGGTGCTGAACTACGATACCACATACTTGAGCAACTTGCTTTTTCCTTGGTAACATCTGTCATCAAGCTCCGGCCTTATTTCCAGGCGCATACTGTGGTGGTCCGAACTAATTCGAACCTCAGAAAAGTGCTGCAGAAACCGGAAGCATCGGGAAGAATAACTGAATGGGCAACCCGATTGGGAGAATTTGATGTCCGATATGAACCTCGTTCCTCAATGAAGGGACAAGTCTTAGCAGATTTTGTTGCCTAACTACACTCACCTCCTCAGGAGCCGGGTCCATGTTCGTGGAAGTTATACATAGATGGAGCATCCTCGTCTATAGGTGCTGGAGCCGGGGTCATTTTGATCGGGCCAGGAAAGATAGTAGTTCGGGGGATGGCTCATATAGCATTCCAGGCAACCAATAACGTGACGGAGTATGAAGCCCTCGGCTTCGGGGTGCAGTTGGTCATGGAGGTAAAACCAGACTCATTAATTATTTACTCTAACTCACAACTTGTTGTTAGCCAGATACTCGGAAAATTCGAAGCAAAAGACCAAATGATGATCAGATACAAGGAGTTAACCGCCACGCTCCTCTCCCATTTGGAAAAGCGCGGATGTTCATGGTCTATCGAGCAGGTGCCCCGAGCTGAAAACGAGGAAGCAGATGCTTTGGCCAAGCAGGCATGTCTCAAGAATCAGTCATTTGACTCGTACTCTATCTGGTCTATTATAACAGCCCCAACTCATGAAATGTACAAGGTGCACGTACAGGAGCTGATGAATGGGTGGCGGCTTCCAATTTTTCAGTATCTGAATAACAGAGACCTCCCAGAGGATCAGGTACAAGCTCGGTAAATAGTCAGGCGGGCTAGCCGATATGCCATCCTTAATGACCAACTTTACAGGAGGTCTTTTTCTGCCCCATGGGCTAAATGCTTGAGCATGGAGGAAGGGGATTACGTGTTGAGGGAGATTCATGAAGGAATTTGCGGAGCTCATGAGGGGGCACAAGCTATAGCTCGGAAAGCGATGCTTCAAGGGTATTATTGGCCAACTGTCGAAAAAGACGCTAAGGAGCTCGTTCAAAGATGTGACAAATGTCAAAGGTTTGGTAATTTGAACCATCAAAAGGGATACTCTCAGGTGCCGATCTATAGCCCATGGCCGTTTGCTCAGTGGGGCATGGATATTGTTGGGCCTTTCCCTATTGCAATCGGACAGCGGAAGTTCTTAGTGATAGCGGTTGATCATTTTACAAAGTGGGTAGAAGCAGAACCCTTGGCTACAATCACGCCAGCAAACATAATCAAGTTTGTCCAGAAAGCTATTATCACGAGGTTCGAAATCCCACACTCCATCATAACGGACAACGGTAAGCAATTTGACTGCTCGGCGTTCAGGAACTATTGTTCGGAGTTAAAGATCCAGCTATGCTTCACTTCGGTGTACCATCTACAATCAAACGGTATGACTGAGGTAACTAACCGAACTATTATTGCAGGGCTAAAGAAAAGGCTGGAAGCATCAAAAGGTCTCTGGGTCGACAAATTATACAGTGTTCTCTGGGCCTACCGAACATCCCCGAGATCGGCCACAGGTGAGACCCCGTTTTCTCTTACATATGGAACTGAGGCAGTTATCCCTTGCGAGATCGGCATGCCAAACCTGAGAACATCTAGTCTGGACAGAAACAGAAATGACGATCAACTGCTTTATCAATTGGACAGACTGGAAGAACAGAGGGAAGTCGCCCAGATGCAGTCAGCGGCCTACAAACAAAGAATGGCATCTTATCATGATCGAAACATCAAGCCCAGGACCTTCCGGATTGGGCAGCTCGTTCTTAAAAAAGTAATTGCAACACAAACCTCGGCAGGAGTTGGGAAGCTGAACCCCAACTGGGAAGGCCCTTACATAATTCATGAGGTGCGCGGCGGAGCATACAAGTTAAAGGACTTGGCTGGGAAGATTCTTCCTCACTCATGGAACATTTCCAATCTGAAGGCATATTATCAGTAATCGAACACTTGGAGTTCAGCTATCTCGAACTTTGCTCACTCGGCCACCGCGTCATCGAGCATTATTTTTCATTTTACGCCCGGCTATGTACGCTCACTCGGCCACTGTGCCATCGAGCTTTATTTTATACATATAGTATGTTGCTTAGTTCGGCTATATCGCCATAAACGCTATTGTACGAAGCAAACACATAAATAAAACAGGTATATTCATGAAAATATTTCTTTCTCGCATTGATCATGAGTTCGGCTCTCAGTCAGCAAATTCGTCACTCAGTAACATAGCTTTATTCCGATTGACATCGATTCAAATACAACTTTGCACATATCATAATTATCTTTTTAAGCAGCTCGGTTGATCACATAGCACAATAATATAACAGCTCAGGTACACAAGCAATCAACAACAAAAATTTCATTTTCATTAACAATGATAAGTACAAGGCAGATCATTCATCAGGATACACCTCGTCCAGCCAAGCCCAATCCATATCAGGGTAACGCCCTTTGACAGCATCGGAAAGCTTTTGGCTGAACGCAAGGCATTTGTCTACTGCTAAGTCTAAGGACTTGTATTCGAGGTCGGCAAACTTTTCCTCCACAATGGCTTTGTCATTCTTAGCGGCTTCCAGTTCTGAATGGACCCCGGCAAGCTCGATCTCCAGCTCATCCCTTTTTTGCTCGGCAACAGCCAGTTTCTCCTTCAGCTCGGAGATCGTCTGGTTGGCTTCGGCTACCTTGCCCTCGGCATCCAGAGCTCTCTTCTCGGCATCTTCAAGTTTTCCTTCGGTGGCGCTTGCTCGGAGGCGCTGCCCAGCTACGTTCCCAGCCTCCTGATGATAGGCCATGAGCAACCGTATCATTTTCACCATGATAGCCCCGGTCAATATAGAGCTCTACGAAAAGAGGGACATAATAAGCGAGAGACCCCGATTATCTTATAAACCGAGCTTATATTATTAATACAAACTTGAATTTGGTGCCTCTTGATGATTTTGCCGAGCTCCTCCGCCTTCAGACGAACAAGAGGGGAAACTTTCTCGGGGATACAAGCCAGCCGACGAACAAAGTCACAGAAGGCCGGGTTGTCCTCGGGATAGCCCTCCCCCTCTTGATGCCACATCTCGCACATCTCATCTGCAAGGGCCCTCATATTCCTTTTCTGGGGGTTTGGATCCGAGGACCCTGCGCCGCCTTCATCAGGAGATATGGGCCCAGGAGGGGTCTGCATGGTTGGTGGAGGCACCTCGGCTGAAGAAGCGGGAATTAGCTAATTTTCAGACATTGTTTGGGCTGAGCTGTTGTCCAGCACTTGCTCCGGATCCCTTTGTTCCGAAGCTCCAGCCGGGGTTCCTTGTGCCGGCTCGCCTGAAGCTGACCCCGACGGTCTCTTTTGCCTTTTGGCCCTCATCATCTCGGCCATGCTCGGCTTCTCAGTTCGTTTCATCTCTGCAAAAAAGTAAACAATGAGCAAATATTAGAACAGAAGCGCTGATAATAGAATATACCTTTTCTTCGTGACCGAGGTCGTTCTGATCGGTCCAAGCCGAGCATTAGTTGATCCTTTATGTCTATCTTTTGGGCAGTTAACGCCCTCCATCGAACTAATGTTTGCTCCTCCTCGTCGGTGAGAAACAAGGGGTTATCATTTTTGTTCACAAACCGGCCCCATGTGGTTAGAAAGGGGAAGTTTTATCACTCTCGACAATGAAGAATCGGTTTTTCAAATTCTTAAGTGACTCTGGGTTTCCTGAGAAAACCCCGTATCCAGCTCGGGCTTGAATATAGTTGTGGTCCTCGGTCGAGATTCTTAGGCCGACCACGTAGGTGGCTTGAAAAAGCCGAAGAGTTAGGTTGATGTTATGCTCAGCACACCACATCTGTAAGGCAGATATTGTTCGCCAGGCATTTGGATGGATTTGTCCCATGGTTAAGCCGTAGTGGTTCATCAACGCCACCTCGAAAGCAGTAGGGGGAAGGCTCATCCCAGCTTCGAAGTCGACCTCGTACACAACGATGGTTTTCTTCCCATTAAATTGAGCAGGAGCTCGCACATGGGCCCTAGGTGCTCGAATACTATAGCTCTTTGGAATCCCAAATTTTTCACGAACTCCAACATCTCGTTCGATTTGATGGCCGAGCCGATACGCCCCATTCGAGGATTTCTTCTCGGTGATTTCTTTCTAGCCGGATTTGGCTGGCTAGAGCTGGGACCCTCAAGGATGTCCTCGGCAATAAGACCTCTCTTCACTACCCCTCTCTCAGTGGAACTCTCTGAAGCACTCATTGTGGGAAATAGTAAAAAGAAAAGTTAAACACTAACCTGAGATCTTGTAAAGGATGCTAAAAGATCAAACTCGAAGAACGGATCTAAGAACTGATGAAGAACAAATCGCACAAATCTTCAGAAAAGAGAGAAAAGCAAAACAGCTGAAATACTCCAAGAAAACGAAAGTGAGCAGGAGAGGAGGAAGCAGGTATTTATAGGAGTTTCAAGCCATTCAGGTAAGGACAGGTGGCAGGCTTTGATTGGAGGAAAGGACAACGGTTACATCTTGTGCGGTAACCGAAGAGACGCCATTATTGCAGGAACTGACACAGAGAATGGATCACGGTGAACGAAGCATCTGTTCACACTTTTTAAGGAGTCACGCGCACAGCAGGACTTGAAAGCCTGACAAGTGCGGCACACGTGCGTCCCTTTACAACTCAATGACATTAATGTCATCTTCTTTGGGGGGGGGGGGGGGGGACTTATAATAACCGGGCTCTCTGAGCTAGAGACCGATATTTTCCTCCGGACTTATGTTGTAAACCGAGCATGCATTTCAGGAGCTCAGTGTCTAGACACCCGAGGATATCGGTCGCGATGACATCGGTCACGCTTACAGCCCGGATATTCATACAGTTCGGATATCCTATAGGGAAAGTCATTAACTCGGGATATTTTCTAGATAGTGCACAGATTCTGGGATATCAAAGATGGAAAGTGCCAGGAATCATTCATTGACCGGTTACAGATAAGGAAGCAAGTACTAATCAAGAAGTTAGCACGATTTCCTCTTATTTGGGAATTATCTTCCTATTCAGATGTAAAAGAAGAACTCTATAAAAAGGAAGAACACAGGTACATGAATTCTCTCTAGACTCAATTGATACAAACCTGACTTTCTCTAAATTACTGACTTGATCGTCGGAGCTTCCACTATCGGAAACCGACGGTGTTTCTAAGCTCTTTTCAGGTGACTTGCCGGAGGAGAGATTCTAAAGAGTTAGGTTGTTATCACATACTAATCCATTCGGCCATGGTTCATATTCCATAAGCTAATTTATTTTTGTTTCATTTTTCATTCAATTAACTTCATTTCATTTTAATTAACACTATTGTACACTAAATTATCATTAACATACAAAATATACCTTAATATTCTTCATATATGCATTCGGCCAAGACCTCAATTCTTCCTCCATAATTTTTTTTTCTTTCATTTATCATTTAATCCATTAAATTACATGTTAATTAACATTATTACATGCTTTTTTACCATTAAACATAAAAATATCCTATGTTTCATATTCGGCCATACACTTACACTAGAAAAAAAAATTAAAATTGGCGACGACATTTTCTGTCGCTATTAATGGAAATTTAGTCGCTAATCAAAATTAGCAACGAAATAACTAGCCGTCGCTATTTTGACCGTTGCAAGCATATTTGCGACGAAAACCAAAAATTGTCGCTAATTTTAGCGACGAAAAAAAGTCTCAAAAACAAAATTAACCATCACTGATTAACCGCTAAAAATGATCGTCAATAATATAAAATGTAACTTCCTCGCAAAAGAAAATTATTTTATTTGCTACTGATTATCTAATCGCTAAATTTGTTTCAAAAAAAAAATATTCAATTTGCGACAGAATATTTAGTCGCTAATTTCATCGCAAAAAAATTAGCGACAAAGTGCATCTTTGATTTTTTCTCGCAAATAATTTTTTATTATCCTTTTGTACAGCTTTAGCGACGGTTATAGTTGTCGCTAATTCGACGCTAATTGTCATATTTCATTTTTTTAATTTATTTACACATCATTAAATAATAAATAATAAATTAATTCATTATTTGCATAACATTGAATAATGAACATGCATATGTATATAAATGTAAATTATAATTTAATTTATGAATTTATAATATAAAACATAATATCATTGGTAAAACCAGTATATAAATTGAGAAATTATCAGGATATGGACGTTTGGAATCCAAATTATTAACCGTGTTGTTAATAAGATGCAAATGTATCTTGGTATCCAGGTGAAGAAGAAAGGGTAAGATAAGGAGAATAAAAATCATATACAACATAGATGTAGCATAAGTATACATAAAGATCATATAAAACACAGATAGATTAAATCAAATTATGTAGTTTACAGAAGATTCAAAGTAGCAAAATTGGAATTCAAATTTAAAAATGAAAGGCAAATACAGTTAGCATTATTATCTATGTTTATTTTGAGCTCCGACTCCAAGCACAGCAACCTGTAAATATATTAGAATTGGGCATCAGCACCAGAAAATAAAGGCATGTCAACGAGGCCAAACTACTGCCTTAATTTATTAAGTATTCTTCATGCAAAAATATCTAATAGGATAAAAAAAGTACTGTTTGATATATCCAAAACCAGTTACCCATTCAATCTCCTAATTTACAAAACCTAAGCAAACCACAAGCACACAAAGGACTTACTACTCAAATCTGCCATTCACTTAATACAGCACAAATCAAACTCAATAGAATGGCCGGAGAGATGGCATGAAGTTATGTAAGATAATGGTAATAATTGATTCTTTGAGCTGGTATCACCATCTTCGATCAGAGCTCTAAGTTTATGACATAAAAACAAGAAATTTCATATTGGTAATTATGATATAAAGACAAACAGAGGGTAGATCCATAATGAAATGGTAAATGCCCAACCAGCCACAATTATAAGGGTTCAACCTCATCCAAAAGGAAATCATTTTCTAGCCAATGCAGAAGCTGAATGCAGAACATGGCCATATATTTAATTTCTCAAATCAGCCATTAGATGCCTAAAACCTCCCCAAGGTAATGAGAGACTCTGTGTATTGGTACTAACAAAAGAAGTTTGATAGACAAAAGAAGTTCGATAAAATAGAGAGTATTGGTACTAACCAAATAATTATGTTTCAATCAGTTACATGAATAGCCCCCTAATTGATTACAATTATGGTTTGCTAATTACAACAATATTCTTTTTGATAACATCTTCAAATAGTTCATTCAGAACAAATAGCGAAGTCATTAAAAGCAATTAAGCAAACAAACATGTCTAATAATTACAAATATAAATTTTCACAAATTAAAACCTGTTACCTTACAACTAACATTTGTATCACCTACCAATAAGTTTTAGTTTAGTAGTACAATCTACAAATCAAAGAGCTATGATGACATGCACAGACTTAGTAACATTGGCGCATGCAAATATGCAACATTATTGGGATAGATAAATATAATTAAATAAATTGATTTAATGCGTCATGTCAGATACACACACACTTCTTCTATTACCAAATTAATGGCCTGATGATTATCTCCTTAATTACGCTAACATTACAAGCCATGGAAACATATATCAAATCTAGATGACTTAGCAACTTCTAAAATTAGATTATAAAGGTTGCCTTTGTAAATTGTAATAGTTAATGGTTAATTTTAGCTCAAGTATGCATCCATTATTGAAGCTGCTGGACTTTATTTACACTGCTCTGCTTTTGCTATGTGTTTTCGCCATTAATCAAGCACAAAGTCTGCTCTGACTGGTGTCTTCATTTTAATGAATACACACCCAAATATTAAGATTATTTTCAATTTTTGCAATAAAATTAAAACTTTATGTAATGCCTTAAAATTTAAAATTAACTCACATATGAAAATAAACAAAACAAAACTATTTTACACATTGTTATCAAAATTGGTATGCAACGGTTGAATGTAAAATAATAACAATCTTTTATTATTTCGGTATGGTGGATATTATTTGTTTTTTGTGTTATTATAAACGTTATTAGTAAACACACATCAAACAGAAGAGAACAAACAACAAACAAACATCAAAAAAGCCAATCCCAAACCACAAAATAGCATATACTAATGCAATGAAAAACAACAAACAACAAATACAAACCATCAATTAGCAAACAACAAATACCAACACATTTAGCATAAAAACTGTAATGCCAGAAGAACGGTTTGGGTCGGATCATTTGAAAAGCATAAAAGAGGAATTAGAACATAAGAAACAAAAGAGAACCAACCTTGAAGAAGAAAAGAACGCACCTTGAAGAAGCAGAAGAGATCAATTGAGGGAGTGATAGACAGGGCAGCGGTAGAAGGCCCAGCTTCGATCGATGGAGACTGCAAGGACAGCAAAAGCGAGAAAGGACGACGGGGAGATGGCTTCGATTGGGAGAGAGAGAGATGACGGTGGCTAGGCAACAGAGAGAGAACAGCAGGGAGGGGGCTTCAACAGAGAGTGAGACAGAGAGCGAGAGGTCGAGCTCGGGGAAAAAGGGAGTGAATTAGGGATTTTAATTGATTTAGGGTTTAGGTTTTTTTTTTATGTTTTTTTTTTAAATTAGCAACTACCGCATAACGGTCGCTGAATTTAACGAAACACTTTTTAACCATTTAGTGACAACAACTAATAGTCGTTAAATTTGTTGCAAATAAAAGCACCAAAATTTGCATTTAAAATTTGTAACTAATAATTCCGTCATTATGTCGTCGCTAACTTTCAACACCATTTGGCGACTAAAAAAACATTGCAACATAATTTTTAAAAATATAAAAATAAAATATTTTTTGCGACAGCAAATACCGTCACTAATTTAGTCGCAAAAAATGGCACCAACAATTACTGTCAAAAATTAGCGACGGTTTCTTTTTTTCCGTCGCTAAACTCACCAACTGATTGGTTAAAGCGATTTCCACAATGAACTCTACAATCCATTGCTAATTAGCAACTAAAATAGTGCCATCGCTAATTTTCATTTATACTTAATTTCCTTCCATTAATCTTTATTTTAGCTAAATTATATATCAACTATCATAAATACACATTTATCTTGCATTAAACATCAAAATATACCTTAGTAATCTTTAGGTATACATTTGGCTCATGTTAGATTACTTTCCATTTTAAACACATAAATCCTCATTTTTAACTTCCTTTAACATGTTTATAAACTTACTTTCAATTTTGCATTCATATTTCATATACTCACATCATGAGCAGAACCCATGTAAGTCATCATTATCTTGCTTCCTTTATGTAATATAATTACATAAACATACTCTACACATACTAGTTTACCTATTTAAACCTTTGAATTAAATTAAAAACCTCAATTTCACTTACCTCAATTTTGGGACATAACCTTTTCCACTTACTTTTTCTCACTTCTTTCACTTCAAATGAACTTTGGAGACCACTATCATTGAAAAGAGAGGCTAAAAATTACTTGGGAAGGTTGGATTTTGTGGAACTTAGGAGAGAGAAATGAAGAAGTCATGGACAAATGGAGAGAACCCCATCCAGCCAAGGAGAAGGAAGGAGAGGAATGGAGAGTTTTTTGGAAAATGGGGCATATTTCAGCCTTTTATAACCCCCCAAAATGGGCCAAGCCTTGGTCCAACCAATTGGGCCAACCCAAAAGCTCATTTTTAAGCCCATTATGCAATCCAAAATTATTTCTCTCACTTTTTAAGTTCAATTACATTAATCATGTTAAAATTGCTACCTTCAATTTCATACAATAGACATTCAAAAACACCATTTCAAGATCAAACTCTAACACATGCAAACTTTAAATCAAATTAACAATTAAACATAGTAAGCATAACAATAGATCTTCATGCCAAAAATTTTAACATACAAACCTAAACAAAACTCTCATCTACCTTCACCACTCGCATGCATGAATATAGAGACCACTATTAAAACATACCCATATCATTACAAGGCATTAGAACAACAAATATCATAAGATTAAGCATCAAAACCAATCAGAATGAATAACTAAACTAACAGCACATCCTAGTCAAATACACTACTAGGCACACTTATAACAAACATACTTTCATGGCAAAAATTTTAACTCAACAATAACTCAACTTAAAGACTCATCCACATTTTAAATCTAGTTTAAAACACAACATGCATCTAAAATACTTGGATCTTAAAACACAATACACATGCATATAAAACAACGAGCACTCGATCCCAACCTCCAAATACTACTGGAAACACCTCCAAAAATTAGACTTTCTCCTTGCCCTTTTCCTTTCTTTTAGCCTCACCTTCTTGCAAAGTCTAAACCAAAAACACAAACCCAGCAAAACAATCACTTAATCTATATATCCAAAATCCAACATAAGATCAAAAACAGAAAAGGGAAAAGAGAGAGATGCATAAACCACAATACACTTACCTTTCAAAATATTTCCTTCAAACCTCTTACCCAACCAAAATGCAGAAAAAATCGCCAAAAGAAGAACAAAACCCAGATGAAAGAAAGAGAAGAGAGGAACCCGAAAGAGAGAGGGAAAAGAGAGAGAAAAAGAGAAAAGAAGGAAGAGAAATCTGCATGCATTTCTATTGGGGATAGAAAAACCAACTTTCTAGGCTTTAAATTACATGTGTTGGTCCTAGGTGGCACTCCCACACTTGCCACTTGGCAACCATGCACCAAAAGCCCCACTTAACATGTGTGCCACATGTCACTTATGCACCCTTGTCCCACTAACATGCAAAGTTCCACTAAAGTCCACGGAAAAGTTCTCTTAAGTCCTCCAAATAAATTTCTTCTCTCAATAACTTCTAATTCCTTTCAATTAAGTCCTTGTTACCACCTTAATTTAATAATACACAGCAATTAATACTTTAATTCCTACTAGGGTATAATTCGGGCTGTTATATTGCTAGTATTCTTCTTGTTCCACATCTTATTGAAGCTTTTTTATTGATTGTAAGTTGGAGAATCAAGTAGAAGAGCAAAGGATGGAGAGAAGGTTACTTGACTTCTGAAGATTGAAGGAGTGATTTAAAAAGGTTTGGGATTTTATTGAGTTTCTAATGGTTGCATGCATCTTAGATTGGGGGGGAGGGAGGGAATCTATGGGCCTTGAAAGAGTTCAACAACTCTTTTAGTTGTTACAATTATGCATGGGTTAATAATGTGGAGTAGATGATGTTCTAGTGACTATTTGTAGTGTATTATGAATTGCTGATTTGATGATGTTCTTATGATAACTTGAAGTTATATATAGATTTGACTATGTGCATGTTGATTATATGTTGTTACAAGCTATGTATGAGAAAGTAATATGCATGTGATTACTTATTTCAAAGGCTTTTTTCGGCTGAAATTGATGTTTAGTTGATATAGGAAGGTTTGTTGAAGGTATGTGCTTGAGAGGTTTTTGATTTGGGAGTTGAACACAGAGTTCAAGTTCTATTGCGAGCACGACAGAATGCTCCATAGGAAAAGTTTGCCATGTTATGCCTTGTCGAGAGCGCGAGCTCTATTGCGGGTGCGAAACAAGCCGTTTTGGTATTTTGTCACGAGTGTAATATTGTTCACGAGCGCGACAGCAGTGTGTTTAGGGTTCTGTCATGAGCGCGACATATCTAAGAGTCATGAATGCAAGTTAGTTGACCTTATTTGTGTGCATTATTATATTAGATTATGAATGATAAATGTATTTATTCATGTGATTAATGGTACTTTGTTCATGAATGACTATGCATATGGTATTAGTTAAAATATTATTCATATGAATATTTACTGAAATAATTGTTTAGCCTGTAATCGAGTCTTGGATAGGTAGGCATGCCTATAAGGGTTACTGTCTGCAGCTGCCGGTGTTGGTACCTAATGGTCTCCAATGTTAATGCCGTTTGGTATTTAGTGATTTGAGATTTGCATATCTCCAGTGTTAATACTATTTTCCCCAGTATTTAGTGATTGGTACCCGAGTGGTACCCAGTGTTCTCGTTATCCACTATTGTACTGATTCAGGCTATACAAAGATTATTATTTTATTGTTTAACTATAGTTCTGTGCTATATGTAACAAGTGCCATGATATAGTAACAATTTAAAGTATTCTACATCGTAAATGTGTAGCGTGGTTAATGACTGGAAAATGTATTATTGAATATTGACTTATTTTAACTATTTATTGAAAATGTGTATCTACAACATATTTTATTATTATATATTAAGTTGTGATTTCTTGTATTAGTCTTTGTTGTGTTTGCATTCCCACTGAGCCATAGCTCAACACGGGTGTTTATCTCCCGTGTAGGTTTATAGCTTAGAGCCCGAGTTTTGAGAAAAACATCTGCTGGCCACTAGAAGGAGTTTTGAAGTCTTTTACTTAGGTTCTGTTGTCTAAGATGCATAGAAATGTTCCAAATTTTGTATAACCAGAATATGTAAATGTAACTTATAATTTTGTACTTCTAAGTGTAAACTTTAAATAGTTAATATTAATGATAATTTTTGGATAAATATTGTTTTAAGGCTTTACTATTAATAGCATGGATGTTTATAGTTCTATTAGTTTGTGGCATAGCGCTCCCTTGTCCTCCTTTAGGCATTTTGGGCATTACAACTTGTGGTATCAGAGCATAGGTTTAGGCAGTTCTAGACTATAGGATTTATAGTGAATAGAATTAATATGAGTCTGTTTAGGGTGTGACAATAATGCAGATGTTATTTTTCTTGCTTTCTAGAGTGATAATGGAATCGGATCCTAGTGAAAATATAGGTAAAACAACCGGAAGTGTTAACGTAACTCATATTAGTCAACATTTACCTGAGCCTCCACCATCAAGGAACCCACCTTTAGTTCCAAAAAATCCTCTGTTAGTGCAAGGATTAATGTAAATGATGTTAGTGGTTATGCCCTAGGCAAAATATTTGGACCTTGATGTAATCATTATATTTTCATTTATATAATGGTTTTCTTCACATTAATTTTATTGGCATGTCACATTATTATAATGTTAATGAATAACCATATTATTCTTGTCATCCCTAGTCATTTATCACTAAAGGGTATAAAAATAAATTAAGACTAGTATAGATTTGATCGATAATCATGAGATGATTATATATGGTGATATAAATCAAATCTGTAGATACTTATTAGAGAACAAGGTACTAGATAGACCCACTATGAGATCACTACATGGGATAGTGTAATAAGTGATCTTATAATAGATATGTTATTGAATCCTTTGACTTGAGGTTATCATGGTTTCCTACATAAGGAACATCATTTTTTGACGTAATCAAATGTTGTCTTTAATCGGATAATCATAAAGGTTATGCTTGAACATGATGAGAATTATGCAGAGGATAGTGAATAATTAAGCTGGAATTTATCCCTCTCTCATGAGAGAGATATCTATTGGGCCGATAAGTAAGACTGTAAAATGCATGGCCGTGCTCGAATGAATTGATAGTGTAATTAATGTCATTTGAATTTATCAGTTTACTTAGTAATCGGGAATTTATATGTTTGAACACTATAAGTTTGACATGGACCATGACTTATTTTCAAACAAGATATCGTGTGACAAAAGGATAATAACATGTTCTGTTGTTAGGTTAAAATTAGACTAACGATATTTATATTATTTGGGTAGTTATAATGTCTTGCAAGAGACCAATTATGACTTGTGGGTCTATTATGGAATTGGGCCCGCTGCCAACTTAATATAAACCTGTTGGGTCACACACCAAGACCACAATGAACAGACATAATTTTAATTAGGGTATTATGAAATTATATAAATATGGGTATTTATATTTAAATTTTGTAATTATATATAAATATATTTACATATGATATTTCTTATTATTTTGAATAATAAATAAATAAATAAATAAATATATATATATATATATATATATATATATATATATATATATATACATACATACATACATATATATATCTTATTTTGAATTAGAGATAATATCCCAAATTTATCTCTTTAGGGTTTAAATTCATACATACATATATTTAGTTATATGTTGATAATAACTTAACCCTAATTTTGTTTTTCTAAGAGAGGTAGCAAAATACCTAGCCGCCACTTTTATTTTTAAAAGAAAACAAAAAGAAAATTTGTTAAAAATCCAATTGCAAGAGAGGTAGCTAGCACCCCTACGATTATCTGTTCGTTGGTTCGTGCATGTGGATACTGGTAGAGGGCGTTCGTGATTGGAGCTGTGCCTATTATCCGATCGAACTAGGGTGTTAGTTCATATTTCTGCGTTATAAAGGTTATTAAATCTTTATCCCTCCTTTTGAATCAATTGAAATACATGGATCTTGTTTGGTTTCATTTTATATTTCGCTACGCTTAATTTTGAATTACTGCGTTGAAACCCAATAGTGGTATCAGAGCCACTTATAGATTCAATTGATTCAAATATATCATGTTCTGTGTATATGTGATTTATATATTTCTGATGGCATGATTGATGATGATCAGATTTCATGTTGGAACATGAAAATGATTTCGGTTTTAATTGTTAACAATGTGTTATTTATATGTGATATGGATGAAATTCATTGAATGATATTTTAATATCATTAATAAATGCTAATGAAATCGATTATGTTAATATGATTAATATGATTAATACGCTTCAGTTAATATGATTAATATGATTCTGTTAATATGATTAATGTAATACTATTAATATGATTAATATGAAATTAATTATAATGGTATTTTGTATCTATTAAATTGTTTAATGTGATTAAACGATTGCTGATATGATCAGCAGAATCGTTTTTTAAAGATACAGAATAGGGTTTTAGGGCAAAAAATCGTTAATAAGATTAACAATA
This sequence comes from Excoecaria cochinchinensis, assembly GCA_947683425.1. Taxonomy (NCBI): domain Eukaryota; kingdom Viridiplantae; phylum Streptophyta; class Magnoliopsida; order Malpighiales; family Euphorbiaceae; genus Excoecaria; species Excoecaria cochinchinensis. Next base: position 23,088,057 of record CANTUQ010000146.1, read on the forward strand.
ATTCAAATCGTACCGCCTTATATATAATTGGACTTAATATTCATTAATTTTAATACATCAATTTAATAATGTATTTGTATATTATAAAATAATATGATTTATTTGATGTATTGAATGTATGATGTCTTTGCATGGTGCATAACATGGCCAATTGAACCTCATGTGGATGGGATTTATTTTATCTATTTTAAGGGTTTGTAATTTTTTAAATATGACCTACATGTCGTTAATTTTTTGTTGTAATCTTTATTTTATTCAATAGTTATAGTAGAATATCTTTGTATAACTATTGTAATGAAGACAAAGAGCAACAATGGAGATCAATCCAAGTCCATAGTGATGGAGGTGCAAGATGGAAGTTGTTGATCAAGTCCATGTATAAACACCTAGGATTGACCTTTGATCTTCATATTGGCTTATGAAGATCAAAATAGATTTTGGCCATGCTATGACACGTTTTATATATTATGTATATTTTCTTAGTATATGATGCGATGAATATTTATATATGTGTATGAGATGCCATATATGAAATGATGCATGATATTTATGCATGAAAGGGAATTTTGGAACAAGTATGTGACTAAGGCATTTAAGGAGGCTAGATGGGCGCAGTTTTTGAGTCTCCATCAGAGAGTGTTGTCGGTAGCGGATTATGAGAAGGAGTTCAATCAACTCAGCAAGTATGCACCGCCAAGAGTTCCGGTGTCAACAGTTTGAGGCGGGTTTGAATGAGTCTCTGAAGGTGATGTTGGTTTTGTTGATGTCGGCACCGGATGTCAGTTATTATCAAATTATGCAGGCAGCTTTGAGGGGCGGAGCGATATGAGAATGTGCTAAGAGAGAAGGCTCAGAGGAAGAAGGCTTCTAGAGGAGGTTCCTCTTCAGGAAAGAGGTCACGTGAGTCTCAAGGGAACCCCTCTAGTGAGTCGCATCCTAGTCCAGCTACTAGAGGAAGGAGGAAGGAGGCAGGATTCTTTTAGAGGGTCTGGCACGGGTAGAGGAGCCTCGGGTGGTCGAGGTGATGGTATGCCCCAATGTTCTCATTGTAACAAGCGACATTGGGGTGAGTATCGGTGGTTGACTGGGGAATGTTTTAGATGTGGTAGTGTGACGCGCGCCGGAACCAGCAAGGTCCTAATTGAATCCGCTTTTAGGATTCGAGTGATTGGTTCACGCCTTTTATGATCTTGGGCATCATGAGTCATTTTGGATGCCACCTTTCCAATAGAACATTGGAAAGGATCATCTAGACCCACAACGCCTTTAGGCACCTTTTGAGGTATTTTGGAGTCGCTACCCAATTTACAAGAAATTGAGAAAGGTCTCTAACCTCTATTGGTTTAAACCAGAGAAGGTGTTCAGAACTTCACTCTTATTAATCACTTTAAGTTTTATAAATGAGTTTTTAAGAAATCCAAATTCCATCTCTCATCTCACGCGGTAATGCAATAAATTAAAAGCGCATTCATTTATATAGGAAAGCGATAAATAAAGCAGTAAATAAATAAATAAAAATAAATTAAATAACAAATGGGACAGAACAATTCCCCAATAAATAAATAATAAATAAATAAAAATGGGACAGAACAATCCCCAATAAATAAATAAAGGATACAAATAAATAAAACTTGCTCAAAATAAACAAGTAAATATAAAATAATCAAAATGTAACATATATAAATCGGGTCATGAATTTTAGGAACATTGGTTCCTTTTTATTTATTAGAAAATTGGAGAATTATTTTTAGGGTATTGGTTGGAAAAAATCGGGATGAGTGATCCCATTTTATGAAAACTAATTCTCCATTTTGATAGTGAGGTTTTATTGGCTAAAATAGGACATTGGTCCAATTTATTAAGAGAAATTCACAAGTTATTAATTATTAAAAAAAAACATGATTTTTCATAACGCGGATAATTAAAATTCATTTTACATACAAAATAAATAAATAAAAAATAGAACAATATACAGAAAATGTAATGAAAATGCAAACCCTGAAATTTGGATGATCTTTAATTATCCGGTTCTCCGACCCGAGTGCAACTCGCGAAGATAAATAATTTTCAAGATAATAAACAACAAAAAATGATATTGAAAATATTAGTAATAATTCGGAAAATTAATCAAACAAATATAAAGTTAGAGAATATGCAAAAATAATTAACAAATGTACATGAGATAAAATAGGATTAAATTAAACATGTCAATTTTATATGCAAACAATTCACATATGAGATAGATTAAAAAAATAATAATTAGTCATGCTAGCATAATAATAATAATAATAATAAAGATAACAATACTAAAAAATATATTAATAAAATAATAATAATAATAATAATAATAATAATAATAATCTTTGAAAATATATTAATGTGAAATATTAATAATAATTAAGCAAAGTTAAAATAGTAACATGGAATAAAAAAAATAAAACAAAAGAGGACGAAATAAGCCATAGGATGAAAACTTAAAATGAATAAGTAATCATGTGAAGACCAAAATGACCACAAAGAAAGAAAACTAAGATGAATAAAATAACAAATAACGCGATTGGCTATACTAAAGGACAAAAAAAGGCCCAAAGTAATAAGAAAAACAATGAAAAAAGAAGAAATGGAGAGATGGTGGTGAAGCATTAGTGCTCGAGTCGTGCACTTCCTTCACGTCTCGTGCAAGTGACGCACGAGTCGTGAAGGCAGCGGCCAAAAGCGGGGATGCTGTGACGCGCGCCGGATCCCGAGCGCCGCCCTTTCGGACCGCCCGCACGTGGGCGATCGGGGCATTTGCGGGTCCGTTGGCAGCTTGCGATAAATTGCAAGTGCGTCTATGTTGGGCAACAAGGAGGTATCATGGAGTCGCCACCCAATAGAACATTGGGAAAGTTTCTCTCGCCTCGGAGAGCCTAAGACTTGCGCATTTTATCCATATTGGGCCATGAGGCCTAGGATTAGCGCTAAAGCCTCGTGACCCAAGAAGTATTTTGGAGGATAACCTCTAACCTCTCGAGCCCAAAGACCAGAGCTGGGTCCGGGATTTCTCATCTATTTCTTCCTCGATTAATTTATGATCAAATTTTAATATCATTAATTCGCTCTCTCTCCACACTATGCAGTTTAATTAAAAGGCGCATTTATTCACATTTTGAAAGCAATAAATGAGCAAAATAAATGTCAAAGCGATAAATTACAATAATACAAGGAGCGGAATACAACTCCCATTTAAAAGTGCGAACATGCATAAAACCGGGGAATTTATTAATTGATATGAGCTTAATTAGCTCATAATTAAACTATATTTTGTGATTATAAATAATGTTTTGAGTGTTTTTATTTGTAGGAATTAGGTATGTTTTATGTGTTTTGTTAAGTTTTGTGTGTAGGAGACAAATGGAGAAAGTATGGAGTTAATGGAGAAAATATGGAGCAAAATGGAGAGAAGAAGAAGAAATGAGCCAAGGCAGAAAAGCCTCTGTCGCGATCGCGATGGGAGGCGCGAGCGCGGCAGGGCGCGCTAAGAAGAAGAGAAGAAAAGAAGAGAAAAGAGAAGAGAAGAGGAGCTGTCGCGACCAAGGGAAGACGTCGCGAGGTCGCGACAAGGCGCGGAGAAAGCACACGCGAGGAAAGGCGAGCGAAAGAGAAGGCGTGATCTGTCGCGACGTCGCGACATCGTCGCGATCGCGACAGAGGGATCCGTTAGACACTAAAGTTGAAATTTAAACTTGAAAAGTTGTATCTTTCCTCCAACAATTACAACCTTTGTAGAAGGGCATCTGAAGGGGCATGAGCTGATGTTATAAATACTGATTTTAACTGTAATTTAGGGATGTTAGACTTAGAATTGAACATTTGAATATTTTTCTGCAAGTTAGAATAATTTTCTTTAGTTTTTCTTAAGTTGAGTTTATGTGTTGAAGAGAAGGTATTATACAAGGAAGAAGACTACAATTGGTGACTTGGAAAGGGTTGAGAAATCTCCTTCTTCAATTCTTATCTTTTAATTCTTCTTTGTAATTTTTATGATGTAAATTCTGAACTTGAATGTTTATATTAAATATTTTATTGTTCATATTAATTCAAGTTTTCTTAATTGTAGAATTTCTCATTATGTACATTATTTATGATTATTATAAGTTTGAGTTTAATTGAGAAATAAATTCATTCTTACATCTAATTGGAAATTCATCATTAAGATATTGTTTGAGAAATCATAGTATTGAAATGGTTGCTATGGGTTGTTCTTTATTCCTAAGATTTACATATATAATCATCTAGTTCTTAAATGAAAGTTTGGAATTGGACTTGTATGTGTATGTTTTGGGCAGTCTTACTTATATTGAGAAAATAAGTAGGGAATTTATTCAACTTGGCTTACAAGAAAAGAATACTAAAATCATTAAGAACAATTAATTCAAGTTCCATCTTTATATCTAGCATCATTAATCTTTTCTATCTTCTTGAATTCACACAAACCCGATTTAGTTAGGTTACATGTTAGATTAATTTAGAATCATTTTTCCATCAACTAATCATTGTAAACAAGATTAAAATCAATTAGTAGTAGTGTGTAAAGACGTTCCCTGTGGGATCGATATCTAAAGTACTATTGCGGTACACCGTATACTTGCGGTATGTTGCATCATTAGAAAATGCACAACAAGTTTTTGGCGCCGTTGCCGGGGAACGGTTCTATGCCATTGTGAAAATTGATTTATGATTTTGGATTACAATATTTTGTTTTGTTTTAATTTGTTTATTTGTTTAAATTAATTTTGTGTTTTGTATTTGTTTTACAGGATTTTGAAAGTTCATGCCTAGTACAAGGAGTTCTTTAGAAGAGCTTGAGCCTATAAATCCTGAAATTGAGAGGTTTTTATTAAGTAACCGAAAATCAAATAAAAAGAAGAATAAAAATAGGAAATCAATTGGGATGGCTGATGAAAATCCACCACGATTGATGGACTTTGCCACACCCGCTTTGAGTGGTGCTCAACAAGGAGTGGTAAGACCAACGGTAAATGCCAATCAATTTGAAATTAAGCCTTCATTATTGCAAATGATTCAAAATAGTATTCAATTTTATGGTTTGGCAAATGAGGATCCAAATGCTCATTTGGCAAATTTCCTTGAAATATGTGATACCTTTAAGATTAATGGGGTTTCAAATGATGCAATCAAACTTAGGCTTTTTCCCTTCACATTGAAGGATAAAGCAAAGGCTTGGTTGAATTCTTTGACAAGGGGTTCTATAACTACTTGGGACCAATTGGCCCAAGCATTTTTATCAAAATATTTTCCCTTGGCCAAAACCGCAAAAATCATAAAGGATATTACTACATTTGTGCAAAATGAAAATGAGTCATTATATGAGGCTTGGGAAAGATTTAAGGAATTGCAAAGGATGTGTCCACATCATAATTTGCCAAGAGAGCTGTTAATGCAAACATTCTATAATGGTGTGAATCCTACCACAAGAGGAACTATTGATGCTGCTGCTGGAGGTTCCTTGATGAGGAAAACTACTGAAGCGGCGTTTGAATTATTGGAGGAGATGTCCATGAACAACTGCATGTGGCCTACCGAGAGAAGTAGAGATTCAAATTCTACTAATGTGAGAGGAGTTCATGCACTTGATTCCGTGGTTGCATTGCAAGCACAAGTGGAAGCATTGACTCACAAACTAAATAATTTTGGTATGGGAGGTAGTCAACCAAATAGATGCAATATTTGTGGGCAACAAGGACATCCAAGTGAGGTATGCAATTTAGGCATTAATAGTACGGAGGAGCAAGTTAGTTTTATTCAAGGGCAAGGAAGAGGTAATCCATTTTCCAATACATATAACCCTGGATGGAGGAACCATCCAAACTTTTCATGGGGGAATAGTAGTAATCAAAATAAAGGAGTAAGTTTTCAACCACCTCAAGATAGGTTTGGGGCCTTGGAGGTTAAAATGGATAGGTTCTTAGAAGGGATTAATATGAAATTTAATTCACAAGAGGAGAATCAAAAGAGGCTGGAAAATAAGTTTGATCAGATCACAAAGAATCAAGCCTCATCCATTCATAACTTAGAAGTGCAAATTGGGCAATTAGCAAAGGCTTTACCTTCAAGATTACAAGGTACTTTACTAAGTAATACGGAGGAGAACCCAAGGGAACATCTAAAAGCCATAAATTTGAGGTCAGGTAAAACTTACACTAATGAATTTGTTATTACTAACAAAAATGGAGAATTTCAGGAAAATAAAAGGAAGAATGAGTCTTCTGTCGCGAGCGCGACACCTGGCGCGGTCGCGACAGAGGAGAAGCCAACCAATGTTGCAGGCGCGACACCGGGCGCGATACCAGAAGTGAGCGCGACAGCAGGAGGAGAGTCTCCTGTCGCGATCGCGACACCTGTCGCGGTCGCGACAGAAGGGGCATCTAAAGCAAATTCTTCTAAAATTTTTCAACCTAGTCCACCATTTCCGCAACGCCTGAAGAGACAAAACCAAGATAAGCAATTTCAATCTTTTATGGATAAATTGAAGCATTTGCACATTAATTTGAATTTTATTGAAGCCATATCACAAATTCCTAACTATGCAAAATTTCTAAAAGAATTAATTTCTAAGAAAAAAAGTTGGGAAGATATATCCACTATTGCATTAACTGAAGCATGTAGTTCTATAATCACAAATAATTTGCCTACAAAACTTAAAGATAATGGTAGTTTCACCATTCCATGTACCTTAGGGGATAGAGAGTTTCCTAAGTGCCTATGTGATTTGGGGGCAAGTATCAATCTCATGCCTTATTCAATCTTTAAAAAGTTGGGTTTAGATTATGTTAAACCTACTTCCATGGTTTTACAACTAGCTGATCAATCTATTAAGAAACCATATGGAATAGTTGAAGATGTACTTGTAAAAGTGGATAAATTTATTTTGCCCGCTGATTTTGTCATTTTAGATTTTGCATATGATGAAAAATGTCCCTTAATATTGGGTAGACCTTTCATGAGGACTGGTAGAGCTTTAGTTGATGTCTATGAGGGCACATTAGTTTTAAGAGTAGGGGAGGATAGTGTTGAATATCACATGGATAAGGCACTAAAATACCCAATGGATGAAAATGTGTGCATGAAAATAGATGTCATTGATGCATGTGTTGTGGAAGTCTTAGAAAATGCAGATGGGGATGAAGTCCAAATGGAAGAAGAAGTTCATGAAGAGGTAGAGCAAGAAAGTGTTAGAAGTGAACCTCTTATTCGAAATGAAGCACCGTTACCACCTTCCATTGAAAGTCCACCAAACGTTGATCTAAAGGAATTACCTAGTCATTTGAGGTATGCTTTCCTTGGACCTAATCATACTTTGCCTATTATTATTTCTAATAAACTCAATAAAGAACAAGAGCATGCGTTATTAGAAGTTGTTAGAAAAAGGATAAAAAGTATTGGATGGCAAATATCTGATTTGAAGGGTATTAGTCCTAATGTTGTCATGCATAGGATAAATATGGAAGATGATTTTAAACCAAAAGCTGATAGACAAAGGAGGCTTAACCCTCATATGAAAGAGGTAGTCAAAAAGGAAGTTATTAAATTACTAGATGCTGGAATCATTTATCCTATTTCGGATAGTGATTGGGTGAGTCCAATACATTGTGTTCCAAAGAAAGGGGGTATGACCGTAGTAAGGAATGAGAATGGAGATTTAATTCCAACTAGAACCACCACAGGTTGGAGGGTATGTATAGATTATAGAAAGCTTAATTTGGCCACTAGAAAGGATCATTTTCCTTTACCATTCATTGACCAAATGCTTGAAAGAATTGCTGGCCATTCTCATTATTGTTTTCTTGATGGATATTCAGGGTATTTCCAAATTTTTATCTACCCTAGTGACCAAGAAAAAACTACATTTACTTGTCCTTATGGAACTTTTGCTTATAGGCGAATGCCTTTTGGGCTTTGTAATGCCCCAGCTACATTTCAAAGATGTATGACTTCCATTTTTGGAGATATGATAGAGGATATAATGGAGGTTTTCATGGATGATTTTTCTGTTTATGGGGATTCATTTGAGCTTTGTTTACAAAATTTAGACAAAGTATTGGCTAGGTGTGAAGAGACTAACTTGGTTCTTAATTGGGAGAAATGCCATTTCATGGTAGATGAAGGAATAGTCTTAGGGCACAAAATTTCAAGTAAGGGTATTGAGGTTGATAGAGCAAAAACAGAATTAATTGAGAAATTACCTCCACCTACTACAATTAAGGGGGTTAGATCTTTTCTTGGACATGCTGGATTTTATAGAAGATTTATAAAAGATTTTTCTTTAATTGCTAAACCCTTAACTAATTTATTAGTTAAGGATGTTTCTTTTGAATTTTCTATGGAATGTATGCATGCTTTTGATACTTTAAAGAAGGCCCTAATAAGTGCTCCTATAATTGCTACTCCTAATTGGGAATTGCCATTTGAAATTATGTGTGATGCAAGTGATCTTGCTGTGGGTTGTGTATTAGGTCAAAGACATGGTAAGAATTTGCATGTGATCTATTATGCTAGTCATACTTTGTCTCCTCCTCAAGTTAATTATACAACAACAGAAAAAGAAATGTTAGCTGTGGTGTATGCATGTGATAAGTTTAGATCTTACTTGTTGGGTTCTAAAGTCATAATCTATACGGATCATGCTGCATTGAGGTATTTATTTGCAAAGAAAGATGCTAAACCTAGGTTGATTCGTTGGGTATTGTTATTGCAAGAGTTTGACCTTGAAATTAAAGACAAAAAGGGAAGTGACAATCTTGTGGCTGACCATTTGTCTAGATTAGAAAACAATGAACAAACTTTAGGTGATGGTATTGAAATTAATGAATCATTTCCGGATGAAGCCTTGATGTCAATTTTGAATATGCATGAGCCTTGGTATGCTGATTTTGCTAACTTTCTTGCTGCTGGAATTGTACCTGAAAATTTGACATGGCAACAAAAGAAAAAATTCTTTAGTGATGTTAAAAATTATTTATGGGAAGAACCTTACTTGTTTAAGATATGTGGGGATGGTATAATTCGTCGTTGTGTAAGTGAGGAGGAGTATCAAAACATTTTGATGCATTGTCATGCTGCATTGTATTCGGGTCATAATGGTGCCAATAAAACTGCATCTAGAGTGCTTGAATGTGGATTCTTTTGGCCAACTTTATTTCATGATGCAAAAATGTATGTAGCTAAATGTGATAAATGTCAAAGGGTTGGTAATATTGGGAAAAGAGATGAAATGCCTTTGAATAATATATTGGAAGTGGAAGTGTTTGATGTATGGGGGATTGACTTCATGGGTCCCTTTCCCACATCTTTTGGTCAAAATTATATTTTGGTTGGAGTTGATTATGTATCAAAGTGGGTTGAAGCCAAAGCTACACCAACCAATGATTCAAAGGTGGTGCTAAAATTTTTGAAGAAGCTTTTCTCTAGATTTGGAGTGCCAAGAGCCATCATAAGTGATGGAGGTAAGCATTTCATTAACCGTTCTTTTGATTCTTTATTGCATAAATATGGTGTTCATCATAGGGTAGCTACACCATATCACCCACAAACAAGTGGTCAAGTGGAAGTGTCCAATAGGGAGTTAAAGTGGATATTAGAAAAAACAGTCTCTACTTCTAGAAAGGATTGGGCACATAAATTAGATGATGCTTTGTGGGCATATCGAACTGCATTTAAAGCTCCAATTGGAATGACACCATATAGGATGGTTTATGGAAAAGCATGTCATTTACCTGTTGAATTAGAACATAAAGCATATTGGGCCATTAGAACTTTGAATTATGATCTTAAAGATGCAAGTGTCAAAAGATGTTTACAATTGAATGAGCTAGATGAATTGAGACTTCTTGCATTTGAGAATGCTAAGATATATAAAGAAAGAACTAAAAAGTGGCATGATGCACATATAAGAATTAAAAATTTTGCAATTGGGGACAAGGTTTTATTGTATAATTCTAGATTGAAACTCTTCCCGGGAAAATTAAGATCAAGATGGAGTGGACCTTTTGAAGTTACACAAGTTTTTGATCAAGGGTTTTTGGAACTTAAAAATACTAAAAATGAGTTATTTAAAGCCAATGGTCAAAGATGTAAAGTGTATTTAGAGGAAACATTTCATGGAAGGGAGGTTTCATTTCTTTCCTTAAAAATGATTTGATGGTTACTTGGTTTAAATTTTCTTGTTAATTAATTGTTTTATTATATGAGTGATATTTGTATGTACTAATGTTGTTCTTTTTGTTTCACAGATGTTTTTCATATGTAAATTTATTTTATATTCCTTTGTGTGTTGTTTTTGGAAGGGAAATTAAATGTGATTTTCAAAATTCTATTCTGTCGCGAGCGCGACAATGTCGCGAGCGCGACAGAATGGGGGAGTTGCTTATTCGTTGCCTTCGCGACGGCGCGACACTGAGTATCATCGCGACAATTGATTTTTAAATTTTTCACTTTTCATTCTGTCGCGAGCGCGCCTATGTCGCGATGTCGCGATAGAGCGCGGGAAAATTTGTCGCGATGACGCGACGTATAACGCGATGTTTAAAATTTTTCATTTTTCATAATTCCTTTCTGTCGCGATCGCGACGTTGTCGCGAGGTCGCGATGGAAATCGGATAATTTTGTCGCGATGACGCGACGTTTATCGCGAAATTCAAATTGTTGATTTGCTCTCTGTCGCGATCGCGAAATTGTCGCGACGTCGCGACAGAACGCGGCCATTGAATTTTTCGGTCAAACCAACCGTTAGACTCACATTTAATTCCTTAAATTCTCTTTTATCTACCCTAACTACTCTCTCTTTTTCAATTTTTTCTTACCTTTTCGTTATCTTCCCTCTATTTCGTTTTTATCTTCTTAACTTCCTCCCGATTTTCTCTCTAACCTCTTCATCTAAACTCCGTATTTCTTGTTTTTAAGTTTCTTCTTCTTCTTCTTCTTGTGTTTCTTTTTGTTCTTTGTGTGATTTCCTAATGGTGAGAACAAAGCATGTTGGAGACAAAAGCCAAGGGAAACGTCCTATGGGGGAGGCCAGCGCTCAAGGAGAGGAACCCACTCTTGACGCCTTAATTTTTCAGAACAGGTTTGATTGCCCTTTTAAAATTTTCTCTGAAGAAGAGGGTGTGAAGTTTGCCTATTTTGCTAAAAAATCGTATGTGGGAATGTGGGGTTTAGATTTTGCTATTCTGAATACCATGGGTTTAAATGATGAAATTAATCATTTCCTGAGATACATGAGATGGGGGAAATTTATTACGTACTCTTTACCTGTTAGAAAGGACTGGGCTCTAGAATTTTTTGTTACATTAGAATATGTGGATAAAGGTAGGGATTCAATGAAATTTAGGCACCAGGGTATTGAATATACTTTTACCATTAATGATTTGCATAACTGGTTTGGTTTTCCTTTGAATGGTAAAAGATTTGATTCCCATACTTTCAATCCAACACCTGTGTGGAATAGATTATCAGGACTTGACAGGTTTAATAACAAAAATTCTACAAATAGGCAGATAAAGGACAATGCTTTAATGATTTTTCATAAATTTCTTTGTCATGCCATGTTTGGTAGAGTAGAGAGTACTAAGGTCCAAACAAAGGATTTGTTTGTTTTAGATTTATTGCAATCTAACAAAACACCTGATTCAATTGATTTCATACTTGATGGCCTTTATCATGCGTCTACTGCCCGTAGTAAATCTGTGGGTATGTGTCATATGGTAACAGGAATTATTTTGGGATGTTTGGGCGATTTGCATAATTTTGTAATGGATGAAAAGGAAACTATTCCTTTGTTGGATGTGGTGTATTTGCGTAGAGCTAATATTTTAACCAAAGGAGCTTGGCCCCCAAGGTTTGTTGATAGATTTGCAGGTGAACCAAGTCGAGCTGACCCACATATGCCTGGCCCAAGTGTGACCCATGACAGGGCACGTGAATCAGCCTCTGCAGCTGCAGCTCATGACTCCTCAGGTGAGGACGAGGCTGCTGTTGGAGCTGATGATGCAGGGAGGAGGAGTTCTAGAGGAGCTGCTGTGGATATTGAGCCTATTTTGCATCGTTTGGATGGTATTGAGGCCACCAATCAGAGTATGGCAGCTAGGATGGATGTGCTAGAAACGGATGTGAGGCATGTGCTGAAAAATCAAAAGAATTTGGGGCGCAAGCTCTTAAGTTTCTTCCGAAAGCAAAATGTAGACTTGTCTCCAACTTCGCCAAGCTCTCCAAGTGAGAGTTTCTGAAGTTTGTCTCCTATACTTTTCTTTATTTATTTTGTTTTTGTTTTTCTTTGTGTTTTTCTGTTCATTTGTTATGTACTTTACTCTTTTTACACAATGAGGACATTGTGTCCTTTAAGTGTGGGGATTGGTTATGTATATATGTTTTATGTGTTTAGTTTTTATATATGTATATATAGTTTTATGTGTTATTGTGTAGTATAGCTTGTGTTTGCATGAACTGCTAGATTTAGGTATGTATTGTTTTAGATTATTTTAGGTTGTTTTACAAGACCATTTTGTTTTGGAGCTTAGTATTTGATGAATATTTGAGAATATAGCCATGTATAGTTTTTATGTTTTTGACCATTAGTTTAGATAGTAACTTTTTGACTATTTTCATTATTTGTTTTCCTTTAGCTTTTTGTTGTACATAGTGAAGGGTATGACTTAGCAAAACATTTTGGTGTAGGTTCTTTTTAAGTTAGATATCTTTTTATATGTAAATTAAGATTGTTTTGCCAACATATTGCCTATTATAGTTTAACTATAGCCATGTGAGCTTTTGAAGCCTTATACACAAATTCTTCTTGTATGAGAGCCTTATTATGCCATATCCTCTAGAACTTGTTTGTGGTAAATTTCGAGATTACATTTTAGTATAGGATGTACACGGGATATGATAAGGGCATTTAGAATGAACCTATTTTGGCTTTACTTTTAAATTCCTTACCTTTTGACTTTAGGTAGCCAATTTTGAGCCTATATCTGTTTTTCTTGTTTAACATACTAATAACCAAACTTTTGCTTAAACAAGGCCTAATTTTTTAGCTTTACCCTATTGTGGAGGGATTAGGATTGATATAGCATGGGAGATATATTTGTTATTGAAAAGCATGAACTTAATAAAAAGTTGCAATTGCAAAGTCCTTCTTTTCAAAGTTAGAATTTCAACTGCTAGTAGAAATAAAATAAAAGAGAAAAATGGGATTAGCAAGATGTATATCTAAATTACTTATGTGAGGGATGGAGCATTAAAATGCACCCACACTAAATTCTCTTGCTGTCCTAAGAAAAAAAAAAAGAAAAAAGAAGAAAAAAATAGTAAGTATAAATTGAGAGCTAGCAGCCAATTTATATTCTTAAGAAGGGACTTTGATTCAAAATATCATGCTTATTGCTATTTGGTTAAATCTCCTATGTTATATTGATGTTTTTCTCTACACAATTTTAGCTACTTAAATCCAAAAGTTCCTACCCTAACCTAAGCCACATTACAACCCTTTTAAGACCCTTTGATCCTCTTTACTACCTTATACTAGTAGTGGAGATTTTTACTACTTACAAGCTTATGGTATGTAATGGCATAATCAAGGAATGAGGGAAAACACTAACCTTTATACACTTGAGTGATTGAGTGTTTATCAAAATAAGTGTTGAGTGAAAATTATCTTAGGCAATGCTTTGTGTGAAATAATCTCTTGCATGTGTTAAGATATTTAATTTCTTGAGATCAAACATCATTGTGTTTTGCAATTTCATGGTTTTCCAATTGTGCATAGATGGTTAAAGTTTAATGAATGATGGGAATGTTTAAATGGTTACTTATCGAAGCTAGTGTGTTAGAAGGATAATTCTATGCATGGTGTTTTCAAATACTTATCAAATGTCTACGTAAGCTCCAAAATATTGTGTTTAGTATAAATCTTGTTTTTGTGTTGTGTGAGTGTTTTGCTTGGGGACAAGCAAATGTTTAAGTGTGGGGGTTTGATATGAGCTTAATTAGCTCATAATTAAACTATATTTTGTGATTATAAATAATGTTTTGAGTGTTTTTATTTGTAGGAATTAGGTATGTTTTATGTGTTTTGTTAAGTTTTGTGTGTAGGAGACAAATGGAGAAAGTATGGAGTTAATGGAGAAAATATGGAGCAAAATGGAGAGAAGAAGAAGAAATGAGCCAAGGCAGAAAAGCCTCTGTCGCGATCGCGATGGGAGGCGCGAGCGCGGCAGGGCGCGCTAAGAAGAAGAGAAGAAAAGAAGAGAAAAGAGAAGAGAAGAGGAGCTGTCGCGACCAAGGGAAGACGTCGCGAGGTCGCGACAAGGCGCGGAGAAAGCACACGCGAGGAAAGGCGAGCGAAAGAGAAGGCGTGATCTGTCGCGACGTCGCGACATCGTCGCGATCGCGACAGAGGGATCCGTTAGACACTAAAGTTGAAATTTAAACTTGAAAAGTTGTATCTTTCCTCCAACAATTACAACCTTTGTAGAAGGGCATCTGAAGGGGCATGAGCTGATGTTATAAATACTGATTTTAACTGTAATTTAGGGATGTTAGACTTAGAATTGAACATTTGAATATTTTTCTGCAAGTTAGAATAATTTTCTTTAGTTTTTCTTAAGTTGAGTTTATGTGTTGAAGAGAAGGTATTATACAAGGAAGAAGACTACAATTGGTGACTTGGAAAGGGTTGAGAAATCTCCTTCTTCAATTCTTATCTTTTAATTCTTCTTTGTAATTTTTATGATGTAAATTCTGAACTTGAATGTTTATATTAAATATTTTATTGTTCATATTAATTCAAGTTTTCTTAATTGTAGAATTTCTCATTATGTACATTATTTATGATTATTATAAGTTTGAGTTTAATTGAGAAATAAATTCATTCTTACATCTAATTGGAAATTCATCATTAAGATATTGTTTGAGAAATCATAGTATTGAAATGGTTGCTATGGGTTGTTCTTTATTCCTAAGATTTACATATATAATCATCTAGTTCTTAAATGAAAGTTTGGAATTGGACTTGTATGTGTATGTTTTGGGCAGTCTTACTTATATTGAGAAAATAAGTAGGGAATTTATTCAACTTGGCTTACAAGAAAAGAATACTAAAATCATTAAGAACAATTAATTCAAGTTCCATCTTTATATCTAGCATCATTAATCTTTTCTATCTTCTTGAATTCACACAAACCCGATTTAGTTAGGTTACATGTTAGATTAATTTAGAATCATTTTTCCATCAACTAATCATTGTAAACAAGATTAAAATCAATTAGTAGTAGTGTGTAAAGACGTTCCCTGTGGGATCGATATCTAAAGTACTATTGCGGTACACCGTATACTTGCGGTATGTTGCATCATTAGAAAATGCACAACATTAATCATGAGGACTTTGGTCCCCGCATGCACAATTAAAGAAAATATTCTGGATGTGATGATCTTATTTGGGATGAAAACTGGGACATTGGTCCCGCTTTATTATGAAAGATCCAAGTTAATTTAGTAAAAATATTTTGGTGATTTTTATTTTGGTGCGCATAAGAAAACATTTTATTCAATGAATATATACAAGGAAATTAAAATAAAATGAAAATTAAAAATGTATAAAGAAAATACCAAAACCCCGCAACTCCTTCTTCATGTGCATGGATGCTCAATTGAAAGTAAAAACAATGATGTGCAACCAAAAATAAAACAAAAGAAATTCATGTTAGTGATTAAGCCAACAAAATAATATGACATAAAAAGATAATATGTACCATGAGAATATAATATGCATAGAATAATTAAGATGCAATTTAACATGCATAGAATAATTAAGATGCAATTTAACATGCATAAGGTGAGAAAGTATCATGGCACATGCGACTTATTAATATTAGTAATTAACGTGCATGGAAAATTAGTGACAATCAATTTTACTATAGTTAAGGCATGAATTAAAAATGTAACATGAGAATAACACAACTTAACATGCATGACTAGCATAAAATAATGATTATAACACTCATACATGCAAAAGAAAGCATAATAATAAACATGATATAGCATTAAGAAATTAAAGGTATTTACAACCTAAAACATGCATAATTACATGAACAAAGAATAATTTGACATAAAAAAGATAATAGAATTTAAAAAGCTTATTTGTTATATGAATAATTGAAGATAAAAAAAATAAGAAGAAGAATATGGAGACTAAGAGAATTTACATGTTTGATATGTTAATTGGAAGCCAAAATAAATGAAATTAACAAGAGAATTAATGAGTAAAGCCAAGAATAATTACCCTCAAATTCAGTTTTGAAGAATTGAAGATAGAAGTGTTGAATTCCTTGTCTTCTCTTGTGAAAATCCTTAGAAAATAGCTTGAAAACTTGAAGAAAAGCTCTTGGAAACAAGTGTGTAAGATGGATTTTTTTCCTCTCAAATTAAAGCTCCAAAATTCAGTTTTTTCCTCCAAAATGTTCCTAGTTCGTCCTCTCCTTGTTCTGAATTTTTCTAGTGTTTTTTTCCATCAAAAACTACCCAAAAACCACCAAAAACCGTCCAAAAACGGTTGAAAATCGAGTGGGGGTCAAAAAATGGGCGCAATGGGGCGATTTCGGCGAGAGATCGTGCGCGTCAAGCACGTTTCCGCGCGATCTGCGCGGAGTTTCCGCGCACGACATGCGCGGGGCGAGCGACGCCCTGCATGTCGCTCGCGCGGAGCGCCCGACGCCAAGGGCGTCGGACGCGCGGAGCGCGCGCTCCGTGCGCGGAGCGCACGGAAATTCGCGACGGCCACCTTTTCGTCTCGATTATTTTCCCCCATTTTCCATTTTTCCTACTTTCTTCATTTTTTCATCATTTTTCACCCTTTTTTTTATTTTTATTTTTATTTTTTTTTTATTAAAATACCCTCAACCTAAAACACACTTTTTCTTCTTCAAAATAATTTAAAAAAATATTTTTAAAATACCCTTTTTACTCACCGAAAAGACAAGGAAAATCACTTCTGAACTCCAATCTTTTTGCCTATAAGCCGGCATAGCTAAATTTCATCATCGGGTAATCCTGATCAAGGCTACTCGGGACCCAGTGTCTACAGTTGCCCCCAATTTTGAAGAGACTAGTGCATGGGTGCCTAGGTGAGCCAAAATTCAGGAAAAGGAAAGAAACGCGTACCTGAAGCAGCGATCTTCCTGCTTGATGGAGTTATGATGATAGCTATTGCTGTCTTTTGGTTGTAGCTGGTAATACCGTAGGTGCGCTAACCTCTTGTGGATGGCGCCGTTATCGTGCTAAACATTGTGAGTTGGTAATGCCGTGGTCGTGCTAACCTCTTGTGGGTATTGCCGCCATCGTGCTAACCGCTGTGAATTGGTAGTGCCGTGGTCGTGCTAACCTCTTGTGGGTAGTGCCGCCATCGTGCTAACCGCTATGAATTGGTAGTGCCGTGGTCGTGCTAACCTCTTGTGGGTAGTGCCGCCATCGTGCTAACCGCTGTGAATTGGTAGTGCCGTGGTCGTGCCAACCTCTTGTGGGTAGTGCCGCCATCGTGCTAACCGCTGTGAATTGGTAGTGCCGTGGTCGTGCTAACCTCTTGTGGGTAGTGCCGCCATCGTGCTAAACATTCTGAGTTGGTAATGCCGTGGTCGTGCTAACCTCTTGTGGGTAATGCCGCCATCGTGCTAACCGCTGTGAATTGGTAGTGCCGTGGTCGTGCTAACCTCTTGTGGGTAGTGCCGCCATCGTGCTAACCGCTGTGAATTGGTAGTGCCGTGGTCGTGCCAACCTCTTGTGGGTTGTGCCGCCATCGTGCTAACCGCTGTAAATTGGTAGTGCCGTGGTCGTGCTAACCTCTTGTGGGTTGTGCCGCCATCGTGCTAACCGCTGTGAATTGGTAGTGCCGTGGTCGTGCTAACCTCTTGTGGGTAGTGCCGCCATCGTGCTAACCGCTGTGAATTGGTAGTGCCGTGGTCGTGCTAACCTCTTGTGGGTAGTGCCGCCATCGTGCTAAACATTCTGAGTTGGTAATGCCGTGGTCGTGCTAACCTCTTGTGGGTAATGCCGCCATCGTGCTAACCGCTGTGAATTTTGGAACTGTGCTCCTTTAGATGTTTGGACTGGTGTCGTCACTCGGATTTTGTTGGTGTTCCCCGCCGATTTCTCCTGCAAGATTGTATGCATAGGAATATACAAGAAATCACGTGTGCATGATATGGAATGCAAATGCTTGCAACAATGTATAGACTGTGCCCTAGGTGGTCCATGGTTCGCTGAGGTTGTAGCCTTCCTGCTCTACAATGCCCCCTGAAACCTGAGGATCATCGACAAGTTTTCTGAAAGAGACGTCCGGTATATATCCTTGCCCCCCCTGGTCAATGATCATTTACCCGGGATTCTGTTTCATGTTCTGTGTTGTGTGTTGTCTGACTGACAGAAGATCATCTTGAAATAATGCCGCCTTATCGCTCCAGGCATTGAATGTCATTGTTTTAAAGGTAGTGCGTCCCTTGTGGATTTTCGCACTAGCTTTTCTTTGCGGGAAATGCGTCCCTTATGGGATTTTCACACAACCCTTTGCCTAACTTTTGCCTGGAATGGACCCAACCCAATCCAGCGGCTTTTGTTTATTTTATTTTTTTTTTGTAGGGCAGACTGCCTGTTTCCAGGTTTTCACCCTGCCCTTTGGCCTAACTTTTGCTTAGAGAGCCAGTTACGGTTTTCATCTCTAACGGTTTTTTTTTTTTTTTTTTTTTTGTTTTTTTTTTTTTTATATATAAGGTTATCACCAAAGCTTCTGTTAAGAGCAAATAGGACATATCTGATGAGCGATAATCATTAGATAAAAATTGATATAACTCTTTTTGAGACAGAACTGAAAGATCAATGAAAATGTATTCTTTTATTCCTTGCAAAATTGTGTACATTTCTATATGATTTCATCATGCATGATTTTTCATTTGACAAGAATTCAAAAGCATGTGACTACACCTAATCTCAGAGTGGGTTTTGTCAGCATCAAACTCCTGTTATCAATCGGCCCTCTCGGGTTTTCTCGATTGAATATTTTCTCTTGGCCCTTAATTTTTGCCCAGGATGCCTTTTTTTGGTTTTCACCCTGACAGGGCGCCCAATTTTAGCAAGGCCGCCTTTTTTTCGGTTTTCGACCCGCGGGGCATTTATGCTCTTCTTTTTATTTTTGGTCTTTAGCCATGGAACCTTTTAAGTCTATCGACATTGACCGGGTCCTTGAACTCATTCCCATCGCTGTTTGCTAAAATTGTTGCTCCTTTTGTTAGCAACTTTTTCAAAATGAAAGGTCCTTCCCAGGTTGGTCTGAATTTTCCTCGTATGTCTGGAACTCCCGGCCTCATCATCTTAAAGACCAAATCCCCTTCTTTCAACGGGTGCTTTCGTACTTTCTTGCCAAATGACCGAGCCAGCCTCTTTTGATAAACTTGGTTGTGGTAATAGGCTCGTAACCTGTCTTCATCCAACAGATTTAGCTGTGACAAACGTTGTTGTGCCCATTCTGCTTCAGGAATCTCAGCTTCCATGACTACCCTTAATGATTTCAGCTCAATTTCAACCGGCAGGACTGCTTCAGTTCCGTATACCAGAGAGAATGGCGTTGCCCCTGTAGAGGTTCTGACTGTTGTTCTATATCCCCAAAGTGCGAAGGGTAACTTTTCTGCCCAATCCTTGTAGTTCTGAACCATCTTGGCCAAAATTCTCTTCACATTCTTATTTGCCGCTTCAACTGCACCGTTTGCTTGAGGACGGTAAGGAGAAGACTTATGATGTTGGATCCCATATTTCTGGAGCATCTGTTTAGTCTCTGCTAGGAATTGTACCCCATTATCAGACACAATGTGATGTGGGAGACCATATCTGCATATCAAATTCCGCTCGATGAATTTAGCCATATCCCTTGCATCAACCTTCTTGAAAGATTCAGCCTCAACCCACTTAGTGAAGTAGTCAATGGCAACTATGATAAATCTATGCCCATTAGAAGCCGTAGGACGGATTTCGCCTATGATGTCTATTCCCCATGCTGCAAATGGCCATGGAGATGTTAAGTTATGTAACTCTGAAACTGGCACATGCCTCAAATTCGCATACTGTTGGCATAACTGGCATTGCTTCACAAATTTTGAACAATCTATATCCATTGTGAGCCAATAAAACCCTTGGCGCATGATCTTCTTTGCTAAGGCTAAGCCATTCATGTGAGCTCCACAAACCCCGGCATGAACTTCTTCCATAACTCTTTTAGCTTCTTTCCCTGCCAGACATCTTAACTGGATACCATCAGCTTGCCTTTTGTATAAAGTGCTATTAACACTGATGAATTGAGTGGATAACTTCCTGATCATTTTTTGGTCCTTCTCAGTGGCTTCCTTTGGAAAGACTGATTTCTCTAAATAATTCTGAATGTCATAATACCATGGATTTCCATCAGTGGCCTCAATGTCCATCACCTGTTCCGCTTCAAAACCAGGTCTTTCCGAACTATATATCAGCACGGGTTTCATCGCAACTCCTGTTGGGTTGTCCCACATAGACACTAAAGTTGCTAGAGCATCAGCTAACTGATTTTCGTCTCTGGGGATGAAGTGAAAAGTGCAAATCTCAAATCGGCTGCTCAACGCTCTCAAGTGCTTTACATAAGGCAACAGCCTTTCTTCCTTGACTAACCACTCTCCTTTAATTTGATGAATTACCAAGGAGGAATCCCCAAATACTTCTGCGGTCTTTGCCCCCAGAGTAAGCAATGCTTCCAATCCAAAGATGCAAGCTTCGTATTCTGCTTCATTATTGGTAGCCTTATACCTCAGCTTCTTAGCCAATGGTAACCTTTCACCATATGGGGTCGTAAGAATAACTCCTACGCCTGCCCCCTTATTATTGACTGCTCCATCAAAGAATAACTGCCACCCTTGCACTGCTATGGCCGTGACGTCTTCATCTGGGAAGTTGTATTCAAACTGATCTCCCTCAATAGGATGCTCGGCTAAGAACTCCGCTACAGCTCTTCCCTTAATGGTTTTCCTGGTTATGTACTCAATGTCAAATTCCTGCAACAGTAGTAACCATCTTCCCATCTTCCCTAGTAAAGAGGGTGCTTCTTGGAGGTATCTGAGCGGATTATGTTTGGCAACCGTTTGTATCTTGAAGGAATGAAAGTAGTGTCGCAACTTCTTAGAAGCCCAGATAACTGCTAAACAAATCTTTTCTACCTCCACATATTTGGCTTCGTAAGGTAAGAACTTCTTGCTAAGATAATAAACTGCAAACTCTACACCAAAATAGTCTTCCTGAGACATCATAGCACCCACTGAGTTATCTTCCACAGCCAGGTACAGGATTAGTGGTTTGGCATGGCGTGGTGGTCTTAGTACCGGAGGTTTTAACAAATACTCCTTAATGGTGTCAAAGGCCAATTGACAGTCATTGTTCCATATCACCGGCTAATTCTTCCTAAGAAGCTTGAAAATAGGCTCACATACTGAAGCTAGCTTGGCAATAAATCGGCTGATGTACTGAAGCTTTCCTAGGAAACTTCTGACGTCCTTCTCCTTCTGGGGCACTGGCATCTCTCTTATGGCTTTGACTTTATCGGGATCTACCTCGATTCCCCTCTGGCTTACTACATGGCCTAACAACTTTCCTGATGTAACTCCAAAAATGCACTTCTTGGGATTGAGTCGCAGATCATACTTGCTAATCCTTTGAAAGAACTTTTCTAAAGCCTCAAAATGGCCTTCTCTGGTAGCTGACTTAATCATCATGTCATCAACGTACACCTCCACTTCTTTGTGGATTAAGTCATTGAGAACCTTGGTCGCCATCCTCTGATAGGTTGCTCCTGCATTCTTCAACCCAAAAGGCATAACCCGATAGGCATATGTCCCCCACTCGGTGATAAAGGCTGTCTTGATCCGGTCCACTATCTTGTTGAGAATTTGATTGTACCCTGCGTATCCATCCACAAAGCTATACATCATGCAAGCAGCAGCACTATCTACTAGCACATCAATATGAGGAAGAGGGAAATCATCTTTCGGACAGGCCTTGTTCAGGTCTCGATAGTCAACGCATACTCGAACCTTACCGTCTTTCTTGGCTACAGGAACCACATTAGCTAACCAGGTCGGGTATTGAACCTCTATCAGGAACTTGGCCTCAATCTGCTTATGGATCTCCTCTTTCACTTTCTGTGCCCATTCTGGCCTAAGTCTCCGAAGTTTTTGCTTGATTGGTTTAAACTCTGGGTAAGTTGGGATGGCATGTTCGGCAACATCTCGATCTATTCCCGGCATATCCTCATAGGTCCAGGCAAAGACTTTTTCATATTTTTTTAATATTCTCTCAAATTTTATTCTCTCTTCAGGAGTTATGTCTGATGCTAGCAAAATTTCCTTTGGATTTTCCAAAGTTCCGAGATTAAATGCAGTTGTGCCAGTTGAATTAATATCAAAAATGAATGCATCATGCTTATGATCATGCGCCATGAAATCATCAGAAACATCACACAAGTAAGCAAAGTTGTTCATCTCATTAACATAATCAGAAACATTAACATTGTCCTCAAAGAGTTCTGGTATAAAAAGAGAATCTAAATGACTATCAACTTTAGTCGACGCTGATGCTGCAGCTGACTGTGCTTTGGCTTCTTGATTTGGTGAAATCTTGAGATCTTCAATCTTTGGCTCTGGCTCCACTATCTTCTCCTTCCCCTTAAGTCTGGTGGCTAACAGCTTATCAGTGACGATCTCTTCAGGCTCATCCCTGTCCCATATGCTGCATTGGGTCATAATCTCCTCATCCCAAAAGTTCTCTACAGCTTTAACAACTCCGATCTCCCAATCAAAGACGTCGTTAAAAATTTCAAATCCAGGGATAATCTTCCCATCTACCCACTGCGGTTCTTCTTCTCCAGTGTAGGCACAAACCGATGATGATGGCACAAAGCTCTCCGAAATATGGGGAATCTTCCCTGACCCTTTCTTCTTACCATATTCTCCTTTGTAGCCCAACCCCTTTCGATCTTTCTGACCACGTGTAGTGATAGCATTCTGCAGCCCTTGTGACTCTTTTCCCAAACCAGCCCCTGGGAGGAAATGCATCTTTTTCAGCATATTCACCACTTGAGGGCTACCTTCTAGGTTTTGCTCTTCTTCGATCATCGATACATGAAAGCCACTGAATGGCTGATTAGAGATCTCTAAGGCAGACACTTGGTTCTCTCTTGCTGCTTTAATGGTCACTACTTCTCCTTCATGGGGTATTTTAATTATCTGGTGTAAGGTAGATGGCACTCCTCCTAACTTGTGAAACCACGGTCTACCAAGCAGAGCGGAAAAGTTTGCTGGGATCGGCAGAACCACAAAATCTGTTTCTGTCTCAATGGGCCCTGTCTTTACCAAAGCTTTGAAAATTCCCGATGCTTGCCTCCTGGAGTTGTCGTAGGCAGTGATGGTCAGGTCAGATTTGCTTAACATACTCTCATCCATCCCAAAGGCCTGAAGTGCCACCAAAGGGCAGACATTTATCGATGACCCGTCATCAACCATGACACAAGCGGTGTGTTTACCATTGATCTGTGCCTTGATGTACAAAGGTCGATTGTGGTTACGACCCTCTGTTGGTAGGTCTGCATCAGAAAAAACCAACTTCTCCCCGGATCCCCCCTTTACAAGGTCTAGAAGCTCGGATGGAGAGATTGTAGTTGCTACGGTGGATACGCTCAATGCTTCGACTAACTTCTGTCTGTGAGAGGGAGATTGTCTCAAGAGATCCCAAATAGATATCTGAGCCGTGGTCTTTTTCAGTTGCTTCACTATTGAATTTTCTTCCGGCTCTTTCTCTGCGATTGCTTGTGCTGGGTCTTGCTGCTTCTCAACTTCTGGAATGACCCTCCCACTTCTTGTTACTGCTTCTACTCTTTCTTCTTCCTCTGAATCCCATGGATCCGACACTAACTCAGTTAACCCCAAAAGCGGCGTCCTTCTTAACCGTCCGTCGGGACCTCTAGACCACCCAGGAGAATCTATGATGGCTGAAATGCAAAAATTGTTAAGATGATGCATGATTAAAATGCAATGCATGCTCGTGCTGATGCAACATAGACAAACACATGCAAGCAGATAGATCTTTCCAACCTTGTATCTCCCACACACGTGGTAATGCGGTCTCTTTCCTAGGTGGGCTTGATCCATGGGTTAACGGGGAACCCAATGGACACGTATGGTGCGCGGTGAAAAACCGGCAGCATAACAGCTCCTATCTAATGTACATACGTATGGGTGTTTGGCAATTATGTATTTAAAAAATTCAACTTAACTAAGATGGGCCCACCAGGGCATGAAAGCCTTTGATGAATACCATTTAATTAAATTGATTTCGTTTAATATATGATGGCCCATATAGCAAGCATAGTATTACGGTACATTTCACCTAGTGGAAGTATCTATTGCCATTACATGAGCTTTGGACAAGGGAGATGTTACTTTAAGGCTACCCAAGCATGATCCCTGCCGACGGGTCTAGCTCATCACAAGCATAGCGGCCGGTCGGGTCGTCATTTTGATATACCATTGAGGTACGTGTCTTGGGCTGGTGATTATCCTTAACACTTCCCCAAATTGAGTGAAAATGAGGTCGTGCTTCGGGAACGCACCGGGGCTTGAAAAGGGACCAAACTAACTTAATCTAAAGCTCTAATGAGATGATATGCAATTTTGAGATAAAGCGAATTTATGAATTAAATTTTAACCATAAATGTTAAACGAGGTATTTTCAAATTGAAATCTCGAACCATATCGTCCCCAGTGGAGTCGCCACTGTGACGCGCACCGGATCCCGAGCGCCGCCCTTTCGGGCCGCCCGCACGTGGGCGATCGGGGCATTTGCGGGTCCGTTGACATCTTGCGATAAATCGCAAGTGCGTCTATGTTGGGCAACAAGGAGGTATCATGGAGTCGCCACCCAATAGAACATTGGGAAAGTTTCTCTCGCCTCGGAGAGCCTAAGACTTGCGCATTTTATCCATATTGGGCCATGAGGCCTAGGATTAGCGCTAAAGCCTCGTGACCCAAGAAGTATTTTGGAGGATAACCTCTAACCTCTCGAGCCCAAAGACCAGAGCTGGGTCCGGGATTTCTCATCTATTTCTACCTCGATTAATTTATGATCAAATTTTAATATCATTAATTCGCTCTCTCTCCACACTATGCAGTTTAATTAAAAGGCGTATTTATTCACATTTTGAAAGCAATAAATGAGCAAAATAAATGTCAAAGAGATAAATTACAATAATACAAGGAGAGGAATACAACTCCCATTTAAAAGTGCGAACATGCATAAAACCGGGGAATTTATTAATCATGAGGACTTTGGTCCCCGCATGCACAATTAAAGAAAATATTCTGGATGTGATGATCTTATTTGGGATGAAAACTGGGACATTGGTCCCGCTTTATTATGAAAGATCCAAGTTAATTTAGTAAAAATATTTTGGTGATTTTTATTTTGGTGCGCATAAGAAAACATTTTATTCAATGAATATATACAAGGAAATTAAAATAAAATGAAAATTAAAAATGTATAAAGAAAATACCAAAACCCCGCAACTCCTTCTTCATGTGCATGGATGCTCAATTGAAAGTAAAAACAATGATGTGCAACCAAAAATAAAACAAAAGAAATTCATGTTAGTGATTAAGCCAACAAAATAATATGACATAAAAAGATAATATGTACCATGAGAATATAATATGCATAAAATAATCATGATGTAATTTAACATGCATAGAATAATTAAGATGCAATTTAACATGCATAGAATAATTAAGATGCAATTTAACATGCATAAGGTGAGAAAGTATCATGGCACATGCGACTTATTAATATTAGTAATTAACGTGCATGGAAAATTAGTGACAATCAATTTTACTATAGTTAAGGCATGAATTAAAAATGTAACATGAGAATAACACAACTTAACATGCATGACTAGCATAAAATAATGATTATAACACTCATACATGCAAAAGAAAGCATAATAATAAACATGATATAGCATTAAGAAATTAAAGGTATTTACAACCTAAAACATGCATAATTACATGAACAAAAAATAATTTGACATAAAAAAGATAATAGAATTTAAAAAGCTTATTTGTTATATGAATAATTGAAGATAAAAAAAATAAGAAGAAGAATATGGAGACTAAGAGAATTTACATGTTTGATATGTTAATTGGAAGCCAAAATAAATGAAATTAACAAGAGAATTAATGAGTAAAGCCAAGAATAATTACCCTCAAATTCAGTTTTGAAGAATTGAAGATAGAAGTGTTGAATTCCTTGTCTTCTCTTGTGAAAATCCTTAGAAAATAGCTTGAAAACTTGAAGAAAAGCTCTTGGAAACAAGTGTGTAAGATAGATTTTTTTCCTCTCAAATTAAAGCTCCAAAATTCAGTTTTTTCCTCCAAAATGTTCCTAGTTCGTCCTCTCCTTGTTCTGAATTTTTCTAGTGTTTTTTTCCATCAAAAACTACCCAAAAACCACAAAAAACCGTCCAAAAACGGTTGAAAATCGAGTGGGGGTCGAAAAATGGGCGAAATGGGCGAAATGGGGCGATTTCGGCGAGAGATCGTGCGCGTCGCGCACGTTTCCGCGCGATCTGCGCGGAGTTTCCGCGCACGACGTGCGCGGGGCGAGCGACGCCCTGCGCGTCGCTCCCGCGCACGGAAATTCGCGACGGCCCTTGGCCGTCGCCTTTTCGTCGCGATTATTTTCCCCCATTTTCCATTTTTCCTACTTTCTTCATTTTTTCATCATTTTTCACCCTTTTTTTTTTATTTTTATTTTTTTTTTATTAAAATACCCTCAACCTAAAACACACTTTTTCTTCTTCAAAATAATTTAAAAAAATATTTTTAAAATATTTTTAAAATACCCTTTTTACTCACCGAAAAGACAAGGAAAATCACTTATGAACTCCAATCTTTTTGCCTATAAGCCGGCATAGCTAAATTTCATCATCGGGTAATCCTGATCAAGGCTACTCGGGACCCAGTGTCTACAGATGCGTGAACCGAACGAAGAAAAAATAGCGCAACTCGAACAAAGAAATACAATCACGACCCGTGAAGGGGAATCACGACACGGACGACTCCAAGTGACTCGATCGGACAAAACTACAGAAGCCAAAAGCCAGAGCACGACTCGAACGGGAATTCACGACTCAAACGGGGATTCAAGACTCGCACGAAAACACAACTGGACGAAAGCGTAGGTTAAATCCGATCGGGCAAAAAGAATACTATCCGATCAGGAAAAGCGAGAATAAATCTGATCGGGAAAGTAATAGGAACAAAAGCAAAAGCATGACTCGATCAAGAAGGTCACGACTCGAACAAAATACAGATACAACCATACGAACACAAAAAATAGGGACGAATAGAGTATCTATAACAGACTAGCAAACATAACCATATGCCATCAAAACATGTATAATTAGATAACTACCATGCTTGTATATATATATATAACCACCATAAAAATGCGATAAACAAGTTAAGAAGATCAAACAGGAAATATTTAATATATACAAAGAACAGAAAACTCACTGGTTCAACAAAACGAAGAAGAAGAAGTAAACAGAAAGAAAGAAAAAGGAAAAGAAGAAGAGAGAACGAAAATAGAAGAAAAGAAGTAGCTAGTGAGTATTTACCCTCAGATATTTGATCTTTGATCTGCAAATAAAGTTTTTGATTTCCTCGTTGCTTTTTGTTGAAATGAAAGTTAAAAATAGAGCCTTTAAAACGTTTTTGATGGAGATCATGTTCAAAGAAAAAATCAAGACAATGGGTTTTCAAAATACTAAAGACTCCTTTCTTTTACTCTCAAAATCGATCTCAGGATGCTCTCAAAACCGTCTACCAATTTTTTTCTTTTTCAGTCGTTCTCTCTTTTTTTTGTATTTTTTTTCTCCCTCTGCTCTCCAATAATTCTTCTTCCTCAATCTCAAATTTTCAACTCTTTAAATGTCATTTGACAGGATTAGTTGTTTTTCCTACCAAATCCCATGTAAAGCCATACTTTTACACCAAGCCTCCATGAAAAACGGAAGAAAAACGTGCTGAAGAGGAGCACACGTGAGGCAGCAGGTGAGAGGAGCTCCTCACCTGAGAGCTGGGCCTCACGTGGTGAGGCAGCATCTCACCCAAATGTGATGGGCCTCACCAACGTGAGGCTCCATCTCACATGGGTGAGATGGGCTTCACCCACAGGCCCCCCAAAACTCAAATCATCTTCAACCCCCTTTTTTTTATAAAAACAAAAAAACAAAATGAACAATATTTTTATTTTTTTTTCAAGGAAACCATTACTTCCATTTGTCTATTCGCCCTTGAACAGGCATCATTCTCATCATTGGATAACTTCGGTCTGAACTGCCTCAGGACCCGGTGTCTACAGTTGTCCCTAGTTTTGGGGAATGTAGTGCCCGGGTGCCTAGGTGAGCCAAAACTCAAAAAAAGAGAGAAGAGATGCGTACCTGAGGCAGTCGTCTTCTTGAACTGGGTGGAGTGTCGAGTCTATTTCAGACTTACAAAACGCGAGGGTTGCTCTTCTGAGCGGAGTTGTTCTTCTGAACTGCATCGAGCCGAGGCTTACAAAGTGCGAAAGCTGTTCTTCCGAACTGCACCGAGCCCGTTCAAGGCTTACAAAGTGCGAGGTGTTCTTTCGAACTGCACCAAGCCCGTTCTAGGCTTACAAAATGCGGGGTTGCTCTCTGAGCGGCATCGAGCCCGTTCTAGGTTTACAAAGTGCGAGGGTGTTCTTTCGAACTGCATCGAGCCCGTTCAAGGCTTACAAAGTGCGAGGTGTTCTTCCAAACTGCACTGGGCCCGTTCTAGGCTTACAAAGTGCGGGGTTGCTCTCTGAGCGGTACCGAGCCCGTTCAAGGCTTACAAAGTGCGAGGTTGCTCTCTGAGCGGGATGTGGTTTTCTTGGATATTTCCTACAAAGCTATGTGCATCAAAGTATATACAAGAAAGTGTGTGCATGATATGAGATGTAGATGTTTGTAAAAATGAATGGACTATGTCCTAGATGGTCAAGGGTCCATTAGGGATACAGCTTGGATGCTCCATTATGCCCCCAAGGATCCACAAGAGTGTCGTCTTGGCTTCAGGGACTCTGACCCAAAACCTATTCTAAAAGATTCGTTAGGCGTGCATCTCTCCTCCGTCGACGATCATATACCCAAGGTTCTGACTCACGTCCCTACCTCTGAAGTAATGTCGCCTTATTGCTCCGGGCGTCAAAAGTCATTATTTTAAAGGTAGTGCGTCCCTTGTGGATTTTCACATTAGCTTTTCTTAGCGGGAAATGTGTCCTTTCGGATTTTCACACAACCCTATACCTTATTTTTTGCCTGGAATGGACCCAACCCAATCCAGCAGCTTTTATTTTATTTTATTTTATTTTTACAGAACAGACTGCCTGTTTTTAGGTTTTCACCCTGCCCTTTGGCCTAACTTTTGCTTAGAGCGCGAGTCACGGTTTTCATCTCTAACGGCTTTTTTTAAAGAGAGGATTCTCAAAAAATAGTCACTAGATAGATCAATGATGTATTACTTTGAAAGACAGAATTACAAGACCAATGAAAATGCAAACGAAACTCTTTTATTCATTGCAAAATTATGTACAGTTCTATATGATTTCATCATACATGATCTTCTTTTGATAAGAATTCAAAAGCACAAGACTACACCTAATCTCGGAATAGATCTTGTAAGCATCAAACTCCTGTTATCAATCAGCCCTCTCGGGTTTTCTCGATTGAACATTTTCTCTTGGCCCTTAATTTTTGCCCAGGATGCCTTTTTTCAGTTTTCACCCTGACAAAGCGCCCAATTTTAGCAAGGCCGCCTTTTTTCGGTTTTTGACCCGCGGGGCAATTATTCTCTTCTTTTTTATTTTAGCCTTAGCCATGGAATCTTTTTAATCTGTAGACATTGACCAATTCTTTGAATTCATTCCCATCACTGTCTGCTAAAATTGCTGCTCCCTTTGTCAGTAACTTCTTCAGCACAAATGGACCTTCCCAGGTTGGCCTGAATTTTCCACGTATGTCTGGCACTCCTAGCCTCATCATCTTAAAGACCAAATCCCCTTCTTTCAATGGATGCCTCCTTACCTTCTTGCCAAATGACCTAGCTAGCCTCTTCTGATAAACCTGATTGTGATAATATGCCCGCAACCTATCTTCATCCAACAGATTCGACTACAATAGTCGCTGCTGTGCCCATTCTGTCTCCGAAATCTCAGCTTTCATGGCTACCCTTAAAGATTTTAGCTCAATTTCAATTAGCAAAACTGTTTCAGTTCCATATACCAGAGAGAAAGGCATCACTCCCGTAGAGGTTCTTACTGTCGTTCTATAACCCCAGAGTGCAAAAGGTAGCTTTTCTACCCAGTCTTTATAGCTCTAAACCATCTTGGCTAATATTCTCTTAACATTCTTGTTTGCCGCTTCAACTGCGCCATTAGCCTGAGGTTGGTAAGGAGAAGACTTGTGATGCTGGATTCCATCCTTCTAGAGCATCTGTTTAGTCTCTGCTAAGAATTGTACCCCATTATCAGACACAATATGGTGCGGGAGGCCATATCTGCATATCAAATTCCATTCAATGAACTTAGCCATGTCCCTAGCATCAACCTTCTTAAAAGATTCAGCTTCAATCCATTTAGTGAAGTAATCGATGGCAACCACAATAAATCTGTGCCCATTAGAAGCTGCGGGACGTATCTCGCCTATGATGTCTATTCCCCAGGTTGCAAATGGCCATGGAGATGTCAGATTATGTAGCTCTGAAACTGGCACATGTCTCAAATTCGCGTACTGCTGGCATAACTGGCATTGCTTCACATATTTTGAACAATCAGTGTCCATTGTGAGCCAATAAAATCCTTGGCGCATGATCTTCTTTGCTAAGGCCAGACCATTCATGTGAGTTCCACAAACACCGGCAGGAATCTCTTCTATAATCCTTTCGGCTTCTTTCTTCGCCAAACATCTTAACTGGATACCATCCGCTTGCCTCTTATATAAAGTTCCATCCACACTGATGAACTGAGAGGATAACTTTCTAATCATTCTCTGGTCTTTCTTAGTGGCTTCTTCTAGAAAAATTGAACATTCTAAGTAGTTCTGAATATCATAATACCAAGGCTTCCCATTAGTGACCTCAACATCCATTATCTGCTCATCTTCAAAATAAGGCTTTTTCACACTAGAGATCAGCACGGGTCTCATAGCAACCCCTGTTGGGTTATCCCACATAAAAACTAACGTCGCGAGAGCATCAGCCAACTGATTTTCATCCCTGGGAACGAAGTGAAAAGTGCAGGTCTCAAACTGGCTACTCAACATTTTCAAGTGCTTCACATAAGGCAACAACCTCTCTTCTTTGACCGACCATTCCTCTCTGACCTGATGAAGTACTAAGGATGAATCTCCGAAGACTTATGTGGTCTTTGCCCCCAGACCAAGCAACGCTTCCAATTCGAAGATGCAAGCTTCATATTCCGCCTCATTATTGGTCGCCTTGTACCTCAACTTCTTGGCTAATGGTAGCTTTTCTCCATCCGGGGTTATAAGAATAATCCCTGCTCCTGCCCCCTTTCTGTTAACCGGCCCATCAAAGAACATCTGCCACCCTTGTACCATTATGGCCACGACATCTTCATCTGGGAAATTATATTCGAACTGGTCTCCTTCAATAGAGTGTTCAGCCAAGAATTCAGCTACAGTTCTTCCTTTAATGGTTTTCCTGGTAATGTATTCAATATCGAACTCTTACAATAGTAATAACCATCTTCCCATCTTTCCTAGTAGAGAGGGTGCCTGTTGAAGGTACCTAAGCGGGTTATACTTGGCAACTGCTTGCACGCTGAAACAGTGAAAGTAGTGTCATAACTTCTTAGAAGCCCAGACTACGGCTAAGCAAATTTTTTCCACTTCAACATATTTGGCTTCATATGGCAGGAATTTCTTGCTAAGGTAATAAACCGCAAACTCCACTCCAAATTCATCCTCCTGGGCCCTCATGGCACCCACTGAGCTGTCTTCTATTGCTAAATAAAGGATTAGTGGCTTGGCACGGCATGGTGGTCTTAAGACAGGTGGGTTTAAAAGATAGTTCTTTATAGTATCAAAGGCTAGTTGGCAATCATCATTCCATACCACCGGTTGATTCTTCCTGAGAAGCTTGAAGATGGGCTCACATACTGAGGCTAGCTTGGCGATGAACCGACTGATGTACTGAAGTTTTCTCAGGAAACTCCTAACCTCTTTCTCTTTTTGGGGTGCTGGCATTTCTCTAATAGCCTTGACCTTATCAAGATCTACTTCTATTCCTCTTTGACTTACCACATGGCCCAATAGCCTGCCTGAGGTAACTCCAAAAATGCACTTCTTGGGGTTAAGGCACAGGTTGTACTTACTGATCCTTTGAAAGAACTTTTCCAGAGCTTCAAAGTAGCCTTCTCTGGTGGCTGACTTAAACATCATGTCATCTACATATACCTCTACCTCTTTGTGAATCAAGCTATCCAGGATTCTTGTTGCCATTCTCTGATAAGTTGTACCCACATTCTTTAATCCGAAAGGCATAAACCTATCGGCAAATGTTCCCCATTCTGTGATGAAGGCTGTCTTAATTCGATCAATTATCTTATTGAGGATCTAATTATAACCTACATAACCATCCACGAAGCTATATATCATGCATGCAGCTACACTATCTACCAGTACATCTATATGAGGCAGTGGAAAGTCATCCTTCAGATAGGCTTTATTCAAGTCCCGATAACCCACACATACGCGGACCTTTCCATCCTTCTTAGCCGTAGGAACTACATTAGCTAACCAAGTCGGGTACTAAACTTGTCTGCCTATGGATCTCTTCTTTTACCTTTTGTGCCTATTATGGCCTAAGTCTTCTGAGCTTCTGCTTGACAGGTTTAGACTCTGGGTAAGTTGGAATAGCATGTTCGGCGACCTCTCGATCGATCCCTGGCATGTCCTTATAAGTCCAGGCAAAGACCTTTTATATTTTCTTAAAATTCTCTCAAAGTTTATTCTCTCCTCAGGAGTTATATCTGATGCTATCAAAATTTTCTTTGGGCTTTCCAAAGTTTCAAGATTAAACGTAGCTGTGCTAGTTGAATTAATATCAAAAATAAATGCATCATGTTTATGATCATGAGAAATGAAATTATCAGAAAGATCACACAAATAAGCAAAGTTGTTCATATTATTAATAAAATCAGAAATATTAACATTGTCTTCATAAAAAAGTTCTGGCATAAACAGACTATCTAGATGACTATTATCTTCATCTTCTGTTGATGTTGATGTTGCAGTGGACTGTGCTTTGGCCTCTTTGCTTGATGAAGGCTTTTCAGCTATCTCTAGTGATATCCTTAGATCTTCAATCCTCAAATCTGGCTCTGCCATATTCTCTTTCCCCTTCAACCGGGTGGCTAGCAGCTTCTCAGTAACGATCTCCTCGGGTTCTTCTCTATCCCAAATACTGCACTAAATCAAAATCTCTTCGTCCCAGAAATCCTCTGCAGATTTGATTACCCCAACATCCCAGTCGAAGACATCACTAAATATTTCAAACCCTGGAACAATCTTTCCATTCACCCATTGAAGCTCTTCCTCTCCGGTATAAGCACATACTGAGGACGCAGGAACAAAAGTTTTTGAAATATGGGAGATCTTTTCTGACTTCTTCTTCTCGCCGCGTTCACCTTTATACCCCAAACCCTTTTGATCTTTCTAGTCTTGAGTAGTGATAGTAGATTGCAGCCCTTGTGAGTTCTTTCCCAGACCAGCTCCTGGAAAAAAGTGCATCTTTTTCATCATATTTACCACCTGAGGGGTACCTGCTAAACTTTGCTCTTCTCCTATCATGGACACATGAAAGCCACTAAACGGCTGGTTTGAAATCCCCAAAGCAGACACCTGATTTTCTCTCGCCGTCTTAATAGTCACCACCTCTCCTTCATGTGGTATCTTAATCATCTAGTGTAAGGTAAATGGCACTCCTCCTAATTTATGGAACCACGACCTTCCAAGTAGAATTGTGAAATTGGCTGGAATAGGCAAAATCGCAAATTCTGCTTCCGTCTTAATAGGTCCCGTCTTAACCAGAGCTCTAAATGTTCCCGAGGCTTGTCTTCTAGAATTATCATAGGCTGTGATGGTCAAATCAGACTTACTAAGCTTGCTTTCTTCCAACCCAAAAGC
This sequence comes from Excoecaria cochinchinensis, assembly GCA_947683425.1. NCBI lineage: Eukaryota > Viridiplantae > Streptophyta > Magnoliopsida > Malpighiales > Euphorbiaceae > Excoecaria > Excoecaria cochinchinensis. The sequence continues at coordinate 23,122,432 of CANTUQ010000146.1, forward strand.
CTGAAGTGCCACCAAAGGGCAAACATTTATAGATGAGCCATCATCCACCATGACACAAGCGGTGTGCTTACCATTGATTTGTGCCTTGATGTACAACGGCCGGTTGTGATTTTGGCCCTCAGTTAGTAGGTCAGCATCAGAATACACCAATCTCTCTCCTGATCCCCCTTTGACTAGATCTAGCAATTCGGATGAAGAAATAGTGGTGGCCATGGTAGATTCACTCAAAGCCTCAACCAACCTCTGCCTGTGTGAAGGAGACTATCTTAAAAGGTCCCATATGGATATCTGACCCGTTGTCTTCTTCAACTGCTTTACTATTTAATTCTCTTCTGGCTCTCTTTCTGCTAGTGTGTGCACTGGTTCCTGTGACCTTTCTACCTCCGGGACCACTCTACCACTCCTCGTCACAGCCTTTACTTCTTTCCCTTCTCCATCTGATTCCCATAAGGCTACAGACTTTTCTTCTTTCTCCTCATCTTCATCTTCTTCACCACTCTCACTGGTAGACCAACAATCTATTTCCCCCACGAACATCCTTTCTTCATCAACCCCATGGCGAGTAACAGCAACATATTCATTCCCATATAGATCCTGCAAGACATACCATTCGGGTAGATTTGACCCAATCATGAAAACGGGTGGTGGCACAGCATTATAGTTGGACTTCTTCTTACTCTCTCTTCGTTCTTTGTCAGTGATCTATTTGTTGTCGATCAGATCTTGTATCTGGTGCCACAGCATTATGCAATTATCTGTTAGATGTCCGGTATGCTGGTGATAGTCGCAATATTCATTCTCTTTATGCCCCGGCTGTCCTTGGTTCCTAGCTGGCCTGGGTGGTAGGGGCTGCAGCTTCCCCTCTTTCATCAATCTTCTTAACACCCACGATAAAGGCCGACCCAAATTCGAGAAGTATCTCTGACTCACACCCGTTGCCGATACCTCAGCCGTCTTCCCACTTTGATTTCCACTACTAGAGCTCGTTGGCTTAGTTGCCCTCTGATTAGCATAACCACTCTTGGCATAAGCTTCACTATTGGCCTTTCTCAAAAGGTACTCTCCCTTAGCCTCAATAGCGATGTCTTTCAAAGATTCCCAGTCTCTTAATCCTTTCATCTTTAATCCATCCCTCAGATACGGGCTCACATTTTTTATGAACAGCCGAATCTGGTCTTGAGGATCTAGTTTGTGCTTCATCTCCATAACTCGATTTCTCCAACGAGTGAGGTATTCATGAAAAGACTCCCCCGCCTTTTGCCACAATAGCTCCAAATCTTTCAGAGTTACTTCCATTCTCGTACTACAATCATATTGTCTGAGGAACTCCTCTGCCAATAAATCCCAATCCTCTTTCGTTCTTCAATCTAGCCCATGGTACCAATCCATTGCTGGGTCGATTAAGCTCAGACAAAAATACTCAATCTTTTGTCTCTTAGTTAAAGTAGTACCCTTCATCACCAACGAGTACTACTTTATGTGTGCAGTGGGATCAAAAGTGCCATCGAATTTAGAAATATCAGGCATTTTGAAGTTCTAAGGTATTAGATCATCACTATCTAGTTCTCGGTCCTCGAGATTCATCCCTCCTCCTACCTTCAACATCCTCGTCATAGCTTTAAATTTTTCCTCCATTTTCCTCCATATTGCATCTTCCAACTTGGGCGATTTTCCCTTTACTACCGTCTGTTCCTCTTGATCCTCCCATAAGTCTACCACAGATTTAGGGCCTTCCCTCTGCTCAATAGGCGCTGGCGCTCTTAGCTCAACTGCAGGTGGATCGACCGCAGCCGGGCGATCCTCTCTAGCAACCCCTTGCTCATCTTGTTCTCTAACTGGAGCAGCAACCTGTTGCCCCGCCAGTGGGGCTAAAGTAGTGGCAAGGTTGCCCATTATCACCATCATCCTGGCCTCAAACTCTTCCATTCGCTTCCCTACTTCTTCAGCAATCATTGCCCTAGTTGCATCAGAACCACTTGCTGGATTAGACATACTTATATCAACTGATGATTCAGAAGACAAGATCTCACTACCCTCTGATAAGGAATCCGAACTCTAATCTGAAACCAACTCTGATAATCCCAAAAGTGAAATCTTCCTTAATCGGCCGTCAGGACCTCTAAACCACCTGGATGAATCTATGATGGCTGCAAAACACATCTCTGTTAGGATGATGCATGACTTGAGGTGCAATGCACGGCCGTGCTGGTGCAGTAGAGACAAACACATGCAAGCAGATAGATCCTTCCAACCTTATTTCTCCCACACACGGGGTCGTGCAGTCTCTTTCCTAGGTGGGCTTTATCCAAGGGTTAACAAGGAACCCATTGGACATGTATTAGTGCACGATAAAAAATCGGCAGCATAACATCTCTTGGCTAATGTACATACGTATAGATGTTTGGCCATTATGTATTTAAACAATTCAACTAAATTAAGATGGGTCCACCGGGGCATGAAAGCCTTTGATGAAGACCATTTAATTTGATTGATTTTGTTCAATATATAATGTCCCAAGTAGCAAGCATAATATTACGGTACATTTTACCTAGGGAGAGTATTTATTGCCGTTACATGTGCTTTGGTCAAAAGGTGGTGTTACTTTAGGTCTACCCAAGCATGGTCCCTACCAACGAGTCTAGCTCATCACGAGCATAGCGACCAATCGGATCTCCATTTGATATACCATTTGATGGTACGAGGCTTGGGCTGGTGATTATCCCAAACACTTCCCTACAATGAGTGAAAGTATGGTTGTGTTTTAGGAACGCACCGGGGTAGATAAGGGACCAACTAACATATTCTAAGGCCCTAATGTATGTAATGCAATTTTGATTAGAAGTAGAATTTTTGATTCTTAATAACTCAATTATAATTTTAACTTAAGTCACTTTTGAAGTGAAGTTTCGATCATCCCAAGTGGAGTCGCCACTGTGACGCGCGCTGGAACCAGCAAGGCCATCATTGAATCCGCTTTTAGGATTCGAGGGATTGGTTTGCATTTTTTATGATCTTGGACATCATGAGTCATTTTGGATGCCTCCTTTCCAATAGAACATTGGAAAGGATCATTTAGATCCACAATGCCTTTAGGCACCTTTTGAAGTATTTTGGAGTCGCCACCCAATTTACAAGAAATTGGGAGAGGTCTCTAACCTCTATTGGTCTAAACCAGAGAAGGTGTTCGGAACTTCACTCTTATTAATGACTTTAAGTTTTATAAATGAGTTTTTAAGAAATCCAAATTCCATCTCTCATCTCACGCGGTAATGCAATAAATTAAAAGCGCATTCATTCATATAGGAAAGCGATAAATAAAGCAGTAAATAAATAAATAAATAAATAAAAATAAATTAAATAACAAATAGGACAGAACAATCCCCCAATAAAAAAATAATAAATAAATAAAAATGGGACAAAACAATCCCCAATAAATAAATAAAGGATACAAATAAATAAAACTTGCTCAAAATAAACAAGTAAATATAAAATAATCAAAATGTAACATACATAAATCGGGTCATGAATTATAGGAACATTGATTCCTTTTTATTTATTAGAAAATTGGAGAATTATTTTTAGGATATTGATTGGAAAAAACCGGGATGAGTGATCCCATTTTATGAAAACTACTTCTCCATTTTGATAGTAAAGTTTTATTGGCTAAAATAGGACATTGGTCCAATTTATTAAGAGAAATTCACAAGTTATTAATTTAAAAAAAAACATGATTTTTCATAATGTGGATAATTAAAATTCATTTTACATACAAAATAAATAAATAAAAAATAGAACAATATACAGAAAATGTAATGAAAATGCAAACCCCGAAATTTGGATGATCTTTAATTATCCGGTTCTCCGACCCGAGCGCAACTCGCGAAGATAAATAATTTTCAAGATAATAAAACAACAAAAAATGATATTGAAAATATTAGTAATAATTCGGAAAATTAATCAAATAAATATAAAGTTAGAGAACATGCAAAAATAATTAACAAATGTACATAAGATAAAATAGGATTAAATTAAATATGTCAATTTTATATGCAAACAATTCACATGTGAGATAGATTAAAAAAAATAATAAGTCATGCTAGCATAATAATAATAAAGATAACAATACTAAAAAATATATTAATAAAATAATGGCAATAATAATAATCTTTGAAAATATATTAATGTGAAATATCAATAATAATTAAGCTAAGTTAAAATAGTAACATGGAATAAATAAAATAAAACAAAAGAGGACGAAATAAGCCATAGGATGAAAACTTAAAATGAATAAGTAATCACGTGAAGACCAAAATGAACACAAAGAAAGAAAACTAAGATGAATAAAATAACAAATAACGTGATTGGCTATACTAAAGGACAAAAAAAGCCCAAAGTAATAAGAAAAACAATGAAAAAAGAAGAAATAGAGAGATGGTGGTGAAGCATTAGTGCACGACTACGTGTAAGTGATGCACGAGTCGTGAAGGCAGCGGCCAAAAGCGGGGATGCGTGAACCGAACGAAGAAAAAATAGTGCGACTCGAACAAAGAAATACAATCACGACTCGTGAAGGGGAATCACGACACGAACGACGCCAAGTGACTCGATAGGACAGAACAACAGAAGCCAAAAGCCAGAGCACGACTCGGACGGGAATTCACGACTCGAACAGGGATTCACGACTCGCACGAAAACACAACTCGATGAATGCGTATGCAAAATCCGATCCGGCAAAAAGAATACTATCCGATCGGGAAAAACGAGAATAAATCTGATTAGGAAGCTGCGATCCGATCGGAAAAGTAATAGGAAGAAAAGCAAAAGCACGACTCGATCAAGAAGGTCACGACTCGAACAAAATACAGATACAACCATACGAACACAAAAAAATAGGGATGAACAGAGTATCTATAACAGACTAGCAAACATAACCATATGCCATCAAAACATGTATAATCAGATAACTACCATGCTTATATATATATATATATATATAACCACCATAAACATACGATCAACAAGTTAAGAAGATCAAACAGGAAATATTTAATATATACAATATATACAAAGAACAGAAAACTTACTGGTTCAACAAAATGAAGAAGAAGAAGTAAACAGAAAGAAAGAAAAAGGAAAAGAAGAAGAGAGAACGAAAATAAAAGAAAAGAAGTAGCTAGTGAGTATTTACCCTCAGATATTTGATCTTTGATCTGCAAATAAAGCTTTTGATTTCCTCGTTACTTTTTTCTTGAAATGGAAGTTAAAAACAGAGCCTTCAAAACATTTTTGATGGAGATCATGTTCAAAGAAAAAACCAAGACAATGGGTTTTCAAAATACTAAAAACTCCTTTCTTTTACTCTCAAAATCGATTTCAGGATGCTCTTAAAACCGTCTACCAATTTTTTTCTTTTTAAGTCGTTCTCTCTTTTTTCTGTATTTTTTTTCTCCCTCTGCTCTCCAATAATTCTTCTTCCTCAATCTCAGTTTTTTAACTCTTTAAATGTCATTTGACAGGATAAGTTATTTTTCCTACCAAATCCCATGTAAAGCCATACTTTACACCAAACCTCCATGAAAAACGGAAGAAAAATGTGCTGAAGAGGAGCACACGTGAGGCAGCAGGTGAGAGGAACTCCTCACCTGAGAGCTGGGCCTCACGTGGTGAGGCAGCATCTCACCCAAATGAGATGGGCCTCACCAATGTGAGGCTCCATCTCACATGGGTGAGATGGGCGTCACCCACAGGCCCCCCAAAACTCAAATCATCTTCAACCCCCTTTTTTTTTTAAAAAACAAAATGAACAATATTTTTATTTATTTTTTTTTTAGGAAACCATCACTTCCATTTATCTATTCATCCTTGAATAGGCATCATTCTCATCATCGGGTAACTTCGGTCTGAACTGCCTTAAGATCCGGTGTCTACAGGTAGCACCGATCATTTTCTTACTAATTGCCCGAATTTGTATGAGAATACCCAAGGCGAGCAGGAAGCAAGTCGAGCTGGGTCGAATGTTCCTCAAGGCAGTCGTCCTAGAGGTAGAGGTCGGGGTCATGGTGGACGGCCTCGGGAAAGATATACTTCTAAGACCGTTGATCGTCCAGTACCTGCGGCTGCAAGAGCATATGCAATGAGAGCTCGTGATGACCAGGATGATCCGAAAGTTATAGCTGGTAGGTTCTTACTTTTCAGTACTGAGATGCATGCATTGATAGATCCGGGTTCTACCCATTCTTATCTGTGTTCTAATAAGTTGAATGATGAATTGTCTAATGAAGATAAATTAGATTATGAGATTTATGTCACTAGTCCGTTAGGGCAGAGTGTAAGAGTAAATCGGGTATGTCGGAATTGTCCATTAATGGTGCAAGGTAAGGAATTTCTAGTTGAGTTGATTAGGCTACCATTTCATGAGTTCGACCTTATTTTTGGCATGGATTGGTTATCCAAGCACAGAGCTATAGTGGATTGTCAGAGGAAAATAATGGTGCTCAAGGGTAAGGATCAAATGCCGGTGGTTGTAAGAGGTATAGGAAGTAACTCGCTGCATAGTGTAATTTCGGCCATCAAAGCAAAATGGTTTATGAGGAAGGGATGTGAAGCGTATTTGGCTTTAATTTTAGATTCTCGAAGAGGACAAATAAAGATACAAGATATTTCGGTAGTAAGAGATTTTGTGGATGTGTTTCCAGAGGAATTACCGGGTTTGCCACCAGAGAGAGGTAGAATTGTCTGTGGATATTGTGCCAGGTGCAGCTCTGATTTCTAAGATTCCATATAGGATGGCTCCGATGGAATTGAAGGAGTTGAAAAGTCAGTAGCAAGAGCTCTTGGATAAAGGTTTTATTCGACCTAGTGTGTCGCCGTGGGGTGGTCCGGTTCTATTTGTCAAGAAAAAGGATGGTACTCTGAGAATGTGTATTGATTACTAGCAGATCAACAAGGTTACGGTGAAGAATAAGTATCCGTTGCCTCAGATTGAGGATCTTTTTGATCAGCTTTGAGGAGCTAGAGTGTTTTCGAAGATAGATTTGAGATTAGGGTATTATCAGTTGAGAGTCAAGGATCCGGATGTGGTAAAGATGGCTTTTCGAACGCGTTATGGTCACTATGAATTTTTGGTGATGCCATTTGGTCTGACTAACGTGCCCGCAACTTTTATGGATTTAATGAATAGGGTATTCAGTCAGTATTTGGATCGTTTTATTGTAGTATTCATCGACGACATCTTGGTATATTCTAAGGATGAAAAGGAACATGAAGAACATCTGAGATTGGTATTGCAAGTGTTGAGAGACCATCAGTTGTATGCCAAGCTTAGTAAGTGTGAGTTTTGGTTGAAAGAAGTGACATTTCTTAGACATGTGGTTTCGGTAGAAGGTATCCGAGTAGATCCATCCAAGATTGAAGCTATTGTGGACTGGTTGCCACCGAAGTCTGTACCAGAAGTGAGGAGTTTTCTAGGATTGGCTGGTATTATAGACGGTTTGTGAAAGGCTTTTCAGTGATAGCTTCGCCTCTGACTCGGCTTCTCAGAAAAGAGGTTAAGTTCTTATGGTCTGATAGATGCCAAGGGAGTTTTAAGCAGTTAAAAGATATGTTGACTAAGGCAACTATATTTACTCAACCTATTTCGGGTAAAGAGTATACTATGTATAGTGATGCCTCGGGTATAGGACTGGGCTATGTTCTGATGCAAGATGGTAAAGTGATCGCCTATGCTTCCAGGCAACTGAAACCTCATGAGCAACATTATTCGACGCATGACTTGGAGCTGGTAGCGGTAGTGTTTGCTCTTAAGGTATGGCGGCATTATTCGTATGGAGAGACTTGCAGGATCTTTACAGATCACAAGAGTCTGAAGTATTTGCTCACTCAGAAGGAATTGAACTTAAAGCAGCGAAGATGGCTAGAGTTATTCAAAGACTATGATTGTATCATTGATTATCATCGAGGCAAGGCTAACGTAGTAGTAGATGCTCTAAGTAGGAAATCAGTGTCAGCTTTGTCTTTCAGTAGAGGAAGGTGGAGGTTTGATTCGGAAGGAGCGCTAATAGTTCGGTTAAAGGTTAGACCGAATTTGAAGCAAGTGATAGTGGATGCACAGTTGAGTGATCCGGTGTTGTAGCGTGCTTCTCGCACGATTAGAGATGGTAAGTAGACCAAATTTTCTGTAGACAGTGAGGGAGTGCTCAGATTTGGGAATCGGTTATGTGTGCCTAATGTGGAGGAAGTGAAAAAGAGGCTTCTGCAAGAAGCTCATTCGTCAATTTTCACGATGCATCCAGGAGGAAATAAGATGTACGTAGACCTGAAATAATTTTATTGGTGGCCAAATATGAAGAGGCATATAGTAGATTTTGTTTCAAAGTGTCTAGCGTGCCAACATGTGAAAGCTAAACATCAAGTCCCGACGGGATTACTGCATCCCCTACCCATTCCTCTATGGAAGTGGGACGATGTTACAATGGACTTTGTAGTCGGATTGCCTTTGTCGCAATGCAAACATGATTCGGTTTGGGTGATAGTCGATCGATTGACGAAATCAGCACACTTTTTGCCAGTTTGGATAGATTATTCTATGGACAAGCTGGCTAAGATTTATGTGGATAAGATAGTGAGGCTCCACGGAATTCCAATCTCTATTGTGTCTGATAGGGATCCGAGGTTTACGTCCAAGTTTTGGAAAGAGTTACAGTTGGCTTTGGGTACTCGGTTAAATTTTAGCACTGCATTTCACCCTCAGATGGATGGTCAGTCAGAAAGAGTTATTTAGATTCTAGAAGACATGCTTCGAGGATGTGCTTTGGAGTTCTCCAGTAGTTGGGATAGATATGTGTCCTTAATGGAATTTGCATATAATAATGGTTATCAAGCAAGTATCGGGATGGCTCCTTATGAAGCTCTCTATGGATGGAAATGTAGAACCCCAGTGTGTTGGACAGAATTATCGAAAAGATCAGTTGTGGGTCCGGAATTGATTAGAGACACGGAAGAAAAGATACAAGTGGTGCAACGGAATTTGAAAGCAGCTAAAGATAGGCAACAAACTTATGCTGACTTGAAGCGAAGGGATATTCGTTATGAGATTGGTGATAAAGTATTCTTGAAAGTGTCCCTTTGGCGAAAGGTTCTTCGATTTGGTAAGAAGGGGAAATTAAGTCCTCAGTTTATTGGACCGTATGAGATTCTGGATAAGGTTGGCCCAATAGCTTACCGGTTAGCATTGCCAGCAGAGTTAACTAAGTTACACGATGTTTTCCACGTGTCTATGCTCCGCCGCTACCGAACCGATCCATCTCATGTGTTGAAACCGGAAACGGTCATGAGAGTTCAGATTCCTCAGTTATTTGGATCAGGTGAGAATTTCGAGGACGAAATTCTATTAAGTGGGGGAGTATTGTAACTGTAACACCCCAAAACCCCCTTGGAAGTTTGAGCCTGTCTGTGTCTGTATGTGTGCGTATTTGTGTACACTTTTGGTATGCCTGTGTGTATGTTATTTTAATTATGTGTTTGTGTAGTATAGTAAGAGGAGAGGAGTTATGTTAGCGTGTGTGCGTAAGATAGGGAAGTAGGGTATGAGTAAAGGAGAAGAATTATGTGTAGGTGAGAGTATGGAAGTAGGGTATTCTTGTGGGATCAATTCCTATGAGAGAGTGACACTTGGCAAGTGGATAGAGTTGAATTAATGAGTAAAGAGAGAGAGAGGACAGCTGTAAATCACTTGGGTTTTTCTTCCTCCTTTCCCGTTCTCCTCTTCCTCCTCACGCCATTCACCTTCTTCTTTCTCTTCTTCTTCTTTCCTTTTTCTTCTTTATTCGTTTCTGCTCTTTCTTCTTCCCTTGGGTGGTTTGAGTTGCTTCTAAGAGGTAAGTTAGGATTGCAGGTGGCTGATTTCTCTTTTCCCTTGTTTTGCTTTTAAATTGGATGAGCTAGGGTTATAGATTAAGTAATTTCCTGGGTTTGTTGTGCAAGGAATTGGTGTTAAGAAGAAGAAGAAAGGAAAAGAGAAGGTAGAAGAGTGAAGAGCAGCTTGGTTGAGCTTGATTTCCAGGTTTGGAAGCTTTGGTTACTTATATGTGGTTGTGTGTAATTTTGTTTATTTGATGTGTGATTGTATACATATGGAATTTGTGTGTTATTATGTGTTAGTTGATAGATGATATGGATGAAATATAGTTGAATTTTGTTGGAATTGTTGATTGATTGTCATGAGACTTTAGCTAGGGCTTGAACACTAATTTAAGGGAAATTCTGCTTACATGTTACTAGACCTCTGCGTATTGTTTTGATCATAGAGGGAGTTTTACAACCCCAATATGAGTGTTTGTTGCGCCATTTGAACCATGGCTTCTGTACCTCTAAAAGTCTAAGAGAGACCATGATTTAATTCTGAGTGTAAGTGTCCTAAAAATAGCAAAAACCGACGTGTTTCTGCTTAGACGGGTTCATTTGAACAGTCTGTAATGTTTAGTGTATATCTATTAATCTAGGAATTCAATGGACCTGAAATCTGTCCTATTTGAAAGCTAAGAGGTATAGGAACAAAAGTTAAGAAGGCAACTTTGTCTAAAAATGAGGTTTAGACATCGGTATAGGCTATACAAAATTGTGGTGTGAACCAGTCCCGAAATTTTGATTCTGTTTTGCAATATTTTGGTATGTCACGGTGGCAACCAAAATGGTTACCACCGTGACCTATGAAAATGCAGGGCAGAATGCTCATTTTTGGACCTCACGGTGACAACCAATTGGTTACCACCGTGACCACCCTCTAATATGCATATTTTGAGTGTTTTTCTTCCCGAAACGTACCCGAACTTCATGGTAAGTTCCTATAGCATATCTAACTCATTTCTAACCTTATAAAATGAGTATGTGGGTGGTTGTCAATCCAAGTTATAAGTGATTAAAGCTATAGCATAAGAGTTTAATAATGAAATTAAATGTATATAGGGGATATGAGTAATGAATGCATGATTAAAGAAATTACCTGACAATATTATACGATACATGCATTGGTAATAAATGTTATTAGAATGTGTTTGCATGCAAACTATTTATGATACTATAACGGTTCATGTGGATATTTGAGTGCTTATATAATGTGATAATGATAAATGTGATTTAATGCTTTTAGTTGATAAATTCCTCTTTTAAATAGGGACCTATAATGTGGCAAACCGGGTAAGTATGTGTTCATGTAAATTTATAAATAGTTTGTATGGATAATATGATCAAGTGTGAGGGATTGGCATTCTGTTTTGAGAGTTTTGGTATGTCACGGTGGCAATGAATGTGGTTACCACCGTGACCTACCGCAGATTTGCATTCTGTTTTGGGTTCATGGTATGTCACGGTGACAACCTAATGGGTTACCACCGTGAGGTACCCCAAGAGTGCTTTCTGCCGAGAATTTTGGTATGTCACGGTGACAACCAACCTGGTTGTGACCGTGACCTACCCTGTTTTTGTAAAAAGTGCTTAGTTGTTAAAAGCAAAGTTTGAGTGTTAAGTTAATGATTTGATGGAATTATATTTTAGGCTTGGTAAAACGAATAGTATGATGCATGGTTAATATTATGAATTTCTTTATATGTCTACTATACTCCGGATTAAATGTGATGATATTTATATACTGTCTGATATGACACATGTTTTGAGTGATGCATGACCTGCGAAAGTCAGTCTAGTGGATAGTTAGGCATGCCTAATAGAGTCTATGTATGTGTAGCTGCAGCGCCCTTTGAATGATTTGGACCCTGATCAGGTCCCCGAATGGTTCCTCGTGAACCCCTATTATGTGTATGTGTATGGATCTTGTTTAAGGTCCTGTTCAGTGAAATGTTGCTTTCCGACTTGTACCTGTAAGGTACATTATATTATGTGTTCGATTCGTACCCGTAAGGTACCATTCAGTACTCGTTATCCACTATTTTGAGTCAGCAGGTATTTCGGTTGCTCTATCTGATATGAATATGAGAATATGATATCCGAATGTGTAAGATTTCGGTCATGTGAACCAGTTATGAAATCGAATGTGATTATGAATCTCTGATTGGGTTAGATGTAACTCTGACCTGTATATTGTACCTTTGTGGTTATCTGTAAATGGTCTTGTTTATAGTATGTGTATGTGAAGTCGGTCTATCACATAATATGGACACTACACTTCTGTATAGTAATGAGATAACTTAATATGTATGTGAATGCGAGCCTGAATTACTGAATACTATGGTTGAAGTCTATGTATATAAACGTGAATATGTATTGTTAGTTATTAAGATTAAGTATACCGATTTGTATATTTACGGATGTGATCTTGAACTAACATATGTAACAAATTTAATACGATGCTATATAGCTCCTTATTGTTAGCTATTGTAGTAATTACGGTATGTTATTATGTGTTTACGTTTCATGGCATGATAATTTGTAATAAGTTTACGCAGTGGAAGTGTGGTGTTTTGACATCATCTCTTGGGTTTGGGCTGGATTATAACTTTTGGCATAACAAAAATATGTTTGGATAAATATAATGATTTTGGCATAATAATTGGGTGTGTTAATAATATGAGTGTATGAGTGTGGTTAAGAACATTCGAGTGCATGGCTATATTATACAAGCATGTATATTTATCTGTCAGGATTTTAAGTATTCACCTTCGTGTATGTGGTATGCCTTGGCGACCATTGTGAATGGTCGTCTATATTTTTGTGCTTTTTCCCCACTAAGCGTTATCGCTTAGCACGGGTTCTTTTCCCCGTGCAGGTGGCAGGTTTGCTTTTGTTCGAGTTATGCATCTGCAATGGTCGGCCACATAGGAGCCAGAAGTTTGTGTTTTGTCCAGCTTTTGAATTTTGTATTTCTGTATAAAAAAGTATATGTAATAATATATATAGATACTTATGTAATATTTTGGGTCATGTAAATATTTATGTAGCGATGTATTGAGAATAACTTCTGTTGTATGCTTGTAAACTTACACAACTGTATGCTTTTGCTTAGTGTATGCGCATTTGCGAAGTATGCATGTCCAAATCTACTCCTCAAGTTTTAAATTCTTTCGTATTTTTGTATGCTTTGTCTCACTTCTGTCCGGTAACACACCTACTCGTACGGCTTCCTACTCCCTTGCGGATGGGTTCGCCCACGTATGGGTTGGGGTGTTATAGTAACGCCCCGTTTTCGCCCTGGTAGTTTGAGCCTTATATATGTGTGAATGTGTGTGTGTTAAATTGTGGCATGTGTTATTTTTTTTATATATATGTATGCATGATTTAAATTTAGTGTTATGTTATTATGGGGTTTGCTTGGGTGTGAGAGTGTGTAAGAGGTTAAGGTGTATGAAGGTGAAGTTTGGCTTGAGTGTAAGTATGAGGATAGGTTTTGGGTGTGTCTTGGGGAGCTTTCCAATGGGAAGTTGCCATGTGGCACTAGAGTGGGTATATAAGTGAGGAGAGAGGAGACAAAATTAGCTTTTTGTTCTTCCCCTTTTTCCCGTTTCCTTCTTCTTCCCCGTTCTTTCTTTTCCTCTTCTTTTCTTCCTTGCTTCCTTGTAATCCTTCCCCTCTGGCAACAATTTTAGTGAGTTTTGGGTGATCTTAAGTTGATTTAGGTAAGTAAGAGTTTAGTATTCTTCCTCACCTTCTTAATCCCTTTATTTTGAGTTAATTTGAGCATTTGGGTATTTTTGGGGTTTGAGTTTTAAGCTTGTTGTGATGGGTGTTTTGTTCAAAAATTCCTCCTAAAGAGCCCAAAGGCAAGGAAATCACAAGTGGAAGCGGAGCCCATGATTAGAGCCCAAGTATTCAAGGTTTGGAAACGTTGTGGTTTTGTGTGTGTTTTGTATGATTTTTGTGTTTTGTGTTAAATGTTGAAATTGATGGGATATAAGATGAGTACTTATATCTAATTGATATGGGTATTGATTGTTTTGGGTTAAGATGCATGATTGGTGAAGAATTGAGTTATGACATGAGTTTGTATGGAATTTTATGAGAAATTGCTGGTTTGATAAATTATGGAATTTGATCTTGTAAATTTGATGATTTGATGATGATAATTAGTTTATAAGTTGAGTTTTAGGTGGTCTAAGGTGTTGTGAATGATTTATTTGTGCGGGGTTGTGCTTTGAAGCCAATTTAAGGTTTGGGTGAATTTTGGAAATGGAATTCTGCAGGTTTTCGCATAAGGGCTGGAAATCTCGACTCTATCGCGAACGCGACACTGTCGCAAGGTCATGACAAAGCTCAGGAATTGCAGTCTTCACGCGAGCTGTATGTGCGCTGTCGGGCAGCCTCGGCGAGATCTCCCTGTCGCGAGCGCGATAGAGCGCTCAGTCGCCGCATGATCTTTGGATAGTCTCCTGTCGCGAGCGTGCGCCTGCGCGCGAGTGCGACAGAAGCTGCTGGCCGCTCACTATCGCGAGCACGACAATGAGGTGTGTATTCATCCCCGTGCTAGCGTGAGGGCTGTCGCGACCCTGACTTGAGGCAGATCTTTGCCTCTGTCGCGAGCACGACAGTGTTGTGAGTGCGACACCTCCTGGCTTCAAAAAGTGAGTTTTCTTTTTGTGCTTCTAATGTTTAATTTCCAGTCTTGTTACACTTTTATAGTTATGAATAGACAATTTTAAGAATTTTATGAATGCAAATTAGTTGATCTATGTTTAACCTGCAAAAGTCAAATTAAGTGGATGATAGGCATGCCTATAGAGTTCAGTTTCCTGTAGCCATACGTATGCGTTTTGGACCCTGATCAGGTCCCTGAATTGGATACATGCGATCCCCATTTAACTTGAATCTTGCTTAAGATTTCATGCAAAAATGTTTTGAAATAAAAAGAAAAGAATGATCTTGATACCCTCGGGTATCCATGCATTTTGAATGATTATGCGTTACTCGCTATCCACTATATTTTGAATAAGCAGGTTTTCTCTTCTTATGTGTTTCTGAGTTTGATTTTAACACTGTATGCTTGATGGAATGCTAAAAGATATTAGTAACTTCAGCATGTTGAATGGATTTAAGTATGTGCCATGTGTATGTGGTTTGTATCAACATCCACTGTGAGTGGTCATTTTCATTGTTCTTTTCCCCACTAAGCGTATTCGCTTAGCACGGGTGTTTTATCCATGCAGGTGTGGAAGATGTGGGAGTCTGTGAGCATGGTGATCCGTTTCAGAAGGGCCAACACAACTAGGAGAGAGATTTTATGGTTCTGGATTGTACTCCTCTTTGTATATGTAATAGTTTAGTGATTTTGTAATGGAACTACTGATGTAAGTGATCTTTCGTGCTGCGGCACTTTTGTAATATGACATGTAAAGCCTATTTCGTACATTAATAATATTAAAACTTTTGTTTTCAGCCTTGGTCTTGCTTTTGTGTAATTTTATTTTACTGCTTTGAGTGTATGGTTTATTATTGTATATTGTGCTTGAGGTTTTGCGTGACAACCCTCATCTATCGGGACCCTTCATCCTCCTCCAAGTATGAAGCTCCCCACGTATAGGTAAGGGGTGTCACAAAACTAAAGGATATTACTTTTATAATCCTTCTGAGAACAAAGTGTTTGTTGCTCAAAATGGTGTCTTTCTAGAAAAGGAATATATTTCTAAAAGAACCAGTGGGAGTAAAGTACAACTTGAAGAACTTTGATAACCACAAGATAACATAAAACCATCGATGGAAACTCAACAAGTTTCACAAAATGTTGTGAAACCTGTACCTGTTACACAAGTACCACGTAGATCTGATTGGATATGACATAAGCCCGAGAGATATGGATTTCTCATGATGGATAGTCGTGAAGTAATGCTCATGGATCAAGATGAGCCTACTACCTATCAAGATGCCGTGTCAGGTCTAGAATCTGAGAAATGGCTAGAAGCCATGAAATCTGAGATGCAATCCATGTATAATAATCAAGTTTGGAACTTGATTGATCCACCTGAAGGAATTAAAACCATTGGGTGCAAATGGGTTTTCAAAAAGAAAACTAACATGGATGGCAAAGTAAATACCTTCAAAGCAAGACTCGTTGCAAAAGGGTTCAAACAAACTCATGGTATTGACTATGATGAAACCTTTTCACCAGTTGCAATGCTTAAATCAATAAGGATTCTTATTGCCATTGCTGCATATTATGACTATGAGATATGGAAAATGGATGTCAAAACAGTGTTTCTTAATGGAAACTTACTTGAGGATGTGTTTATAACACAATCTGAGTTCTCGAAAGTTATGTAAGCTACAAAGATCCATTTATGGATTGAAGCAAGCTTCTCGGAGCTGGAATCTTCGATTTGATGAAACAGTCAAAGAGTTTGGGTTTATAAAAAATGAGGATGCACCTTGTGTATACAAGAAGATTAGTGGGAGCGCTGTGATGTTTCTTGTATTATATGTCGATGACATATTACTCATTGGAAATGACATCCTTATCATGTAAAGACAAAAGAATGGTTAGCGAAATCTTTTTCGATGAAAGATTTGGGCAAAACTGTTTATATCCTTGGGATTAAGATCTATAGGGGTAGATCTAAAAGGATAATTGGTCTGAGTCAAAGCACTTATATAAATAAGGTGCTAAATAGATTTAGCATGCAAAATTCCAAAAGAGGATTTTTGCCAATGTCTCATGGCATTTCTCTTAGCAAGACTTAATATCCCATGACATTTGATGAGCGTGATCACATGAGGCTATAGGATCAATCATGTATGCCATGTTATGTACTCGACTAGATGTTTCGTATGCCTTGAGCATGATAAACTGATACCAGTCAGATCCCAGTGAAAGTCACTGAACAGCTATTAAGAACATCCTTAAGTACTTAAGAAGAACCAAGGATGCATTCTTAGTGTATGGAGGATTGGGAGATGAGCTAGTAGTAAATGGTTACACTGATGCTAGCTTCCAATCAGACAAACATGACATTAGATCGCAGTCAGGATATGTGTTTGTGTTAAATGGAGGTGTTGTAAGCTAAAAAAGTTCTAAACAAAGCACTGTCATTGATTCTACAACAGTAGCAGAGTATATAGCAGGATCAAATGCAGCTAAGGAAGTGGTATGGATCAATAAATTCATTGTTGAATTGGGGGTAGTACCTACTATCACCAACCCTATGGATCTTTACTATGATAACAATGGTGCTATTGCACAGGCTAAAGAGCCCAGATCTCATTAGAGATCAAACATATACTTAGGCATTTTCATCTCATTCAAGAAATAATTGAGAGATTAGACGTCAAGATATGCAGACTACCAATAGATGACAACATTCCTGATCCACTTACCAAGGCTCTCCCACAAGCAAAACATGATGGACATACTAGGTCAATGGGTATTAGATATATGTATGATTGGGCCTAGTGCAAGTGGGAGATTGTTAGTGGTTATGCCCTAAGCCAAATATTTGGACCTTGATGTAATCATTACATTTTCATTTATATAATGGTTGTCTTCACATTAATATTATTAGCATGTCACATTATTGTAATGTTAATGAATAGCCATGTTATTCTTGTCATCTTTAGTCATTTATCACTAAAGGGCATAAAGATAAATTAAGACTAGTATAGATTTGATCGAGAATCATGAGATGATTATATATGGTGATATAAATCAAATCTGTAGGTACTTGTTAGAGAACAAGGTACTGGATAGACCCACTATGAGATCACTACATGGGATAGTGTAACACCACTATACCCCCGGTAAGGAATATCGGGGCGCCACAAGCCAAACACACACATACTCGAACACACACATGCACGAAGGTGGAAGCGATAACAGTAAAATAATTAGAATAACTTGGGCCAAACAAACCGCTCTTATATCACATATATAAACTGTACATATTACAAAAGCTTTATACTTAATATATTATCATGTTCTGTACATGTACAAAACAGTTAACATTTACATATCGATACTATACTTCCGATATACATAATGTTGTTACTCAAAACATCACAAACTCTATTTCTATCTTATACAAAAAGAGATCAAAACAAAACTCCTAGTGGCCTTGACCTGCAGATGTGCACCCTCTGATCCAATCCTGACAACCTACACGGGAAAAATACCTGTGCTAAGCGATAACGCTTAGTGGGGATAAACAGACATAATAGACTTCGAATGAAGTCACAATCATATCACATGCATATCACTAATCATGTCATATACACATAATCTTATACACGTTCTTGTAAGCAGATACCATCAAGCTTTAACTCATTCATATGCAGAAGAACATTCACTCTAATAAGTTCCACATGAAAATATCCAAGCAATATGGCAAAATAATATTGATATCATGTCATGCTATATTCATGTATATCTATATGAATCTCTATACACATGCATATCTCTACTACACTTCTTGTACACTACAAACCACGCAGTAGCCTGAAAAACACTACAAAACACTTCACCTCTTGCACACTACAAAATATACTTTAGCCTGAACTTTCAATAATTGTGGATACGAGTACTTTACTGTGGATACTGATAAACAGTATCAAACTCTAGAGACTTAACTCAAAATGAATACTCTGGGTATTCGTCAGTAGACAAATTAAGGTCACTGTAGTAGCTGCACTCTAACCCTTTATAAGCATGCTTATCTATCCACTACTATAACCATTCAGTCTCGAACAAGACTCTATAACTAAATCATATACATTACATGTACTCTACTGTTCATTCAAAAATACTATACACTATTTACATATTAACTGAGCAAACCATGCATATACTCACATGTAGCAATACCATATCAACGAATCTTTGCACTACACATTACTAATTAATCAAATACACAATTCATTTTACATGTTCATAAACTCCATACAAATGATTCAATATGCTATATCATATGCACTACAGTCACCCAAGCATTATATCATGTTTCAATCCCATATGATCAATATCACATGCCATGTCATGTTCAACAATTAAAAAGCATGTATACATTTAATTTCATTATTAAACTCTTATGCCATAACTTTAATAACCTATAATTTCAATTGAAAACCACTCACATACTCATTTTATAAGGTTAGAAATGAGTTGGACATGCTATAGGAACTTACCATGAAGTTCGGGTGCATTTTTGGAAGAAAAACACTCAAAATATGCAAATCAGGGGATGGTCACGGTGGTAACCAATTGGTTGTCACCTTGAGGTCCAAAAACATTCAATTCTTCCTTGTCTGGGCATTGGTCACGGTGGTAACCAATTGGTTGTCACCGTGACATACCCAAAATAGCAAAACAGAAGCGAAAACTCAGGACTGCTTCACTACTCTATTTCGTACAGCCTAAACCAACGTCTAAACCTCATTTTTAGGAAAATATCTCTTCTTAACAATTGTTCCCTAGGATTTTAAATTTCAAATGGGATAATTTTCAGGTCAATTGGACATCTATAACATCAGACATGATCTAAACAATCTGAACTGGTCAAATGAACCGGCCAAGGTAGTGACTCCTCCGTTTTGGCAAATTCTCAGGGTCTTAGAGCAAGAATTTTTCTCAAGATTATTTCTGAGATATTTATAGGCATAGAAGTTAGGGTTCTAATGGCTCAATAATCACTCAATTCTGAGGTCTATAACTATACTTATGACAAAAATATTATACGGAGGTCAGATGACAACTGAACAGAAATTGCCAAAACCAAACTCTATCATCAACACACACTCAAATGATCAAGTCACATACTCATAAACATATATCATAAACATATGTACACAATATCACCAAACACCGCAAGCAATCAAAATAGACTAAAATTAAAATTACACACGATCCCGACCTCAAAACGCAGCTTGAATCACTTTTCTTCTTCAACTCAGATCTTTTCCTCTTGTCAATAGCATCTTGCACAAAATCATCCAAAGAAAAATACTTGAATTAAACTTCTACTCACTTTAAATCAAAAACAGAAAGAAAAAGGAGGTCAGATCAGAAAACCAACCACACTTACCTTCTTCTCAAGAACTAAACTCAACCCTTGACTTATACTCTTCAAACTAATTCAAGAGAACCCTCTCAAGGTAACCCAAAAGAGAAGAATGAAAAGCAAAAGAAAAGGAAAGGGAAAGAGCACGGTAGAAAAACCAAGAGCAAAGAAAGAATAGAAGAACAAAGAGCCAAAGGTAAGATCAATGTGGGAAAAGAAAAGGAAGAAAGTGAACAAATGGTCAATCCTCATCCAAACTATTAACTATACTCATAAATGCCACTTACTTTAATTAAATACATGCATATCCCTATTAATCCCTTATTTCCTTTTAATTCATATGTATATCTCTTTAATCAAATACATGTATTTAGATAAAACCAAACCAATAAGTCTCTTGCCAAGTGTCATTTCCCTACAATGCCACTTGTTAACCCTTACCCACACTTCAAGTTGCCATGTGTCGATTCCCTACGCTGCCACATGTTCGATACACGTCAAATAATCCAACTCAAATAGGCTTCACATGAAGCGTTCTGTCGCGGCCGTGACGCTGTCGCGCTCGCGACAGAACCCACACACAAGCCACTTACTCAAATACACTCCCTTATACACACAAACTCTTGAATTCCCAAACAAAAACTCCGAAATTCTAGTAGGGCCAAATCGGGTTGTTACAGATAGTTTCAAAAGTGATCGTATAATAGATATGTTATTAAATCCTTTGACCTAAGGTTATCATGGTTTCCTACATAAGGAACACCATTTTTTGACATAATCAAACGTTATCTTTAATCGGATAATCATAAAAGTTAGGCTTAAACATTATGAGAATTATGCAGAAGATAGTGAATAATTAAGATGGAATTTGTCCCTCTCTCATTAGAGAGATATCTATTGGGCCCCTCGATAAGTAGGACTATAAAATGCATAGCCGTGTTCAAATGAATTGATAGTGTGATCAATGTCATTTGAATTTATCTGTCTACTTAGTGACCAAAAAATTATATGTTTGAACAATATATGTTTGACATAGAATATGACTTATGTTCAAACAAAATATCGTGTGATAAAAGTATAATAACATGTTTTGTTGTCAGGTTAAAATTGGACTAACAATATTTATATTATTTGGGTAGTCATAATGTCTTGCTAGAGACCAATTATGACTTGTGGGCCTATTATGGAATTGAGCACGCTATCAACTTAATATAAACCTATTCGGTCACACACCAAGACCACAATGAGCAGACTAGATTTTAATTAGGGTATTATAAAATTATATAAATATGGGTATTTATATTTAAATTTTGTAATTATATATAAATATATTTACATATGATATTTCTTATTATTTTGAATAAGAAATAAACAAATAAATAAATATGTATATATATATCTTATTTTGAATTAGAGATAATATCCAAAATTTATCTCTTTAGGGTTTAAATTTATACATATATATATATTTGGATATATGTTTATAATAACTTAACCCTAATTTCATTTCTCTAAGAGAGGCAACAAAATACCTAGCCATGACTTTTCTTCGTGAAAGAAAACAAAAAGAAAATTTGTTAAAAATTCAGTCGCAAGAGAGGGAGCTAGCACCCTTGTGATTATCTTTTCATCGGTTAGTGCGTGTGGATACTGGTAGAGGGCATTCGTGATTGGAGCAATGCCTATTATGATTGAACTAACGTGTTAGTTCATATTTCTACGTTATAAAGGTTAGTAATCTTTATCCCTCCTTTTGAATCAATTGAAATACATGGATCCTATTTGGTTTCGTTTTATATTTCGATGCGCTTAATTTTTAATTACTGCGATGAAACCCAACAAACGATAGATAGACTGATTGCTCCTAAGGCTCCTTCAGATGTAATTAAGAAACGAGGAGCGAAGGAGTTTAGAGGAACTTCTGTAGATGAGTCGGATATAGCAGAGTTTTGGATAGAGAGGACGAAGAGAATTTCTTTGCAGTATCCTTCTTACAGGGTCCCGTGTATGACTGGTGGAAGTTGGTATTAAGAAATCAACAACTACCTATTAATCTGACTTGGGATTAGTTTGTTCAAGAGTTTGAAAAGCGATATGTTACTAAGGCATACCGAGAGGCAAAGTGGAAAGAATTTTTGAGTCTTAAGCAAGGAAGTTTGACAGTGGCTGATTATGAAAAGAAATTTAGTTGACTTAATAAGTATGGACCGGATGCCTTAATGACTGAAGAATTTAAATGTCGCCAGTTTGAGGAGGGTTTAAATGAATTGATTAAGGGATTGATAGCTTCAATGACTTCTTTACAATCAGTAAGCTATTATCAGTTGGTATTAGCTGTTTTAAAGGTGGAAAAGTCCAAGATAGTTCAAAGAAAGAATCAAAAGAGGAAGTCGCAGGATAGTGGGCCTAGATTTATTTCTGACAAAAGAGTTCGTAAGACTAAAGATATTTAAGGTATGTTTAGTGTATCACTGAGATCAGTGGGCCGAGAGAAGTTAGGTAAGTAGACACCAGTTTCTGAAGTTGGAATTCCAGCTCCATCAAGTAGGGGAAGTGTCCCGGTGACATGTGAACACTGTGGGAAGACCCATTGGGGAGTATGTAGAAAGCTCACTAGAGATTGCTTTAAATGTGGTGGTACTGACCATTTAGTGGCAAAGTCCTCCCAAGCTCAGGAAAATTTGACAATGCAATCAAGATGGGAGAATGCACCAAACACAGTGGGTGATAGAAGAGGAAGAACTAGAAGTGGAACTGGTCAGGTAGGGCAGCGATTGGGTGTTGTTTCAGAAACATCAGAATGACTTAATATGCCCACTAGTAGAGTATATGCAATGACCTTGGAAGAGGATAAGAGAAATCAAGATGTTTTACCTATTATGATGCTTAAAGTAGTTATTTATGTTTGAGGAAGAAATTTTGAGGATGAAATTCCTTAAGTGGGAGAGAGTTGTAATGGCTCGAAATTCACCCTAGAAGTACTGAACAAGATTAGGGTAATTAAGTGAGTTTAATTTAGGGTTTATAGTTTTGGATTAAATTGTAATTGTGAATTAAGGACTCAATTGCCTGAAAATAAAATAGTTTAGTAACCAAAGTGTAATTTTGCATGATTAGTGTTAAGTGGAATTTAATTAAGTTAAGTAGAGTTAATTAGCTTAATTGAAGGGTGAGTGGAATTACCTGGGGCAAGAGAAAGGCTTGTCACTTAGCATTGAATGGTTAGTAGCTTGACACCTAGCAACTTGTATGCAATATATAGAGTGAGTGGAGAGGTAGATTTTAGTCCCTTGTTCTTCATTTGGTTCAGCCACTCCCTCTAATATGTTCTCTCTTTTCTTTGTTTTTCATTTGTTCCTTTCTTCATCTTCAATTTTAAGTCCATCAAAATAGTATTGATTGTTCAAAGAATTTCTGAGTTGTGTGGAGTCCTTGGTTGTGTAAGGTAAGTTATACTGTTCTTATTTTCTTCTTCTTTAGTTGATTTCATCTGAGGGATTATTTACTAGTATTCTTCTTGTTCTACTTCTTACTCAAGGGTTTTTATTGATTGTAAGTTGGAGAATCAAGTAGAAGAGCAAAGGGTAAAGAGAAGGTTACTTGACTTATGAAGATTAAAGGAGTGCTTCAAAAAGGTTTGGGATTTTATTGAGTTTCTAATGGTTGCATGCAAGTTATATTAGGGGGAGGGGAGGGGGGAATCTATGGGCCTTGAAAGAGTTCAACAACTCTTTTAGTTGTTAGAATTATGCATGGGTTAATAATGTTGAGTAGATGATGTTCTAATGACTATTTGTAGTGTATTATGAATTGCTGATTTGATGATGTTCTTATAACAACTTGAAGTTGAATATAGATTTGACTATGTGCATGTTGATTATATGTAGTTACAAGCTATGTATGAGAAAGTAATATGCATGTGATTACTTGTTTCAAAGGCCTTTTCGGCTGAAATTGAAGTTTAGTTAATGGTAGAAGTCTTACTTGTGAATATAGGAAGGTTTGTGAAAGGTATGTGCTTGAGAGGTTTGTGATTTGGGAGTTAAACATAGAGTTCAGGTTTTGTCGGAAGCACGATAGAGTGCTCCGTAGGCAAAGTTTGCCATGTCGTGCCTTGTCGTGGGCACGACAGAAGCCATTTTGGCATGTCATCGTGAGTGCAACATTGTTCACGAGCGCGATAGGGGTGTGTTTATAGTTCTATCGTGAGATTGACATATCTAAGAGTCATGAATGCAAGTTAGTTGACCTTATTTTTATGCATTATTGTATTAAATTATAAATGATAAATGTATTTATTCATGTGATTAATGGTACATGGTTCATGAATGACTATGCATATGGTATTGGTAAAAATATTATTCATTTTAATACTTAACGAAATAATTGTTTAGCATGTAATCAAGTTATGGATAGGTAAGCATGCCTTTAAAGGTTACTATCTGCAACTGCCAGTGTTGGTACCTAATGGTGTCCAGTGTTAATGCCATTTTATATTTAGTGATTTGAGATTTGATATCTCCAGTGTTAATACTGTTTTTCCCAGTATTTAGTGATTGGTACCCGAGTGGTATCCAGTGTTCCTGTTATCCACTACTATACTGATTCAGGCTATACTATGATTATTATTTTAATGTTTAACTATAGTTCTATGCTATATGTAATAAGTGCCATGATATAGTAACAATTTAGAGTATTTTGTATCGTAAATGTGTAGCTTGGTTAATGACTAGAAAGTGTATTATTGAATATTGACTTATTGTTTATCTACAGCATGCTTTATTATTATATGTTAAGTTTGGATTTCTTGTATTAGTCTTTATTGTGTTTGCATCTACACTGAGCCATAGCTCAGCACGGTGAAGGTTTGTAGCTTGGAGCTCGAGTTTTGAGAGGAACATCTGCTGGCCACTAAAAGGAGTCTTGAAGCCTTCTAGTTAGGTTATTTTTTCTAAGATGAATAGAAACGTTCCAGATTTTGTATAACCAGAATACGTAAATGTAACTTATAATTTTGTACTTCTAAGTGTAAACATTAATTAGTTAATATTAATGATAATTTTTGGATAAGTATTGTTTTAAGGCTTTACTTTTTAATAGCATGGATGTTTATAGTTCTATTAGTTTGTTGCATAGCGTTCCCTTGTCCTCCTTTGGGCATTTTGGGCGTTACAAGTTGTGGTCAGAGCATAGGTTTAGGCGGTTCTGGAGTATAGGATTTATAGAGAATAGAATTGATATGAGTTTGTTTAGAGTGTGGCCATAATGCATATGTTGTTTTTCTTGTTTTGCAGAGTGATAATGGAATCAGATCCAAGTGAAGATATAGGTGAAACAACCGGAAGTGTTAACCCAGCTCATGTTAGTCATCATGTACCTAAGCCTGCACCAGCAAGGAACCCACCTTTAGTTCCAGAAAATCCACTGTTAGTGCAAGGATTAATGCAAATGATAGATAGACTGAATGCTCCTAAGGCTCCTTCAGATGTAATTAGGAAACGAGGAGCAGAGGAGTTTAGAGGAACTTCTGTAGACGAGTCGGATATAGCAGAGTTTTGGATAGAGAGGATGGAGAGAATATTGCAAGAAATAAATTATCCACAGGAACAGCGAGTGTCATGTGCAGTATCATTATTACAGGGTCCAACATATGACTGGTGGAAGTTGGTATTAAGAAATCCTCAATGACCTGTTAATCTGTCTTGGGATTACTTTGTTCAAGAGTTTGAAAAGAGATATGTTACTAAGGCATACCGAGAGGCAAAGTGGAGAGAATTTTTGAGTCTTAAGAAAGGAAGTTTTATAGTGGCTGATTATGAAAAGGAATTTAGTCGACTTAGTAAGTATGTACAGGATGCCTTAATCACTAAAGAATTTAAATGTCGCCAGTTTGAGGAGGGTTTAAATGAAGTGATTAAGGGATTGATAGCTACAATGACTTCATTATAATCAATAAGCTATTATCAGTTGGCATTAGCTGCCTTAAAGGTGGAAAAGTCCGAGATAATTCAAAGAAAGAATCAAAAGAGGAAGTCACAGGTTAGTGGGCCTAGATTTGTTTCTAACAAAAGAGTTTGTGATACTAAAGATTGTCAAGGTATGTTTAGTGTATCACCTAGATCAGTGTGTCAGGAGAAGTCAGGTAAGAAGACACTAGTTTCAGAAGTTGGAATTCCAGCTCTATCAAGTAGGGGAAGTGTCCCGATGACATGTGAGCACCGTGGGAAGACCCATTGGGGAGAATGTAGAAAGCTCACCGGAGCTTACTTTAAATGTGGCGGTACTGACCATCTAGTGGCAAAGTGTCCCCATGCTCAGGAAAATTTGACTATGCAATCAAGAGGGAAGAATGCAAATAACACAATGGGTGATAGAAGAGGAAGAACTAAAAGTGGAACTGGCCAAGTAGGGCAGCGATCAGGTGTTATTTCAGAAACAGTTGAAGGACCCAATATGCCTACTGATAGAGTATTTGCCATGACCTTGGAAGAGGATAAAAGAGATCAAGATGTTTTACCTGGTATGTTGCTTAAAGTAGATGTTTATGTTTGATTGGATAATGTGTAACACCCCTTACCCGTACGTAGTAAACCATACCGTGAACCGATGGTCCACGACGACGGTCAAGGGCATTACAGAAGCAAACATGTAAAACTTATAAAACTTTAAGCTGAAATATGAGTTATAAAATTTCTTTCGTTTCAACAACACGTTATTGTTAATCATAAATTCATTACACATTTACATTATAAAATAAACTTCTTCAGAATTTACTCTAGATAGATCTTTTACATAACCAATATCACTTTTACAAAACTTATAATTTAAAATTACAAATCTTGCATACATTCTGGAGAGTATATAAATCCTATCCTAAAACCTCTTCATAGTTCTTGCATTGGCCTGGACTGATGCGGAAAACTCTCTAACGATCCGATCAATAGTACCTACACGGATTAAGAGAAAATCCATGCTAAGCATAAAGCTTAATGGGAAACACATAAATATGGACGACCATTAGGAATGGCCGTCAAATGAGTTCAAAGGAAAGCATAATATAGAAGATATAATCATCTCAATGATAGGTATGTGTTCGACTCATTAGACTTTGAAATACCTTAGTCATTATTCTTATTTACAACCTTAGTCTCTTACATTCCTAAGTGATATCTATTTATTTACTCTTTTACAACTCTAAACATATGATAAATATGTCTCATGAAGTTCAGTCGAAGTTCGGGTATATTACGGAAGGGAAAACATCATAAAATATACAAACTAGAAGAGGGTAAAGGTAGGCAAGGGTTCCTACCAACCAAAAGGTTCAAAAGAAGGAGAAAAACACTTGTCAAGCATATTCTGTCGCGCTCGTGACAGAAGCTCGCTTCAGGTTCCTCATCAAGACAAGTCACAAGACTGTTTTCCACTTCGAACTTCAACCACCTAAACTGACCTCTAAACCTCAGTTTTAGGCCAAGTGTCCTTCTTAAAAAATGATCCTTACGAAGTTAGCTTTAATATAGAACAAGTTTCATGTCGTTTAGACACCTAAATCATCAGATATGAACAAAACAACCTATACTGCTCCCTGAACCTGGCCAGAGGAGATACCTCTATTTCCGGACAACGTTTGGGACACTTAGAGCTAAAATTAGCCCAAGCTTATTTCTAGGACATTTTTCAAAGGGTACTGATCTCATATCATTTGGAGTCCTAAAACTCCCAATAAAGCCTAATAACCGAAGAAGGGTCCAGTGCTTTCTAACACAGTTTTCACCCAAAAATCCTATTCACATACACAACTTAACAATCTAAAGCAACACTCACTTCCATCATCATATAATATTATCAAAACATTCAAATAACTCACATAACACATGAACATAGTCAAATTCACATATATAACTAAAGAGTTTCCAAAACTCTTTTCCTTTGCTCCAAAATTGCTCAAATGACTACTTAATCCCCTTTACTTTCTTACTCCCTCTTTAGCTTCTCTTGTTCCCTCCAAAAAAAATAACCAAAACTCAAAGTTACACATACCCTTACTTATTTTTGAGGAGAAGAGGGGAGGAAGAGAGAAAAGAACTAACCACTTACCTATCTTAACCACATCTTGTATCCTATTATTTGAAGCGTGGACTAAATCCACCTTGGGCTTTAATTTCTGAAGATGGCGTGAGGTAGGAGGAGAAGAGGTTGTTCCTCTCCTTTTTCACGTCCAAGAATGGCCAAAATGTAGTCAAAAGGGCTGAATTAAGGCCATTAAGTCATCTTTATCCCTACATGGCACATGTCACTCTTTGATTGGCCCAATCAAGATTTTTTTGTGTCAAACTTACCTCTTAATCCCTAATCTTACTTCTTTTCCTCCAATTGGCATAGCACTTTTCTATTTCATACCTTGGCCCACTAATCCCTTCAATTTAGCCCAATATCATAAAATGACCAAAATACCCTTACCCTTAATAAATAAAACCGATCACGCCCTTTACTACAGTTAATCACTTCCTTCATCCAATTACACATTTTTAACCACCAAATAATTCTTATCACGTCATTTAGGGCACGATGATATAACTATCCAATTTATCGAAACTTGCCGAAACTTTCAAATTAATGACGGTTGCGTCCTTTTTAACACTTTCGTCTCTGGTTCAACCTCATTCAGTTTCCGTTACACCCTAAACTTGCCCTAATCCGACTAGGGTATATTCAGGGTGTTACAAATCTACCCTCCTTAAAAGAATTTTGTCCTCGAAATTCACTTAAATCTGATTTTTGCATATCAAAATCTTTATCACTACATTTACCCATGCTAACATTATACTTATCATATAATAATTACACTTTGTTTCTCACATAATCCACTTTATTACTTCCTGTCATATAGTATGATTTATACAGCTTTTTAATGTTTACTTAAACTTCTGATTGTTCCTTGTTCCTAATGGTTATTATCTCGAAACAATAATAATCTGCTTGAGAAATCCTCAACATTACTATCCAATTAGCAAGTTGTCTCCCTAATATTAGTATCAACTGTCATTGTCACAATATGCCACCGTACATAGTCATCATATAGTCCAAGTCATTCTTACTAGTATCATTACATATATCCGAAAATCCTCTTTTCAAATAAGCATCTCCAAAATTTGAGGTACAAATCGTTTACATTTTATTACTATCAGGTCCCAAATGTCATTCTCAATTCACCCTATCACATCCTATGTACATATAACCCTTTTTTTATCGAATTATTCCTTACTCAAATTCCAATACAATCATGACATACACATACTCCCAATATTCAAGTCATCATATATCTTTACATTTACCCTTATCCTATCACTATCATGTCAATCTTTTCACTTAACTCCTTCCTCATAAAACATCTCGTCTTTTAAATACAGAATCGCTCACACATTCACTAAACTCTTCTCTTGATCAAAATAACTATAGCAATTCCCTCCTAACTACCAGTATCACTAGTCATAGCTTGTCTATCACTTCTGAAACATCACATATATCTTACAGTACTTATTACTTGACTATCCTACACAAAAGTTCACAGTTTTATTCACTCTTATAAGCAAGTTCAAATCTATAGCCAATAGGTCAATCTTAATCAGATACAATTCCATTCCTTTCCAAAAATGTAGACATCTTATCCCAATTTATACCTTCATTTATTAACAAAGAAGGGTCAAACCCATCAGTTCTATAAACACAAATCTCTTACTCATTCTTATACACATTCCGTGATCCTTCACTCTCTCTTTTTTTGTAGTTTGAATAACTAATTCCTTATTACACTTACTCAACTTTGTTACACTCAATGTACATTCTGTCAGCTTCTTATCACTTGAGGCAAATGCACATGTCTGATGTTCATTAAAAAGAAACAACAGAGGTAAATGTAATACATGTTGAATGATTTATGTATGCAGAATGATGCAATGTATTAATGCAGTTCAGATAATGGCAATGCAAGTTGCCCAACCCCCATGATGTATCACATTCAAATAATTGCTCTCATCAGTAAAGTAGCTGACAGGTGTACAGAGTGTCACAATCCTCAAAATAATTTCAATTATAGAAAATCCAGCACTATTTAATCCTTTATTCCATATTTACCCTCAGGGAAAACTTATATATAACTTATATTATACTATACATACTCTCTAACCAGAATCTCTACAACTACATCTAACACCCTAATAGTAGGAAACAGATTCATAATAAACTAATCACAACTTATCACATATCACACATAGCTGTCTCCTTGCTGATGTCATCAACGTCTATCCACTCCTACCGCAATATTTATACAAAATTTAAGACCTCCGTATTGGCCAATGCAAAAACTATACAGACTAAACTCTAAACTCTAGTCGTCCAGAACCGACTGCTCTGATACCACTAAATATAACACCCCTTACCCGTACGTAGTAAACCATACCATGAACCGGTGGTCCACGACGACGGTCAAGGGCATTACAGAAGCAAACATGTAAAACTTATAAAACTTTAATCTGAAATATGAGTTATAAAATTTCTTTCATTTCAACAACACGTTATTGTTAATCATAAATTCATTACACATTTACATTATAAAATAAACTTCTTCAGAATTTACTCTAGATAGATCTTTTACATAACCAATATCACTTTTACAAAACTTATAATTTAAAATTACAAATCTTGCATACATTCTGGAGAGTATATAAATCCTATCCTAAAACCTCTTCATAGTTCTTGCATTGGCCTGGACTGCTGCGGAAAACTCTCGAACGATCCGATCAATAGTACCTACACGGATTAAGAGAAAATCCGTGCTAAGCATAAAGCTTAGTGGGAAACACATAAATATGGACGACCATTAGGAATGGCCGTCAAATGAGTTCAAAGGAAAGCATAATATAGAAGATATAATCATCTCAATTATAACAAATTAGATACTTTCAAAGAGGTCATCAAAATAACCACTTACTTTGCATATCAACGTTAACAAATCAATTATACAAAAACACACTTTTTCCACATCTTATACATGTCACTTTGTGCACTTATTCACATCTCTTTCGGTTTCCAAAATTTATTTCACACACCTTACTTAATAGATGCCTTAGTATGTAATTATTCAATCAACACGGCATTTAGATTGCAATAACAAAATACATACTTCCACACAAGTATTCACATATGTATTCATCAATTCATAACTTATTTTATGATTCACATATTCTTGTTCATTTAATGCCTGCTAAGTCAAAGGGGTGGATAACGAGTAACACATAGATACCCGAAGGTATTAACACTATTCTCATAACACATAGATACCCGAGGGTATCAAAACAATCTTTGAATTTTGTTCCAAAAGCATTTTCACGTAGATTCAGTACAAAGGGATCACGAAGATCCAGTCGGGGGACCTAATCAGCCAAATCATTCGGTAGCTGCAGCAACAGTAACAGTAACTCTATTAGGCATGCCTAACTATCCACGACTCGACTAATGCAGACTAACACATACTTGTTTCTTTTAATGATGTACATATTATATTTTCATACTTTTCATAAATACATACACTTATTATAGTCATATAACAATCCTACGCGTCATTCATACCTAAACTAAAGCGATGGCTTATATGAAATATAACCAACCATAAACTTTAATTACAATCATAATTCAATTTATTAATGGCTTAACAACTTATTTCACATGGTATATCATATCCTAGTTTACACCATATGTCATACGTAAATCACAAGTCCAAACTCATATTCAAAAGCTCAACAACACCCATTTATAAAATAGGGGAGAGTCGCGCTCGCGACCGTAGTCGCAATCGCGATAGAAAACTAAATGGCCTCTGTCATGCTCGCGACTGTAGTCGCGATCGCGATAGAAAACTAAATGGCCTATATCACGCTCGCGACAGAACCACGCTTCACATTCCAATACACATGTCTTGGACTATTCAATCTATTAGGAATCATTTATTATTTAGACGATCATATAAAAACATTTGAGGTACAAAATATTCCTTTCAATTTCAGTTTAAGACACACCCAAAACAATCACTTAATTTCATCTTAATACCACATATAAATTTTAAACTGTCAATTATCTTACTCAAAACTTGAGTCATAAATAGCTCTATAACTTATAAATCGACACATACCTATCACATTTATTTTTAACAAGTATCCAAGTGTCTAACAGAATTCAGTTGAAACACTATCTTTTATGTCTGAATACGTCTCGGTGCTTTGGTTTGGACTTGGAAGAATATCCCAAGCTTCCTACGTATCCCAAAGAGTTGGGAATCAGAACCCCGTAGTTCTACAAGATAAAAGTACAGTTTATAGAGTTTCGCTTCCAATTTATTAACAAAATTTAGGTCAGGTTAGTGTTGAATGAATTCAAAGGTGTTCGACTCATTAGACTTTGAAATACCTTAGTCATTATTCTTATTTACAACCTTAGTCTCTTACATTCCTAAGTGATATCTATTTATTTACTCTTTTACAACTCTAAACATATGATAAATATGTCTCATGAAGTTTCGACGAAGTTCGGGTGTATTACGGATGGGAAAACATCATAAAATATACAAACTAGAAGAGGGTAAAGGTAGGTAAGGTGTAGACACCGAGTTCTGAGTCAGATTTTGATGACAATTTTGGGTACTTGATAAATTCCTCCAAAAAAATAATAAATAAAAGTAAACAATTAAAAAAATGAGATTAGGTTAATTTAATTAGATAAATCAAAAATTAAGATTAGTTTAATTTAATTAGTTAATATTGTAAGATAATTTAATTAATTAGTTAATATTTTAGGATAATTAAAATTGAAAAAAAAAATAAGAAAATAGATATGGGGTTTAATTAAATAAATTAGATGTGATAATTTAAGTAGATTAATTAGATTAAGTAGGTATAAAAATATAGGATATTTAATCCATAGAGTGTTTGATTAGTTAGTGTTTTAGTTTAAGTAAATTAATTAAAATTAAAAAAATAGAAGAATGGAGGAAATTATTAGGTAAACCCTAATTGTGGGATATAAAAAGAAAGAGATGAGCAAAAGAGTGGAGGGGGGTGCTCGGCTGAAGAAAGAAAAAGAAACCAAGAAAATAAAAAGAAAAAGAAAGGAAAAAGAGAGTAAGAACACAGGGGAGCCGAAGAACAAAAAGGGAGAGTAAGCAAGAAGAGAGAGAGGTCAGCTAAGCAAAGAAAAAGAAAGAAAAGAGTGAGCAAGAACAGAGAGAGGGCCGGCCAAAGGAAGAAGAAAGAAAGAATAAAAGGAGCAAAGGAAAAAAGAAATAGGGAAAAAGAGAGCAAAGGGAGCCTAAACCAAAAGAGCACAGACAAAAGACCAAATAAAAAGAAGAAACAAATAGAAAGAGAAGGAGACCCAGGCCAACGGGAACAGAGACGCCGGAAAGAAGAAGGGAGAGGAAAGAGAAGGGAGGAAGCGGGCTCATCACCGGCCAGCCAAGGCGGTGCACCGCTGCACGCGCTCCGTCGCCGGACAGGGCGACTCCAGACGCACCCGGTGGTGGCCGCCCGCCACCACCACTAGCCGGAGAAGAGGAAATCGGAGGAGAACGGAGAGACAAGGGCAGTGGCTTCGCATGCCATTTTCGGCTAATCGGCGCGTGGACACCGCCGGTGAGACCCTATGACGGCGATCTACACTGCGACGGTGGAGGTGTCGGCCACTGCCTCTCCGGCGATCGGTAAGTCCTTTTCCCCTTTTTTATGTTTTTATTATTATTATTATTATTATTATTATTATTATTATTATTATTATTATTATTATTATTATATATTTATGTATGTTATTATTAATTAATTGTTATTATGATTATTATATTTATTTATTTGTTATTTATTATTCTATATTTTTATATTTCATTATTATTATTATTATTATTATTACTATTATTGTGTGATTTGTTTGTTATTAGTGTCATTATTTTGTGTTGATATTATTTTGTTATTATTATTATTTTTGTCATTTGTTTATCATTAATTGATATTCTGTTTTTATATTATTATTTATTTATTTATTATTATATTATTATTATTATTATATATTTATTTATTTTCTATTTATTAATATTATATTATTATTATTATTATTATATTTATTTATTCTTATTTAGCTTTCTGTTTTTATATTGTTATTTTCTTTATTATTTATTATTATTTTGATTTATTTGATTATTAATGTTATTGTGTTATATTGATACTTTTATTGTTAATTTTATGTTTACCTATTTTTTGCATTATTATTGTTAGTTTTATTTAATTTATGTTTATTATTATTTTTATTATGGTTATTATTATAATTGTTACATTATGTTTATTATTATGTTATTATTATCATTATTATTATTTGTTATATTATTGTTATAATATTTTTATTATTTTTATTATCATTCATTGTTATTAATATTACTATTTTATATCTAATGCATTTCATACCTATTATTGTTATTAGTATATTATTACTTTGCTCATTGCATCATTATTATATTTCCTCATTACTATTCTCATTATTATTTTATCTATTTATAATTGTTATTATTTTATGTTTACTTATTATTCATTATTATTTTATGAAATTATTATTATTAGCATTATCATTTTTTATTGGCATTAATTATTACAATTGTCATTTATGTTTCATATTTATTAATTACCTTCCATCATTTTATTTTCATTACTAACTACTATTATTATTTCCTATCACGGTTGTAACCACGAGTGACATGCGACCCGTCTAAGAGGCATGGTCGGGACAAATAGATTAGATTTTATTCATTATTTATTTATTCAAAAATATGTAATTATTATTTTATTTCATTTTTATTTATTTGTGCTCTATAATAATAAAGGATTTTCAACCGCGTCTAAAAAACTACCATAAAAATGTTTTCTACAAAAATGAAGGTTTACAAAATCAAGGACCAATGTCCTATTTTTTATCCAATGAATCTATCACTAAAAATTATTTTTATAATAGTCAAAATCAAGGACCAATGTCCACATAATTAATTCCCCGGTTTCATGTATGGTTTGTACCTTTAAAATGGGAGTTGTATTCCGCTCCTAGTGTTATTGTATTTTAGATGCTTTCTCTATTTTATTTTATTTACTCATTGCTTTTACGTGGATGATTGCGCCCTTAATTCAAATTGCATCGTGTGGAGAGAGAGCGAACTAATAAACTCAAAATTTAATCGTAAAATTAATCAAGGTAGAAATAGATGAGAAGTCCCGAACCCAATCTCTGGTCTTTGGGCTCAACGAGGCGAGAGATCTATCCGATCACTCATTGGAATAAGACCTCCAAGACCCCTCTTGCGTCCTGCGAAAAGACTCAATAAATCCTAGGCTTCAAGGGAGAGAGGTTCATCCTTCAAGACCCCTTTTGGTTGGCCTAAAATGGATACGTGCGCTGTCTTAGGCTCTCCGAGGCGAGAGGACTTTTTCCAATGTTTTATTGGGTGGTGACTCCATGAAACCTCTTTATTGCCCAAAATAGACGCACTTGTAATTCGTTACAAGTTGCCAACAGACCATCAATTGCCCGATCGCCCTCAAGCGGGCGGTCAGAGGGGCGGCCTGCGGGGTCCGGCGCGCGTCACACAAGGGTTCCTACCAACCAAAAGGTTCAAAAGAAGGAGAAAAACACTTGTCAAGCATATTCTGTCATGCTCGCAACCATGGTCGCGCTCGCGACAGAAGCTCGCTTCAGGTTCCTCATCAAGACAAGTCACAAGACTGTTTTCCACTTCCAACTTCAAACGCCTAAACTGACCTCTAAACCTCATTTTTAGGCCAAGTGTCCTTCTTAACAAATGATCCTTAGGATGTTAGCTTTAATATAGAACAAGTCTCATGTCGTTGGGACACCTAAATCATCATATATGATCAAAATAACCTATACTGCTCCCCTGAACCCGGCCAGTGGAGATTCCTCTATTTTCAAACCACATTCGGGACACTTAGAGCTAAAATTAGCCCAAGCTTATTTCTAGGACATTTTTCAAACGATACTGGTCTCATATCATTTGGAGTCCTAAAACTCCCAATAAAGCCTAATAACCGAAGAAGGGTCCAGTGCTTTCTAACACAGTTTTCACCCAAAAATCCTATTCACATGCACAACTTAACAATCTAAAGCAACACTCACTACCATCATCATATAACATTATCAAAACATTCAAATAACTTATATAACACATGAGCATAGTCAAATTCACATATATAACTAAAGAGTTTCCAAACCTCTTTTCCTTTGCTCCAAAATTGCTCAAATGACTACTTAATCCCCTTTGCTTTCTTACTCCCTCTTTAGCTTCTCTTGTTCCCTCCAAACAAAATAACCAAAACTCAAAGTTACACATACCCTTACTTATTTTTTAGGAGAAGAGGGGAGGAAGAGAGAAAAGAACTAACCACTTACCTATCTCAACCACATCTTGTATCCTATTATTTGAAGCTTGGACTAAATCCACCTTGGGCTTTAATTTCTGAAGATGGCGTGAGGTAGGAGGAGAAGAGGTTGTTCCTCTCTTTTTTCCCGTAAAAAATGGCCAAAATGTAGTCAAAAGGGCTGAATTAAGGCCATTAAGTGATCTTTATCCCTACATGCGACATGTCACTCTTTGATCGGCCCAATCAAGATTTTTTTGTGTCAAACTTACCTCTTAATCCCTAATCTTACTTCTTTTCCTCCAATTGGCATAACACTTTTCTGTTTCATACCATGGCCCATTGAATTAACTAATCCCTTCAATTTAGCCCAATATCATAAAATGACCAAAATATCCTTACCCTTAATAAATAAAATCGATCACGCCCTTTACTACAGTTAATCACTTCCTTCATCCAATTAGACATTTTTAACCACCAAATAATTCTTTTCACATCATTTAGGGCACGATGATATAACTGTCCAATTTATCGAAACTTGCCGAAACTTTCAAATTAATGACGGTTGCGTCCTTTTTAACACTTCCGTCCCTGGTTCAACCGCATTCGGTTTTCGTTACACCCTAAACTTGCCCTAATCCGACTAGGGTATATTCGGGGTGTTACATAATGTCTTTGCATGTATTAGAGAGAATTTTGAGGACGAAATTCCTTAAGTGGGAGAGAGTTGTAGTGGCCGTAAATTCACATTAGAAGTATTGAGTAAGATTAGGGTAATTAAGTGAGTTTAATTTAGGGTTTATAGTTTTTGATTAAATTATAATTGTGAATTAAGGACTCAATTACGTGAAAATAAAATAGTTTAGTGACCAAAGTGTAATTTTGCATGATTAGTGTTAAGTGGAAGTTAATTAACTTAAGTAGAGATAATTAGCTTAATTGAAGGGTGAGTGAAATTACATGTGGCATGAGAAAGGCTTGCAACCTAGCATTGAATGGTTAGTAGCTTGACACATAGCAGCTTGCATGCAATATATAGAGTGAGTGGAGAGGCAGATTTTAGTCCCTTGTTCTTCATTTGGTTCGGCCACTCCCTCAAATCTGTTCTCTCTTTTCTTTGTTTTTCATTTTTGTTTTTCTTCATCTTCAATTTTAAGTCCACTGAAATAGTATTGACTGGTCAAAGAATTTTTGAGTTGTGTGGAGTCCTTGGTTGAGTAAGGTAAGTTATATTGCTCTTCTTTTCTTCTTCCTTAGTTAATTTCATCAGAGGGATTAGTTGCTAGTATTCTTCTTGTTTTACTTCTTATTCAAGGGTTTTTATTGATTGTAAGTTGGCGAATCAAGTAAAAGAGAAAAGGGTAAGGTTACTTGACTTGTGAAGATTGAAGGACTGCTTCAAAAAGGTTTTGGATTTTATTGAGTTTCTAATTGTTGCATGCATGTTGGATTGGGGGGGAGGGGGGAATCTATGGGCCTTGAAAGAGTTAAACAGCTCTTTTAGTTTTTAAGATTATGCGTGGGTTAATAATGTTGAGTAGATGATGTTCTAGTGACTATTTGTAGTGTATTATGAATTGCTGATTTGATGATGTTCTTTTGACAAGTTGAAGTTGTATAGAGATTTGACTATGTGCATGTTGATTATATGTTGTTACAAGCTATGTATGAGAAAGTAATATGCATGTGATTACTTATTTCGAAGGCCTTTTCGGCTGAAATTGATATTTAGTTGATGGTATAAGTCTTGCTTGTGAATATAGGAAGGTTTGTCGAAGGTATGTGCTTCAGAGGTTTATGATTTGGGAGTTGAACACAGAGTTCAAGTTTGTTATGAGCGCGAAAGAATGCTCCGTAGGCAAAGTTTGCCATGTCGTGCCTTGTTGCGAGCACGAGCTCCATTGCGAGTGCGACAGAAGCCATTTTGGCATTCTGTCGCGAGTACGACATTATTCACAAGCGCAACAGGAGTGTGTTTAGGGTTCTATCACGAGCGCGATATATCTGAGAGTCATGAATGCAAGTTAGTTGACTTTATTTGTGTGTATTATTGTATTTTATTATGAATGATAAATGTATTTATTCATGTGATTAGTGTTACTTGGTTCATAAATGACTATGCATATGGTATTGGTAAAAATATTATTCATTTGAATACTTAACGAAATAATTGTTTAGCCTGTCATCGAGACGTGGATAGGTAGGCAAGCCTATAAGGGTTACTGTTTGCAGCTGCCAGTGTTGGTACCTAATGGTATCCAGTGTTAATTCCATTTGGTATTTAGTAATTTAAGATTTGCATATCTCTAGTCTTAATACTATTTTTCCCTAGTATTTAGTGATTAGTACCTGAGAGGTATTTAGTGTTCACGTTATCCACTACTGTACTGATTCAGGCTATACTGATATTATTATTTTATTTTTTAACTATAGTTCGGTGCTATAAGTAATAAGTGCCATGATATAGTAACAATTTAGAGTATTCTGTATCGTAAATGTGTAGAGTGGTTAATGACTGGAAAGTGTATTATTGAATATTGACTTATTGTTTATCTACAGAATGTTTTATTCTTATATGTTAAGTTGTGATTTCTTGTATTAGTCTTTGTTGTGTTTGCATCATCACTGAGTCATAGCTCAGCATAGGTGTTTATCTACCATGTAGGTTTATAGCTTGGATCCCGAGTTTTGAGAGGAACATTTGCTTGCCACTAGAAGGAGTCTTGAAGTCTTCTAGTTAGGTTCTTTTGTCGAAGATGCATAGAGACATTCCAAATTTTTTATAACAAGAATATGTAAATGTAACTTATAATTTTGCACTTCTAAGTGTAAACTTTAATTAGTTAATATTAATAATAATTTTTGGATAAGTATTGTTTTAAGGCTTTAATTTTAATGGCATGGATGTTTATAGTTCTATTAGTTTGTTGCGTAGCTCTCCCTTTTCCTCCTTTAGGCATTTTGGGCATTACACGGTTAGAGAAGATCCCCCAGTAGCAGCGTGCCTGCTAGCAACCGAGCCCAGGGGTGTACCACCCACCGAGCAAAGGAGAGTTCATGACCCTAACCATGATTTCTTTATAAAGAACAATAGGAGCCAGTAGCGATAAGGGGAAAGGTACCTAAGCTTGAGGAGGCAATGTGGAGAAAAATGGAGGAGAAGTTTGAAGTAATGACCTGTATGTTAACTGTGGGAAGGGGAATAAACTCTGAGGACCGAGAGTTAGATGGCAATGATCTGATCCCCCAAAACTTCAAGATGCCTGACATTCCAAAGTTTGATGGTACCTCCGATCTGTCGACACACATAAAGCAGTACTAGCTGGTGATGAAGGGTACAACTTTAAAAAGGAAGCAGAAGATAGAATATTCCTGCCTAAGCCTCACAGGGCCCATAATTGTTTGGTGCCATGGGTTGGACAGGAGGTCCAAAAAAGATTGGGACTTATTAACGGAATAATTCTTTAAGCAGTATGACTGTAATACAAGGATAGTGGTCACTTTGAAGGACCTAGAGCTACTGCAACAAAAGTAAGGGGAATCCTTCCATGAATACCTCACCAAATGGAGGAATCGGGTCGTAACAATGAAGTGCAAACCTAATACTCTAGATCAGATCAGATTCTTCATTAGGAATGCTAGCCCGTACTTGAAAGAAGGGCTGAAGATGAAGAGGTTGAAGGATTGGGAATCCTTAAAGGACATCACCATAGAGATTGAGGGCAAATACCTAGCAAAGAAGGTGAGCAACGAGGCTTACGCCAAGCAAGGCTATAATAACCAGGGGGCAAGCAAGTCAACAAGTTCCAATAGCAGTAATAGGACAAGCAAGACAGTTGAGGTTTCAGCTACAAATGTAAACCCTAAGTACTACTCGAACTTGGGTCGGCCACTGTTATGGGTACTAAAAAGACTGATGAAGGAAAGGCAGATACTACCACTAACACCCAGACCAGCCAGGAGCCAAGGACAGCCGGGGCATAGGGAGGATGAATACTGTGCTTATCACCAGCATATCGAACACTCAACAGATCATTACAGAACGTTGAGAGACAAGATTCGGGATCTCATTGACACCAAGCAAATCAGTAAGCCCGAGCAAAGAGAGAGTAAGAAGAAGTTCGGATGCAACACCATACCCCTGCCTGTCTTTATGATCGGATCATGTCTACCTGAATGGCATGTTTTAAAAGATCTTTTGGAAATCAGTATGTAGCCCTCACTCGTCGTAAGAGGAGGGGAAGTGAAGAAGATTTGCCCGTGGTGGCAATTAATTGTTGGGAATCCACTAGTGAGAGTGGAGAAGAAGAAGATGAGCCCGCTGATCTATGGGGCTTGAAAGATGAAAGAAAGGAGAAGATTGGAGCTGTGACCCGAAGTGGAAGGGTAGTTCCAGAGGTAGAGAAACAACAGGATCCAATTCCAACACCTATAGAGAAAGAGCTAGAAGAAAATCAGATTATAAAGCAACTAAAAAGGACGCCGGCTCAGATATCTATATGGGAATTCTCACACAAGCAGAAGTTGGTAGAAGCCTTGTGTGAGTTCACCGTTGCAATCACCATCTTCCCTACCGAATTACTAGACATTGTGAAAGGAAGCTCTAGAGAGAATCTTGTGTATTATGATGCGGATTTACCAATTGAAGGCCGTAATCACAATTGCCCATTGTACATAAGGGTGAAATCAATGATAAGCACACTATTTGTGTAATGGTAGCCGATGGGTCTTCCATAAATTTCTGTCCTCTAGTGGCAATGCCTGCATTTGGGCTAAAT
The DNA here is from genome assembly GCA_947683425.1 of Excoecaria cochinchinensis. NCBI lineage: Eukaryota > Viridiplantae > Streptophyta > Magnoliopsida > Malpighiales > Euphorbiaceae > Excoecaria > Excoecaria cochinchinensis. The sequence continues at coordinate 23,163,652 of CANTUQ010000146.1, forward strand.
GAAGGTATTGCCACTAGAGGACAGACATTTATGGAGGACCCAACGGCTGAATGAAAGTATGTTAAGCAAGTTGGATCTTACGATCACAACTTATGAAAACTCCAAACGACAAGCATCGGGAACTTTTAAAGGGCCAATCGAGATAGAGGCAGAGTTCGTGGTCGTCCCAATCCCCACCAACTTTTCAGCTTTACTTAGGAGGCCATGGTTTCACAAGCTAGGAGGAGTGTCATCCACTTTGCATCAAATGATAAAAATTCTACATGATGAGCAAGTTGTGACTATCAAGGCTGCTAAGGAGAACTAGGTTTTGGTCTTGGAGATTTCTAACCAACCTTTCAATAGTTTTCACGTGGCCATGGTCAATAAAGAGGGAGATTCTAGGGAGAGCCCTCAGATAGTCAATATGATGAAGCGGATACACTTCCTCTTAGGGGCCGATTTGGGTAAAAACTGTAACACCCCTTGGCTACACGTAGGGAAGCTCACCCTCCGTAGAGAAGCAAGTGCCCCGCTAGGCAAGGGCTGCTACCAACAGAACCCAAACATGCAGAATACAATCAATACAACACATGCATATCAGTATATACTTATATACATGAATAATAGAATCGGGGTTAACAAAGTTTTCTTTCGTATACATCTCATTCGGAGAAATTCCAATCTCGTCAAAAACTGAAACTATCAAAACTTATACATTCAAATCCAAAAATATTTATACATTGCAAGGTTGAATCACAAAATGATCTTTATATAAATAAAAATTTGAGCCTTACTAATTACATAACTGAAAACATTACATAAGTATGAATCCCAATATTACAATTACAAAACTGGTTATGATACCAAAAGCTTTACATGCAACGATTACAATTCACAAAAGCTTAAACATCTAACAAAACCGATCCTATTATGTTGGCCTTGGCTGCTGCGGGATAGTCCTTCCAAAACCTCCTACCGCTTCCACACCTGCATGGATGAAAAACCCGTGCTAAGTCCAATGGCTTAGTGGGAAAAACAAGATATGAACGACCACTCATAGTGAACGTTAATGCAATTGACATACGCATGGCACATACATATGAATAAAGCATCATAAGCTTAAACTATAACTTGTATTCATCAAACAATAAACTTCACTCCATACATTTATGTCAGTCCATTTCTAAAATTCACATGATTCCATGTCATATACATACACATAGCTATGCCTGCAAACTCAAAGTGGTGGATAATGGGTAAACGCATAAGTACCCGTAGGTACAAATAGATATTCTCTTTTCAAATAATAATGCATGGGGATCTTAAATAAGATCCAGTTTATAAGAATCCATAAGGATTCAAACGCATAGGGACCTGATCAGGGTCCAAAGAAACGCATAATGTACACACCGGGTCTCGAGACAGCCCAGATCAGGGTTACCCGATGATGAAATTCGATGCCTGTTCACAGGAAAAAATGTTGAAAGTAATGATTTTCTTGTCAAAATTTGCACATTTCAAAAAATAAAAGAAAATATAGAAAAATATAAAAATATAATAAAATGAATTTGGAAATTATAGTGTTTTAGCCAAAATTTGTACTTTTTAAAAAAAGTTCTAAAAAAAAATCGGCCGAATATCGGCCGTCGGAGGGCGTTAGCAGCGCCCAATGCGCAGCACGCTCTAGGCGTCACCCATAATGCACGCGCGCCGACGAGCGTCGCTAGCCCCTGTTGTGTGCCCAGCGTCCCCCCAATGCCCCCATGTGCGTTTTTTAGGTCAAATTTATTTTTTTCTTCCATTTTTTTTAGAATTTAATTTTTAAAACCTTTTTGTCTTCTAACCTTTCAAATTATTCAGTTTTTTTGTATTAATGGGAATTAAATTAATTTGATTTCTTCATTAAATCTGATTTTTTTGGTATAAAATGGGTTTTTTGAGAGGAAAAAAATGGGGATTTTTCTTAAGAAAATTTTTCTTCTTCTTCAAGAACAAATTCTCCAAATATTCTAATTTTATTTTCTAAGTTAATTCTTAAGACAAAGAGAACAATTCTTTGTTCTTGGAAATTTTCTTCTTCTTTTTTTAACAATTTTTGCTTGAGACGAAGAAATTAATTCTTTGTTCTTGAGATAAAAATTTTCTTCTATATTTTATTTTTCTAATCTTATTTTTTGCAAAATCAAGATAAGAAAATTGATTATCTATCTTCACTCATCAAATCAAAATCTGAGGGTAAACATTCTGAACTTGATTTTATTTTTTATTATTATTTTATTTATTTATAATTGATTAGCAACCATGTAGATTTTTAAATCTATTATTGTTTTTATTTTTAGTGTAATTTTGTTCATAGATTTAATATATTTTGATATGTTTTATTTATTTTATTTCTTTTTACTTACTTGATTGTTCATCTTCTTCTTTATTATTATTATTATCATTACTATTACTTTTGCTATTATTATTATTATTATTATTATTATTATTATTATTATTATTATTATTATTATTATTATTATTATTATTATTATTATTTGTTATTTGTTATTATTATTATTATCTATTATCACTACTATTGTTATTATTATTATTATTAGTTGTTGTTGTTGTTGTTGTTATTATTATTATTATTATTATTATTATTATCATTATCATGTATGTTTTTATATATGTTAATATGTTAAGTTAATTTATTATGTAATTTAATTAGTTTGTCACTCATAATGCATTTTATTTTATTTATTTTAATTCATCTTCATATGTTATATGTTTAAATTCATTTTTATTACTAACATCAATTTTATTTGTATTTTTTTATTTCAATACTTATTTTTTATGTGTGACCTTTTCCAATGGCAAATGGGAGCCCATGGAGATTTGAAGACACCATCTTGATTGAATTTGTCATTCTTAGTATTTTTATTATTTCTTATTATTATGCTTTTATTTATTTTATTATGTAATTTGTAATAAATTTATTTATTTTTATGCATGTTAATTAAAAGTCACAAAAAGTTTTATATTAATAAATTGGAATCTTTTTCTAATAAAATGGGACCAATGTCCTAATTTCAACCCATAAAAATTCACTTTTAAAAAGAAAAGTTAATTTTCTCAAAATAGGATCACTCATCCCGATTTTATCGATAAATACTAAAAAAATAACTCTTCGACTTTCTAAGTAAAAATGAAGGAACCAATGATCCTATCCTAAATAATGTCTCGATTTATAGATGTTTATTTATTCATTTAATTTTTTTATTTATGTTTTGCTCGATTTTATTTTGGGGGATTGTATTTTTATTCCAAATTTTAATCCTTTTTTTTATTTGGGGGATTGTATTTTGTCCCAATTTTATCTTTCTGTTATTTTTTGTGACTTACTTTATTTTACCGCCTTCTTTCGTGCTTGATTTGTGCTTTATTTTTTTAATGAATGACCGTGTGAGAAGAGAGATAGAAATTTAAAATTAAAAACATAGTTGTAATTAACCAAGGTATTAATAAGAGTAAAGTTCCGAATCTTTCTTTGGTTTAGACCCCCGAGGTTAGACGAACTTTTCCAATTTCTTGTAAATTAGGTGGCGACTCCAAAATACCTCAAAGGTGCCTAAAGGGTTCATGGAATTAGATGATCTTTCTAGTATTCTATTAGAAGGAGGTGTCCAAAATATCTCATGATTGCCCAAGATCAAAAGATGCGAACCCTCTCAGGCTCTAAAAGCGGGTTTTCAAGAACTGGTCGGGTCTGGTGCGCGACACAGTGGCAACTCCACTGGAGACTTTGAAACTTTGCTCCGAAACTATCTTGGTTAATAATATAATTGGTTTTTTTATAAATTAAAATTCTACCTCTTTTCAAAAAATTGCATTGCATTCATACTAGAGCCTTAGAATTATGCTAGTTTGCACCCTTTCTTAACCCCGGTGCGTTCCTGAAGGATGAACCTACATTCACTCAATGTAGGAAAGTGTTAAGGATAATCACCAGCCCAAGCCTCGTACCTTATGGTATATCAAATGGAGACCCAATCGATCATTATGCTCATGATGAGCTAGACCCATTGGCAGGGACCATGCTTGGGTAGCCCTAAAGTAGCATCACCTTTGACCAAAGCTCATGTAATAGCAATAGATACTTCCACTAGGTAAAATGTACCATAATACCGTGCTTGCTATATAAGCCATCATATATTGGACAAAATCAGTTAAATTAAATGGTCTTTTATCAAAGGCTTTTATGCCCCGATGGGCCCATCTTAATTTAATTAAAGTGTTTAAATACATAATGGCCAAAAACCCATACATATGTACATTAGGCAAGAGATGTTATGCTGTCGGTTGTCCACCGTGCACCATTCGTGTCCAATGGGTTTCCTGTTAACCCTGGGATAAAGCCTACCTCGGAACGAGACCAATTGACCTCATGTACAGGAGTTAAAAGGTTGGAAGGATATATTGGCTTGCATGTGGTTGTAGATGTTGCATTGCATATTTATGCATTACGTGTCATTCATGCACATAAAAACATAAAAAGACATAAAAGATTAGTTTCCTTCATGTGTGTATATATCCTTTTGTATACATATTATTTTCACATATACATATCACCTTGTGTATAATTTTTTCTATGCATCACATGTGTCATTGTAATTCCTTGATCTTCCAAACGTTGAGGACCATTCGGATAGCATGATCATGCATTACATGTCATTCATGCATCATTTTAATTTCTTGATTTATCAGCCATTATAGACCATTGGCCTAAGTGGTTTTGGGGTTCCAACAGTCACCTAATTAGAGGACCTTTTATCTGAGGCCGCGACCAAGATCAAGGGCAGTTAATAGAAATTCAAATATTCAAAAATGGTTAATTATTCACAACAGACTAAAGAGACTCGTGCCCTAATAGCCCAAGAGATAGATGGAAGATTCGAAGAGCTTGAAAAGAGGTTGTTGGCCATAGTTAAGGAAAGAATGGATGCCATGGTGCTCGTTCTTCAAGCCCAGCTTATGACGACTGCTCTTAACCAAGTTGAACCGACCACAGTCCGGAAGGCCCGTACAATGACGGCTGCAGTGTGTCCATTTCCTTTCGAGGCCAGAGGCAAGGAGCCACTTGATTCACTAGTTGAGCAAGGAGGAAATGGGAGGCCTACTCTAGAATATAACATTATGCCTGAAAAGGGTGGAGATCTAGTGAGCACTCATGCTCTGAAAAATAAAAGTTCAAGTATCCACAACAACAATAAGGGCAGTGTTAAGAGGGCAGAAGCACCAACCATGAAAATTAATCAAAGGCATTATTCTAATTTGGGAAGATCCTTGTCTTGGGTTCTTAAGAAGTTAATAAAGGCAGGTAAGCTACAGCCACTGCCTGCTAAGCCCGCCAGAAACCAGGGATAGCCCAATCACAAGGTGGATCAGTATTGTGCCTTCCACCAGCACACTAGGCATACCATAGAAGATTGCAAGACCTTGAGACATGCTCCTCAAGATTTGATTAATTCCAAATAGATCTCTGACCCAGAAAGGCATAAGATAAAGAATAAGATAGATTAAATGCCTAAGTGGGAAAAGAAAACGGTTCCTAAGGATGATAATAAACCATCGGCCACAACATCTCTGCTAGTGAAAGTAGGAAGAAGATAGCTATTTAGATGTTCTTTTTGTTCTGGAACGATTTGATAATGACATTTTTATTCTAGCTTTTATTAAATGAAATTAATGGTTTTGCTTATTTGTGTGATATTTCTCGTGATTTCACTATGCATAATCATGACACATTCATATTTGACACTGATTCAATTGATGCCATTTCATATAATCTCAGAACTTTGGAAAACTCAAAGAAAATCTTTATAGCATCTAATGAAACTCTTGAAGAGAGATTAAAGTTTGAGAGAATCTAAAAAAAAGAAATATATGAAAAAAGTCTTTGCCTGGACCTATAAAGACATGCCGGGAGATGATCGTGAGGTCACCAGACATGCTATGCCGACATATCCCAATCATGGACCAATCAAGCAGAAATTCAAAAGACTCAGGCTAGAAGGGGTAGAAAAGGTTAAAAGGAGAGATCCACAAGCAGAAACGAGGCCAAATTTCTTATCAAAGCACAACACCCAACTGGGTTGGTCAGCGTTGTCCCCAATAGTTAAGAAGAAAAGTGCATGTATGTGTAAACTATCAGGATTTGAGCAAAGCTTATCCAAAAAAAATGAGAAAAACAAAAATATATACAAAAAAAGGAAAAGAATTGATGTGTAGATATGGTCGAAAACCATTAACATGGGGTAAAGAAAAAATATTCTTGGGACAAACTTTGTTCAAATCCCATTGATCTACACATACCCGTACTTTGCCCTTTTTCTTGGCTTCCGTAAAGGACCAAAAGACTGATCCGCAAGGTTAAGATGTGTGGATGAGGAAAACACTAAGAAGGTCATGGAAGAAGTTCATGCTGGAATCTGCAAATCCCATATGGATGATGAAATGCTGGCAAAAAGGATCATGAGACAAGGATTCTATGGACTTACAATTGATACGGATTGCTCGATCTTGGGGAAAAGACATCATAAGGGAAGTGTGCCCTACAACTTTCAACGGACATAGGTTCACCATAGTTGCTATTGCCTACTTCACCAAGTGGATAGAAACCAAGTCCTTTAAGAAAGTCAACACTCGGGATATGGATGAGTTCATCAAAAGGGATTTGATGTGTCGATATGTTCTTTCGTACCGTGTTGTGTTTAATAATGGGGTGCAGTTTATGGCTAAAGCTAGGAAGTGCCCCAGAAGTATGGCACTGAGCATCATAAATCCTCTCCATATCGCCTTAAAGCCAACGGGGCAGTAGAGGCTGCTAACAAGAATGTTAGGAGAAGATCTTGGTCAAGATGGTTCAAAACTACAAGAATTGGGCAGAGAAATCACCTTTTGCACTTGGGGGCTAGAGAACCACCATCAAAACCTCTACAGGAGCCATGCCTCATTCCTTGGCATATGGGGCAGAAGTAGTACTGCTGGTTGAGGTAAAGTTTAAATCTTTAAGGGTAGTCAGGGAAGCCCAGATTCTAGGAGCCGATTGGGCACAGCAACGGCTGCGGCAGCAGTTGAACATGTTAGACAATAACAAGTTATGGACTTATTATCATAGCTAGATCTATCAGAAAAGACTTGCTCAATCATTTGGAAAGAAAGTTAGAAAGCACCCACTGAAAGAGGGGGATTTAGACTGCAAGCAAATGAGACCAGATGTTCCAAGTATATGGGGTAAATTCAGGCCAATATGGGAAGGCCCATTTATTCTTAAGAAGTTATTGTCCAAGGGAGTAGCGTTTCCAGCAGACAGTGATGGAAACAAGTTCGAAGAACCAATCAGTATCGACAAACGCAAGAAGTTCCATGGCTAAAGACCAAAAATCAAAACAAGAGAATAAAAGCCCCGCGGGTCGAAAATCAAAAAAAGGCAGCCTTGCTAAAAATGGGTGCCTCGTCAAGGTGAAAACTGAAAAAAGGCGCCTTAGGCAAAAATTAGAGGCTTGAGAGAAAATGTCCAATCAAGAAAACTCGAGAAGGCTGATTGGAAACAGGAGTTTTGATGCTTTCAAGATCTACTCTGAGATTAAATTTAATTTTACATTTTGAACCTATGTTGAATAGTGATCATGCATAGAGAAATCATACTGAAATGTACACAATTTTGCAGAAAGATAGAAAACAAAGTCAATTCAACTCATGTGCTCATTATTTTCTAGTTCTTTTATAAAAAGAGAAACATCGTTCATTATCGAATGCACCTAATCTAAATAACTATGCTCTGCTACTGCTTTCGCCGGCCAGATGCCTAAGTTCATGGGCTCTGTTATCAACCTTGGGACTGGGCCCCTGTAACTCCCCGTTTCTCACCCTAATAGTTTGAGCCATGTTGCATGTGTATGTGTATGTGTAATTTTAGCATGTGTTATAGTTATTTTGGGTTATATAAATGCTTTGGGTTTTGTTAGAGTGTGAGTGTACGTATTGAGTTAGTGTATGAGTTAATAAAATTTAGCTTGGGTGTTGTGTAGAGTATGGTTGTAGGGTGTGAGTGGTTAAATTCCACCAATGGTAAGATGACAAGTGGTAAGGGTTTTAGAAGGGGGTATAAATAGCAAGGAGAGAGAAAGAGAGAGCAGCAATTGGCTTCCTTGCTCTCCCGTTCTCTTCCTCCTAAAGCCATTTCTTCTTCCCTTCTTCCTCTTCTTCTTGTTTCATCTTGATCCATCTTCCTTTGGCTGAATTTTGGTGGAAATTGATCAACTCAAGAGTTAATTGGTAAGTTTTTGTTGGTTTTGTTGGGTTTTTCTTCTTCTCCTTCATCTTTTCCTTTGATTTTGTTAGAGTGTGGGTTTGAGTTAGGATTTTTGTTTGTTGTGTGATTTTGGGTATTTTGATCAAAGGTGCCTCGTAGAGAACCTAAGGGTAAAGAGAAGACAAGTGGGAGTGGTGCTCTTTGATTTGGAGCAAAGGATTTCTAGGTTTGGGATTTTGTGGTTTTAATGCATTTTGTGATTTTGTATTTTGATTTGATTTTTTGGAAATTATGTAGTTAATGATGTTTATGTTGGTCTAAATGCTATGGGTTTTGTTTGATTTGAGTTGAGATGCTCTATTGATGAATTCTTGAATTAAATGGCTAGTTGGATGAGTTTATGCAGCAAATTTCTGGTTTTGTTAGATTAGGGATTTTGAATATGTTAATTTCATGATTTAATTGTAATTATTGGTATAAAAGTTGGCTTTGTATCATTTATGATGGATTCGCATTGTGTAAAGTTGGGTTTGAGTTGGGAGGTTTGGGTGTGTTTTGGAGATGATGGTTTTCTGCAAATTTTTGGAGATCTGGAAAATGCGACTCTGTCGCGAGTGTGACAGAGCTTGGTGATTTCCAGTATCTTGCGGGCGGCCAGTTCTGTCCTGGCGAGCTCAGCATCATGTGTGCTATCACAAGTGCGACAAAGCGCGTAATACTGAGCTATTACTGAACAGCATTATCGCGACTGCGCGATCACAATAGCTTATGTGTGCGCATTTTGTCGCGAGTGCGGCACATGTTACGAGTGCGATAGAAGCCAATCTGCTCCTTTTCACGTGAGCTCGAGGCCTGTCGCGAGCTCGATGTTCAAGGAACTTTACCCTGTCGCGAGCGCAACGGTTTTTATTTTCAAAATGGGAATTCTTTTGTGCTTTCAATATTTAATTTTCCGGACTTGCGATACTTTTAGACTTATGCATGGATAATTTTATGAACATTATGGATATGAATTGATGATTTATGCATGGCCTGCAAGGGTCAAATTAGTGGATAGTTAGGCATGCCTAATAGAGTTCAGTAGCTGCAGCCCCAATGTGTTCCGGACCCTGATCAAGTCCCCGTTTGGATCCTCGTGATCCTCAATGTGTTCGGATCTTGTTTAAGATCCTCCAATATGAAAATGTTTTGAATGATAAAATTTAAGATTTTGCTTTTCGATTGTACCCTCGGGTACCCCAATGTGTTCAATCGTTATCCGCTATTGTGAGTCAGCGGGCGTTCATTTTGGTTGTGATTATAAGCATGTGAAATCAGTTTGATATATGAATTGATTATGAGCTTTTGAATACAAATGAATATGATTAAGCTATGATTTAGTTATATGTGGTTATGAGCATGTGCCATTTTGTATCTGTTTTGCCTTAATGACTATTGTGAATGGCTGTCCATATTATTGTGTGTTTTTTCCACTAAGCGTTATCGCTTAGCACGGGTGTTTCATCCGTGCAGGTGAGGAAGGTTTTGAGCTTTTAGGAGAGTTTTCGCAGGTCCAGCCAACACAGAAAGATTGAAGTGTTAGGACTTAGTTTTTTAATTAAGTTTATTTTTATGAACTTTTGGGCTCTCATTGTATTTATTCTTTTGTATTGCTTTCGCTATGTATTCTAGAAGATGAATTTTATAATATCAGTTTATGTACAGAATATTTTGTAAGTCTTATTTTCTGCTGTATATATATATATATTATGTTTATTGTATTGCCTTGTTTGGTGACACCCTTGCTTGTACGGGTTCTCACTCCCTTCATGGATGAGTTCTCCTACGTATGGGTAAAGGGGTGTTACAGCCCCCACATCTTGTATGCACTTGTAGAAGCAAAGGGGCAATCTCCGATCAGTGATATAACAGTCTTTGCAAGAAGCTATGTCCGAATGATATGGTACCTGGAGGTAAAAGTCAAAGATAAAGAACCACCTTGAAAGGATAGAGGATGCCTCACAACATCTTGAATCCCTCCGAACTGTAGAACACAACAGGCAAAAATGTAGAAGGTAGCCTCACAAATCCCACACAATAAATCACATCCTAAAGAACCATCCAGAGTCACAGCACAAGGGAGGAACCAGGGGTACATGAAGCTGATATTATCATCTGCTGCCTCGCTCTGTAACACCCCAAAACCACCCCAGTAGTTTGAGCCTGTCCGTGTATATATGTGTGTATTTTTATGTGTGTTTGTGTTAAATTGGATTATTTAATTTATTTATTTAGTGATTTATTTATTGTATAAGTGTGTGTATTAGTGAGAAGAGGAAATTAGACTAGTGTATAAGTGAGTGTATGGAAGTAAATGTATGAATAGGAGTTAGCTTAGTGTGTATAGGCAAGTATGCGAGTAGGATGGGTAGATGGCATGTGGCTTAAGGAGAGTGTGACATGTGGCAATGAGGATAAGTGGGCATTTAATGAAGTTTGGTGAAGAATGAGAAATCAGCTTTTCCTTTCAATTTTCCCGTTCTTCTTCCTCCCTCACGCCACTCCCTTCCATTTCTTCTTCTTCTTTCTTTGTTCTTCTCTTTTCTTGACCGATCTTGCTCCCTTTTCTTCATTTGAAGTAATTAGAGTTGCTTGGCTTGAGGATTTAAAGCTTAAAGGTGAGTTGGGGTTATGGGTATTTTAGATTCTTCTTTTTCCTCTTCTCTAGGTTTGGGTAGTTGTATATGTGTACATATGGGTTATTGTAAAATTGATCCTGTTTATTGTGGGTTTGTGGTTCAGAGGAGGCTCCTAGACCGGCAAAAGGAAAGGAAGTTGCTAGCGGGAGCGGAGCTCGCGAATAGGAGCTAAGGAGAGAAGGTTTGGGAATTTTGTCTTTGTACACATATTTGTAATTTGAATTGAATAGTTGTGTTAGTGCTTGGATTAGAGTCATGCGTGGTGTATGTATGATTGGATTTGAAGTAAATATGATATGAGATGCTAGAGAATGAGTATTGTTGTAGGATTTGTGAGAAATTATGTGAATGTTGTAATTATTGTTAAATGTGTTGTTTTGGAAATTCTTGCAATTGGACATGAAATTGATTTGATTTAATTGAGATAAATGGTGATAAAGCTGGGCTTTTAAATATGTTATGAGTTGTGGATGCTTGTGTTGCTGAATTTTGAGGTTTGGAATCGATTTTGGAAGTTTGGATGTGAATTGTGTGAGAATTCTGCAGATTTTGGGCGTAAGAGTTGAAAAACCCGTGTCTGTCACGATCGCGACCTTGTCGCGAGCGCGACAGAGCGCGGAGTTTTCAACCCTCGCGCCGGCGCGAGAAGTGTCGCGCCAAGAGCTCGATGGGAACTCTCTGTCGCGACCGCGACATAAGTCGCGAGCATGACAGAGCGCTCAACCTCCGAGTGAATGCAGGACTCCCCTCTGTCGCGAGCGCGCAGTAGTCGCGAGCGCGATAGAATGGGAAGATTGTCTTCTGTCACGAGCGCGACATCCGTCGCGAGCGCGACAGAGGGTAATGCCTTTGTCCTCTCGCGAGCGCGAGACCTTCTCGCGACCGCGAGATTTGGCGGTGAGATGTGTTTGGTCTCTGTCGCGATCGCGACAACCGTCGCGAGCGCGACAGACGCAGCTTCAAAAATTGATTCTTTTCCTTTTTGCTTAATGACTTACTTTCTTTTGCATGCAATTTTCATTAAAGCTTTGACTATCTATTTACATGAATTACATGTATGAAAAGGTGATAATATTTCGCATAACCTGCTAATGTCGGATAAGTGGATAATTAGGCATGCCTAATAGAGTTATGTGCCGCTGCAGCTATGTGTACGATTTGGACCCTGATCAGGTCCCCCGATTGGATCCTCGCGATCCTTCTGTCGAATCTTTCTTAAGATTCTATGTGTAACCACTTGGAATAAAATAAAAAGAATGTTTGATACCTTTGGGTATCTATGTGTTTGTCAGATAGAACCGATACTCTCAAGTATCTATGTGTACTCGTTATCCACTCATTATGATTAAGCAGGTGTTATTGAGTGCCTTTGTGCAAGAATTCTGAATGAGAATGCAAATAAATGAATTGGCTATGTATGATGATATATCTATATATATATATAATTGTATTGTCATCATGTGTTTTCTATTACCGTCACTGTGAGTGGCGGTCATGCTTTCCGTATATTGTTTCCCCACTAAGCGATTTCGCTTAGCACGGGTGTTTATCCGTGCAGGTGTGGAAGGTTTTTGTACGAGGGTTCTGGGCGTGTCGCATCGGGAAGGCCAACGCAACTAGAGTTCAGAAGTTTTATGGTTTAGGCTTTCCTTCTTTTGTAATAGTATAATGTTTTGTTGGCCCTTTTGAACTACGTATGTTGGGCTTTTGTAAATTAGTTCTTTTTGTAATCTGATGTAACATGTAAAGAACTATTTCTGTATATTAATATAAGTGTTCCTATTGTTCAGTATCCCTCTTCTTTCTTTTAAAGTTTTTATTTACGCTAGATATATTATTCTGTATGTGATGTTTGTATGTTTGTACTAGTGGGGTGTGACACTCCTATCTATCTTGGGTCCTTCTCGATCTAATCATGAGTAGAAGTATCCATGTTATAGGTTGGGGTGTGACATTAGGTGGTATCAGAGCTATTGGTTCTAGGTGTTACTGGGTTTCAGTGTGTTAGTCTGTCTATTGGGGTTGTGTTGGCCTGATGCACACTGCATTTATGTTTTGTAGTTATGGAGTCCGCTCGTGGATCACTCGAGGGGTCAGCAGAAAGTGCAAATCCCCAAGAGCGGGATCCCTCGGTTTCTGGTCCGGCTCAACCTCCTAGGGGACGACCTGAGGTACCTTTGGGACCAATGGAAGCGATGCTTCAGAGTATGACAAGGGTACTTGAAAGAGTGACAGCACCAAGTGCACCTATTGAAAGGTTGAGAAAGCATGGTGCAGAGGATTTCTTTGGTACCGGTATAGATGAATCTTCTAAAGCAGAAATGTGGTTAGAGAAGACATCCAGAGTACTTAGGGAAATAAGATGTCCATCGGAGCAAGAAGTGGAGTTTGCATTGTCCTTATTGCAAGGCTCTGCTTATGATTGGTGGAAATTGGTGACTAGTCAACCGCAAATTCCTGAACCGATAACATGGGAGTTCTTTGAGGACGAGTTTCAGAATCGGTATGTGACCAAAGCATATAAGGATGCCAAGTGGGCGCAGTTTTTAACTCTTAAGCAAAGAATGATGTCTGTAGCTGAGTATGAGGATGAGTTTACCAAGTTGAGCAAATATGCACCGCCAAGAGTTCTCACAGAAGAGTTTCGATGTCAGCATTTTGAAGCAGGCTTGAATGAATCTTTAAAAGTGATGTTAATATCATTGATGTCGGCTCCGAATGTGAGGTATTATTAGTTAGTACAAGCAGCCTTGAGGGCGGAGCGTTCTGAGAATATATTGAGAGAAAAGGCTCAAAGACGAAAATCTGCAAGAGGTGGTTCTTCTTCAGGCAAGAGAACAAGGGAGTCGCAAGGAAACTTTGCTGATGAATCTACAGCTAGTCCGGCCCCTAGAGGGAGAAGGCAGGGTTCGTCCAGGGGAGCGGGTTCAGGTAGAGGAGATGGCCCTCCCCGATGTTCGTATTGTAATAAACCACATTGGGGCGAGTGTCGATGGTTAACAGGAGGCTGTTTTAGATGTGGTTCCACGGATCATATACTTTCCAATTGTCCGAGTCGATATGGAGATCCTTCGGGACAACAGGAAGGGAGTCGAGCTGGATCTAATGTACCCCAAGGAAGTCATAATAGGGGTAGAGGAAGGGGTCGAGGTGGAAGATCTCGAGATAGAGAAGCCTCGGAAACAGTGGATCGCCCTGTGCCATCATCTGGTAGAGCTTATGCTATGAAAGCCCGAGAGGAACAGAATGCTCCTGAAGTGATTGCCGGTAAGTTTTCTTTGCTTGATTCTGAAGTTTATGTTTTGATTGACCCGGGGTCTACCCATTCCTATGTGTGTTCTGGTAAGTTATGGGATAGTTTGGGTAGTGAGGAGAAGATGGAATATGAAATTTGTGTATCCAGTCCGTTGGGTCAGAGTATTAGGGTTAATCGGGTTTGTCGGAAATGTCCTTTGAAGATTCAGAATATAGAGTTTATTGTGGATTTAATTTGTTTGCCTTTTCACGAGTTTGATATTATTTTGGGGATGGATTGGCTAGATAAGCACCGAGCAGTAGTAGACTGTCATAGGAAAGTAATGGTTTTGAGAGATAAAGATCATTTGCCAGTAATTGTGAAAGGAATTAGAAGTAGTTCTTTGCATAATGTGGTATCAGCTATGAAAGCCAGAAGATTCATCAGGAAGGGATGTGAAGCTTTTCTGGCTGTGGTTTTGGATTCACGAAGAGGTCAAGTTAAGATTCAAGATATTCCGATTGTAAGAGATTTTTTCGATGTCTTTCCGGAAGAGTTACCGGGGTTACCTCCCGAGAGAGAGGTTGAATTGTCAGTAGAGATTCTGCCGGGTACAGCTCCGATTTCAAAGGCTCCTTATAGAATGGCTCCCATGGAATTGAAGGAATTGAAGAGTCAGTTACAGGAATTGTTGGATAAAGGATTCATCCGGCCTAGTGTGTCACCGTGGGGTGCTCCAGTATTGTTTGTCAAGAAAAAGGATGGAACCCTTCGGATGTGCATTGATTACCGACAGCTTAATAAAGTGACTATCAAGAATAAGTATCCATTGCCGAGAATTGAAGATCTTTTTGATCAGTTAAGAGGAGCAGGGGTATTCTCTAAGATAGATTTGAGATCAGGCTATTATCAGTTGGGGGTTAAAGAAGCGGATGTGGCAAAGACGGCTTTTCGGACGCGTTATGGTCACTATGAATTTTTAGTAATGCCTTTCGGTTTGACAAACGCGCCTGCAGCCTTTATGGATCTGATGAACCTAGTTTTCCGACCGTATCTGGATAAGTTTGTTGTGGTATTCATTGACGACATTTTGGTGTATTCCAGAAATCAACAAGAGCATAAGGAACATCTGAGGCTGGTGTTGCAAATGTTGAGAGATCATCAGCTGTATGCGAAACTCAGCAAGTGTGAGTTTTGGTTAAAGGAAGTGGCCTTCCTTGGACATGTGATATCAGCAGAAGGTGTACGTGTTGATCCAAGTAAAATTGAAGCGATTGTTAAGTGGATGCCTCCGAAGAATGTACCTGAGGTGAGAAGTTTTCTGGGTTTAGCAGGGTATTATCGACGGTTTGTTCAAGGGTTTTCAGTGTTAGCATCTCCTTTGACCAAGCTTATTCGGAAGGATGTCAAGTTTGTTTGGACTGAAAAGTGTCAAGCCAGTTTTGATCGTTTAAAAGAGTTGTTGGTTAAAGCTCCTGTGCTCACACAGCCAGTTTCGGGTAAGGAATACACTATGTATAGTGATGCTTCGGGTATTGGCTTAGGTTGTGTTCTGATGCAAGGGAATAAAGTAATAGCTTATGCATCGAGACAGTTGAAGCCTCATGAGCGGAACTACCCGACTCACGATCTGGAGTTGGCAGCGGTAGTGTTTGCACTTAAGGTTTGGAGACACTACTTGTATGGAGAGACGTGCAGAATTTTCACCGATCACAAGAGTCTCAAGTATTTGTTAACTCAGAAGGAGTTGAATTTGAGGCAGCGGAGATGGTTAGAGTTATTCAAGGATTATGATTGTATCATTGATTACCATCCGGGTAAAGCTAATGTGGTAGCTGATGCTCTGAGCAGGAAGTCTTTGTCTGCTTTGCTGGCTAGCCGAGGTAGATGGAGGTTTGATTCTGAAGGTGCTCTGATTGCTCGACTTAGAGTTAAGCCAAGTTTGAGATCTGAAATTGCAAGGGCACAGTTAGATGATCATGTACTTCAGCGTGTTTGTCAAGCAGTGAAAGAGGGCAAGCGGACAGAATATCTGATAGACAGTGAAGGAGTGCTTAGGCATGGGAATCGGTTATGTGTGCCTGATGTCAGTGAGTTAAGAAAGAAATTGTTACAAGAAGCTCACTCTTCAGTCTTCACTATGCATCCTGGTGGGGATAAGATGTATCAAGATTTGAAGCAATACTATTGGTGGCCAGGAATGAAAAGAGAGATAACAGAATTTGTTTCAAGGTGCCTTACCTGTCAGCAAGTGAAAACCGAGCATCAAGTGCCATCGGGATTGCTTCATCCCTTACCCATTCCTCAATGGAAATGGGATGACATCACGATGGATTTTGTATCTGGTTTGCCTATGACTCAGCGTAAACATGATTCGGTATGGGTTATAGTAGATCGATTGTCAAAGTCTGCACATTTTCTACCTGTGCGAGTGGATTACTCGATGGACAAGTTGGCGGAACTGTATGTGGATGAGATAGTCCGGTTGCATGGGATTTCGTCATCCATTGTATCAGATCGAGATCCTCGCTTTACATCTAAGTTTTGGAAAGAACTTCAGGCAGCTTTGGGAACACGGTTGAATTTCAGTACTGCTTTCCATCCGCAGACTGATGGGCAATCAGAAAGGGTTATTCAGATTCTAGAGGATATGCTTCGAAGTTGTGCTTTAGAGTTTTCAGGAAGCTGGGATCGGTATGTGTCCTTGATGGAATTTGCGTATAATAACAGCTACCAAGTGAGCATTGGTATGGCTCCTTATGAAGTGTTGTATGGACGGAAGTGTAGAACGCCAGTATGTTGGACTGAGTTGTCAGAAAAGGCTATGATAGGTCCGGATATAGTGCGGGATACTGAAGAGAAAGTAAGGGTTGTGCAACAGAACTTGAAAGCAGCAAAAGATCGACAGCGTTCTTATGCTAATTTGAAGCGCAGAGATATACAGTACGAAGTGGGGGATAAATTTTTCTTGAAGGTGTCACCGTGGCGTAAGGTTCTCCGTTTCGGAAAGAAAGGCAAGTTAAGTCCACGCTTTATTGGGCCGTATGAGATTCTAAAGAAAGTGGGTCCAGTAGCATATCAGCTAGCTTTGCCTATGGAGTTAGCGAGATTACATGACGTTTTTCATGTATCTATGCTCAGGAGATATCGGTCAGATCCTTCACATGTGTTACCAGTGCAAGATATCCGGATTCAGTCAGACTTTTCTTTTGATGAAGAACCGAAAAGGATTTTGGAGCGGGAAGTCAGACAGCTTCGGAATAAGCAAATACCGTTAGTCAAAGTTTTGTGGCAGCATCACGGTATTGAGGAAGCTACATGGGAACCAGAAGAAGCTATGAGATTGCAATATCCTCAGTTGTTTGGATCAGGTAAGAATTTCGAGGACGAAATTCTGTTAAGTGGGGGAGTATTGTAACACCCCAAAACCACCCCAGTAGTTTGAGCCTGTCCGTGTATATATGTGTGTATTTTTATGTGTGTTTGTGTTAAATTGGATTATTTAATTTATTTATTTAGTGATTTATTTATTGTATAAGTGTGTGTATTAGTGAGAAGAGGAAATTAGACTAGTGTATAAGTGAGTGTATGGAAGTAAATGTATGAATAGGAGTTAGCTTAGTGTGTATAGGCAAGTATGGGAGTAGGATGGGTAGATGGCATGTGGCTTAAGGAGAGTGTGACATGTGGCAATGAGGATAAGTGGGCATTTAATGAAGTTTGGTGAAGAATGAGAAATCAGCTTTTCCTTTCAATTTTCCCGTTCTTCTTCCTCCCTCACGCCACTCCCTTCCATTTCTTCTTCTTCTTTCTTTGTTCTTCTCTTTTCTTGACCGATCTTGCTCCCTTTTCTTCATTTGAAGTAATTAGAGTTGCTTGGCTTGAGGATTTAAAGCTTAAAGGTGAGTTGGGGTTATGGGTATTTTAGATTCTTCTTTTGCCTCTTCTCTAGGTTTGGGTAGTTGTATATGTGTACATATGGGTTATTGTAAAATTGATCCTGTTTATTGTGGGTTTGTGGTTCAGAGGAGGCTCCTAGACCGGCAAAAGGAAAGGAAGTTGCTAGCGGGAGCGGAGCTCGCGAATAGGAGCTAAGGAGAGAAGGTTTGGGAATTTTGTCTTTGTACACATATTTGTAATTTGAATTGAATAGTTGTGTTAGTGCTTGGATTAGAGTCATGCGTGGTGTATGTATGATTGGATTTGAAGTAAATATGATATGAGATGCTAGAGAATGAGTATTGTTGTAGGATTTGTGAGAAATTATGTGAATGTTGTAATTATTGTTAAATGTGCTGTTTTGGAAGTTCTTGCAATTGGACATGAAATTGATTTGATTTAATTGAGATAAATGGTGATAAAGCTGGGCTTTTAAATATGTTATGAGTTGTGGATGCTTGTGTTGCTGAATTTTGAGGTTTGGAATCGATTTTGGAAGTTTGGATGTGAATTGTGTGAGAATTCTGCAGATTTTGGGCGTAAGAGTTGAAAAACCCGTGTCTGTCGCGATCGCGACCTTGTCGCGAGCGCGACAGAGCGCGGAGTTTTCAACCCTCGCGCCGGCGCGAGAAGTGTCGCGCCAAGAGCTCGATGGGAACTCTCTGTCGCGACCGCGACATAAGTCGCGAGCGTGACAGAGCGCTCAACCTTCGAGTGATTGCAGGACTCCCCTCTGTCGCGAGCGCGCAGTAGTCGCGAGCGCGATAGAATGGGAAGATTGTCTTCTGTCGCGAGCGCGACAGAGGGTAATGCCTTTGTCCTCTTGCGAGCGCGAGACCTTCTCGCGACCGCGAGATTTGGCGGTGAGATGTGTTTGGTCTCTGTCGCGATCGCGACAACCGTCGCGAGCTCGACAGACGCAGCTTCCAAAATTGATTCTTTTCCTTTTTGCTTAATGACTTACTTTCTTTTGCATGCAGTTTTCATTAAAGCTTTGACTATCTATTTACATGAATTACATGTATGAAAAGGTGATAATATTTCGCATAACCTGCTAATGTCGGATAAGTGGATAATTAGGCATGCCTAATAGAGTTATGTGCCGCTGCAGCTATGTGTACGATTTGGACCCTGATCAGGTCCCCCGATTGGATCCTCGCGATCCTTCTGTCGAATCTTTCTTAAGATTCTATGTGTAACCACTTGGAATAAAATAAAAAGAATGTTTGATACCTTTGGGTATCTATGTGTTTGTCAGATAGAACCGATACTCTCAAGTATCTATGTGTACTCGTTATCCACTCATTATGATTAAGCAGGTGTTATTGAGTGCCTTTGTGCAAGAATTCTGAATGAGAATGCAAATAAATGAATTGGCTATGTATGATGATATATCTATATATATATATAATTGTATTGTCATCATGTGTTTTCTATTACCGTCACTGTGAGTGGCGGTCATGCTTTCCGTATATTTTTTCCCCACTAAGCGATTTCGCTTAGCACGGGTGTTTATTCGTGCAGGTGTGGAAGGTTTTAGTACGAGGGTTCTGGTCGTGTCGCATCGGGAAGGCCAACGCAACTAGAGTTCAGAAGTTTTATGGTTTAGGCTTTCCTTCTTTTGTAATAGTATAATGTTTTGTTGGCCCTTTTGAACTACGTATGTTGGGCTTTTGTAAATTAGTTCTTTTTGTAATCTGATGTAACATGTAAAGAACTATTTCTGTATATTAATATAAGTGTTCCTATTGTTCAGTATCCCTCTTCTTTCTTTTAAAGTTTTTATTTACGCTGGATATATTATTCTGTATGTGATGTTTGTATGTTTGTACTAGTGGGGTGTGACACTCCTATCTATCTTGGGTCCTTCTCGATCTAATCATGAGTAGAAGTATCCATGTTATAGGTTGGGGTGTGACACGCTCAATCTAACAACATCTTCATCGAGAGATGCAAACAAATACAACCATTATCGGGGAAGGAAATGCCTCAACGAATAACTACTGATTGCCCTAGGAGGTGACCGTTATAGTAGCTTCAGCTTTTGCTTATAGCCCCACCTGAAGGACAAGAGGAAAAAAAAAAGGCTGTTAGAGATGAAAACCGTGGCTGGCTCTCTAAGCAAAAGTTAGGCCAAAGGGCAGGGTGAAAACCTGAAAACAGGCAATCTTCCCTACAAAAAATGAAATGAATAAAACCCGTTGGATTGGGTTGGATCCATTCCAAGCAAAAATTAGGTAAAGGGTTGTGTGAAAATCCCCAAAGGATGCATTTCCCACAAAGAAAAGCTAGTGTGACACAAGGGACGGATTACCTTTAAAACAATGACTTCAATGCTTGGAGGGATAAGGCGGTATTGCTTCAGATGATCTCCCTTTAAGATGATAATGCATAATTCAGGACATGAGTTAGAATCCTGGGTGTATGCTCATTGACCGGGGGGCAAAGATGCACACCTGATGGTTCTCTCTAAAAGGTTTACAGGTTAGAGTCCCTAAGCCAAGGTGACATTTCTAGATCCTCAGGGAGGCATCATACAATGCGAGCGGCCAAGCCATATCCTTAATGGATCCCTTAACCACCCAAGACATGGTCTGTCCATTTTTGCATACAATTTTTTAACAAACATCTGCATGCACAATCTATTGTATATGTTCCTGTGCACACAGCTTTGCAGGAAATGTCCAAATGAAGGCCGCCCAAGTAAAAGCTAGTCAAGGATAGCTTCAACTCAACATTGACATTCGCCTGATCAAGAAGATCAAGTCAAGATGAAGTTTACTCAGTTTCAAATCTCCAAGTCCTCTGAGGAGGCAAATTCTCAAGTCCTCTGAGGAGGAAAATTCTCAAAGACCTTTTAAGAGGCAAATTTCCAAGTCCTCTGAGGAGATAAATTCTCCAAGTCCTCTGAGGAGGCAAATTCTCAAAGTCCTCTGAAGAGGCAAATTCTTAAAGTCCTCTGAGGAGGTAAATATCCAAGTCCTCTGAGGAGGCAAATTTTCAAAGTCCTCTTAAGAGGCAAATCTCAAAATCCTCTGAAGAGGGAAATTTCCAAGTCCTCTGAGGAGGCAAATTTTTAGGTCCTCTGAGTAAGCAAATTTCCAATGTTCTATGAGGAGGACATTTCCTGCACTTTGTAGTCTTGTCAGCGACTCGGTCCAATCCTCTGAGGAGGACATTTCTCGCACTTTATAGTCTTGTCAGCGACTCGGTGCAGTTCTCTGAGGAGGACATTTCCTCGCACTTTGTAGTCTTATCAGCGACTCGGTGCAGTTCTCTGAGGAGGATATTTCTCACACTTTGTAGTCTTGTCTGCGACTCGGTGCAGTTCTCTAAGGAGGACATTTCTTGCACTTTGTAGTCTTATCAGCGACTCGGTGCAGTCCTCTGAGGAGGACATTTCTCGCATTTTGTAGTCTATTTGATAGCTCAATGCAGTCCTCTGAGGGGGAAATTTCCCGCATTTTATAGTCTATTTAACGGCTCGATACAGTCCTCTGAGGGGGCCATTTCTCGCATTTTGTAGTCTATTTAACAGCTTGGTGCAGTCCTCTGAGGAGGACATTTCCCTCGCACTTTGTAGTCTTGTCAGCGACTCGGTGTAGTCCTCTAATGAGAACATTTTCCTCGCACTTTGTAGTCTTGTCAGCGACTCGGTGTATTCCTCTGATGAGGACATTTCCCTTGCACTTAGTAGTCTTGTCAGCGACTCGGTGCAGTTCTCTGAGGAGGACATTTCCCTCGCACTTTATAGTCTTGTCAGCGACTCGGTGCAGTCCTCTGAGGGGGATATTTCCCGCACTTTGTAGTCTTGTCAGCGACTACACCGAGGAGGACATTTCATGCATTTTGTAAGTCTGGAGCAAACTCAGCGCATCGCCATTTGAGGAGGGCACTTTCACTTTGTAGTCTATTTAGCGGCTCGATGAAATTCTAGAATGTCTGCATTTTGTAGTCTATTTAACAGCTCAGTGCAATCCAAGAGAATGATAGTCACTTTGTAGTCTATTTAACGGCTCGGTCCAATCCAGGAAGATGACTCTCACTTTGTAGTCTATTTAACGGCTCGGTGAAATTCTAGAATGCCTGCACTTTGTAGTCTTGTCAGCGACTCGGTGCGATCCGAAAGCATAATATTCACAATCCAGATCACAACATTGTTCTCCAGGGAGCCGTTGGAAGGAGGCAACCTCAAGAACGCGTCTCTTTCTTTCTCTGAATTGTGGCTCACCTAGACACCCACCACTAGCCTCTCTAAAATTGGGGACAATTGTAGACACCGGGTCCCAAGACAGCCCAGATTAGGGTTACCAATGATGAAATTAGATGCTTATTCACAGGCAAAAATATTAAAAGTAATGATTTTCTTGTTAAAATTTGCACTTTTCAAAAAATAAAAGAAAATATAGAAAAATATAAAAATAGAATAAAATAAATTTTAAAATTATAGTGTTTTTGCCAAAATTTGTAATTTTTTAAAAAGTTTTGAAAAAACAAATTCGGCGGGCGTCCCTTGCCCGCAGCGCGCTCAAGCGACGCCCTGGGCGTCACCCACAGCGTGCGCGTGCGACGCCCTAGGCGTCGCTCGCCGCTGTTGTGCGCCCAGCGTCCCCCCCGACACCTCCATATGCATTTTTTGGGTCAAATTTATGTTTTTCTTCCATTTTTTTAGAATTTAATTTTTAAAACTTTTTTGTCTTCTAACTTTTCAAATTATTTAGTTTTTTTGTGTTAATGGGAATTAAATTAATTTAATTTTTTCATTAAATCTGATTTTTTTTTTGTATAAAATGGGTTTTTTTAGAGGAAAAAAAAAAAGATTTTTCTTAAGAAAATTTTTCTTATTCTTCAAGAACAAATTCTCCAAATATTCTAATTTTATTTTCTAAGTTAATTCTTGAGACAAATAGAACAATTCTTTGTTCTTAGCAATTTTCTTCTTTTTTTTTTAACAATTTTTGCTTGAGACAAAGAAATTAATTCTTTGTTTTTGAGATAAAAATTTTCGTCTATATTTTATTTTTCTAATCTTATTTTCTGTAAAATCAAGACAAAAAAAATTGATCATCTATCTTCACTCATCAAATCAAAATTTGAGAGTAAACATTCTGGACTTGATTTTATTTTTTAATATTATTTTATTTGTTTATGATTAATTAGCAACCATGTAGATTTTTAGATCTATTATTATTTTTATTTTTGGTGTAATTTTGTTCATAGATTTAATATATTTTGATATGTTTTATTTATTTTATTTCTTTTTACATACTTGATTGTTCATCTTCTTTATTATTATTATTATTATTATTATTATTATTATTATTATTATTATTATTATTATTATTATTATTATTATTAGTTGTTGTTATTATTATTATTATTATTATTTTTATCATGCATGTTTTTATGTATGTTAATATGTTAAGTTATTTTATTATGTAATTTAATTAGTTTGTCACTCATAATGCATTTTATTTTAGTTATTTTAATTCATTTTCATATGTTATCTGTTTAAATTCATTTTTATTACTAACATCAATTTTATTTGTGTTTTCTTATTTCAATACTTATTTTTTATGTATGAGCTTTTCCAATGGCAAGTGGGAGCCCATAGAGATTTGAAGACACCATCTTGATTGAATTTGTCATTCTTAGTATTTTTATTATTTCTCATTATTTTGCTTTTATTTGTTTTATTATGTAATTTGTAATAAATTTATTTATTTTTATGCACGTTAATTAAAAGTCACAAAAAGTTTTATATTAATAAATTGAGATCTTTTTCTAGTAAAATAGGACCAATGTACTAATTTCAACCCATAAAAACTCACTTTTAAAAAGAAGAGTTAATTTTCTCGAAATAAGATCACTCATCCCGATTTTATCGATAAATACTAAAAAAATAACTCTTCAACTTTCTACGTGAAAATGAAAGAACCAATGTTCCTATCCTAAATAATGTCCCAATTTATGAATGTTTATTTATTCATTTGATTTATTTATTTATGTTTTGCTTGATTTTATTTGGGGGATTGTATTTTTGTCCCAAATTTTAATACCTTTTTTATTTGGGGGATTGTATTTTGTCCCAATTTTTTCTTTCTGTTATTTTTTGTGGTTTGCTTTAATTTACCGCTTTCTTTACTGCTTTCTTTCGTGCTTGATTTGCACTTTATTTTTTAAATGAATGACCATGTGAGAAGAGAGATAGAAATTTAAAAGTAAAAACCTAGTTATAATTAACCAATGTATTAATAAGAGAAAAGTTTTGAATCTTTCTCTGGTTTAAACCCCTGAGGTTAGACCAACTTTCCCAATTTCTTGTAAATTGGGTGGCGACTCCAAAATACCTCAAAGGTACCTAAAGGCTTCATAGGATTAGATGATCTTTCCAGTGTTCTATTGGAAGGAGGTGTCCAAAATATCTCAGGATTGCCCAAGATCAAAAGACGTGAACCCTCTCGGGCCCTAAAAGCGGGTTTTTGGGAACTGGTCGGGTCCAGCGTGCATCACACATAGGCTGCAGCAAACAGAATCTTATAGGCATGCCTATCTATCCACAACGTGACTATTGCAGGCTAAGTATTAATTCAATTCTGGCATACATGGTATAATAAATTATAGTTCATATATTGAATCATAAATAAATCATAAGTGAGAAACCATGCAAAGTATAAGTTAAACCATGCAAAGTATATCAAACAATGAATACTCATAGCACAGGGAAGGGTCGCGCTCGCGACAGAGACAAATTTCACCAAAAGTCGCACTCGCGATAGAGAGCTGGGTGGCCTCTGTCATGCTCGCGTACAAGGTTGCACTATCGACAAAGAGCGAAAAGGCCTCGGTCGTGCTCATGCATACAGACGCGCTTGCGACGGAGAATAACCAGACAGAAGCTCAACTTTTCGAGCTCTCTGTCGCGCTCGAGGCAGAGGGCACCTTGGCAAAAGATTGAATTATCGAGCTCTCTGTCGTACTTACAATAGAGTCAAGCATCACATTCTATTACCGAGCTACACCGCTCTCTCCACACAAAACTTCCCCAAAATCATGCAATTAACCTTAGAACTTCTGCACAATTATCTCCAGGCAATCAAAACATGTTACCCATCATATTATTCAAGTTTTACACTCAAAGGGAGTGACTAAATGGCAAAAAGAAAACAATTAAAAATAACAAAGCTTCAAACCCAAAAAATTCCCATTTCCACATAAAGTCACTTTTAGATTCTATACTCTACCTCCAATTCCAATTTCTAGTCCAATTCATCAAAACACAATTCAAAGATGCATATAAACACACTTTTAATCTCAATTTCTCAAATCATAACATTCTACCAAATAACAATTCAAAAACAAAACTTAATCAAATTCGCATAAATTCCCAGACCTTAGCTCCTAAGCTCATCAAGGCTCAATTACCCGCACTTTCGCTAACTTTCTGTTTCCCTTTCACTTCTCTAGCAGGAATTTCTGAGCAAATCAAACCAATAACACCCATAGCTCAAAACCCATACATACAACCACCAAACAAACCAGGGAGAAGAAGAGAAGAAAAAGAAGAGGAAGAAGAGGACTATTCACTTAACTAATCAAATCTTGAATTGCCAAAACCCACCAAAATTACAGCAACTAGGGGATGAATTTGGGACAGGGGAGAAGAAGAAGAAGAAGAACGTGAGGAATGAGAGAGATGAGGGCAGATTTATGCTTTCTCATGTTCTCTCTCTTGGCTTTTAAAGCCAATCTTATCCTTCTTTCTCTCTCCTCATCCCACCATCCACTTGTCACTCTTTTATGGTAAACTTGGCAATTCTCTCTTCTAGTCCACATAATAAAAGCTGTCACATAATTATGCCCTTTAAACTTCCTAAAATATGCAATTAAGTCCCTAGGGTCAAAATAATATTAACCCAGACTTCTACAAAAATACCAAACACATCCTACACACACATACATACACAAAACACACCTAGGCCACTCTCATACCTCAATAATGCTCAAAACTACTAGAGTACAAGTTGGGGCCTCACAAAAACTCTCAAGCACTGCAGACAGTCGTCACAATGAAGGTCAGAAGGACCAGAAGGGTCTTGGGTATGAAGGCATAATAATGAAGCGCAAAAAACGTCGGGTGAGATCCCCCACATGATGGAGAGTTTTGTGCTAGCAGCCTCAGTTTGTGCTTATATTGGAAAAGCCGAGCCTCGGTGGATTGATTGAAAGATCTTAACGAGATTAAAAGTCTTTAATGACATTTTTGACAGGGATGTCAGGGTTATCAAACCTGTGGAAGGCTTTTGGGATGAAAAGGTCATGGCCCAAAGCACCGTCTGGGACCGGGATGCACCGGAGGAGATTGTCACTGATAGGCTATTAGCCATCAGAGTGAAAGGCAAAGAGAAGATGGAAGCGAAAGCACAAGTGCCTATCTTGAAGAAGCAAGTGAAAATTCCACCGAAAGTTATTGATGAACCTCCAAAGAGCCAGGATGTTACTGAACCATCGATGAAGAAAGAGGATGATAGTTATTTAGATGTTCTTTTTATTCCATAACTATTTAATATTGATGTTTCTAATTTTGATTTCATTAAGAAGATGAATGATTTTGCTTACTTGTTCAATGTTTCTTATGATTTCGCTGTGCATAATCACGAACATGAATCATTTATATTTGACATTAATTCAATTAATGCTCCACCATTTAATCTCGAAACGTTGGAAAACTGAAAGAAAATCTTGATAACGTCTGACATAACTCTTGAAGAGAGGAAAAATTTTGAGAGAATAAAAAGAAAATACAAAAAAATCTTTGCCTGGACCTACGAGGACATGCCAGGAATTAATCGAGAAATTGCTCAACATGCCATTCCAACTTATCCTGAATGTAAGCCAGTCAAGCAGAAGCTCAGAAAACTCAGGCCAGAGTGGGCACAAAAGGTAAAAGAGGAAGTGCATAAACAGATTGAGGCTAAGTTCTTAATAGAGGTTCAATACCCAATGTGGCTAGCCATTGTAGTTCCTGTAGCTAAAAAGGATGGGAGAGTCTGGGTGTAGACACTGGGTCTTGAGGCAGTCAAAGATCAGGATTAGCCAATGATGAAAATGATGCTTGTTCACAAGCAAAAAGGTTAGAACTGATGATTCCCTTGTCGAAAATCCTTCTTCTTAAATAAAAAAGTTTTTTTAAAAAAAAAATTATTTTATCTTCTAGGGTTTTCGGTGGCCTACCGCCGAGGTGGCCTATACGGCGCGCGTGAGGCACAGTGCCTGCGTGCAGCCCCATGAGGTACCGCGTGCAAGGCCGCATCTCGCATGCGGCCACCCACTTGCGAGCAATGTCCCTCCTGTCCCTTTCCTACCTGTGAAACCTAATTTTTTCAGAGAATTTGAAGACCGTTTTTTCAGTTTTCAGGGATTTTTGGGGAAGAGCAAGAGAAAGGGGGTTTTGTCTTTTCCTTTTTTGAGAGGAAAGGGAAAATAAAGAAGAGAAATTTTTCATTTGACAGGGCGGATTTTTTCAAACAAAAAGAAGAGAAAAAGAGAGCTGGAAGAGAAAGAGAGAACGAGAGAGAGTGTTCTTCAGGAAAAAAAATTCTTTCAATTTGTTTAAAATCTCTTCCTTTGATTTTCTGGAACCCAAAAAATGTTTTTGAGTTTGAGCTTAGCTTGAGATAGGGAAATCCATTCCCTCACCTTGGCTTTATCATTAAACAACAAAATCAAAAAAAATCATTTGTTTTCATTTGAGTTTCTTTGAGTTTTTTTAAGTTATTTCGATTCTATTTTAAACTTTGACAAGGGAGTCGGATCAAAACACCTTGTTTCCAATATCATCGAATCTGAGGGTAAACATTCTTGGATCCAATTTCATCATCTCATTCTATTCCATTTGTTATTATCATTGTTAACATTTTAATCATCACTGTTAATATCATCTTTATTGTCATTATTATTATTATTATTTATTATTCTTCTTATTATGGTTAACATCATTGTTTTAACATGTTAATATTGTTATTACTGTTATCATTTATTTTTATTATTATTATTATTATTATTAGTATTATTATTATTATTATTGTTGTTGTTGTTGTTGTTGTTGTTGTTGTTGTTCTTATCATTATCACTACTGTTATTATTATTATTATTATTATTATTATTATTATTATTATTATTATTATTAGTATTATTATTATTATTATCATTGTTATTATTATTATTAGTATCATTTATTGTTAATATTATTATTATTGCCATTATTACTGTTTTTATTATTATTATTTTAATATCGTCATTATTATTATATTTTTGCATGTCTAATTTCTAATCCCTTTTGCATGTGAGTTGTTTGTGTATTGAATTAATGTACTCAATTTAACCTTTTTCATTTCCTACATGCATGTTAACCATGTTTTATATTTCTCTTACCTTATGTTTATGTGGTCGATTTTGGAATTGTTACTAACCTTTTTATTGTTGTTTTTGGCGTTTAAAATGTGACCTTGTTTGCATGAGCGCTTTCGTGACCAAGTCGAAAGGTCACGATGCGTAGGAGGATACATCACTTGGGTGAGACATTACTTATCCCTTGTTTGTGTGATTGTCTTCATTTTCAAGTAAAGTATTTTATTTTGTACGCGTATCAGTTAAAAAATCGCAAAAATATTTTTATAACTAAATTTGAATTTTTACTAATAAATTGGGACCGATGTCCACGGTTTCAGCCAAGGAATACAAAATGTCATGAATTATAATAAAGAGTTAAATTTTCTAAAAATGGGATCACTCATCCCGGTTTTCAAGCCAATAGCCGAAATAACTCTTCTATCTCTCTTTAAGTGAGCGTGAAGGAACCAATGTTCCTAAACCGAATAAATATCCTGATTTATGCATGTCTCCTCTTTTGTTTAATTTTGCTTAATTGTTTAGATTTATGTTATATATCTTATGGGCCCTTGTAATTAATTATTTTTGGGGCAATTTCATTTAGCTTTTCTTTTCATTTGGAGATTGTATTCTGTCTCAATTTTCATTTTGTTTTAGCTTTTCCTTTCATTTTAGGGATTATATTCTGTCCCAATTTTTTCTTTGTAAATGGCATGGCTTTGTGTGTTTATCGCTTTTCTTTATTGATTTCATTTATTGCTTTTTTCGATACTTGAATGCGCCTTTAATTAATTGCATTAATCTTGTGAGAAGAGAGATGGAATTTTCTAATCTAAAAACTCATTTATAAATTAACTTAAGGCATTAATAAAAGTGAAGTTCCGAACACGTTCTCTAGTTTAAGACCCCCGAGGTTAGATGACCTTTCCCAATTTCTTGTAAATTGGGTGGCGACTCCAAAATACCTCAAAGGTGCCTAGAGGTTTCATGAGACTAGATGACCTTCCCCAATGTCCTATTGGGTGGGGATTTCAAAATGTCTCATGTTACCCAATATCAAATGATGCGAAACAATCCCTTGAGCCCTAAAAGCGGGCCTTAAGAGGGCCTTCCCGATTCGGCGCGCGTCACACCAGGTATGTGTGGATTATCGAGACTTGAACAAGGCCTGTTTAAAAGATGACTTTCCTGTACCTCACATTGATATTCTAGTAGACAGCGTAGCTGCTTGCATGATGTACAGCGTTGTGGATGGATATGCCGGGTATAATCAGATCCTTAATAAGATAGCTGACTGAATCAAGACAACCTTCATTACTGAGTGGGAGACTTTTGCTTATAGGGTTATGGCTTTCAGGTTAAAGAACACCGGAGCAACCTATCAAAGAATGGCCACCAAAATCTTGGATGACTTGATTCACAAAGAAGTAGAGGTGTATGTCGACGACATGATGATCAAGTCAGCCACCCGAAAGGGTCACTTCGAGGCTTTAGAAAATTCTTTCAGAGGATCGATAAGTATGACCTTCAGCTAAACCCTTAGAAATGTATCTTCGGAGTTACCTCAAGTAAGCTTTTGGGTCATGTCGTAAGCCAGAGAGGAATCAAGATTGATCCCAATAAGGTCAAGGCCATCAAAGAGATGCTAGTGCCCCAAAAGGAAAAGAATGTCAGAAGTTTCTTAGGGAAGTTACAATACATCAACAGGTTCATTGCCAAGCTCACTTCAGTTTTTAAGCCGATATTTAAGCTTCTTAGGAAAAACCAGCCTATAATATGGAATGACGACTGTCAGAAGGCTGTTGATACCATTAAGGATTACTTGTTAAACCCGCCAGTTTTAAGTCTGCCCCAATTGGTTAAACCTTTAATCCTATATCTCACCATATAAGACATTTCTGTATGTGCTATTATGGCCCAAGAGGATGAGTTCGCAGTCTATTACCTTAGTAAGAAGTTTCTCCCCTACGAGGTCAAGGATGCCGAGGTTAAAAAAATTTGCCTAGCTGTAATTTGGGCTTCTAAGAAATTAAGGCATTACCTTTATTCTTACAAGGTACAGGCCGTTGCACAGCAAAATCCTCTCAGGTATCTTTAGTAAGTACCTTTTTTGTTAGAAAAATTGGGAAGATGGTTGCTATTGTTACAAGAATTCGACATCGAATATATTACTAAGAAAACCATCAAGGGTCGGGTTGTAGCTGAATTCCTGGCAGAACATTACATTAAAGGAGATCAGGTTGAATATGATTTTCCATATGAGAATGTCATGGCTATTGCAATGCAAGGGCGACAGATGTATTTTGATGGGGCAGTCAACAACAGAGGGGCTGGAGCAGGAGAAATTATGGTAACTTCAGATGGAGAAAAGCTTCCATTGGCCAAGAAATTAAGATATAAGAATAATAATAATGAAGCTGAATATGAAGCCTGTATCTTCAGATTAGAAGCACTTTCAGCCTTGACAGATATCAACCAGCTTGGGTACTTAATCAGGGACATCTTTCTCTCTCTCAATGGCAATTGACTCAAGTTCATAAAGTTTGTGAAGCATATGTTGGTGATAAAGGTCTATTAAAGTGGCAAAAGCCAAGTGCCTGTTGCTTTGCTTGTAATGTGGATGCGGGTGTCTTTGACAATGAAGGTTTTTGTTCTTTTGGTTTTCTTCTCCATGATGATAAGTGTAATGGCCCTAATGTCGGGCTAGCTGGGAATAGTATTTTCCCATAGTGAATAGTGACACCGGGGTGAATAGTACCTCGCGGAATCAAAAAATATTTTATTTGATTATTAGAAGTATAAGTCACAATTAGTTCGAGCTTAAAATTTGGAGTGAAATCGAGGTCAAATAGGATCTCAAAAGTCGACGAGAGGAAAAAGTAGCGGTTCGATGTGAATAGTAATTAGTTTGACTGGGAGTTTGACCATACCGTATAGGATGCTACGGACCTTAGAAAAATGATATGAGAATATGGATATACTCATATTGATGAGTAGAATCATATGGTAATGAAAAATTTAATTTTGGTGACACTGAAAAATTAAGTTATCGGACTGGTAAATAATTACCAGACTAAGAAATAATTTCTGAATGGCCCCAAAATATTATTGGAGTCTAATGAACATATTTTAAGACTTATGGAGTCATTTTTATGAGAAATTAAGCTTAGAAAGTAAGAAAAATATACGATTTCGGTTTGAGATTTGACTAGAGCTTTGATCGAGTCTTTAAAAATAGCAAATGATGTCCAAAATTGATGAAAATTTCCAGATAGGCTCTAAATGATATGTAGAAATTTTTGGTAGGGAAAAGGGAATTTTTCAAGAACACTAATAATTATTGAACCGAATCGAAAATGGATTCCGATTGAGGTAAAATTTTGTGTAAAGCCTAGTTTTTACATAATATGAATTATGGAATCAAATTTGGAGTAATTTGGAGTTGGAAAGTGAGAAAACCATAGAAAATTGCATATTGGGCTTAAAATTTGCAATTGGGCTTTATAGGTTGGACCATTGGTTGGACCAATTTGGACCATTATAAAAGCACTTAAATGACAGAAATTTAGGTGTGTAGTCCTTATCTATTCTGCCTTCTCCTTTCTCTCCCTTGGCCGAATGAATCTCTCTTCTCTCTTCCTCCATTTTTCTTCAGTTTTTGCTTGATTTCTCTCTAAATTCAAGTGTCCTAAAGTTAATTCAGCCCCTCTATGAGCTAATAGCAACCTCTAGTATCCATTTGATGGATTAAAAGCAAGGGGAAGTGGTTATGTCTCAAAATAAAGGTAAGAGATTTAGATGGTTTTAGTTTGATTTAATGGTTCTATGAGTTCTCTAGGGTGTCTAGAGTATGTTTATAAGGTTATATGTGATAAAAGAAGAAAATTGATGTGTGTTTCTTTGATTTGTATATTCGGCCATGATGAGGAAATGGGAGAGAAATGGCTTTTCAAGGGCCAAAGGCAAGAATTGAAAAGCTTGTGAAGGCTATAATATGGATGTGAGGTTTGTGATTATCTAATCCATGAATTTTCTTTGGAAAATTAGGGTTTGATGTTATGTTTATATAGTGGTTATGTGTGATTTGCATGTATAATTGAAATTGAGGTGATAATTGAGCTTAGGGAGGGTAACTAAGCTAATTAGAGTGATTAAAGTGAAAGAAAACCAAGTGTAAGTCTTGGACATAACGTGACATAATGGTATACTTAGGTATATTTGAGGTATACCTAGTGTTTAAATGAAATTAAATGGTATATACATATGAATTGGAGCTTAATTTAGTGTAATAAGTAATATGTGCATGGAAATTAAAATGTTAGAGTGAAACCCTAAGGGTGGCCGAATGGGTTAAGGAAAGAAATGTGATAGGTTATATGATATACATGTTATATGAGATAGAAATTGGTTAAATGAATGAATTAGATGTGAAAAGGAAAGTTTAGTGAAAAGAAATACATGAAAATGAAATGAGTGAATTAAGTGAAAATTGTGCTAAATGTAAGCTTAATCGAATATAAGCTTAGAAACATGATTAAAAGCCTTTAAAATGACAATTGAAATGCTTAAATAAAATTAAAAGAAAATGTAAAGTAATGTGCCTCCTTGGCTGAATGAACCCTTATTGCATACTAGGGTATAAATGGTGCATAATTGACATTTAATGGAAAAATGAAATTTGACATGCAAAGAAGTGTCCATAAAGTTATTTGAAATGTATGGAGTACATGTGAATAATTTTGAGAATATTTTCCCATTATGTCCATGGTTGAAAATATTGATAAATATTGAAACAATTGAAATTGTAATGATATAAAATTAATTTGTAGCTATTGAATGGCTTCCGTTTACTTATTTTGTGAAATAATTATATGATGAAAATTATGCCTAATTGATCAGAATAGTGATCGATTAGGGTATTGAAATGATAATGAAGTGAAAGTAATGAAAATGAAGTGACTGAAATGAAAATGAATTGATAAGTCATACGTAATACGTTATATGAAAAATTAATGAAAAGTGGATTTAAAAGTCTTTTGAAAAGTACTACCCTTAGTAATGTCTGCCGGTTTAATCTAGTTCATAATATGTTTGGCTAGCCATAAGGATCTTCGTACCGTAGTGCAGGTCACGGCGACTTGCTTGACTATGGCAGATTCGCGACGGTCTCCCATAGCCCTCTGTTATATGTTAGATATTACATGTCATATGTCATACGTTCAATGTAAGTGTTGGGGTGGTCCTTTGGGATCAATCTCTAGTGCAGTGTAGTGGGACTATGGGGCAGTTTGCAGATTGTCTGACGGGATTGTACTAAGGGCATGATTGTAAAATGATCTGAAATGCAAAATTAAAATGATAAAGTGTAAAATGATATAAGATATTGTGATAAAATGTAATATGATATAAAGTAAAGTGATAAAATGTAAAAGCATAATATGCCAAAGTATAAGAGGTAAAGCCATAATGTAACATGACATAATATGTAGAACGTATAATGAACAAAAGCATAATATATAAAAAGCCTAAGTGTAATAAGCAGAATTGTAAAATGATACGATTCTATCAAAAGTAAAATGACATAAGTAAAATGACTTGAAAGTGCGAGAAGTAACATGAAAATGAAAAGTTATATGAGAAAAAGACCTAAATGAAAGAAAATAAAAGTTTGGGGTGAAAATGGTAATTTACCCAAATTATAAGTCAAACGGGTCAAAATAATGAAAATGACCTGAAAATATAAAAAGTATAGTGAAAATGAGAAAATAAATGAAAAATGACATATTGAAAGAATATAAAAAGTTTAAGGACCAAATCGTTATTTACCACAAAAATAATTAGTCGTGAGACTAATTGTTAAATTATAAGCTAAGAAGTGAACAAATGTGAAAATATAGTAAATAGAGGACCAAATTGTAATTAAACATTAAATGAAGGACTAAGATGTAATTTAACAAAAGTAGGGCAAAACCGTAATTAAGTGTAAAAGTATACTGATAAGTGACATGTAAATGAAACGTGAAAGTAAAATGACCATTACGTAAAGAATCCAAAGTTCACGCACTAAAATGTAATTTTACATGAAAATGCTAAAACAAGAACTCATATGTAAATTGTAAGTCAAATAAAGATTTAAAATGAAAAGAAAAATGAACTAGTGGCAATTCCGTAATAAAGTCAAAAAG
The DNA here is from genome assembly GCA_947683425.1 of Excoecaria cochinchinensis. Classification (NCBI taxonomy): domain Eukaryota; kingdom Viridiplantae; phylum Streptophyta; class Magnoliopsida; order Malpighiales; family Euphorbiaceae; genus Excoecaria; species Excoecaria cochinchinensis. The sequence continues at coordinate 23,198,362 of CANTUQ010000146.1, forward strand.
AAGTGCAAAAATGTAATTTGTCCTGAAATTGATAAAATAAGGACTAAATGGTAATTTGTACATGAAATGATAAGTTAATGAACAAGAATGATAAAATGAGTGATTAGTGGATTTAAATGCAAAGTAAAGACTTTATATGAATTAATATGTAAAGAGGGACATGAAAGTAATACGTCATGGACTAAAATGTAATTTACACGTCAAATGTAGAGAAGTGTACAAAAAAGTAGCATTATTATGGGAATAGTAATATGAGGTTAAATGAGTGAAGTGGTAAGCTAATAAAAATTAAAACGAAAGTTTGAGGACTAAATGGTAACATGGCAATTTAGATGCCATCAAGTAAATAAGAGTGATAATTGTAAATAAATGCAAACGGACTGGAAAATAGTGATTTACTTAAATGGAAGAATAAATTGATAAGTATTGAACCAGTCGGGATTAAATGTTAATTTGCCAATTAGAAGGGCAAATAAAAGATTATAGTGTAAAATGACACTGAGTGAGTGATTTAAATGAAATTAAGAAAGTAATTAAGTATAGAATGTTTTGTGCATGTGTGTGCTTAAGTTAGCATTGAAAATTATTAGATTCGTAATCATCACTGAGCATATTTAATACTCAGCACGTAGTTTCTTTGACTACGTGTAGGTACGAAGGGGAGCGTCTGCGGAGCAGGCAGACTATCGACTTTGAGATCGGACTGGATCTTTGGATTGAAGCTAAGCATAGTACTTGTATTGTCATTGACATGTATTTGAATATTTTGTGTTATTAGAGTAGTAGACATATGTAATGATAGACACTATTGTATTGAATCAGTTACATGGATTGGATTGGAATGTGTAATAAGTTTTGGTTGTTGTGCCCCTGAGTTGGGCTGTGTTGTTGGGTTGAATTGCAGGTTTTGGGATATATTTAAATGGTAGCTGTTATGCTGCCCAATTTTGAATAAGTGAATAGTAAATAAGACAGTTAAGTTTTAATATGGCTAATAAGTAAATAGTTTGTGGCATGTATATATGTAAGAGTTTAGCATTGATGTATATGTAACTCGTCGGAATTGAATATGTATAAATGTAACAGTTTGGAAGTGATTATGTAATGTGTGTTATGGACATGTTAAATGTCATAGATTATGATTGAATGATGCGATACGATAAAATGTGATATATAAGCTGGATTGAATGAGAATGTCAGTGACATGAAAGTGTAAAAGGATAAATGATTTTATAAGTTTAAGAAAAAAAAAATTATCGAAATTGTCACAAGCATCAATCAGATAGTAGTGTCGTAACACCCGATATCTGTACCAATTGCAGGTATGGGCATCACAATAAGGGTAATTGTTTGGTTGCTAGTCATGTTGCGTTTGACAGTTGTTATGCGCCCCATGTTGTAGAAGCCTTAGCTGTAAGAGAATCGCTTAGTTGGCTGAAAAATAAGAACTTGAGTCAGGTTCAAGTACAGATTGATTGCCTTGTTGCTTTTAAAGCAATGAGTGAGGATTCTATTGATTTATCTTACTGTGCCGCGCGTCGAACCCCGTGGCCTCCCGAAAGCCCGCTTTATGGCGATCGGAATGGGATTCATTAAAGCTTGTAAGGTATTTACAAGTGCGTCTATTTTGGGCAACAATGAGGTTTCTTGGAGTCGCCACCCAATAGAACATTGGGAAGGGTCGTCTAGCCTTATCGAGCCTACGACGGCGCATACATATCCATCTTGAGCTAGCCAGAGGGATCTTGGAGGCCTCATCCTCTACTCCCCTAGAGCCTAGGATTGTGTATTTAACCCTTTTGGTGGGACTCAAGAGGTGTCTTGGAAGTCCTAGACCTCTCGCCTCATTGAGCCCCAAAGACCAGAGTGAGTTCGGGACTTCTCATTTATTTATGCCTTGATTAAGTTTATAATTGAGTTTTGAATTTATTATTTCATCCCATTTCACATACATTTAATGCAATTAATTAAAGCGCACAACATACATTTAAGAAAAAGCGGTAAAAGCGTAAGTAAAATAAAGCACATGTAAAAATATTACAATAAAATTAGGGGCGGAATACAACCCCCATTGTAAATAAAATACAGATCATGCGTAAATCGAGATATTCATTAATGGTGAGGACATTGGTCCTCGCATGCATATTATGAAACAATTTTTAATGTGATGATTTTGGATGGGGAAAATTGAGACATTGGTCCCATTTTTATTTAGAAAAAATACCAAGTTAATTAATAAAAATGGTTTAGTGACTTTCTTTCTAGCGGGCCTAAATAAACAATTTTACAGGAAAATTATATGGCAAAAATAAATAGGAAAAAACCAAATAAACAAAATATTACAAATAAAGAAAAATAAATATTCCGAGCGAGCCTTTTGGACCTCCCCGTGTGCTCACGAAAACGCCCAATCAAAAAATGAGTTTAGACATAAAAAAACAAAATACAAATAAAATAATGTTAGTAATTAAATCAATTAAGCATACAAAATAATGAATAACAAATTAAAATAAAATAAGATGACATAAAAAGAATAATAATTGAATCAAAATGTTAACAAACCAAAATAAATGAGAAACATGCATTATATGTGATAAATGATTAAATGATGTGATGAAAATAAAATATAATATGTTAATTAATTAGTATATGAAAATATACACATGATGAAAATAATGATGAAAAGTGAAAAAATAATAAATGAATAAATAAACAAATAATAATAAATCAATCATGTAACAATGATAAAAAGAATAATAAAAATTAGTAAACAAAAGAATGATTTAAATAATAATGATATATAACAAGGTTAATTGATGTGTTCATAATAAATATAAACTATTTACATGGCAAAAAGATTAATTTAAGTTAATTATTTGCATGTTAAAAATAATTAGGATCACAATAAAATAAATTATTTACATGCTAGGAATTAAAAGAAAACAATATTCACATGAATAAAAATCAAATCATATATAAACAATTAAATGCAACAAATGTAAGCACAATACAACAAATGAATAGATGAAAACAATAAATAAATCAATAAAAACAATAAAATATACATGAATAAATTAAATAAAAATAAAATAGAATAGAAATTGAGCCTAGAATATTTACCTTCAGAGTATTGGATTTGATGAAGGAAAAGTGATGATTTTTCGGAAAATTGCTTGAAAGAATTTAGCAATAAAATTAATTCTCTTTGTTTATGGAGGAAACAAAGGAATTGATTTGTATGCTTAAGATTGAAAAGAAATTGATTTCAAATTGATGATTAATTTCTTGTGTTTATGGAGGAAAAACAAAGAAATTAATTGGAATAATTAAGAATTGAATGATTTTTCAATTCCAATTAAACCTTTTTAATAAAAAGAGAAATCTGAAATTTTTAAAGAGAAAAAATAGAAGAAGAAGAATTCTGGAAATTTTTGGTCTAAAAAATGTGGAGGCCTCTTTGATTTTTCATCATAAAGTCTTTATAAAATAAAAAAGTTTGCCCTCATTTAATTAAGAAAAACAAACCTATTTTAACACAAAATTCTTTTATTTTTAATGATAAAATCAAGTTTTATTAATTAATTATCTAAAAAAATATTTTAGAATTTAATTTGAACTCAAAAACCCCAAAAAAATGGGATAAAAAACAGATTTTTGGGTGAAAAAATCGGAAAAAGGGGTGAAAAATCGGAAAAGAGGGTATCAGACCCTATAGCGACGGCCAGGGGAGGAGGGAAGCCCGTCGCTATAGGGCGACGGGCTTCCCGCAACCATTTGCGCGGAAACCGCGCGCAAAAGCGCTGAAATCGCGCGCTCCAGCGCGCAGTGCGCACAACGCTACGCGACGCTCTTTAGCGACGCGCAGCATTGGCGATGTTGCGCGTCGCCTTCTTCGCGCCCAGCGCGCTGGGCGCCTGCGTGCTGGGCGGGGCGCCCGCGAGCTGGGCGCCTGCGCAACCGCCGCGCCCGACACTCGCGATCCGAAAATTTTTTTTTTTTTTAAATTTTAAATTGACTAAAAACACTATAATTTTAAGCCCCCATTATTCAAAATTAATGTTTTTTAATATTTTTTTATTGTTTTCTAATTTTTCCCTCTAAAATGCAAATTTGACGAGAAAACTATCACTTTTAACCTTTTAAGCCTGTGAAGGCAATTATCATCATTGGGTAACTTCGATTTAGGCTGACTCAGGACCCGGTGTCTACACTTACTTTGCTGGTGTTATTAGTGATTGTAAGGTTTAATTAATGCATTAAATGAGTGTTCTATTGTTTTTGTTATACGAACAACGAACTTGGCTCCCCATAGGTTGGTTAGAGCGGTCAAGTCTAAAACTATTTGTGAAGAGTGGGTCTGTTCGCCTCCATTTTTATCAGGTGTGTTATTTGTTAATTCTTCTTAATGAAAGGTTTATTAAAAAAAAAAAAAAGTCAAAAGTATCAAAGAAAAGTGAAAATAAAGAAGAAAGAAAACCGATGGCCACTATACCAATCCGCAATGGATTATTAATATTTAAGGATGAAAAATTTAAAGTCATTTAAACTAACTCATATTGATCCATACATTAATATTTATCTAAATATTGTATTAATATTTATCTAAATAGTCATTGTTTATATGCAGCATTGCATGGCTAGACAATATAATATGGGGGCGTCTGATATTAAATTAATAAGATTATAATGTAATTAAGAATAAATAATTAAGTTGGTTTTAAAAAAAAAAGAATAAAAAATTTAATTAAATAATTGTCAAATTAATGAGAAAAAAAATAAATATTTTTCTCAAAGAATAGAGACTCCTAGCCCTTCTTTACAAGCCATGTTTTACTATATATAGATTTATTGGTTTTATTTCTGAGTTTGATATTTATGTGAATTTGTGTTTCTTTAATTATGGTATTTCCTTTTGTTATTTTATTTATTTCTATTTGTATCTCATTTCTATTTTTGCAATTTACCGCTTTAAGGAGAATTGATGTAGTAGACAATTTCTTATGTAATTATTTATTTTTTTATTGCAATTATATTTTTATATATTTTCATGTATGTCCTAATAATTTAGCAGGCAAACTCATTTGACACTATTAAAAGAAAATCACCCTAAAAATATTTTCTACCTTAATAATGGGTGTTTTCCTAATAAATTGAGATTGTTTTTCTTTCATAAACTCTCACTTTACCTAACTTTTTCAAAAGTACTAAAGTCCCTAAAATAAATAAATAACTCATTTTATGTATGTATATATTCAATTGTTATTATTTGTATGAATGTGTAAATTATTTTGTATTTGTAAAGTTTTACTTGTAAATTATTGCTTTATAAAAATGAATGAGTGAGATACATAAAATTGTCAAAACGGACAAGAAAAGAGATAAACATTAGAACTTCATATTCACGACTGAGTATTAACAAATGGCATAAACAAGAGTAAGATTTCAAAACATCTTTGATGCAGCTTTACAAGATTTTTTCCGATAGTTTAATGTGGCTACTCCCATCAAATAAAACTACTTCATGATGCCCAATCATCTAACTGATTATCAATAACAAGATATGTCTCTTTAAAATGCCATTGAATCGTGCGAATTAGGTCGAGATTAGTTTTAAATTAAACACCACTTTCAAGTATATAATATCAGTTATGTTAAGAGCCATAAGTTAAATTTTGGTGATGATTGACTAGAAGTAAGTTAAAAAGAAAATAAATAAAGTAAAATTTTTAAGCAACAAATTACAGAGCAAATCTGTACTGCTAGCGCATTATAATATATATATATATATATATATATATATATATAGGTTTAATATATAAACTGCACTTTATACTTGCACACTTCTGCCATCCTCCCCCAACGGCCCACTCCCCCCCCCCCCCCCCCCCCCCAACCCCAAAACTTACGAGTTTACCAATTAGACACTTATAGTTGACTATTAATAATAAAATAAATGATTTTTGTAACTGAGGGTAACGCTTGCAATGTAGATGCTTGACGTGGCTGACCCATCATTTTAAACTAATAATTCAACGACACGTGGATGAAAAATTACTAAGGAAAATTTACTGCAAGTTAGATATTTTCACCCACCCATCTCTCTCCCCTTGTTTCTATAAAAGCACGATCAGAGTGATAGTGATCCACATCTGCATCCATTTCTCGAAGCCTAAGATCACAAACCCTAACTGTTTTTGGTTTCAGTGAAGTAAAAAAGCGAGGATTTTGGTTTTGAGAAAAGAGGCTGCCATTTGCATAGAAGTAAGGTAATTTTGAATTTTTTTTATGTGTAATCAAATGGTATTTTTGTGATTTATGGAACAATGTTAGGGTTTTTATGTAAAATCTACAAACGATACTTTGTTGACAACATCTTTTTTTTTCTTTAGTTAACTGCAACTTAATGGGAAGTGAAATTGTAAATCTCTTCTTTCACCATGGGGGACAACTCATTGAGGATCCACTAATGAGGTATGTACACGGAAAAACTCACTCAGAAGTTGTGAAAATAGATATGGATAAATTGCATATTATTAAATTTCATAAATGGGCAAAAACAATAGGATATAACAATGTGGTTGAATTTGCTTGTACTATGAACAAGAGTTGAGTTTTTTATATTTTTAAGCTGACAAATATATTTTAGATCTCCCAAGTAAATTAAAGAATAGTAATAGGTTGGATGTTCACTTTGTACATTCAATGAACGCACCATTATTATACGATGAAAATGAAGATATGGGAAGAAATTTTGTAGGTGTGGACCCCATAAGTCAAACTTGTGGTCCAATTGGTGGGCAAAGAGTTAGAACAACTAAAGTTGCAAGACACATGGCATAAATACTGGTGAGGCTAGTAAGGGTAAAGGGCATAAGACAGCAGCCACTGATAAAGGCAAAAAGTTGCAACAAATAGCAGAAGCAAAGGCAGAAACCAAAGGGGTACACAAAGTGAAAAAAGAAAGGTAGAGAGTAAGTTTGGAGTAAATGATGAGACTGATGAATATGAAGAGAACTATTTTTTCCACTTAGGATCTGACTCTAATGATTCAAATTATGATGATGATTTGAGCAATGAAACACCAAGTGGTGAAGACTTGTATGATGATGATGAGCTGTTTGAAAAGGAGGCAAGTGATTTAGATTATGAGGTGCTACAAGCTAGAAAGGCCAAAATAGATGCAAAGTTGAATAAATAGAAAGCTGCAAGAGTGAATGTTGATGAGATACCACAAGGTCCTATTAGGGTTGATGCAGGATTTAAGAGCATTCACAAAGACAAAAGGAAAAGATATGTTGGTAATTAAGGTAGCTAGTGATGAGGATTTTTTCTATAGCAGTTATCCTGGTAGTGAATGAAGTGATGATGAAGGCAATGGGAGTGGATCTGAAAGAAGAGAGCTACTACATAGGAGATTCAGAATTAAGGTTTATTATGATCCTACTTGTAGGGTTACTTTGTTTGAGATGGGAATGACCTTTGAAAATGCAATTCAATTTAGGTTGGTTTTACAAGATTATACTATTGAAAGATGAGTGAACTTAAAATTAAGGCCAAATGAGAAGAGTAGAGTTAGGGTAGTATGTTTGAAGCCCAACTACGAATGGCACATTTTTGGCAGCACCGAGGGGAGATCTAGTGACTTTATTGTGAAGACTTACTTTCCATTCCACTCTTGATATAGATCTAACAGAAACAAGGCATGTAATTCAAAGTGGATAGCAAGAAAATATAAGGAAATGATCATAAGTCAGCCTGGTAGTCAGCCTGATATTAAGTTATGGAAGAAGCAGCAGTTGCTGCATGAAGACTATTTTGTTTATGTTGGTAAAACAATTTATGCAAAGCTAAGTTAATGGTTGATTGGGCAGTTTGTAGGAGACCATAAAATGGAGTTTTCAAGGTTTTATGATTACGCTAATATGATAAGGACAACTAACCCAGGTTCAACTATTAGGATAAGAACTTCAAAGCAAACTATACAAGGGAAAGAGTTCTTTAAGGGTATTTAAGTCTATTTATAAGCTCTTAAAACAAGATGGTTGAATGGTTGAAGGCCGATAATTGTGTTAGACGAGGCATTTCTTAAGGGTATTACCAAAGGGAAAATACTAACATGTGTATCAAAAGATGGCAATCACCAAATGTACCTAGTTGCTTGGGCTGTAGTGGACAAAGGACACTTGGAGCTGGTTCAATAAATGCTTGATGTCTAATCTACAGTTCATTGAGAATGGTGGAAGTGGACTAGTTGTGATGAGTAATATGCAGAAGGCATGTCTGTAACACCCCCATATGCGATAAGAGAAACTGGGTGTGTTGCTTTATACTTATATTGATAACTCATCAATTGTCAAGTTTAATTAATTATTATGAACCATCTTATTATAAGTCAGGTTATACCTTGTTATTTTCTTATAGCATTTAGCATACTTTTCTTATATTATCATGTAAATTCCTAATTTCATTATTAAAATTAGATTCCATCTTAGTCTAGTTTTTACCTCTTTACAATATTCAATATTCAAGTTATTTAATGTATAATTATAAACATTTATTTATATAATTCAAGTTGTGTTTAACATTTCACTCATTCCATAATTAGAGTTTTAAATATTTTATATCATACCATTAACATGCTTAGCAGTATTCCATTTACAAACTACACTTAACATACCTATAACAAAATCAAGCAAATTCTTGTATCAGGTTTCATTTATATTGCTATCTAAAATTATCATGCATTTATCAATTATCTATGGTTCAATCATAATACACTTATTGCTTGATTAAAGTTTAAATACACTATTATTTTTCAATATTTTGGTTCGAACCTGTAATAGAATTTCAAACTACCTACGTATCGCAATAATTTCGAAAATCATAATCATATAGTTCTACACGTGTTATTTATTACACATGATTAATGACATATAATCAGGTTAACACATAACATAGTATTAATACTATAACCATATGAGTCAAAACATATGCTTCATAAATATTAGTCCATTTCAATATACATACATATATTATCAATTCAATGTTTCACAATCATTTTCATGAATATGCCTAACACAGCTGTATTTTCCAACCAGCCACCAAAGGCTCTTGTAATTAAGGAATTTCACTAAGTAAACAACATTTTTAGGCAAAGATTCTTCTAGACAATTGTTCTATTATGTCTTATGGTCATTTCGACACAAAAATCATCTAATTTCGACATTGGATCGAAGAGTTATGCTAAAAAAACACAGACTGCTCCAAAAGTATTTCTGAATAATTTTAAAGGGATAATATATAAGTAGCCGCTTGAACTTGTCACTAAAAATCACTTGAACACCTTAACTTAAACAATAACCATATAGACACCTACAGTTGGAAAATATGCATGAAATAAACACAAAAGTTGACATGGCAATAGGCGTGGAAGACACAAAAACAGAAGCGCGTGAACCCAAAATTGTGACTATTTCCAACGGGAAAAAAATTAGAAATTTTATATTTAAAAGGCAAAATGGATCTTCTTCATCAAGGAGTTATCGTCTTCTTCTTCTTGTTGTTTTTCTACTTATCCCGTTTTGTGAATTTCAACAAATTTATCGGTGAGAAGAGAAGGTTTTTGGTCTAAAAATGAATGAAGGCAATGTGGTTGCGTGTAATTGCGAAAAGGTTGCTGCTTTGAGGATTTCGTGGTCGAAATCCAATCTTGGGCGGAGGTTTTACTGTTGCGAGATTGGAATGGTAAGAATTTGTAGTTTTTATAATTTGAATCTGTATATCATCTCCTCAAACATTTGGCTTGGGTTAATTGTGTGAAATTTACTTTTGATCGTGTACTTGCAGTAGCGTGGTGGCTGCAACTTTTTCAAGTGGTATGATGAGGATATGTCTGCCCACGCAAAGAGGGTGATTTGGGGGCTGCTGAATAGAGTTAAAGAATATGAAAACCAGAAAAAGAGGAAGGAAATGAAGACGAAGAAATTAATGTGGTGTTTGGTGGTTGTAGTTATTGCAGTCGTTTTGTGGAACGTTGGCCCAATGAACAACTAGTTGTAGTTAGGTTGTTGTTTATGTTGTTGTTTTGGTGTATAGAACTGATCTAAAGCAATGAAACTTTTTTGCAATCTTTTTGTGCCTAATTATTTGTTAACAAGTTACAGATATTGGTAAAAATTTATTGTGCAATGTATGACAAGTTTGCTAATCCTTAGGCGTGTTAATATTGAGCAATGTATGACAACACACTTGCAATACGCCCATGCCTGTAAATATGAAACTGTTTAAGATCATACACAAATATTTAGAGACAACAATTATGTAGCAAAAATCTGCAGATATTCATTTCTAACATCACATAGCAAAAACATGGTCTTAAGAATTTGTCAATAATGTATCCTTAAGGCTTTGTTTGGATGGGGTGTAGGGAGGGGTAAGTAATGTCACGACTCGTGATAGTGGCTTATGATGAAAAGTCATGGAAACATACTATAACCCGGTAGTGGGTTATAGTATATTTTCACGACTTTTCAGCATAGGCCACTATCACGAGTCGTGCTCAATGTCACGACTCGTGATAGTGGCCTATGCTGAAAAGTCATGGAAATATACTATAACCCGCTACCGGGTTATAGTATATTTTCACGACTTTTCAGCATAGGCCACTATCACGAGTCATGAACATTGAGCACGACTCGTGATAGCTTTCTTCTCCTCCCTTGTTTTCTTTTCATTTATTTGTCCCAATTACACAATTTTTTATGCTAATAATTCCAATTGTGCTTTATATATATATATTTTATTTACCAAATTTTTTATTATTTTATTTTCTTAAAAGAAAAAAAAAAAAAAGAAAAGTTCTAGTAGATTTCACGAGATTGCCATGTGAAATTGAATTGTTTGTTTTAACTTTATTAAAAGGTGACATAGTGGACAGTGTATTCCACTATGTCACCCCGTGAAATGGACTAAGAAAAATGACCACTTTGAGTTCCACGGTAAATATAAAAATAATATTACTATAATGGCAATTTGGTCATTTTATATGCTTACTATTACAATATCCCTAATAACAAAGTAGAGTTAGATCTATCAATTAACATTGGATGCAGCAGTATTGGTGCTTCGGGTAGTAGCTGTAGCAGATTTTGCTCTTCGGGTAGCAGCTATTGCATTTCTTTGCTGATGGAGCTGGGTTGATGTAACTGTTTTCCTTGCCCCTTTTCTAGCAGCAACATATCCAAGGTCAATATTGGTGTCCATTGCATTCTTCACATTGGAACCCGTGTACAAGATCCTCTCAGATTATCTCCCTGGCTACAAAAATATTAACAATTTATGTTAGTAGAGTATTTGGTAAGGTGTAAGATATATGAACATGATGGTGTTCTTACATTAAGAACTGATGTGCCTGTGTGTTCATCAACATAACATCCATATCCAACCTCTCTTGGTCTTTTGTATCCATGTCCCCTTCCCCTACCTCTAGATATTGGTGGTTGAGTTGTGGGGGCTGAACTTATATTGTTTTGAATTCCATGTGAGGATGATGGTGGTGGTTGGCTTTTACTCCTGCCTCTCCCTCTTATATAATTGCTACCTCTTGCAGCTCCTGATGTTCCTACGCTTCCCCTACCCCGTGTGTTTGATGAAGACATTCTTGCTATGGCTGAAGTGTCTTCACAGAATGAAGACTGAAATCTTGATGTGCACGCATCATGATTGTCCATGGGAACAGATTGAGTGACATTTGTAGCTAGTCTAGAGCTTCCAATGTTCTGTTAACAATGGATATAAATATCAATATAAGCAAAGTGAATGTGAATAGCAATATTAACATTTGACTTACTTGTGTACGACACCCAGATTTGTTGTGTCCAGCTTGTTTGCATATGGAACAGTGCATTATTGACCCCCTTCATGATGCCTTGCCATATTTTTTCTTTCCTGGCTCATCCTTGTCCTTCTTTCTACACCTTTTGGGTCTGCCTGGCATTGCTTTGATTTCAGGAGGCTCAATCTGAGGATTTGAAGTAGGTTCCCACATTTTCATGCCAGGAATTGGCTGTATGAAGTACTTATAAGCTTTGTCAAATATTTCTTTGTGGAACCACTTGTCCACATGATCTTCCGGTTCCATTCCTAGGTGAAACATTGCACATACAGCATGTGCACAGGGTATACCCTTCAACATCCAGCTTCAAGTGCAAGTCTTAGCTCCTAAATCAACTATATGACAATATTCCCCTTCAAGAATTTCAAATCCCTGATCCCCGTTCCATGTTAATTTGCATTTCCTAGCAAGCTCTATATTGTTTTGCAAAACTTTCCTACTCATAGGTGAGATATCAGATATCCATGTGTTTGCAAATCTTTTCATTTCTACATGCCTATTCATAAGCTTATGTCTAATTTCTTCAAGCATAGTAATGATTGACTTATGTTTAGGTCCCATAATCCATGAGTTAAAAGATTCACACATGTTGTTATCAACAGAATCACATTTAACTTGATCATTGAAAAAAACTCTACACCAGTTTTCCTTAGGATAACTAAGCAGATCCTCACAAATTCCTACTCCTAGTTTGTCCATGCAATCTAATTCATCCTTAAATTTTACCATGAAACTAGATTTGGCACACCTCCAAAACTGTCTTCTTCTCTCTTCTCCCCTCCATCTTTGCTTCCAATTTGACCAAATGTGCCTAGCACGCATCCGATGCTCAGATTTGGGCAGCAAGTCTTGAATGCATCCAACCAATCCCTTGTTCAAAAAATTAAAAACAATATTTAGAGATACAAATATCAGAGTGGGAGAATAGAGGAAAATGATATACAGATAAGGAAAAATAAATTGTACCTTTTGCATATCGGATATAATAGTCAAGCCTTCACCATCTCCTAAATTCAAATCAGCTTTCAAGTACTGCATAAACCAACTCCAAGAATGTTTTGTTTCTTGATCCACCACTGCCCAAACTATTGGGAACATCTGTTGGTTCCCATTTTTACCACAAGCCACTAATAATTCACCTTTGCACACTGTTTTCAAGAAACAACCATCCAATCTAATAACATTCCTGCATCCTTCTAACCAGCCCCTCTTTAAAGCATCAAAACATACATAGAAATAAACAAATAAATTTTTTCCTGGCTCTGTTTCTTTGTCTGTCCGAATCCAACAAGAACTACCTGGATTAGTCTGTCTGATCTTATCAGCATAATCTCCAAGCCTTGCAAATTCCAACCTCCAATCTCCCATTAACTTATTAATGACACTAAAGTTAGCCCTGGCACACAAAGACCTGCCAACATATAGCCCCCACCTTTCTCTAACCAATTCTTGAAGCTTCCACACTTTAATATCCGGTTGCGATAAAATTCTGTCCTCGAATTTTCTTGCAATAAAAGTTGCATTACACAGCTTGTTCTTGTTCTTCTTTGTGCATCTGTGAACAGGATTGTACGTCTTGATCTTAAAATCTTTTGTATCCCCCTCAATACTAGCAAACAACTCCCACGGACAGCTTGGTGTCTTACACTTAACTCTTACCCTATGCTTTTCATTTGGCCTAAGCTTCACTTGAACACCACTCTCCACAACATAATCTGCAACAGCATCCCTAAACTGAGCTGCATTCTCAAAAATCATGCCAAGCTGCCATGCTGGGACCTGAGAATTAGGGTCATAATAAACCTTCTTTGTCTTCCTTCTACTTGGTATGTCTACTCCTGGTACAGCTGAAGGATCTACAGCTTCTCTGCTATCATCACTTCCAGGGTCAGAACTACCTAGATAATTTTCATCACCCCCTAAACATCCTGAATACTTATCCCTCCCATCATTTGCTATATCTTCAAATCCCTTATCAATTCCTGTTGCTCCACAAGGAATTTCTTGAGTAAAATTAGCCTCTTTTCTTTTTTTTCGTTCCCTTTTCTCTTCCCTTGCTGCAGCTCTGAAACCCCTTAATTCTTCATCCACATCACTTGCTTCCTCTTCAGTACCATCCTCGCCATCAGATTCATCTTCATCACTGAAAATATCTTCACCATTAGAAGATTCATCCTCCCCTTCTAGATCTGCATCTATTTCACTCACACCAGCAGCATCGTGTAAATCAGCTTCTTCATTCACTCCACTACTTTCTCCCACACCCACATCTACTCTCACAACATCAGCTTCATTCACACAGCCACTACTTTTTTCTACACTCACATCGGCTCCCACAACATCTGTTTTATTCACACCCTCGATGTTTTCTTCTGTTGCCCTAGAACCACCATCTTTATTTTCTTCTCCAACTTTATCTTCATTTGGGACCACATTAGGTAATGTAGGAACAGTTTCTTGGACCACTTCAGCTGGACTGATTGTATGTACAACATACAAGTCAAAATTATCACCGTTTTTTAATTCTTTCACCATATCCAATAAAGCATAATCACTTTCCAGTAATTTAAACTGTTTACTCTTAGAATCTAGGTAACAAAAGCCTCCAACTTCTACATAGCCAATCAACTTCGTGTGAAATGCCAGCTCAACCAGTGAAAAATGGTCCTTCTCAATAATCCAGTCCTCAACTTTTCCCTCACCCACGTATTTATCACCCCCATCTTTAGTAAATCTACCCCCATGGTGAAATCTAACATTAATAAATACTGTAGCCATTTCCTTTTAACTGAATTTCATCAATAAAAAATTTATAATCAGAATATTCCTAACACTGTAAACAAAAGCACGAAATTTCTAATCTAATAACAAAAACACCCCTACCCACTTTATTTATCAATTACCATTTGATTTATCCAAAACATTAAAGCATACCTTTTTTAAGCCTTCCTTCCTTTGCTTTTCGACAACACAAATTTCATCTTTTTGCTTTGCGACTGCTCCAATCGAAAAATTTCACACTTCAAACCGTGGATCGAGCACTCTTTTTAACCACTAACGATAGATTTGTCACTGTTTCTGCACTCCTCACTTCTGCAATTCATGGATTCTTCAATTTTCATGCCCTGTTCTTCATCTTCTCCACTGATCGAAACTTTCCATTTTAACAGATATAGATTTAGGTTTACGGTTTCTCCACTTTTTTCACTTTCATTTTGGTAAATAGTTTCACTTCAACTGTTTACTGGTCAATCTTGAATGCCACGTGCCACTTATGCCTATGGTGGATTTCATGTCATGGAGACTGTATGGCACGCGCTTTATTAATTCGGGGCATGTCAACTTTTGTGTTTCTTTCATGCATATTTTCCAACTGTAGGTGTCTATATGGCCATTGTTTAAGTTAAGGTGTTCAAGTGATTTTTAGTGACAAGTTCGAGCGGCTACTTATATATTATCCCAATTTTAAATAATGGACAGAATCTTAAAGCTACTATAATTACAAAATTCTACTAAGCAAACGACATTTCTGAGCAATTAAGTCTCCATAAAAAATGTTTTAATATATCTCATGGTTATTATGGCATAAAAATCATTTAATTTGGACACGTCAATAAAGAGTTATGCTCAATTGAATACAAACTGTCCAACAGTAAGGACAGAATTCAACTTAGACATTTAACTGCATTTTCAAACATCTTGTAGACAAAATCAGATTTTCATCTCTTCTGGACAATTAAAAATACATGTCATAAGAATTTATAGCTATTAGAATCAAGTCATTTGGAGTTACAACTTGAATTATGACCAAAAATAATAAATGCTGTTCTAGCGAACCAAAAACATGCAGCTAGAAAACGAGAATTGCGAATGAGATAATCAGCAGACTTTAAAATAACAGTAAAATTGAACCTAATTTATATGATCGCAAAATTTCTTAAGTGAATATAAGTAGAGTCTATGTTCCAATTTCTTATCCTTTTGAAATTACCTTATAGATTAATAAGATGGCTGGAAAGCTTGCGTCCCAATTCATCTTTTTTTAGTTTACTCAAACATTTATCAGTCGTACGATGGCCGGCGGCACATATACCAAAGAGCAAGATAATAAGCAGAAATCCCTTAAATAACAAACCTAAAATAATCAACAGATGCAATTCACGTAAATTTTAGTAAGTAGCTAAACCTTTCCAGTGTCCTTTTGTCACTCAAATAATACATTGGACAAGTTCACCTAAAAAAAAGGTGAAAGACATACATGACGCATCATGTGGTTGTTATCCCATTAATAAAAGCTTTAACCCTGATTACTGGGATTATGCCCACGTCCAATTCGTCCACCAGCACGACTGCCACGTACAACTCGGCCACGTACTGCTCTTCCACGGCCCCTACTGCCAGGTGAAGAGTGTTCAGGAGCCCCAGCCCCATACTGTCTCCTCAAAGCATTCTCCCTAGCTCTCTGTGCAAAATTAATTACAGTTGAAGTGTTGCTTGCAGTCACTGCCTGTTTATTTTCTTCAGCTTCTGTTGCTTGTCTTGAGACATCAGCTTCTGAACTCACATTTGCTGTCCCACTCTCAACAGTTACCGAAGTAGTTTCAGAAATCTGATCGGTCTCTGTCCCAATCTGATCATTACCATCATTCGACTTGTCAGAACCTTCAGTAGCCTCCTCCGTTCCATCCCCTTCATCATTCTTTTCTTCGTTTGCTACCTCGGGAGAATTAATCTCACCCAACTCAACTCCTGTAGAAATAACAGCTTCATCATCTATCCTAGCTGGTGAAGCCACAGGAGTAATGCCAACCTCTGCTTGTCCCTCCCCAATCTCTGGGCTCTCCATCATATCAGCAGCTTCCTCAGCTTCGGCATCAGCTGCAAGTTCTCCTTCTTCCTTCTCACTCTCAAATTCTGCTGATTGCTGGCCATCTTCTGCAGCCTGATCCCTTGAACTTCCATCTAAATGAACTCCAGTTACACTCGGCTTGTCAATGAACTGTTCACTTACATCACTCTTCCCATTCTGTGATTCAATTGGATCATCTAATTGCTCTGACTCTTTTGGTGGCTCAACTTTCTCTCCACCGGTCTCCAACTCATCCTTATCAGCAACACCTTCATCATTTGAACCTCTAGTGTTATCACCAAGAGGATCTGAAGTGTCCTCTGCAGCTGCCGGAGTAATTGAACTTTCTGGAGCAACAGATTGACCTTCAGCACCCTCATTTGAAGCATCAGAACCTTTAGGTCTCTTTAGCACAGGTGCTCCCATATCAGAACTTGTTTCACCTTGATTCGGCAGCAGCTCATTCAATTCAGAAGCAGAAGACGCTAAGCGTTTGCGAGCAGGTTGTAGAGATAACATACTGCGCTGAGGTTCAGATTCATGAGATTGTGGAAGCCTTCCCAGAGCACTAGACCCATCTACCTCTGACATCTCTACGTCGGCATGAAGCTCATCAGGTTTAACAAGTCGAGGCCTTACCAACTTCCTACTTGTTTTACGGGTTTCAATACTAGATTTAGGTATGGAAGGTTGCCTCTCTTTTTCTTCTACTGCTTTAACAGTTGATTGGCTCATTGCTCGGCCCCCTGATGCACCAAGAGTGGGCTGAGATGAAACTGTCTTTCCTGTACAAAGAGAGAATGAGGGAGAGGGCAAGAACTATCACTGTTTTGTGATAACAAGGCTGTCATTAGAATACCTTACAATCAAGTACAATGTGGCCTAATAAAATATATAAAGTTGATTGGAATTTCATAAAAGGGAAACTAAGAGATGGCTGTGCAAAGAAAAAAGATACAAAAATGCACCTCACCTTTTCTGTAGAGTACTAAACCTTTATCATCAATTTTGGAACAAAAAATGC
Source organism: Excoecaria cochinchinensis (assembly GCA_947683425.1). NCBI lineage: Eukaryota > Viridiplantae > Streptophyta > Magnoliopsida > Malpighiales > Euphorbiaceae > Excoecaria > Excoecaria cochinchinensis. The sequence goes on from CANTUQ010000146.1 coordinate 23,216,128, forward strand.
TCTCAACATAAAGAAAATCAGTACAAAAATGCCCATGTAATTAACTTTCGTCAACTTTGAATAAACAGCTCCGACATAGCACTGACGTAGCAACGACTCACAACAATATATTAATTTTTTTTTCCAATTTTCCCTATTAAAAACATATTTATTAACTTGGCAAAATGTGCCATTGATATGGCAGATTTTGCCATGTGTCAAGGTCATTTAAGTGTTATGTCAACACTACCTCAACATTGTTAACTCAAAATTGATGGAAGTCACTTACAAGGGCATTTTTGTACCAATTTCCATTATGTTAGGGTCATTTCTGATCCATAATGAACGATAGATGCATTCTAGTACGAGGAAAACATCAGGGACATTTTTACACCTTTACCCTTGTGTGAATGTTTCTTATGTGACCTTAGAAAACCAACTTAAGGAACATGGCAAAATAAATCATTCACACTTCAACTTGCAAGTTGGGCACGTAACTTGACAGAGAGTACAGATAGTGTTCGGCAAAGAAATTTTGCAATGATCATTGCATTATTTTTAATGCTTAATTGTGAGCCAAGTTTTCTTGCCTTCTAATATTTGTTCGAGTTTTTCATTGTGTGTGTACATGAAAACTGTTATAAAGGATGCAATATATGACATAGATGAACTTTGTATCATTACACTCAATGGTATGTACATTATATGGTTCTGGTAGGACTTCTCAATACAAATACATGAGAATGAAAGAAATTAAGGAATTGCAATTTTTTTCAAAGAGGGAAAAAAAAGGACGGAATTCTATTGAATAAACTATCTTCAGTGTTGACTAACAAAGCATTGATTTGACTGACAAATGAATAGAAGTGAACCATCTTTTCAAAAAGTTTTAGCAACTGAGGGAAACAAAAGCTTCAGATTCAGTGTATTAAGGTAAAAAGCAAGAAAAGAAATATTACCTGCAAAAGCAGCAGCAGAAACATCTGGAGTAGACGTCTCAGCAGAAGCACCGGCTCCAAGCTCAGCGGAAACAGAATTTGCAATTTTCTCAAAGTTTTCAACAGCCGAGATATAAGCAGCTGCCAGATCATCCAAACCAGACCCAGAAAGCAACTGAACCACTGAAGTTCCCTGAAATGAGTGATAGTAAAAAATAAAAATAAAAAAAAAAAACAAAAACAAAAACAAAGTAAAACACTAGAAACACTAGAAGCTCAAAGACAACTAAAAGTTTACAGAAACTTTCCTAGTTTTCTACATTTTTCCACTGGAGACAATCTGGTAAAGCCAGGCACATTCCATTTAGTTTAGTTTGTATTTGAACCACTATCAGAAAATCCATGGCCGCAGATATTCAGGAACTCATAGTTGAACTTTCTTCCCTCTACAAATTTTAACATGCTACTTCTACACATGTTTTTTTCTCGATAAATGGATGATTATAATGATAATAAATGCTTTTGCTAACAAACAACCAGAAATTGAGAAATATACTCATACTAGGAAGCAATTAAAGAGCATCTTCCAAAATAAGACATGTTTTACTCAAAAAATCTCTGTTTTCATAAATTTTATTAATAGAAAAAAAAAATCAAGACTCAAATCTTGCTACACGATAAAGAAAGTGAAATGTTCTTCTCCTCATTCATCAAGTAAACACATAGCAAACTCCACATTTATGAAAATTTGAGTTATTTGAGCCTGGTTCAAGCAATTGAAATCTGTTTTAACAAAAAAATCCAACTTTCATTTAAGCAACTTAGCACCCCATGATCTGACCTGACCATAAAACTCCAAATCCTTCCAGGTTCATTTGAATAACTGTAGAACATATAGTGGTTTAGGACCAGGTAAAAATCATAATATACTCTCTCTATGACAAGCATGAGAATAAATTGCTATCCAACTCAAAAGCACTAAATCATTAGCAGCATCCCGGAAGGGAAACCGGCTAAGTCAATTTATTCATAGTCCCAAGACATCTACAAGCTGTCAACCAGGTACTGCACTACCTAAAAGCTAGTCCGGGGAAGGGCATTCTGTTCAAGAGAGACACCGGCCTAGTTCTGGAAGCCTACACTGATGCCAATTATGCAGGATCTCCTCTTGATAGGAGGTCTACATCTGGGTACAGTACTTTTCTTGGAGGCAATCTCATGACCAGGCAGAATAAGAAACAGAATGTGGTGGCTCGATCTAGTGCTGAAGCAGAGTTTAGATCAATGGCACAAGATGTTTGTGAGTTATGGTGGCTGAAAATTATCCTTGAAGATTTCAACATTAAATAGAGTGAGCCAATGAGGCCATACCGAGACAACAAATCAGCCATCCATATTGCTAATAACCCAATGCAGTATGACAGACCTAAGCATATTGAGATAGACAGGCACTTAATCCAAGAGAAGCTAGAGAGTGGACTGATTTGTACTCCGTATGTTCCTACAGAAGGACAGTTGGCAGATGTTTTTACCAAGCTGGATAGTGCCACTTTCCACAGTTTTGTTACCAAGCTGCGAATGGTAGATATCTATTCACCAGCTTGAGGAGCAGTGTTTCTCCTGTGGTATAATTGTGCTATCACATGTATATTCTGTTTCCTAACTTACTTAGGATAATCAAAGAGTTTGTTTTTGGTTATACAACTATATATATCTATATATATATATATATATATATATATATATATAGCCTTTTAGTGGCTCATTAATCATAATAAGACATACGATTAATATTTCTTTCAACATACATGATATCTGAAAATTATTTTGAATCAATTCTTGCACACATTTTGCGCCAATGTTGGTGGGCTCATTGACATCTCACTAACAAACTAGGAAAACACCTAGTTTGTTGTACTGAGATTGCAAGTCTTGCTAGACAAAGAGGGAGTGCCTAGAGGTCTAGAGAGAGTGCGTGTGACATATAGAAATTTATGATTGTAAAAGAAAATATATCAGTTTTACTAGTTTCGCACAAAGTCTTCACATTATGGACTTTCCAGTTAATAAGTGGGATGCGTCTGCATTTAACAGAGTAATTTAAGTTTACGCTCCCACTTTAATATCCTCAAAAGAAACAGTACTGCTAGTAGCATCTACTTGTATTTGTTCAAAAATAGAACATGAAAGCAAACACAATTGGTGCAATAAACAATGTATCTTTTGAATAGCAAAGAATAAAATGCATTAGAAACTTTTATCTCAGGAAATCTGAATTTTGAATGAAAAAAAAAGTTTATTAGTTGCACCTCATGAAATTCATTGAAATAAAACATGCAAGCAGTGACAGCAAGAGCACCCATCTACAAACTCAAAAATTACACAGAAGTTGAATAGGAAATTTAATTGACCGATGAAACAACTTGATCACCTCTGGAAGATTGCCATCAGCATGTTTAAGCTTTTCAAGTTCATCCGACAGGCGCCTCAGAGCCTCCTTATGCATCTCAAGTTTGTTTGTGTACTTCATCTTATCCTAAGATTGGGAAACAAAAGTAACAAAGGCAACCGAACACACCTTAGAGATAAGTTGAAATGAAAAGAATTATGCTTCAGTAAGACAACTATAGAACACCGCACAACTATTGTGACTCAAAAGGATAATGTAGCATAAATTCAAAAGAATATGTTGAAACCATAACAGATTATTAAAATACTCTAAAATGCATTTACTTCAGTTTTCTTGTCATGTATTCTATGAATGTCAGCAAGCAGTACCTGCTCAACTCTTTGAAATGATTCCAGAATTGCCTTCTCTCTGTTCTTACGGTTCACTTTTTCTGTCCGATGATCCTCTTTCTCCTTTCTCAACTCCTCTCTCAGCCTCTCCACAGTTTTCTCCAGAATCTAGGAGATCATAGTATAAGAAATTCAACTAGAAAAGTGTAAGATAAAAATGATAGATAGCAAGTTGACAATAACCTGTATTCTATGCTCTTTCTCCTCCTTTTCCTTCATGACCTGTTCACCACCAACACCTCCAATGGACCTTTTGCCTATCAAGAAGAATTGGAGACTTGAATAACATAAACGGTAGCTAATTATGCTACTAAACCAACGTTTCACTTCAGGAGGAATACCTTGTTTCAGGTCCTCGATCTGTTTGGAAAGTGCTTGTTTTTCCCTGCTCCATTCTTCCTTTTCCTTTGATAGATTTTCAAACTTTTTCTACAATAAATAACAGAACATGGGAACCATTATCAGATATCATGAAAACTACTAAAAGCCGCTTCTGATACCATATTTGAAGATAATAATATTTATGACTTAAACTAATTTGAATTAATTAAAAAAAAAATCGGTTTCCTGCACAACCTTCAACTGAACTGTCAGCCTCTTCTGCTTCTCTAACTCCAATTTCAGACTAGCCTGGAAAAAAGCCATATAAATTAAAAAGTAGAAAGGAGAATGGCATTTTTTCATGTATTTGAAGTGAAGATTATTTTACTGCACCTCTGCTTGTAGAATATCATTGATCCTTTTCTCTCTATGATTAAGTTCCAATTCACTCTTTTTAAGATCTTGCTCCAATTTTGATATAGTCTCCTGCTGTTTAATCAAGAGGTTCTTTCCTTCTTCAATCTCAGATTCCTTCTCTTTCACATTTTCCTGCATGAGGCATGTAAATATCAACATAAAATGAATTGCATTATATTTCCTCCATAAAATAAATAAACAAACAAATAAATAACCATAAAATAGAAGGCAAAATAAGGTAAATCATATTCCATAAATTCACCAAGAGCTATAATTGATTCAACCTACAATCAATAGTTTAAGGCAATTCTCAAAACTGAAAACTGCCAAATAATAATTACTGTGGCATTAAACTGATGCTATAACTAGGGTCAATGCACAAATTTTAGAACCTACAAATAAGATATTCCACCTCAAAGCATGATGGAATTTTCTTTACTCTAATTTCCATCTACTTGTTTCGCATCCAACAAAATAAGCTTAGGTCTTAATAACATAGAGTATATCCACTGATTTGACATAGCAGCCAATGTTCGACCATTATAAAAGAATCTGGGATAAGCCCCTGAAGTTGAATTTTTCTGTGGCTATGATTCACAGATTAGTAACACAAGCATTCTGGAACAAAACTAGCTTCAAATCGTTATACCATATAATTTGTCATTCACAAATAAGCTTATACAATATGCATTAAAAAGTACAAACATGATGTATAAAGCACAGAGAAGAGGAATGGGAAAAGTCTAGTTCATTTACATGCATATATAAATTATATAAATTAACTTTTAATCATCCTTGAACTGAGCTTTAAGATTCCAATATTAGTTGTCTTATCATTGCATGTATTTAAGATTCGAATCTCAATCTTTCTCATTTCATTTCTTAGATAAAGATAAAATTTCAACTGATCCAGTTTGGTTTGGACCATGGGCTGGTCCAACTGGAGCTTTACATTTTTGGGCTCGTCCGGGTCTTTTTTAGGTTAGGTTGTGCTCAAGCCAATTAATCAGGGTGGTTTAGGTTGGGGAAAAAGTACCACACCTGTATTAGGAAAAAGAAAATATGCAGCACAAAATCCTATTGTGCACTGCCCTTATTGTGGAAAATCCTATTCAGCACTGCTCTAAGAACTTGAAGAGTAATATACAGTTACCAAGAAACAAGTTTGAAATTGTCTTCGGGTAGCTAATGGGTAACTCCTATATCTAGATAACGTTCTGTTGTCTGTACTTCCAATATTAAGTTGTTTTTAGTTCTTCATGTTCCTCAATATCTTTTCAATCTTTTATCTGCTAGCACCATAACCAAAGCTCAAAACTGTAAACTAGAGTTTTTCCCTAATCATTATGTTTTTCAAAATCTTCAAATAGGGAGAATGATTGGCAATGATAGAGTGCATTATGGCATAGACATGGTGGAAATAAGTGGCGGTTCAATTCCATGTTAAGCTCTTTTTGGAGGACGTAAAGATAACCAGAAAATAATACAGTGGCATAGGCAGTTAGTGCACTATCCTTTTTTGCCTTAGAAAAATTAAAACCTAATTTGTTTTCAAGAACTCAGTTTGACCCTTTATTTTTGATGCTTGTAAGCATACTATACATACTAAAAACTTTTTATCCTTAGAGTAATAATAAGAGTATTACTCCTTTTGCGACTGTCCATCATGCTTTTAGGGAATCTATTCAGTCTGTTTCTTTGCCGGGTAGTCAACGGTATGACTTGGATATATTTGATAAAAGCAAAATTTGATGTTTTTTCTTGCTTCCAATCTTTTCATAAGATGATTTGCACTCAATTTGTTGCTGAGATCAAGGTTTTAAAAACTGAAAACAGCACGAGATACATGGTTAGTAGGTTTGGTGCATATTTAAAGTTTAACAAGATAGTTCATTAAACTAGCTATCCTTGCACTAGATTAGGCGAAAGGAAAAGACATTTATTAGAAGTAACTAGATCACTTATGTTTACCATAAATCTTCCAAAAACTTACTTGGGGAATGTGATTTTAGTAGCAACCTATCTCATCAATAGAATGCCTATCAAAACTTTAAGAGTCTTTCAGAAATTTTACTGGGGGAAAATGATTATACTATCTCCCCAAAGATGTTTGGGTGTATTTGTTTTGTTCATACTAGGAATGCTAGGAAATTGGATCCAAGGGCCCTTAGATATGGGTTCATTGGCTATTCTCTTATACATAAAGGTTATAAGTATTACCGTCCTCTATCTATGAAGTATTGTATCAGTACGGTGTCATCTTTAGGGAATCTAAACCTTACTTGAATTCAACCCAATCACATCTTTAGAGAGAGAACAATAAAAAGATGAAGTGAAATCTAGTTGTGTTACTATTGATTATGATCTTCGAAGGGAATTCCGTTGGAGAGAGAGAGAGTTAAAAGGGGAGACTTAAAACTATTGTTCAGGGGGAGATTGAGACTGATGGACATTTGGATGGACCTGATTTACTAAGACATTTAAGGAGTAACAAGGCATAAGATGCCATCATGCAATCTACACTACGAGAATCCTCTTCTTCTGCAAGTTATCTTTAATCTCTGACAATTTGGATATATCCATTATCCAAAGAAAAGAGATTATATCTTGTACCAAATATTCCATCTCCAACTTTGCCTCCTATGATTCCTTGTCTCTCCCCTATAGAGCCTTTGCCTTATCTATTTTCTCCGTCTATTCCACAGGATTGGAGGGAAGCTCTCGGAAACTCCAAGTGGAAAGAAGTTATGGTGGAAGAAATGAAGGCTTTAGCAGAAAATGACACTTGGGAACTATTTACTCCTCCAGGTAAGAAGTTGGCCGACTACAAGTGGATGGTCACTGTGAAACATAAAGCTAATGGCTCAATTGAGAGGTTTAAAGCCAAATTAGTTGTTGAGGGATTCACTCAAACTTGTTATCTTGTGCTAAAATGTACACGATCCGAATCTTTTTATCTTGTGCAGCCAAGCTTGATTGGGACTTGCATTAATTTAATGTTAGAAATGCTTTCCTACAAGGAGACTTGGAAGAGAAAGTATACATAGAGATTCCTCCTAGATTTGATAATAATAAAACACAAGGAAAGGTATGTAGATTGAAGAAAGCTTTGTATGGAGCATGGTTTGACCGATTTAGCAAACTTATGATCTCTTTCGAATATCAACAAAGCAATATTGATCATATTATCTTTATAAGACATCATAAAGGTAAAATCACAGTACTCATTGTTTATATTAATAACATAGTGATGACAGGAGATGACAAAGAAGAGATAGCTCGACTAAAGAAACTCTCAATCTAAGAGTTCGAGATCAAGGATCCAAAAAAGCTACAATATTTCATGGGAATTGAAGTTGCCAGATAAGAGAAAGGAATCTGCATTTTTCATTTACCATAGATCTCTTGGAAGAAACTAGTATGTTGAATTGCAAACCAATAGAAGTTCCTATTGAAAGCAACCATAAAATGCAAGCAGGGGATACAGAGTCTATTAATAAGGGGAGATAGCAGAGGTTGGTTGGAAGACTTATTATCTGATGTCTACTCCGGGGAAAAGTCTTCTATTATCAAAACACAAGTCACCTCCACATAAAAGCTTTTATATATGCAGATTAGGCTGGATCTCCATATGACAGGAGGTCTACTTCTAGTTATTGTACACTTGGAGGAGTAAACTTGGTCACTTAGAGAAGCAAGAAGCAAAGTATAATTGCCAGATCAAGTGCTGATGCAGAGTACAAAGCTAAGGTGCCTGTGAACTTCTATGGCTGAAGAAGTTACAAGAAGAACTGAGATTGTCTAGAGAAGATAAATTATCATTGTGCTATGACAACAAGGCTGCTATCAATATAGTACAATCCAATATAGCATGATTGGACAAAACATATTGAAATTGATGACACTTCATCAAAGAAAGCTGACAAGTGGTGTTTTGAGTTTGTTTCATGTAACGTCAGATAGACTACTAGTTGATGTGTTTACAAAAAGACTCAACATTCATACTTTTAATTCTTTGGTTTGCAAGTTGGCATGTGTGATATCTTTGCACAACTTGAGGGGGAGTGTTGACAGATTTAGTGTTATTGTATTCTTGCCTAATTAGAATTCTTTTCTAGTTAGGACTCTTTTTTAGTTAGGATTATTTTTTCTATATAAATACTTGTGTATATTCATGTAAACACATATTAGAAAATCAATAAAATTAAATTCCCTCAAAATCTTCAAAGGCCTATTAGGTAGACTTCTTAAAAGAAATAACAAAGAATTAAAACTAACCAAACATCAATTAACTAATAAAAATAGCCAACATAAATAAATTAATTAACCTAACTTAACAACCCTTTCGCGCATAAGTCTAACCCACAAATGCATCCACAACAAAGAATGTAAAACTCATTTACCTGCATCTCTCGTACAGTATCCTTCATTCTATCATAATCCTCCATATCAAAATTTCTAAACCTCTCGATTACCTTCAAAGAATGTTGGATTAGAATATTCGAAAAGTATTTTTTTTTTTTTTAATACACAGCAAATAATAGACAATACCTCCGAAACTCTCTTTTCCAAGTGACCTTTCTCCACCATTTCCATTTCAGCCTTTTTCTTTAGAGCTTCTACCTCAATTTCTCTCTCTCTCAATAGAGACTCCAGACTGTCAGATTGAGCCATAGCCTTTTGTACTTCTTCCCGCAATTTCTAACATACATTTCGATAAATTTTTTCAGACCACCAAATGTTGGTAATAAAGAAAGACTATTCAAAAACTTGTGAAATTAACACAGCATTAAATACCTGGCTTTCTTCAAAATTGTGCTTGTTTTCCTCTCTGAGTTGCATGTTGCTTTCACGCAGCAAGTTCATTTCCCTGACCTGCAAGAGAATTTTAAAGCCATCATATATGAAGGGACAATAAATATTTTAAAGGAAGAAAGTACTGGAGACTTAACACAATAAATTGTCTATAAAACACAACTCTTTAAGAAAGGAAGAAAAAAAGCAAGAAAAATATGCAATTCAAAGGAAACACTACAATACAAAAAAGAAGTTGAAAATAAAAACTACACCATTTGAATAGGTCAGGACGGGCGGTTTGGGTGGAGTCATTTTCAAGTCATTACTTTCTAATCGTGACATTCTTAGGTCGGGGTTGGATCCTCGGGTCAAAAACCACATCTTTTTTTTTATATAGCATAAGGTTGATTGGCTGATTTTCAAATTATCGAATCAAAATTTAATTTTATATTATTTTTTCTTAAATATCAATATATTATTTTAAATTTTAATAACAATTTATACAAATTCTAAAAATGACTTATTCTTCATAAAAATATACTTTCTCCGTCCCATAAATATAGGCTTGATTTCCATTTTGGTTTGTCCCACAATATAGTTATCTTTTCTTTTTAAGATTATAATTAACATAAGAATTGTTTAATATACTTTTATTTAATTGCTTTGTAATCAACAAAAACCTTATTAAATATTTTCTATTTTTTATAGTTTTATTAAAATATCTTAAATCTATGTAAATCATAGGGACATTTTTTTTATTACCACACAATTTTTCAAATAAAAGAAACAAAAGATTCTATTTTTATCTTCTTCTTCAACCATTATCTTTGTTTATGTAACAAACATTAATGAATAATTACACACTAATAGAGGGTATATTAGAAAAAATATGGGTAAAATTTTGTCTTAAAACTGAACTACCTAATTTGCTTAATATATGTCCAAAAAGAATCAAACCTATATTTATGGGACAGAGAGAATATTTTATTAAAACAACAGTATGGACATGTTGTATACAAAAACTCAATTAAAGTATCATTTTGTATTAATTATTTTTTCCAAATACATCAAGCAATAAAAATAATTTACAAATAAAAATGATTGATTACACACACACACACAAAAACCCCCCCAAAAACAATGCCCTTTCACAAAATTCGACCAATTCGGTTTTGAGGAGATTGGAAAGAAAATATCACATGCTTTATGGCAGCAAAAATTCCTTATATATCAACAAAATGACATAATAAAGGTAGAACTTTTTTTGTTTTTATGGGAAAAAAATATTGGATTGATTCTAAGAATTAAAAAGTTATAATAAAATTTATAGAAAAAAACAGGTCATAGGATTATTATGTGACCAACCTATATGGATATGTTTCGGGTCAATCCTTATGTGGCCCTTAATATTTCAGGTCGTGTTAAAGTTGGATCATGCACTTGTTTTCCACGGTCAACGTCAAGGCCAATAGGTTTTGGGTCAAAGTTGACAGGTCTTAGAAATAACCCTGTTATTTATACAAAAAATTACCTGAAGTTGAAGGGACTTGAATTCTTCCTCCGAGAATAATAATGCCCTTGATTTTGCACGCTCAGCATGCAGCGAAGACTGGGCAGTTTCTGCTCCTTTTAGAGCATTCTCAAGCTGCAAATATTAGAAGTTATTGGCCTTGGATGATCTCTTTCATAAGGTACATTTAAATTCAGCAAATCAGACATCAAACCACCAGAATAACACAGATACTGGCTGTCCACAAATTTACAAGTTAATCATATTACTTAAAAAAAACTTTCAGTAGATATTGTTTGCAACAAGAATGTATATTCTGTGTATGGACTGCAGTCTGAAGTACAAAAATGCAACACATAAATGCCTTCATGTAATACAGAGAAGCACTTCAGCAATCATAACAACTATTTATCCCCACCTCTGTACAGTTTAAGAAGAGAAGGATCAACTCTTTATCCCCACAAAGGTAGATTACATCTTGGACGTATAAGAAAAATAATGACTCAGAGATATTTAAACAATAAATAAAATGTTAAATAATTTGATACAACAGCAGTCAACATATTCCTAAAGACACAATCTGTAAACAGACAGTAGTCACTAAAAACAAAAGGGGGGTGCCAAGGAAGAATATATGAACTCTTACTTGTGATTGCAATCGAAGCTTTTCCTGCTTTAACAAGGAAATCTCTGTTTCTGACTGTTGAAATAAAAGAAAATTAGTGTTCTATATCTCCCAAAGGCAAGAAGTACTTCGAAAAGAAATACTTACTATTTCCTTTGTCCTTCTAAGATAATTAACTACATTCTGCAATCCAGTATCACTTTGGAGATCTGCACCAGTGCTTCCAGAAGATATTCCTGAAGCACTACGATCTTTTTCAGCCAACTGAATGTGCAATGCCTCCAGTCGATTATGCAATATTTTGTTCTGCAAAATGAAGTCAGAAGACATGTATCAGGGGCATAAAAGTCAAGACATCAGCCTGTCCCTAGCACGCATACTTCACCCCTGTGCAATACCTATTCACCAATTATAAAACAATGATAATTTTTCAGGGTTCAAGAAGAACATCCAAGTACTGTATCAAAAGGACTAGATGGTGCAACATTTTCATCTTTGCTTTTGCATTTAGTGGTTGTGACCTTTTCTGTATTGTTCAATGGTATTGGAAAATGTTTTATCCTCCTTATTGCAATCTCTCACACTGTCAATTATTTACTATTACTATTACTATTCTGATGACTATATATATGTACTTCCCAATGAGTTCAAGTTTAACAACCATCAAATGAGACTTCACAAGAGGTACAAGTATTTGTTTGCCCTCTCAGCAATCCCTTGTCCCTACTTCCCTAACTTGCATACATTTTCTGCCAATAGAATTCGAAGTAAATATTCTAATTATATTGTCTAGTAGACTTCAAGCGTTATGGGAGATTGAATCAAAACAAAGGGGTACAAGGATCCCAGATCAAAAAAATGAGTTAAGTGCACCAATATAGAGAAAAGCACGACAATACAACTTTGTGCATATTGAGTAAAGACCTGTTCATTGAGCTCATCGTATTTTTTCTCAGCTTCTTTTTTTGATTCCTCCAAAAATAATTTCTCAGTCTCCCATTTAGCATTAAGCTGATTCTGCAAAACATCAGATCATATTTATAAAACTTATCAAGATAATAGTGATAAGCATCAAGAATGTGCACAAAAAACCTGACTGACTGAGGAGGTCTCGCAGACTAAAATACGTAAAATGTTTTTAGACATGGATTGATAATCTCATGAACTGCATAAGGGGCACTCCGTTTCTGAATAAGCATACATATTATACCTCAACTAACATTTCCATGACCATCCATCAGCACAACAGCAAATGTTCAATGGAAAACTCAATTTTGCAAGAACAAAATTAAAAATGCCCCTCTTGTCATCTACTCACTCACAATTCATTCCTACATTCATAATAAGGACGGCGACACTAACAAGTCATAATCATCCATCAGAATAACTGAAAATGTTCAATGAACCATGTGTGCATACTTAAATTTTATGCTTGTAATAATTAATAAGCTGCCTGCCCCGGACCTTAAAACTGCTTTGCTATTGATTAAAACTCAATACCCATGTTGAACATCACATAATGAACCAAACCATTTATAAAAAAAAAAAAGCCTCCCACACAACGGATTATTCATATACCCCCAAACAGCCACAACCTTATCAAAACATGAAGGAAGAAATAATCGTTTGCCTTGACACATTCAATACTACATAACTGCACAAAACCAGTAGTTTAAGGAACAGACTCAGTGAGATATCATCCAGTATTCAGCTTCATCAAAATTATTAAAAAAAAAAAGAAAGAAAGAAAAAGAAAAAAACCTCAATACAGCACAAATTGGAAGCCCCTACTATGCCTTATTTGTAATGAGACATGGAGACAATAAGATGGATAATGGGGAAATAGCATTAGTGTAAAGAGGGAAAAAATAACAAAATAAAAAAATAAAAAATAAAAACCATATTAATGAGTAAAAGAATCAAAAAAAGTTAAGAGAAAACAATAGCTCACTACAATTACATTTTCATTTTTCTGCTCATCTGCCAATTTACGCAGCTCAGATGCTTCTTGCTGAAGTGCAGCCAAAGCTTGTGATGTTTTTGTCAACTCTTTAATTGTCTCAGATTGCAGAACAACCTAGATAAATAAAAACCACTCAGAACCACCAAATAAGAATGTTATCAAAGACATCAACCAGATAAAACAAAGCACAAATTTGTGCCTGCAATGGCGATAAAACTCAAGCCTGTCTACTTTAATGAATATTGGAATATACAAATTTGACCAAATGCAAACATGTAATGCAGAAAATATTTTAACTTTCCATTATGCACAAAAAACCATCAAAAGACTAATAAAGTCAAAAGCTCAAATTGGCATCCAAAAGTTAGACAAACCTTGAGATCATAATATCATGATAAAAAAAATAAAAATAAAATAAAAAACGTAAGTAAGAAAAAAATTTCAGACATGAAACAGGAATATAGACAACAAAACAACCTGTCTTTCATAATTATCTTGAGCAGACCGCCATCGCTGATGCTCCTTCTCCAAATCATCTTTCCAAGCAGAAACTTGACTTTCCAAAGCCATGATTTGAGGACTACAAGCAAAAGTATGAGAGACAATAAAAGAATACCAAAATCAAGCTTATACTATTTCAGTTGGCATCTCACATTTTACTTGAATTTTGTTCCTTCAAACAAGCTATTTCAGTCAATGCAGAAGCAAGAGCATCTTCTTTTCCTGCTGTTGTGGACGCTACCTCTTCAGACTTCAACTTCAATTCATTTTCGAGTTCTGAGATTCTATCTCTCAGTGAACGAAGTTGATCTTCCAAAGATTCCTTTGTCTTTTCTGACTGTAAAACATTTGGAAAGTAGCTATTCAGATACATATGAGTGTCACCAAGTGCATTCTAGATGGACATAACTAGCACTAAAAATTTTCCTATGCAATCTTCTCATAACAATTTATTGAAGTTTTCCTATTCAACCTTCTCATAACAATTTATCTTATTTTTTTTTTGCAAAAAATTAAAAGAAAATAAAAGAGGAGGAGGAGGAGAGAGAGAGATAAGGGGGTTACCTCCATCTTGAAGTTTTCATGAGCTATTTCCATCTGCTTTAGTGCAGCTTCATTTACCTGTGCTATACTCTTGTACTGCAAAATAATAAAGAATTAGAATAAAATCAAAAGAATAATGTCACTATGCACTGAAATAATGAGAACCTCATCATCCAAGTAAACACCTGTAGCATATGCTCCTTGTTAGCCTGTGCTTCCTCTTTCAGTTTTTCAATCTCCTCCCTTGCCATTAACAAATCCGTGACAACCTTTGGAACATTCAACAAAAAATGGGAAACAAAAGCAAAAGATCAAGTCAAATCGAAATGTTGAAACCAATATTAATTGTAATATCAACATAACTTGTATCTGAGAAGCGATGAAGTCATCTGATAGTCATCAACAGACATCAGAAGCTTGTAAAGCACAATATCTTTTTATATGATTGTGAAACTACAACTAAGCAATTAATAGAGCAACCACAATGAAACTGTATCTAATTGCATTCTTAATCTTTTGACATTTCAGTTAACTACAATTCAATCATGGGTCTACCAGACACATTATAAGTCCATACATCAAGTATAGCATCATTGCACTGCCCAATCAAATCATCATTAAATTTTTCTATCTGTTAACTGTTCCAAGAGAGTGTATCTGTTAAGTATAAAAGGAAGGGTAAAAATGTCAATTAGGTTATTAATCTGTCAATTCTGTTAATTCTGTTATGGCTGGAAAAGGTAGGTAGTTAGGGGAATTACTATTCCAGAATTATTAGTTGTTGAGCAAGGATTGCATGTGCAATTGTCATCTAGCACAGCTGTCCTTTCTTTTCCTCCTTAAATAGCTGTAATGTCCACTTTTGGGACCACTCAATGATTGAATACAGATTCTCTTTTTCTCTCTCTTTTCTCTCTCCCAAATCTCTCTCTTGTCTTATTCTATTCTCTCTTCTTCCTTCTGTCGCCTACCTATCATTTTCTGGGTTTTAACACTCAGAATTCTTCATTTAAACTACTGTTAGGATTTAATCCTAACAACTGGTATCAGAGCCTGCAGCGATTCCTTAAAGATGAGTAAAAACCCCACTGCCAAAAAGACAAAAGGAGGTACCACTAAAGAACCAACAGCTGCCATGGAGGAGGTTGAAGAACACCTGCATAGCCTAGCTTCTAGATTGGAGGAGCAAGGAAGCTACTATTTGCAGCAGTTGGAAGATAAGTTTGGGACCCAGCAGAACCAACTCCAGGAGATGCAACAGGAGCAGATCAATTTGAGGGCTGACCAAAAGCGAAGCTAGGGCCAATACGAGGAGCTCAGACTCGAGAACTAGAGGTCTGTTGCCTACTTAGCCCAACTTATCCAAGGTAATGCAGCAACTCAAACCCAGACCACCCCTGTGTTTACCTCCCATCATGCCTCACCAGCTAGTAGTAGTGCTAGGGGTAAAGAAGCACAACAGATACCTAATATGGGGAGAGGGTTACTGCCTAGACCAGGAGAGAGGGACGGATTGGAGGTAGGGGAAATGGAAGAACCTATCTCAATAAACTCTTACCCAAGTGTGAACTGCCCACATTTGAAGGAAGGGATGCTAGATTCTGGATTAGCAAATGCACAAAGTACTTCTAGAGTTATGAAGTACCACGAGATAGACAGGTGGACCTGGTCAGCCTATTCCTTGTTGGGAAGGCTGAGGCCCGGTTGCTGAATTGCGGCAGGAACAAGGAAGAAATAATTTGGGAAGAGTTTGCTGAAGCCTTACACTCTAGGATCAGAAAGGGTGGGGAACTAGATGTAGTTGAAGAGTTCCAGAAATTGAAACAAACTTCAACAGTGGAGGCTTACCAAGATAGGTTTGAGGAGCTTAAGTTGAAACTAGAAAAGATTTTTCCCCAGCACACTGAACCTTATTATGTCAGTAACTTCATTGGGGGATTGAAGGAGGAAATCAAATGTGTGGTAAGGATGTTTAGCCCAAGAGATTTATATATGGCCATAGCTCAAGCTATGCTCCAAGAGAAGTACATTGAGGCTACCAAACCTAGAACATTCACCCGAACCTTCAACCCAAACAAACCCCTCAACAACTACAGCCCTCAACCAAATCAATACAGCCCTAAGACCGCTAATCCCACCCCAAACATAATCACTCCAAGCCCTAACCACAACCCTAACACTAAGAGAATTCCTGGCAGCTGTTACAGATGTGGAGATAAATATTTTCCAGGGCATAAGTGCACTGATAAGAAGCTGATGGCCTTGCACACCACTGAGGAGGCAGAACCAGAAGATGAAGAGTGGCAGGAAGTGGATGAGCCACCCCCAGATGAAGAAGAAACAACCCTGGAACAGGTCCAGATCTCCATACATGCAGTGGAAGGAGGGTTGAGTGACAACACCCTCAAGATTAAGGGACAGTTGCAAGGAAGACCCATTATGATGCTTATTGACAGTGAAAGTACCCATAGTTTTGTGGACTCCAAGCTAGTCAAAGAATTGAAGCTACCAATAACCAAAGTAACTCCTATCACAGTGTCTGTTGCTGATGACCGAAAAATTCAAGTTCAAGACAAATGCAACCATTGCACTTGGCACATGCAGGGCTGCCAATTCCAATTTAGCTTCCGGATTTTTGAATTGGGAGATTATGATGTCATACTAGGGGTAGACTGGATGAAAGGGTACAATCCTGTAACCTTTGACTTTGATAAACCTACACTCACCATCATCAAGGACGGAAAAGCCCTAGTTCTGAAAGGTCTGAATGAGCAGGCTTCCTTGAAGATGTTGTCGGCCAAATCTGTAGGGAAACTTATGCAAAATGGGTGCCAAGGGTTTACCTCCAAGCTATTTTATATTACAGCCACACAATCTGTTCAACCCACACCTAAGCCCCCTGATTCTCCAATTCCTCCACCAATACAGCACCTCCTCACCCACTACCAAGATGTCTTCAGCACTCCATCCACCTTACCACCCCAAAGAACCCATGATCACTCCATTCCCCTCAAACCTAACACTCAACCCATCAATATCAGACCCTATCAATATTCCCACCACCAAAAAAACGAGATAGAAAGATTAGTTGAGGAGATGCTGGATAATTCCCTAATCCAGCCTAGTTCCAACCCCTTCGCTTCTCCTGTTCTTTTGGTGAAGAAAATAGATGGTACATGGAGATTTTGTATAGATTATAGGGAGCTCAACAAGGTCACTGTGAAGGACAAATTCCCTATACCACTGGTTGAAGATTTGATGGACGAATTACATGGGGCAACTATGTTCACCAAATTGGACTTAAGGGCAGGATACCAACAAATCAGAATGCATACTCCTGACATCACTAAAACAGCCTTCAGAACTCACTCAGATTACGAGTTCCTTGTCATGCCCTTTGGCCTTACTAAAGCCCCAGCCACGTTCCAAGCCCTTATGAACTCTATCTTTAAACTCTATTTGAGGAAATTTGTCCTAATCTTTTTTGATGACATCCTAATATACAGTCCTAATGCAAAACAGCATCTAATCCACCTCCAAATTGTCCTTGACCTCCTCAGAACCCATAAGTTGTATTCAAAGGAATCCAAATGCGAAATCGGGCAACCTCAAGTCTCATATTTGGGCCACGTGATTTCTGGAGCAGGAGTTGCTACTGACCCTAGCAAGATTGAGGCCATGGTTACTTGGCCTATTCCATCAAACTTAAAAAGCCTCAGGGGGAGATTTATTCAAGGGTATGGTATTGTTAGTAAGCCACTAACTGATTTGCTGAAGGAGGATAGTTTCTGCTGGAGTCCAGCAGCTCAGGCAGCATTTGATCATCTTAAACAATTAATGTCCCAAGCCCCCATTCTAGCCCTACCCAATTTCCAGCAACCCTTCACCCTCGAGTGTGATGCCAGCAACATAGGAATAGGTGTTGTCCTCCTCCAGCAGAATCACCCGATTGCCTATCTCTCCAAACCACTTGGTCCTAGAGCTCAACAACTGTCAGCCTATGAGAGAGAACTTCTAGCTATCACACATGCAGTCACCAAATGGAGGCATTATTTGGAACAAGGACCCTTCACCATTAAAACTGACCATGAGAGCATCAAGCATCTCTTGGAGCAAAGGCTGCACACCTACATCCAAATGAAGGGTATCACTAAACTATTGGGACTGGACTACACAATTCTCTATAAGAAGGGCAGTGACAACAAGGCTGCCGATGCCCTCTCTAGAAAATTTGAAGGCCCACCACCCTCAAATCTTTCCGCAATTACAGCCATCACACCTACCTGGATTGACGAAGTACTCCTGTCTTACACTGTTGATGACAAAGTCCAATCCATCATCCAGCAGTTAACTATTTCTCCCTCCAGCCTGCCTCACCACACCCTGCATGCAGGGTGTTACAAACTATCATAACGTAATTATAGCAGTAGTTAGAGGAGAAAATGTAGGAGCAGTAATAGCTGACTTAGGAGCAGTAATAGTTGAATTTCAGCAACTATTTTTGTGTATAAATGTCTGTAATTACTAAGAAATAAATATGAAATCATACGGGTTGATTTCTCACATGGTATCAGAGCTTTTGGGATCTCTGGGAGTGCTGGGTTTTAGCATTTGAAGTTTCTGGGTTTCAACGGCAGTAGGTGAATCTGCCTCACCCTGGGTCACCAAGCTCCGGTGACCGGTTCCACTCACCGCCTACCACGGAAGAAGCGCCGGTGGATTTCCGGCCTTCGCACAAATTCCGGTGACCAGAAGACCGGCGAGTGAGCTTCACACGCCGCTCCTATTTTACCGACCTTCCTCACGCGCCGGCGCGTGGGAGCTCGTCCGAAGTCCGACGGTCCTCCGATTGCTTCTCCGGCGTCGCCTTGTCATCTTCTGTCGAAATCTGGGATCATCGGAAGGTGATCTCCTCTGGTTGATGGTGTTCAACTCCCTGGATTTCTTCGACAGACCTGGATTTCTTCGACAGACCTCCGATTGAAGCTCCGGTGACACCTGGTGGTCTCTGATCTGGTCCTACGGTCAGTGTCTTCATCGGGTCTTCGTTCAAAGGATTCTGTCTCTCACTTGGCCTCCTGCATTCACGTGAGGTGTGATTTTCTCTCTTTATTGCTTTGCTAAATATTAGATTGGAGTTGTATATTGGTGGTAGCAGCTGAATATTAAGTTGGATTTATTCATTTGTGGTGGGACATTTGAATTAAATTTGGTTGAATTAAATTTGGTTTCTTAAAATGGCTGATGATAGTAAATCTGGTGGAGATTCCAAATCTGCAATTACTAAAATTGTTTCAGCACCCATTAAAATAACTGAACATAAATTAAATGGGTCCAATTTTTTGGAATGGAGTAGAAAAATAAGAATTTATCTACGAAGTGTTGAGAAAGATGATCATTTAATTGAAGAACCTTCAAATGACAAAATTTGGATTAGAGATGATGCGCAATTGCTTTTACAAATTAGGAACTCTATTGAAAGTATTGTGGTGGGATTAGTAGATCACTGTGAGTACGTCAAAGAGCTAATGGATTATTTAGCATTTTTGTATTCGGGTAAAGGAAATGTTACTCGTATTTATGATGTATGTAAGGCTTTTTACCGTGCTGAAAAAGATGAGACTAAATCTCTTACTGCTCACTTTAAGGAGTTCAACAAAATTTATGCAGAATTGAATGTCTTATTGCCACTTAGCACAGACATTAAGAAATTACAAGCTCAGCGGGAACAAATGACTATAATGAGTTTTCTAGCCAGCCTTCCTTCAGAATTTGAAACCGCCAAATCTCAAATTCTTTCTAGCCCTGAACTTACTACTCTTCAAGATGTTTTTAGCAGATTGTTACGAACAGAGAAGAATGCTCAGCCAGTCCAACAGCCCAGTGTATTAGTTGCTAAAGGAGAGGAAAATGGAGTTGGAAAGAACCGTAATATAGGAGGATATGTCACTAGAAATAATGATTTCAGCAATGTTACTTGCTACTTTTGCAAAGAACCTGGACACACAAAGCGATATTGTAGGAAACTACAGAATCGCAATCAGAGAACTCAAACTGCTAACATTGCTGCTTCTAGTTCATCTTTTGAAAAGTCCGTTACTATTCCAGCTGAAGAGTATGCTCATCTTCTGAAGGATGTTACTACAATTGATGATTCAGGTAAAACAAGCCTTATTTCTTCCTCAAATCAATGGGTCATTGACTCAGGTGCTACGGATCATATGACAGGTAATCCTCAAACATTTTCTACATTCCAGCCTCATAAAGTATCCTCCCCTGTAACAATAGCTGATAGATCAACTTATCATGTTGAGGGTTCTGGAGTTGTTAAACCCACATCTGCAATCACTTTATCTTCAGTTCTAAGTTTGCCCAATCTTGCTTTCAATTTGATTTCTGTAAGCAAATTTACTAAAGACCTAAAGTGTTGTATCTCATTTTTTCCTGATCATTGTTTATTTCAGGATCTTGTGACGAAGCAGATACTTGGTAGAGGACATGTACCTGATAGTCTTTATGTTCTGGATTCATGGGTATCCCGCTCTGTGGCTTGCTCTAGTACTACTTCACCTTTTGAAACTCATTGCAGGCTAGGACATCCCTCGTTGCCTATTTTAAAGAAAATAAATCCACAATTTAATAAAATCTCGTCATTAGATTGTGAGTCATGTCACTATGCAAAACATCATCGAGGCTCATTAGGTCCTAGAATTAATAAACGGGCAAGGTTTGCTTTTGAATTAATTCACTCCGATGTTTGGGGTCCATGTCCTGTTGTATCCAAAACAGGGTTCAGATATTTTGTTACTTTTGTTGATGATTTTTCGAGAATGACTTGGATTTATTTTATGAAAAATCGTTCTGAGGTGTTCACTCATTTTTTTGCTTTATGTGCTAAGATTAAGACTCAATTCAATGTTCCTGTGCACATATTACGAAGTGATAATGCTAAAGAGTATCTGTCAGAACTATTTCAAACCTATATGACTCAACATGGCATTCTCCATCAATCATCATGTGTTGATACACCCTCTCAAAATGGAGTGGCTGAACGAAAGAACAAACATCTTCTTGAAACAGCTCGTGCCTTGTAATTCCAGATGGAAGTTCCTAAACAATTTTGGGCTGATGCTGTGTCCACAGCATGTTTCTTGATTAACCGAATGCCATCTACGGTACTTAATGGTGATAATCCCTACCATATCCTTTTTCCTCATAAATCTTTATTTCCAATAGAGCCAAGAATGTTTGGAAGCACGTGTTATGTTCGTGATGTACGGCCTCATGTTACAAAACTAGATCCTAAAGCCTTGAAGTGTGTATTCTTGGGATATTCTCGTCTTTAGAAAGGATATCGGTGTTATTCCCCTGATCTTAACAGATATGTGATTTCTACTGATGTAGCATTTTCAGAGCAAATACCATTTTTCTCTAACAAGTCGACTTCCATCAGTCAGGGGGAGGAAGATGAATGTCTCATTTATAAATCTATATCAAGTTCTGAACAATCAGTGGATAATAGTGTTTCTCAGGATGTTTCTCTTGCTGATCAGACTTCAGTTCCAAACAAGCCACCTATTGTTCAAGTTTATTCAAGGAGAACAGTGACTACGGATACATGTCCTCCACCAGAATCAACTTCGCCATTGGATCCTCCATCAAATGATCTTGACCTTCCCATCAGCCTTCGCAAAGGTAGACACAGTTGTAAATCTACTTATTCCATTGCTAATGTTATTTCTTATGATCACTTATCTCCACCATCTAGTGCTTTTATTGCTTCTTTAGACTCCATTTGCATACCTAAAACAGTTAAAGAAGCTTTATCTCATCCTGGATGGCGCACCGCAATGCTTGAAGAAATTAAAGCTCTAGATGATAGCCACACTTGGGAGTTAGTAGATTTACCTCACAACAAAAAGGCTGTTGGATGCAAATAGGTTTTTGCAATTAAAGTCAATCCAGATGGATCTATTGCCAGACTTAAGGCCCGACTTGTAGCTAAAGGATATGCACAGACATATGGAGTAGATTACTCTGACACTTTTTCTCCTGTAGCTAAGTTGGCTTCTGTTCGTCTATTCATCTCTCTTGCTGCTTTTCAGCATTTGCCATTACATCAACTGGATATCAAAAATGCATTTCTTCATGGAGATCTACAAGAAGAGGTATATATGGAGCAACCACCTGGTTTTGTTGTTCAGGGGGAGTATGGGAGAGTTTGTCGCTTAAAGAAATCTCTGTATGGACTAAAACAAAGTTCTCGTGCTTGGTTTGGCAAATTTAGTAAGATTGTCCAAGAGTTTGGGTTAAAGAAGAGTCAAACTGATCATTCCGTATTCTACAGACAATCAGCAGCTGGTGTTATTCTCCTTTTTGTATATGTCGATGACATTGTAATTACAGGAGGTGATTATGAAGGAATCTCTTCTCTCAAGTCTTTCTTGCATGATAACTTTCACACTAAAGATTTGGGTCAACTGAAATACTTTCTGGGAATAGAAGTTTCAAGAAGTAAGAAGGGAATTCTTTTATCTCAAAGAAAGTATGTTCTTGATTTACTTGCAGAAACTGGAAAACTGGGAGCTAAATCACGTAGTACCCCTATGGCCCCAAATGTACAACTCACAAAGGATGATGGTGATCCTTTTGATGATCAAGAAAGATACAGGCGGTTAGTTGGAAAATTAAATTATCTTACAGTTACTCGTCTAGATATTGCATTTGCAGTGAGTGTTGTTAGTCAGTTTATGACAGCTCCAACAGTCAACCATTGGGAAGCTTTAGAGCATATCCTATGTTATTTAAAAAGGGCCCCTGGACTAGGTATACTTTATAGTAATTATGAGCATAACTGCATTGAATGCTTTACAGATGCAGACTGGGCAGGATCTAAGACTGATAGAAGGTCGACTACAGGATATTGTGTTTTTGTTGGAGGAAATTTAGTGTCTTGGAAAAGCAAGAAGCAAACTGTAGTGTCCAAGTCAAGTGCAGAATCTGAATATAGAGCCATGTCACAGGCAGCATGTGAAATCTTATGGCTTCGTCATTTACTTGCTGAAATTGGTATAAATCCCTCTTCTCCAGCAAAACTTTGGTGTGATAATCAAGCTGCTCTCCATATTGCCTCAAATCCGGTGTATCATGAGCGAACCAAACATATTGAAGTTGACTGTCATTTCATTCGTGAAAAAATTCAAGATAATATAATTTCAACAGGACATGTGAAGACAACAGAACAATTAGGTGATCTATTTACAAAATCTTTAAATGGGTCACGAGTCGAATATTTATGTAACAAGATGGGCATGATCAATATTTATGCTCCAGCTTGAGGGGGAGTGTTACAGACTATCATAACGTAATTATAGCAGTAGTTAGAGGAGAAAATGTAGGAGCAGTAATAGCTGACTTAGGAGCAGTAATAGTTGAATTTCAGCAACAATTTTTGTGTATAAATGTCTGTAATTACTAAGAAATAAATATGAAATCATATGGGTTGATTTCTCACACAGGGTTAGTAAGATATAAGGGCAGGCTTTACATTGGCTCCAACACCACTCTAAGGCAGCAGCTGCTAAACATCTACCATAACTCTCCATTTGAAGGCCACTCAGGCATTAGAGGTACTCTAACCAGGCTCCAACAGACCTTTTATTGGCCTGCTATGCAGAGAAATGTTATTGAGTGGGTCACTAAGTGCGATACTTGTCAGAGGTGCAAGGCAGAATCTGTAGCACCACCAAGGTTACTTCAGCCTCTGCCTATTCCTAGGCAAGCTTGGGTCAATATCTCTATGGATTTTATTGAAAAGTTGCCTAAATCAGGGGGTTATGACACCATTCTGGTAGTAGTGGACAGGTTCTCTAAGATGGGGCATTTCATTCCACTTGCTCACCCTTTTACAGCAACCGTTGTTGCCCAAGTTTTCTTGGATCAAGTCTTTAAGCTGCAAGTATTGCATGTGCAATTGTCATCTAACACAGCTGTCCTTTCTTTTCCTCCTTAAATGGCTCTAATGTCCACTTTTGGGACCACTCAATGATTGAATACAGATTCTCTTTTTTTCTCTTTTTCTCTCTCCTAAATCTCTCTCTTGTCTTATTCTATTCTCTCTTCTTCCTTCTGTCTGCTACCTATCATTTTATGGGTTTTAACACTCAGAATTCTTCATTTAAACTACTATTAGGATTTAATCCTAACAGTATCTTAATCAAAGAAAGTAGTGATCAAACAGTTACATGACAAAGCTATATGAAGCCATATAGAAGAATTTTCATGGAAATTAAACTAGAAAGTTAGTTTTTGTTGACGTGTCAAACTAAATCTAACAAAAATTCCCACACGATCAAAAAAAAAAAAAAAGTTGCTACAAACTAACATATGGACCCAGTAGCATTAACAGTCGGAAAATACAATATCAAAACAACAAGTACTGACCTCAGTTGTTGAAATTGAGGAAGGTACGCCACAATCATCCATATTAGGTACCTGCATCAATAGGGCAGGTAGTAAAGGAAAATTGGACTCAGCCACTGAAATCACCCATTATGATGACAACAAGTAGGTGGAAGCTAATTTACTTTACAAGAACCTCATAAAAACTATGGGACATCATTATTGGAAGGCTTTTATAGCACAATTCTTACCTAAATAAATAGCACAATTCTTATCTAAATAACCCCCCTTCAGTATCTAAAAATTTCTTAGAATAAAAATTTAATCGATTCTCTCATTTTAAAAATTTCAAAAATATACTAGTTATTTATAGAGAAAACAAATAGTCCTAATTTTATTTTAATAAAGAAAAACAAGGCTAATTAAGAAAATATAAGTTTGCAACCTTTATTTAAAGAGATAGAAATTAACCAATAAAACAAGTCAGAATTTTCCAGTACAAGAGATGGGATACTCTCTCTAACGAGTTCCAAGGTCCTTGCTCCCTTTAACAAGCCCAAAGGTACAAAACTCCCTTTGACAAGCTTGATTAATCACATGGTGTTCTGATCCACAATTTGGGACCATAACAAAATATGTTGTACTAAGCACCCACCCAAGCTGATTTAGAAGTATACACGGTGAAAATGGTAGCACATGTGCAATTCATCTAATGCGACAATCATTAACTGGCAAAGCTCAGTTAAATATTGGAAGATTAAGATGAAGTCTAACATCTCCTTAAAGATATATGGTCGTGTTTGAACTCATTAATAGAGACCAAGATGTGAAAACTTTACTGCAAGATCCACCATTTCTCCTTGATCATCCAGTTATACAAGAATAAACTTGCACACCCTGCTATTTTACCCCATTCGAAATTAAAATAATCAAAGAAAAAATTCAAAAACTCAAATGGATTATAGCAAATGCTCTAAACCAACTTACAAGCCATCACAATCAAATGTATTATAGCAAAAGTTAGAAACCAACATATCAGCCATCAAACATTTGCCCGAGTTGGGTATTAAATTTGGATGACAAAGCGATCATTGTCGATAAATTGTGTTTCCCAAACAAAACAACTTCATAGGAAGTACATATTATCATGCCCTTAGACCAGAAACTGAACAATAGTAAGATGCAATGTCTGGTAATTGATATAAATATTAATAATTCTGATATAATGCCAAGAACCAGCAAGTTAAAAGTTTCTAACAAGCACAAAATAGAGAGCCAAAAATTGTAGATGTATGTTTTGTATTCAAGCAGTATATGACATCCAACAAATAAAAATTTGAAATTTATTGGAAGATGCACCTTAGAATTTGTGGTTTTAATCTTTTTCTCCAACTCAGACAGTTTGGCCTGATAAAAAAAAAAATATGAAATAAAGAAAGCAATCAAACCTACAGTCCATCAGATTGCTTAGAGTGACTTATGATTGGTACACAAATAATAATAATAAGAAGAAGAAGAAACCACAGAGAAATTGGTAGCATGCTGCATTAATTCATTACAGGATACCTCAGCAACAGCAGCCCTAGTCTCAGCAGTTGAAACATCATGCAAAGCCTTAGCCAGTTCTTTCCCCATGTCTTCAACTTGCCTCATAGCATTTTTCAAAGTTTCTTCACGGTCCGATGTAACGGCTCTGACATTGTTCCTCTCTTGTTCCAGTTCTTTTTTTACCTCAGCCCATTCTTTCTGTGCAAAAGGTAATATCTTGTAAACAAGGTGCTGATACAGTCTAGTTCTCACACAATGAGAACTTCACGTAAAAATAACTCTCAAGGAGTATGCTTAGAGAATTCAGTTTACTTTATTCTCTAATAAACTTCATGTCCGGAATCAACTTTTTAATACATCAAATTCAACTGAACAATATAATTCAATTGGAGTGATTTAAATAAATATCTAAATTCTGTTATATATAGTTTCACAATTAAGCACATCCATAGGGATACATAGCAAAAATGCTTCTGCTATTTGACAATACATCCCACTATTGCTGCTGATTCAAAAATACTTTCACAAAATCCACCAGTCATCATATTCATAATCCTAAGAAATCACTCAACCACGAGAATTGCATAATTCTAACTTGACAGATTCCAATACAAAGTCAAATAAAATTTTCCTTTGAATTATTTAAGATTCCCTAATTTCTAATTAAAATTGTAAGTAGCAGAGCATGGAATATTAAAATATAATAGTTCTATTTAGGAAAGGTATTGAGGAATCTACAACTTCAACTCAACATAGATAACACAGGCCATTAGCAAGATGAAGCACACCTCAATTTGTTTTATATACTTCTCCTGTTTTCTCCTCTCAGCAGCTCTTGCTTCCTACATTACCATGAGAAAAAATATCACTCTATAAAAACTATTTTAAATAGGAAAGAATCAGGACAAATTTAAACAAAATACCTCGCGAACCTCCTCAGCACTATGAATAGTATCCAAGCTAGCCTGCAACATGGAATATTTAGAAACACAACATTTATCCAATAAGGAAGCCAATATTTTCACTTTTCCCAACCTGCAAGCGATATACTCTCTCTGACAAAGTACGAACTTCATCACAAGCTCTTTTCTCTGCATTTGATAGCATATCCTTTTCATGCTTGAGAATAGATACCTGATGAGAAACATGATGCCGGATCAGCAACATTAAGAAAGACCGAATTGATCAATTATTGGCAGAACTTGTACCTCCATATTTAACTTTCGAGACAGCTCCTCAGATGCATGTAATGCTTCTACACTTTCTTGCACTTTTCTTTGGAATTCAACTAGCAGACGTGGAAACTCTGCATTTTGCGCCCTTAGGCTATTTATTTCAATCTCCTGTCATATATAAAAAAATTAAAAGAAAAGGATACAATATCACCTCATCAGAACACAAAATACATCATAGGTTTGTTAATTCAAATTGACTTGTATCCTAAAGCACCCATACTGGATACAGTTAAAACATGTATACCTCATTTTGACATCAAATATTAAAGAAGAGAAGAAATTATTCATTCCAAATATAAAATCACCTGATGTTCATTTTTTTCCCTATAACTTTCGAGTCTCTCTCTTGTGAAATTTGCCTCCAAAGCCAATTTGTCACGCTCAGATCGTATTGATATGATATCACTCCTAGCAAAAGAACAAAACAGTAACAAAAGGGAACAGATAGTAGAGGAAAAGTACATTAAAAAAAATAAAAATAACAGAAGAAAATGAATCAAGAAAGCACCCAAAAAAATTAGGGATTTCTTGTGTGTGTGTGTGTGTGGGGGGGGGGGGGGGCGGCGGGGCGGCCGAGAAGAAAAACCCAGAGGTTAGCCATTTCACTGTTGACCTTTTAGCTATAAAAGCCAACATAGTTATGCCTCAAGTCTTTCTTTATCCTAGTTGGTGATTTTATGCACTTGTTTGACAGAATCTAGAAAATATATATGACTTGCACCCAAGAATCTACCAACTCTATCACTTCAACTCTTCATTTTCATTTATACAAACACAGCCAGGTATGTCACATATCGGACAGTTTACTTGAACAATTATAGTCACTCCACTATCATCCTCCAAATACAAGAAAGTACAGATATTGCTAGTTGTACATGTCTTCTTGGAGTAAGCAAATACTCCACAAAAATAGAACTACTAAGTGGTGAGAAACAAAACATAGATGGAATATTATGAGAAAACATACAATTATATAGCAGCAAAGTCCATTCCTGGCAATAACAATGATCCCCTTATCTTCTATTCAGGGATAACAAGCACTAAAAAATGCAATTGGAAGAAAGAAAGGTTACATGGGAGATCCAGATTTTCCTTATTTTGCAACAAGCCAAACTACTGTACTAGAAGGATAAGGACCTTACCTTGACTTTTCCAATTCCACTTGAAGACATCTCAACCGTTCAGCATCTTTTTCTTGGGCCATCTTAGCAGATTCCTGCATTGAATAAGGTGTTTAATAAATTTGTTAACGTCACATTAACATTGACCATCCAAAGATCCACTCTAAACTATACCTCAGAGCCTTCCAGCAGAAGTAAGAGGTTTTTCCTTCCATCATCTGCAACTGAAAAAAATCATAGATGGGATAAATGTCTCTTGAAGAACAGTATTGGAAAGGAAGTATTGCATGCCCCTAGTTCTCCTTCGAACAGTAAAATTCAAACTTCAGTAACAAAAAGTTCACAGGTTAAAGAGTCCAATTATCCAAAATAATTATTGGAACACCAGATCTCATATCAAAAGAAAATTCACTAAAGCAACAAATTTAACTTAATACTGTATGCTCCTTTATCATTTCATATTCCAAAATGCCTACTTAAACAGCAACAATGTCAGTTGGCTGTTTCAGTGCAAAAACTACAGAACCGAATAACTTTCAGAATATGTAATGCTTAAGGTTGTTGTGTAGCAGATCAACAAAAGCACTTTGCTTATATTTTAGCCACAAAGTTGGTTATATCACCAACAGAAAATCTTCCCTAGCAGTGCTTTCAAACACTATAATCTTCCCTAGCAGTGCTTTCAACCACTATCGCTGGCTAGAACTTGTCATTTTTTTCTCAACTCTGTTGTTAGAATGATATGATTTTCTATTCTAGGCATATTATAATTGTACTATAAAATTTAACAATATTATTATATTACACACCACACTTTCAATTGGCCAAATGATAACACTGAATTCCTCAAAATACATCATATTTTGATTAATTTACCTCTTGTTAACAAACATATTTTATTTTGAACTAATTTTGAGTACTTGTACAAGTCATATAATTTGACTCAATTCTTGATTCATAAAATGAGGATGTCGATTACTTATAAAGTGAGGTTTTTTATTCTTGAATTGAAAATTATGGTCATGGGATGTCAACAATGCAACTTGCATCAATAATGAGATGGGCAACCTGGAGGTGCAGAAGGATGAGAAAAAGATGAATGAAGCTTATGCTCCTCTTCGTATAACCTTTTGTACATTGCAACCTATTCACACGAAAAAGAAAGTAGAGATTAGGCAGAGAATAAAGAAACAAAATTACAGAAAGATCCAACTATACTCTTCTTCCCATAATCTAACACACACTTATGGTGCCAAGAGCCTTACAGAAGTATGCAGTGATTCAATCATCTGACCCTGCTCTTCAGCCCTTTTCAACACAGCTACAACTTTGCAGGCAGCTTCATCATTCTGTTTTTTGAGCTCCACTTCTAACTTTTCCTGCAAGTTCATTACATGATAGCCAACTGTCAAAATAAACCTCCAGTACTAAATGCAACAAAAACAACTTGATAAGCAAGACCTGGGTAGAAAGATGCATATAATGCACTTTCTCTATGTACCTTGAACTCTATCTCTTTATTTTCAATCTGATCAGAAAGATTGCGCACAAGGCTTCTTAGCTGAACATTCTGCTCAACTAATCCATTTATGTCCTTGAAGGTCAACTGCAACATTATTTAAACCAAATTGCACATCAATAATATGTTAACTAAGTTCTGCTCCATGCCCATCCCCCCTTGTCCACTCTCCTTCTCTCCCCCTCTCTTCCAAAAAGAGAAACAAATATATGAGCAAATAAAGTTCAATGTTCAGGACTTCGTGAGCTTACAAGTCGTTCTGAAATTACTTTTTCAGCATCTGACTCCGCATCCATCTCGTTAGCAGTCATTGTTGTGAATTCATCCGCCACATCATGCCCAATAGATCCACACTGAAGTTGTATATCACGACACTCCTTGAGAAGAATTGTTACCTATAATATCATTTTCAACATTAAGAGCATGGACAAAAACAATTTTGGAAGACAATTGACTATATAAATGAACTTTTGTAACATGCTTAAACTGATATCCATGCACCAAAACTGGAAGAGAAAACTCAAAAGAAATGCCTAGAACCAACAGTTAAAATGAACCCACAATAGCAAAATGACGTGAACATATTACAGATGCCCGATGCTAAATGTATTGCAAACACAAGACTTCGATACATTCAGCCCCAGTTGGAAAAAGAAAGGTCAATTGCTAGAAATAATTACAACATTAAAAACACACGGATGCACACACATATATATGGGATTTTGAGGACAAAAGTGTACCAGAAGAATCACTAAAAGCATTAAGGGAAGAACATGAACTCAATCAAACTAATGACAGCATCATGAATGTATGAAAGTGAACCTTACATAATACTTTAAGCTGGCACCTCTACACCACAACAACTTAGTCTCCCATAGTGAATTCCAAGAAATGACAATAAACTTAGAAAATAAAGTTTTGACACACCTAAAGCACTAAGATAAATAGCTAAAAAGGGCAAAAGAACAATATTCTGCCTGTTTCTGAAGATCTACAATGTCCTTCTGAGCCAAACTGCTCTCACGTTCTTGCCTCCTCAAATCAGCCTTGAAAATATAACATGAAAGTTGTCAGCAGAAAATAAATCAATGTATATATATACAGTTCAAATTAAGTTAAACCTTTAGTTCTTGAATAATTTTTTCCAGATTTGCCCGTTCAGAAATCGAGTGCTGCAACTTTTGGTTGATGACAGAGTATGATTCTGCCATTCTATCATATTCCACTACATAATTAACAATTATGTCAGAATAAAGATTATCACTTGCATGCATCAATGCAACCACGGCTCAAATAGCTAAACAAAAACTAGCTTGAGATATCATGATGGAAACAGCTGGTTATAATAAAAATGAGAAGTATTTTCAAATATAAAATAAAAACATGATTAGAACAATATCATATTCTGGTCCTAGCTTATTCTCTTTCTTTTCCTATTTTGGTGTGGGAGTTGGACAATGTGTTAATAATAAAGAAAAACATTACAGGGAAGCTAGAGCATACAGCACACAAAACTAAATAGGAATTACCATATGGAGGATCTATAGCAAAAAGGTTGAACCAAACCAATAAGAATAGCAAAAATAGGTACTCCCTTAACAATCAATATCTCAGCCATATATTTTTCAAACATAGAAAAGGTAATCAACCGAGGAATAAGTTTGTTCCAAGACAACCATGAACAATTTGCCAATAATATGACCAAACCAGCAAAATATAAAATCAACAATATCTCCCAATTTTGCACTTCAACCAGAGAATTCTTCATACAAAGGTTCCTTTCTGAACTATTCAATCCAAGAATATAGTCTTTAACATGTTTCACTCTCATACCCATTATTCACCAATTTAATAAAACAAATATTTCAACAAATAGCTGGTAAAAAGTAATGTACTTCCAAGCACTGTTGTTAGAAATTCAATAATATATATATATATATATTGTGGCACACCCCATATAGAAATATGAATTCAATATCAATCATAAAGAATACCTCTTTCATCCAAAATTATCCCTGCTTTTTCCTCTAGTTCATATAAGACCTATAAAAACAGAAACAAATCCATCTCAAGCTCTTAATTTCAGAAGAAAAAGGTTAAAGATCTCAAGGAGAATCTAAAAACATGTCAAATCTGCAGAATGTATTGTCTATTCAAAAGAATTATTATATATAGCTTGAAGATAAGCATGTCCATGTGTAGTTTGGCAGGATTTTAACCAAACAAAGATGAGCACTCTAAGTTGTCTGTTAGAAATATGCACAACAACAAATTGGCCTATGATTTACTTTGTGGTCCCTACATTTGGTTAACCTAGGGTCAAATTCTTTTCAGGATCTGCAGTCTGTAAATAGGCCATCCATCTAGAAGGAAGCACTCAACTCTTAAGAGGTCACACCACTTCACTTCAAGCCATGGTTGTCTACCTAGTATATATTTCAACTATTAATTATTTGTCTTCAAATTCAGGTTAGTGGAGGCGACAAGAACATACCAAAACAAATTAAAAGAAAAGAAACCAGCAAAATACAACTTTGGAATCATGACTTACAATTCTATTGGTAATTTATGGTTCCAAATACATAACCATGTATAGTAAAAATAAGAAAAATAAAAACCAAATGAAACTATGCTAATGTTTGAGTGAAGGAAAATAAATCTATGGACTTTCAAGATCCATGGATTTAACAACCTAAGATGTTTACAAGCTATAAATCCATGGATCTTGTTAATCTCTTTTGTTTGGTATACAAACTTGATTTCAGGAATGTCAAGGACAATATTGCATAACTAAAAGTTAGAGAATCCCAAAGGGATTCCAGAAGAATCTTCCGTATGAAGATACCTCATTTTGCAGGATTTTGAAAAATCCATGGATTTGTTTCTCATTATTGTGCAACCAAATGATGGATTCTTCAAAATCCCATTAGCCACAAGTTGTCCGAATCTTTTCCTGGAATTAATGGACTTAAGGCTTTTAATGTCCATAGTTTTTTTAGCTACGTTCATACTTTCAGAGGCATAAGGCAATCTGAGCCATTCTCTCTCACCTTTTTTTTTTTACTCTAGCAGTTAAAAGTCTCCAGAGAGCCATTGGCAGAAGTTCCATAGTATCACAGTAAATTTAGTGCATCTAACTCACAAATTCGCACATACAAAAGCATTATTTTTGTCAGAAATCCATATTAGATTCTCAAATGTTACAACTAGCTCAATAAATTTATGTACGGGTCAGATTGAAAGATTAATTTGTCCAAAAAAGTGGTCAGCAAGCAAATATTTGTCTCAAGAGAAGCTTTCAGCTTCAGGTTCCTAAGCTGGCTGTAGGAGGTAGTCATACTGTTGGACCTACCTGGGCATCCCTTGACATTCTATGTAATTTGAAAGATCGTAGTGATCATTGTTGAAAATAATATATTAAATGACGCATTTTATGTTTTTTTTATAACTAGTAAATCAATATCATCAAGCAATGAGTCCATTTTGAAAAATTAATTTGTCGCAAATGTTGACAAACAATACAAATCCACGGCAACGCAAAAGAAATAAAATAAAATCTTACAGTAGCATTAATAGATATAACGAATCAAAATGTGACATAAAGAATATGTACATGTAGAAATCATATAACAGGACAATTGTTTATTCTAGACCTGTAACTATTACAAGATGACGTCAAAACTGAAGCAACAATCAAATTAAGTTTGTGCAAGACATCCAAAGCATCAAAAAGGGAAAATTATTTAAACAAAAAAAAAAAGATCCAAAAGCTAATTGCTATATAGTTCAGGAATTAAAAACATAAAATGTTAAAAGATGTGATAAAGAAACAAAGAATAGGGCATATGATCCAGCAGATATCCTAATAGTGCTTCTATGCTAAATATGATTGAATTATTTGACTGTTATCATTTAGATTGGACTCAAAAGCTTATTTGTGACTTCTAGAACTATGAATATAATTATTGAGGACAATTTTCGCAAAGTCTGCAAAATCTGGAAGGACTTTATAATTAAATTATGATCTGACTCTATGCAATGTTAGAAAGAAAAAAAAAAAAAAGGAAGTTCAACATCATTGGGCTAGAGTACATCAAATTTACCAGGACTGAACCTGATTACTGCTAAAAGAGTGTGGGAAAGTACAACAATACCCGCTGTAATATGGCTTCGGACTCCTTCCTACCCAACTGCTCATGGCGAAGGGCATCAACTGCTTCTTGGTATTTCGCATACATTTTAGCCAGCTAGTAACCAAGTAAAAAAATAAATAAATAAATAACGGAGACATCAGACTCAGACCTAAAATTCCTAATACTATCAAAACCATATACCATAAGTATAATAAAATTTAACTTACACTCCACCCATCACGAAGCAGAGAAGCTGCTAATGCTGTTCCTGATACACCCACTGGAATTCTAGGCACAAGCAGATTATTGTCCTCACCGCCTTCAGTAGAATCAAAATGATCTTTCCATCTGCAACATAAGAATCAAACGGAATCACTCAAATGAAAAACAATAGAAAAACTTAAGCCATTACAAGCAATTTTTGGAGTGAAGCAAAAATAAATCAAGAGCTCACCTAGCACACAAGCTCTAAAGCAAAAATGTTATCCAATAATCAAAACACACAATGTTGAACATCAGTGCAACACAAATAATACAAAAGAAAAAGAAACCAAGAAAATGCAGCAGAAGGTTACTTGAACCTGTAGCAGACTAACACATTCACAAAAAGCTGATTTTAAAGTCTGATTGCCTGGAACGCCTGGTAGGACTGAGCATGGTTCACAACAATCAGAGATTAAAAAAATATCTGAAACTCTCCTAATAATCAAAGATTCTAAAATTCAGACAGCCAATTATTCTCTATACTGTATTGTCCTGAAAATTTTCAAGCAACTCAGAAATTCGGCCTTCTAAATGAGCAAAGCTGCTTATTTGGCTAGTAACGCCAACGAAAATTAGACCCACTAATTAGAAGGCCAACCATTAACATTCCTGCGATACTCATAACTGCACTTGAACAATGCAACTTCACTTTTGTATAGAGAAGGCAGGCAGCTCCTTCTTCCACATTTTGGCAATGTGGGACTTTCCCACATCACCTTATTCTCTCTCTCTCTCTATCTTTTAATGACTACGGATACACAATGTGCAGAAACTGTATCATACTTTTGAGACTTTACTTTGTGTATATATTTTAAATTTGGAAAGATCTTATCACATTATAATTTAGCATAAATTTGTAGCTTTTTTTTTTTTGAAAAAAAAAATGTCTTAATAGCCTCAGCTTGGGTAATATTCAACTTTTATGAAGCTAAATTCTCACACGAGCAGGTGCACATCCATGCACACATGCCCATGAAATACACAATCTTATCAATTAACATTCTAGAATGTTATAATTTTACTACAATATCCATCATGGCATTTCTATAAACAACCATGAAATATAAGACAGATAAACACACATACACACACACAACACACTGTAACATGAAGCCACCCCTACCAACCATAAATGTTTTGGAAATTCATACGGATGGAATTCCCTCTCCAACATACTACTAGAAGAAAAAATTTGGCATAGCAAATTAAATTCAGTACTAAATAGACAGTGGGAGGGAGCCCACCACATATGCAATATCATTAGCATTTCTCGTCTAAAGTCCAACAAAAATAAATGTGCAAGAAAGAGTTCCTACAAATCAAATAACATACTGAGAGAAATAGGGTAAATTAATATAATGGCCACTGAAATTTGCACTAATCTCATTGTTTTTACAAAACTTCAATTTGTCGCAATGTGATAATTGAACATTATTTTTTTTACCAAAGAAAATACTAACATTTGATGTTAGCCAAATTTAACCAAAGTATCTTAGCTGGAAATCTGACACAATATAAATAATCATATTATAACACTAAGAATCTCCAGCGAAATCAAGTCTAAATTAAATGACAAATCATAATTCTGCTGAATTTTTACCAACATCCACCAAAAGTACTATAACTATCACAACACTTAATGAGTTATGGACAAAATTGCATCAACTGAAAATTTTAAGAGCACAATGAAAACTGTAAAATTTGGAGATTCAGAAGAAATAAGAGAGAAATCCTTAATCTCTCTCGCATTGTTTGCTGAATGCATTAAGTATTTATACATGGTTGTGTAATTACTAAGTACTAACTAACATCCAACTACCACCTAACACCTAATTCTTTTTAATTACAACAGCTAACCTCCTCTTAAGTATACAGTGGAACTCTTATAATCTACAGCTCTACTCTTATAATCTTAAACTAATGGAAGAGTTTAGTTGCCATTCTAGTAATTTACCCAAGAGAAATACTTACAGCTTCATTTTTTGAACCGTGAATATCTAACTTATCACTTTTTTCTTGACTGCATAGCACTAAACTTAAGTTGCGGTCAAGCATGTATGATTGCACCTCAGAAATCAAGTTTTTCTTCAATATACAGGCAAATGAGTAGATGCACCATATGCCATTCAGACATGCAAGAGCAGACCACATGGATATCTCCATCAATGACATTCATTTGCAACCTATCGTACAAGACCCACAAAGGGATTCTAACACATCATTTACAGCCATCTTCACTAGTTATCCCAAACAGAATATACAAAAGATCAACTGGAACAGTTGTAACAGAGGATGTAACAAGTGGTGCGCATATCATTAGATCATAGAAATACCTATCTGTGGTTAAACTGCTGAGCGGAAGAAGATTGATCTCATTTGCTTTCCTACTAGTCTCAACATCAGCTTCACATTTTTCAAGTTTTATTCTCAAATCTTCTGCCTCCTATAACCACCAAAAGAGAAACCATTGGAATCAGAAGACAATCAATACAACCCTAATCCCCCAAGCGGCCCATGGAAAAAAAAAGGGAAAAGATAAAAAAGAACAGAAAGTTACTCTTACCCTATTATGCAAAGGAAAGCTAAACAAAAACAGCAAAAAGATATTGAATTAATGAAATGATAACTTTAAAGAAGTCAAATGAAAAGTAATTGTTAAAAATAGAATGATACCCAGATGAAGCTTTTATTCATGCAGAACATATGTCCATATGTGACAAGATTGGAAGATATCAGTATACTTTTTTGGACCACACTTGAAGAAACATAACTTAAAACCAAATTAATAGAAATTCTTCAAAAAAAAAAAAATTAAGGAAAAATACCCACGCAATTTCATCAAACTGTTGTCATCATCTATTTTTAAGAAAAACTGGAGAACATCCACTAGCTAAGAAAACACAACTGCTAGAAAATGTTTGTAGCACACATGAAAACTTGAAAGAAACAGTCGCCACCAAACTGGATCTTCTCAGCTTACAAGCCCAACATGGCATACAAAATAAGAGAATAACATACCTTCTCCAACTGATTTCTTGCAGATACTTCCTTTTCAAGTCTGTCTTTGTAGTTAGTTTCAATTTGATTCATTTGTGTCTGTAATTTGCAAGCCAGAATATTACTAATATAAAAAGAAAAAAGAAATAAAATGAAAAAACAAAAATTCAAATTCATATGTTAACATTCACAAAATTTTATGCACGAAATAGCAATGACTTACTTCCAAAGCCTTGATTACACCTTCAAGTTCTCCTGCCTTCCGGGACCATTCCTCAGAGCTTTCTTTATATAATTCAACAAGCTTATTTATCTACATGGTTGGAAAATTTCAGACATATAATTCAACAGAGGACAACGCTCATGTCAAATCCTTCACAACTTGCACCGAGAGTCAACTAAATGAACTTTCAAAAACATAAGTCCTCATCCTTCCTTACATGCACTTTCTTTTTGTTTGCTACAAGCACTAGAACATAACCATGCATTTGAAATGACATCACAGACCATAAGCAATAAAATACCCCATCCCACAAACAGTATAGCATCAATTAATCTGAGAAGTTCAAGAAGATAATCTAGATGATGGATCTGAAAAATAACAAATCTCCTAATAAAGTAACAACCAAAACAGCCTAAGACCATTCAAAATAAGTTCCAGTTTCCAACACAAGCTGTGACCAACCAACATACATGACATGAAGGTAGACCCATAGGTTCTAATATCATTTTACAATTTAGATAGACGAGAGAACCCACTATACCCAAATTTTAAAGCTGAAAATATGTAGATAACACAATTATCATCACCAGTGATTAACGGTAACCTAGAAACATTGTATCCATCCACACTTAGCATCTCTTCAAAACACAATATATCAGTTATCTGGCTAGTATGGTAGATTACCCTGATACCACATTTCATTTCCTTGCTACAAACTTCCCAACCAAAGATCTCCACAATTATTTCCAGCATATTTCAAGTAAACAGCATTCTAAACTCAAACCTTGTACCCCCTCTGCTCCAATATATGCATAACAACCCATAGCTTTCTTTTGTATTTCTCCAATTCTAGGAATACAAAATTCAAATTAAAATATCACAAAATGAAACAATTAAATTAATCATCTTTTAAATGGTAATAGTGCAATTTATTGCTTTTTCTACCTAGAGAGTATCCTCTCAACCCACTCAATAAAAGAACCGAAAACTTTCTGTTTCATACAGATCTCTTTCCGCCGATAGGGTCGAAATATAAGCAGTACAACAGATCTCCTTCCCCTGATAGGGTCAAATATAAAAAGTACCAAAACATAGATTGAGAGAAGAAACTTATGGGTCAAGGCATGGAGGAAAACCAAATAATCGTGATTTTCTAAATAAAAATACAGTATAAGAAGCCAATTCCAGTAATATATAACCCCCACCACACAAAACTACCAGCAGAGTGTTACCTTTTAACTCACCATTCCCACATATCAACAACCATGTTGGCAATAAGAAAGCCTAACACCCATCCCAGCAAACATAGGAACAAAAACAATAGATGAAACAACAAAGAAGGGGGAGAAAGGAAAGAGGTGAAGCAAGGAACTAGCAGAACATACTGTTGAAATTTCAGCAGTATATCTCTCCTCATTGGCTGCAGCGGCATCTTTAAATGAGCAATACTCCTTCAGAAGTTACCAGAAAGAAAAAAATCATTAGGTAAGCAGACCAAATAAATGGTAGATAACACCAAATTTTGTATAGAGGTTGCCCACCTCCTGCAGGGATGTTAATTTCAATTCCAACTCATTCACCCTTTCTTTGTGCCACTTCAAAGAGCTAGAGCATTCACTGAATTGTCTCTCTACCTGAAATATTTGAAAATTATTCATTTAGCAGCACTAAATACAGTTAAGAAAAATGCTCATGTGTTAAAAAAAAAAAAAAAGAAGAAGAAGAAAAGAAAAAACAACTAATGCTATTAAAAATTCCACTGAAAACTCTTACTTCCTCAAGCTTAGCTGACATTTCTTCATCAAGATCTGCATGTGTTCTCCGCAGCTTAATTAGACTGTCAACCTTAGCAGTCAGCTCTTCATTTAGCCAAGCATTATGCCTCTCAATAAGTTCCTTCTCCTGCTCATATCCAGATTATACACGTAAAACTAATCCCCACTAAAAAACATTTGAATGCATGACAAATAGCCCAAAAATACTCAGGAAATGAGTTAACATTAGTTTGAGAATAGATCCCATACTCCCATGGAACCATGGTTATATATACTTAGCTAAGACCACTCTCAGGGTCAATTATTGTCTTTTGGGATCAATTATTAGTTGCACGAGTTAACAAACAATATAAATTTTTTATCAATTGGAAAAGAATGCTAATGCAATTGTCAATTTTCATTATATCCAAATCTACCTACACATAGAATGCCCCTTACGCAGCAATCTAACATAGAAAACATGAGGATTTGATGTGCCAAAGTAAGAATCTTTTCATTTTGCAGCTTTATTAGATCCTAAAAAAGGCAGTTCATGGATAATGCATTTGGATCACCATGCTATATGAAGATTATACGATGTATCGACTTTCCTCCCCCTTGAATGAAGATGCATTTTTTCAACCAACTAGTTCTAGGTAAATTCCAATATTAATTGAAGAATGGATGTGACGTGTGAGAAAACACACAAGGGAATTGAATTCTCTGTATTCAATTGATTATCATTAAGTTTATATAACCTATATATACAAGAAGAGAAGTAGAAAAGTCTAAGAAAAGGAAACAAAAGTCAGCCAATCAAGCCTCCAATAAGCTGTATTCCTTATTTTCTAACACTCCCGCTCAAGCTGAAGCATAATTTATGCTCAACTTGTTACAAATTTATTCCATGACATAAACTTCAAAACATAAGCCCAAGCTTCAAAATAAAATGGAAAACAAGTGCGAAACCCTCTCCAAGTGAAGTCTACAAATAACTCATGACATAGGCTTAAACACGAAACGAAGATCAAGTCCAACTCTCTCCAAACGGAACCTACACATAATCCGTGAATAGGCTTCAACACAAAACGGAGATCAAGTGCAACTCTCTCCAACAAAGCCACACATATCCTGTCATATAAATTTCAAAACAAAACTAGAACGGAGAACAAGTGTAACACACTTTCCAAACGAAGCTAACTTAGACAGAATAACACCGAAATTTTACTGAAAACAGTGACGACTCTAGAAAATCTCACTAGAAACAGAATGTAAAATAATCAATCCAACCAGACAACTAATTTCAAACAATAATTAGCTACATAAGCAAGCCTGTTCCAGCAACAACCTCTTGATCTCTCAGTATCTCTCTCCAAGACAACCCTTGCAGTAATATCACCAACACCAGAGAAGGATGAGATTGGTCTTCGGTCCCATAAGAGAGACTTCCCACAAAAAAACAAAAGCAACAATAAGGCAGTTTATCCAACAAAGACAAAAGCCTGACTGCCTCAACAAGACAACCAATAAGAAACTCGAGAAACAGGAGATGAATAAAGGAGCAGATCCTCAAAGGAGCGGAGAAGACCAACCAAGAGGGGAAACCACCTTAATCAACCACCGGTATCTGACCGGAAATAGCAAGGCGATGTCGGAGAAGAAATAGGAGGATCGTCGGACGCCGGACGCGCTCCCACGCGCCGGCACGTGAGGCTCACTCGCGGCTCCGATGGTCGCCGAAAAATGGTGGAAGGGCCGGTCTGATGGAGGCGCTCCTCCCTGTGGTGGCGGTGAGACAAAAAAACAGTCACAACCTGGTGACCCAAACTCCTCACGTTACTGACCCAAACCGAGGAAGAAGAACAGCGCAAACAGTGGCCCAAACCCAAAAAGAAACGAGGGAAACGCAACCCTCAGACAAGAGAAACCCAGAAAAGAGCCCAAGACTCTGATACCATGTGAGAAAACACATAAGGGAATTTAATTCTCTGTATTCAATTGATTATCATTAAGTTTATACAACCTATATATACAAGAAGAGAAGTAGAAAAGTCTAAGAAAAGGAAACAAAAGCCAGCCAATCAAACCTCCAATCAGCTGTATTCCTTATTTTCTAACATGACGAAATTAAAAATGTGGGCAGACATTAATAACAAACAGCTATTAAGACACCTGTATGATATTTGAATGGTTACATACGCTACAGTAACAAGTTGTACAAGCCACACATAAGGATGCGGCAATGATTACCCACAGCACTAAGTTTTTATTTATTTTTTTTATTCTCCAAGCATGGTAGAATGATATAGAAAAATTCACATAAATTATGACTTTTCTTTTAGTTTTTAATTTTTCGATTTACTTATGATTCCAATTTACTATAGTACCTCTTTCATCCCACAAATATACGCTAAGTTTCATTTTTTTATTTTGTCTCACAATATAATTCTCCTTTCTTTTTTAAATTATAGTTAACTTGTGAACTCTCTACTATATCCTAATTAAATATGCCCTGTAATCAATAATTTTCTTAATACTTTTAAAGTAAGACGGGATCAGCTCATGGAGACTCTCAATTCCAAATTTTAATCGTAAGGTTTTCTTTAAATCTAATTATTTAATGTGTTACTAGCCATCACGCTATCAAAGCCGTAATTATTTAAATCTAATTGCCATAAACTCTTCCACTTTGTCAACATCCTAATAAAAGCTCATATGAATATCCTTCAATTTGCATGTGAATTGAAGCTTATGTGATGGAATGATTTGAGTGATTGTGTTGTTGATAAAGATTGGCAACTTAAAATGTT
Source organism: Excoecaria cochinchinensis (assembly GCA_947683425.1). Taxonomy (NCBI): domain Eukaryota; kingdom Viridiplantae; phylum Streptophyta; class Magnoliopsida; order Malpighiales; family Euphorbiaceae; genus Excoecaria; species Excoecaria cochinchinensis. The sequence goes on from CANTUQ010000146.1 coordinate 23,258,526, forward strand.
GATTCCAATAGAATAAAAGAAATTGGAACACATAATTAACCTACATTAATAATCACTACTAAGAATCTTCCCAAAAATTATGTTGCTTACTAAAAACTATTTTCTAACCTACTATAAGCATTAAACAAACCAACCATGCACCTCATCAACAACTAGTTTGACCACTAGACCATAACTGGTCCCTAGACAACCTACAATGGAGATTAAGAAGAGGCGAAGAGAAAGGAGGGCCAGGATGTCTCAACCTTAGGAAGGCAAACCATATAAGATTCAAAAAGAAATGCTGAATATAATATGAGAGAGAGAGAGAGAGAGAGAGATAACTGAATAACCTTTGGGGCTTCCAAAATTAAACACTTTTCAACATATTCCTTACTTAGGATAAAAGGACATAGAATAAGCGAACCTGTGAAAGTCGAGCACACTTGGCTTGAGAACGTGCTAACTCTGCCTCAAGTTCACTTATGCGAGCCTCCTTCAGAGCTACATTGTCAGTCAAATTGACCTTCACAGGGATCACAAAGGGACATTCAGCCTTGTATTTTGAAAGGTAAACCACCAAACCACAATGTAACTACAATAATTGAAAAGCAGAGCAACTTACCATCCTATCAAGATAGCTGCTGATGGAGGCATTCTTTTCACTAATTTCTGAATCCTTCTGCTCTACCAATTCAACCAGCTGCCTCTTTGACTTGTGCACCTCCGACACCTCCAATGTCAACCTCTCTATCTCCCCATCCTTTTCAATCTATAAAAGAAAAGAAAGGAGATAAAATTAATTTTGAAATAGGAAATCAATACATTAAAAGAGCTCCTCATATAAATCAATTAGGAAAATCATTACATTAAAAGAAACCCTCACATAAATCAAGTTGCCATGCATGCAATGATAAATCAGTTGTTAGAAGGATAAAGTATGTTAATTTGTAAGGAAATGGAGTGCATTATATCCCCCGGTTTTCATCTGTATTCTCCTAATTAATTTCTCAAGCAAAGTAGAAAGGACCAACCAACGATAGAAATAACTATCCAACAAGCAAGAACTGTAGAAACTGGAGTTCACATATTTTACAATATTCTATTTAATTATAGAAAACCATCAAAAACTAAACAAGGCTTTCAACTTTACAAAATGTATAAAAAAAATGGAAAAAGAAAAAGAGCACCAAATAACAGTGTATCTCATATTCGTCTAAACAAACTGATCATCCAATATAACTCAACAAGTAGACTATATGCACAGATATGAAATACAAAACCTTCAGAAAAGCAAAGAGAAAGCCAGTAGTTCGGCTCACTGATTAACCAATGGAGTAAAATGTTAATATATTATTAAGTCAATTCTATATTCTGTCTTTTATGTAAATGTAAGATGAACCAATTAGATTAGATCTTATCCATAAGCAATCAAGACAGTTAAGACTAGATCTTATCTATTAGCAGTTATTCCTTCTTCTTTTTGTTGTATATATAGAGAACCTCTTGTACAGATTCTGATATGAATGAAAGAATAATTTCCATCCTTTTTATCTCTAAATCATTTACTGTTATTCTCTCTAATATTAAAAGTTCATCTTCAACTCCAATGCAATTCTAGTTTATGTTATTTCATCATGGTATCAGAGCAAGAGATCCTTCCTGAAGCCATTAGAGAGTTGTTTTCTTCTTAAATCGATTGTGTTTGTTACTTTATCATATATGGTATATGCACAGCGACATATTCAATCGCACATATTCATTTCAATTATCTCGAGGAAGAAAAGGTGAAGAGAGTGAGTACATATTGCAAATGTAGCTGATGTTTCTGAGCCTGAACTTCAGCGAGGTCCGAGAGACGATCATCGAGCGAGGACTGAAGATGTGCGTTTTGGGATTCGAGTTTCGAGAATTCAGCAGATAATGACAAGAACTTCTGCTCTAGAAGCGAGCAAGTCTGCTCTGCAGTGATGGCATCAGCGTCAGCCGTCGCCTTCACAGTCTCAAGCTCAACTTGTAAGCCTCTGATGAAATCATCGGCCTTGGCCGCCACATACGACGCGTCGTTCGAATGCCGAGAAAGCTCGTCGTCGGAGATGAAAAAGGGCATCGTTCTGCCCTAAGAAGACAAAGGGATACAGAAAAATGGCGAATTCTGGGTCTCTATTCTGTAGAAAAGTTTACTAAAAAGGTATTAGATCGAGAGAAGACGAAAATGGGGAAAAGGTGAGGCAATTGAAAGAGAACAATTTTTGAAGCCCTATTGCTCTCACCGGTTTGGGTTTGTGTAGCCGTCTAAAATGCCGTTCAGTTTGGGATTCTGGAAGTTTGATCGCCAGCTTAAAATTTTATTTGAGGAAATTACATGGTATACTTATTTTTATTTTTTTTTGGTTAATTATAAAATGGAAACTGAACTATATTTTTTTAAATTTAACCTACCCAACCTGCACGGTAAATAATTTTACGATTCCAAGGAACACAATAATTTATAAGCAGTACAAATATTTATTCATCACATACATTTTATGGCAATCTCATAACACGAGTCGTTATACATATTCATACTTGTACATTATACATTTCAAACTTAAACTTTCAAAATTGACTACATATATGCATGCCGTTCAAAAAGACACTTCCATCTTCTCTTCTTTCTTCAAGACTAAGATCCCATATATATTTTACTCCGCTCATAAGTTAGGACCTACATTCAGTAAATACTACGTACTGAGTATTAAACATGCTCATTAGTTGCTATAAATCTATGAATTTTTATATTATGCACAAATGCATTAAACATACAAAATTCATCAATTACACAATCAAACACTATTATCACTCCACTTTTCATTTCATTATATTAAATACCATCACTATGGTAAAATTTTATTTTAGTCCCTAATTTTTCAATTAATTACAAAATTGCCATTTTTACACCATATTTACAATTTTGCCACTAGTTTACCTTTTTTTCACTCTAAATCCATTCTTTCACATGCGAATTATCAATTAGTCCCTATTTTACCATTTTCTTATCAAATTACATTTTAGTTCTCTGAACTACAAAAAAAAATCATTTTAACCCGTTTATTCACTATTTTATCATTTTTACCCGTTTGACTCATTATTTAGGTAAATTATCATTTTGACCCTAAACTTTTTATTTTCTTTCATTTAAGTCCTTTTTCACTATAATTCTCATTTTCACTTTACTTTTTGCATTTTCAAGTCCATTTTTTCCATTATGCCCTTAGTATAATCCCTGCAGAAATTTTCAAACCGAATATACGGAATGTAGACCCCACAGGTCCGCTACACTATATTAAAGAATAACCACGAAAGATCACTCCATCACTGTCACTGAACATATAGCGTATAACGTAAAACATATAACACTTATCAATACACTATGGGAGACCATCGCGAATCTGCCATAGTAAAGTAAGTCGCCATGACTTGCACCGCGGTATAAGTGTCCCTATGACTAGCCAAACATATCGTGAACTAGATTTAGACCGCCAAACCACTACTAAAGGCAAAACTTTCGCAATTATCTTAAATTCAATTTTCACATTTTAACACTTTCACTTACGTTTACACTTCATTTCCATTCATTACACTAGTTCCACATCATATTCATCATTTTTGCACATTTCATGAATTATCTCATCATAATTCATTATTTTCACATTAAGCATAATGTAACTTTACACTCTAAAATATTCACACTTATTCCAAAAATTTCAAATAAATTCATGGACACTTCTTTTCATGTCTAAATTCATTTTATGCCATTAAACTTCAAATATACACAAAATATACCCTAGTATATACTAAGGTACCATTCGACAAAGGTAAGTCTCACACCTTACAAATTCTTTTAATTTTATTTAAGAATTCTAAATTTCATACTTAAGGCCCTTAATCACTTTTCTAAGCTCATACTCAATTAAGCATGCATTTAACACAAGTTCACTTTAGTTACATAATGTAAACACACCAAATTTTGAAGGAAATTGAAGGAGTTTATAGCCACTAACCTTTTACCCTTGCTCAAGCTCTCCTAAACTTCCTTTTTCTTGCCTATCTTCTTGGAAGCTTGATCACCTCCTTGGTTTTCTAGAAGAGGCCGAAACTACACATCAACTTTTCACTAAAATTTTGATCTCTTTTGCTCAAAATAACCTCAAAAATGAACTCTAGGTACCCAAAAAACATCTCTAAACACCCATAAACTAAATTTAAAACTTAAATCTTACTTACCCAAAATCAAGCTCTTTATTTTGTCCCTTGATTTCACCCACAATTCTTTCTCAATTCAAAAGGTTAGGGACCTTGAATTTCTTACAGGGAGGCTAAATCACACTTAGAATGCTTGGATTTGGTGAGAAATTAGGAGGAGAACTGAAGAAATTGAGAGAGAGGAAGAGGAGAGGTGGTTCGGCCAAGCAAGAGGGAGAAGGAGGCTGAAGGAATAAGGATCACTCACCAAAAAATCTACCACCTTTTTGCTTTTATAGTGATTCAATTGGGTTGGCCTTGGTCCAACCTTAAACCCACACTCACAAGCCCAAAATGCAAATTTTAAGCCCATAATACAATTTTTCTATGGTTTTCTCACTTTCCAAATCCAATTCATCCCAAATTTGATTGTATAATTCATAACATGTAAAAATTAGGCTGTACCCAAAATTTCAACTTAATCGGAATTTGGTTCCGATCCGATTCAATCAGATCAGTCCGATTCAACAATTACCGGTGTTACCGAAAAATTACCTTTTTACTGTCAATAAATTTTAAATATTATTTTAGGCAAATCTACAATTTTTTATAATTTTTGGAGTTTATTTACTATTTTTAAAAGTTCGGTTAAATTTTAATCAAACTAGTTACTATTTGAATCGAACCGCGACTTTTTCATATTTTCGACTTTTGGAGATCTATCCGATCTCGATTTCCAAATTTTAACTCTGGACTCACAGTGAGTAATATTTTTCGATAGTCAAATAAAATATTTTTTACCTCCGGGTGTAATTTTCACCTCGAAATCACTATCCACTATCGGAAAATACTATTCACGGCTAACTCGGTATTGAGATCATTACAATTCTCCCCTACTAAAAAAAATTTGTCCTCGAAATTTACCTGAATCGAAGAGCAGAGGGTGTTGTTGCCTTACTGTACCTTCTGGTTCCTATGTAGCATCTTCCACATTGTGATGGTTCCAAAGCACTTTCACTAGTGGTATCTGCTTGTTTCTAAGCTATCTGATCTCTCTAGCTAAAATCTTCACTGGCTTTTCTTCATAAGTCAGATCAATCTGCACTTGAATCTCTTCTGGTGTGATTACATAACTAAAATCAGACCGGTACCATCGAAGCATCAACACATGAACACATCATGGATCTTTTCTAACTCTGGTGGCAACTTACACCGGTAAGCTACAAAACCTACTCGCTGAAGTATCTCATACGGGCTAATAAATCTCAGACTCAAGTTGCCCTTCTTGCCGAATCTCAGAACTTTCTTCCATGGAGATACTTTCAGAAGCACTCTGTCTCCAACTTGGAATTATATATCTTTTCTTTTCAAATTTGCATAAGATTTCTGGCGATCCATAGCTTCCTTCAATCTATCTTTAATGACTCGCATTTTTTCTTTCGTGTCACGGATCAAATCAGACCCTACTAACTTCTTTTTACTCAATTATGTCCAGCAAAAAGGAGTTTTACACTTTCTTCCATAAAAGTGCTTCATAAGGTGCCATTTTAATGCTAGACTGGTAGCTATTGTTATAAGCGAACTCTGCCAAGGACAAGTATCTCTCCCAACTGCTACCAAACTCTAGCACACAGCATTGCAACATATTTTCAAGTACCTGAATCACCCATTCTGACTTACCATCTGTCTGAGGGTAGAATGTTGTGCTGAAGTGGAGTCTAGAACCCAAAGCTTCTTGCAAATTTTTCCAAAATTGTGAGGTGAACCTAGGATCTCTGTCAGAAATAATGGATGAAGGCACTCTATGCAATCTCACTATCTCATTGATGTAGATCTCTGCCAGCTTAATCAAAGGGAAATCCATTCGTACTAGCAAGAAATGAGCAGACTTAGTGAGTCTATCAATGATTACCCATACAGCATCATGCTTCATTTGAGTTACAGGCAGTTCGGTAACAAAATCCATGGTCACTCTGTCCCATTTCCATTTCGGTATTGAGATCGGCTGAAGTAAACCAGATGGAACCTGGTGCTCTGCTTTTACTTGCTGATATATTAAATATAACGCCCCAATACCCCCCCAAGAGGATATAGGAGTGCTACCCACAAACTATTCAAATCATTATCTTATAAGATTACATTAGTCACATCACATTAATCAAATTAATAAACCGTATTATTATTATTATTATTATTATTATTATTATTATTATTATTATTATTATTATTATTATTATTATTATTATTATTATTATTATTATTATTATTTATGCTCTTATTTAACATTGCTTGATTACTTAAACGATGAATATACTTTTCATAACATATCATACATATACATACACAAACCTTAAAATATTTGCATTATACTATTACAATATTCTTTACATATTCACTATATTGTCCATTACAAAAATATATTTATATCAAAAACAAAAAGACTTCAAGCTTCAATCCTAGTGGCCTGCAGATGGCGACTCAACACTGGCATATTCAACAACTCAAGAACCTACACGGGAAAACACCTGTGCTGAGCAGAGGCTCAGTGGGGAGAAACAAAAATAATAGATTTCTAACAAAGTCACAAACATCAAACAAAATGTATATCAACAATAAGCATGTGTAGACACCGGGTCCTGAGACAGTCTTTGTCAGAGTTATCTAATGAAAATAATATTTATTCAAAAATAGACAAAGAATGAAAGCACTTTGGCTCTCTGTGGATTGGGATTTTAGCTATGTCTTTTAGGCAAATTTTGATAATTTCTCCGAAAAAATAAAAAAATAAAAAATTAAAGTAAAAGTAAAAATAATAAAAATAAAAATTAATTAGGTTAAATTAATTGGTTAATATTGTAGGATAATAAAATTAAAATAAAATAAATAGAGTGATTAATTAAGTAAAATGTGTGATAATTAAAATAAGTCAAAAAAATAAAAAAAAAGGGAAGGCAAAAATTTCGGAGGAAATCAATAAAATAACAAAACCTAATTTAAGGTATAAATAGAATGATAAGCCAAAGAGGAAGGGGGCCGGCAGATGAAGAGGGAGAAAAAAAAAGAAAAAAAAGAAAAGAAAATAGAAAGCAGGAGGAGAGACCTGGGCAGAAGCTAAACACCAAGAAAAAGATAGCAAAAATAGAAAACAAAGAAGGAAAGAAAAATAAAAGGAAAGCCAAGAAAACAAAGAGGAAAATAAAGGAAGAGCAAAACAAAGAGGGAAAACGGGGACCAAAAACGCAAGGGACCGAAGAAAATCGAAGAGAAAAAGAGAGGGGAGAAGGCGGAGGCGCCGCCGGCCACCCACGGTGATAGACTGCCACACGCGCCGTTCCAGACGACTGAGGAGGCTCGGACGAACCGGATGGTGGCCACTGATCGCCCCCACTCACCGGCGAGAAGGAGATCGGAAAAGGTGGAGCTGTGAGCTTCTGACGCGTTTTCTGACTAAACCGGGCTTCCTTCCGGCGCGTGATCGGCGGTAGCTGACTCCTGGCGCCACGATCTACCTTCCGGCGAAGGCATTGTCGACCACCGACGATCTTCCGGCGGCTACAGCGAGGCAGCAGGTAAGTGGGTTATTTTTTATTTTTATTTTATTTGTTAATATTAATATTATTTATATTACTATTATTATTGTGTAATTATTATTATTATTATCATATTGTATTATTATTATTATTATTATTATTATTATTATTATTATTATTATTATTATTATTATTATTATTATTATTATTATTATTATTATTATTATGTTGTGTTGTTGTTATTATTATTATTACTATTATTATTGTTATTATTATTATTTAGGTGTGAATATTATTTTTATTATTGTTTTCATTGTTACTATTGTGTCGTGAACATTATTTTTACCGTTATTGTTTATCATTATTATTATCATTATTATTATTTTTATTGTTAATGATTGTTACAATTATGCCATTCATGTTTTATACATATTAATTTGCTAATTCTGTTATTCTATTTCTACTGTATTAGATTATCTATTTTTCTGAATTTGTTTCATCCTATTATTTATTTATTTAATCACTTAGTTTAATTTAGTCTATTATTGACCAAAGTTATTTTTTATGTCATGACTGCAACCGTGAGGAGCATGCGGCGCGTCTTCGGTCTAGGCGAAGCACGATCAAGGTGAATAGTTTATTATTTATTTATTATTCGAAACATGTATTAATTATTGTTTTATTTTCTTTTATTTTCTTGAGGTTTGTAATAATAAAGACTTTTCGACCGCACCTAAAAAAGAACCAACATACAAAATATTTTCTACTAAAATTGAAAATTTATTAATAATAAAAGGACCAATGTCCTAACTTTTTCACCCAAATAAAATGTCACTATAAAATTATTTTTGTAAGCATACATGTGAGGACCAATGTTCTCACCCCCAAATTGAATATCTCATTTTATACATGTTTGTCTATTTTCTGTTCATTTATAGTTCATGTTGTATCTTTACGCTCAATTTATCTTATTTATTGCTCTCCATTACATGATAATCTGCGCTTTAATTAATTGCATTGAAATGAATGAGAAAACAGAATGAAATTTTATCTCTAAAATTCAATCATAATTTAATAAAGGTATGAATAAATGGAAAGTCCCGAACCTTCTCTGGTCCTAAACTCAACGAGATTAGAGGACTATCTCAATATCCTATTGGGAGTCTACAAAATATCTCTTGTTACCCAAAATAGGCTTGTGATGCGCGTCGAACCCGACCAGTTCCCGAAAACCCGCCTTTAGGGCCCGAGAGGGTTAATGTCTTTTGATCTTGGGCAATCATGAGATATTTTGGACACTTTTTTCCAATAGAACGCTGGAAAGATCATTTAATCCCATGAAATCTTTAGGTACCTTTGAGGTATTTTAGAATCGCCATCCAATTTACAAGAAATTGGAAAAATTCGTTTAATTTCGGGGGTCTAAATTAGAGAAAAATTCGGAACTTTAATCTTATTATACCTTGGTTAATTATAACTAAGTTTTTAATTTTAAATTTCTATCTTTTTTCTCATACGGTCATGCATTAAAAAAATAAAACGCAAATCAAGCACGAAACAAAACAGTAAATAAAGCGGTAAAATAAAGCAAGCCACAAAAATAACAAAAAGATAAAATTGGGACAAAATACAATCCCCAAATAAAAAAGGTATTAAAATTTGGGACAAAAATACAATTCTCCAAATAAAATCAAGCAAAACATAAATAAATAAATCAAATGAATAAATAAATATTCATAAATGGGGACATTATTTAGGATAGGAACATTGGCTCCTTCGTTTTCATTTAGAAAGTTGAAGAGTTATTTTTAGTATTTATCAATAAAATCGGAATGAGTGATCCCATTTTGAGAAAATTAACTCTTGATCCCATTCTGTGACGCGCACCAGACCCGATCCAGTTCCCGAAAACCCGCCTTTAGGGCCCGAGAGGGTTAACGTCTTTTGATTTTGGGCAATCACGAGATATTTTGGACACTTCCTTCTAATAGAATACTGGAAAGATCATCTAATCTCATGAAACCTTTAGGCACATTTGAAATATTTTAAAGTCGCCATCCAATTTACAAGAAATTGGAAAAGTTCATCTAATCTCGGGGGTTTAAATCAGAGAAAGATTCGGAACTTTACTATTATTAATGCCTTGGTTAATTATAACTAGGTTTTTAATTTTTAATTTTTATCTCTTTTCTCACACGGTCATACATTAAAAAATAAAGCGCAAATCAAGTACGAAACAAAGCAGTAAAGAACGAGGTAAAATAAAGCAAGTCACAAAAAAATAAAAGAAAGATAAAATTGGGATAAAATATAATCCCCAAATAGAAAAATGTATTAAAATTTGAGACAAAAATACAATCTCCCAAATAAAATCAAGCAAAACATAAATAAATCAATCAATCAAATTAATAAATAAACATTTATAAATCGAGACATTATTTAGGATAGGAACATTTGTTACTTCATTTTCACTTAAAAAGTCGAAGAGCTATTTTTTAATATTTATCGATAAAATCGGGATGAGTGGTCTTATTTTGAGAAAATTAACTTTTTTTTTAAAGTGAGTTTTTATGAGTGAAAATTAGGACATTGGTCCCATTTTATTAGGAAAAGATTCCAATTTATTAATATAAAACTTTTTTGTAACTTTTAATTAACGTGCATAAAAATAAATAAATTTATTACAAATTACATAATAAAAACAAATAAAATCAAAATAATGAAAAATAATAAAAATACTAAGGATGACGAATTCAATCAAGATAGTGTATTCAAATCTCCGTGGGCTCCCACTTGCCATTGGAAAAGCTCACACAATAAAAATAAGTATTGAAATAAAAAACACAAACAAAATTGATGTTAGTAATAAAAAGGAATTTAAACATATAACCTATGAAAATGAATTAAAATAAATAAAATGAAATGCATTATGAGTGATAAAACTAATTAAATGACATAATAAAATAATTAACTCAACATATTAGCAATTCAACATGCATAAAAATATAAATGATAAAAATAATAATAATAATAACAACTAATAATAATAATAATAATAGTAAATAATAATAATAATAATAATAATAATAATAATAATAATAATAATAATAATAATAATAATAATAATAATAATAATAATAATAATAATAATAAAGATGATGATGAATAATCAAATAAGCAAAAAATAAATAAATAAATAAAACGTGTCAAAATATATTAAATCTATGAACAAAATTACACCAAAAATAAAAACAATAATAGATCTAAAACTTTAAATGGTTGCTAATTAATCTTAAACAAATAAAATAATAATAAAAAAATGAAATCAAACCCAGAATGTTTACTCTCAGATTTTGATTTGATAAGTGAAGGTAGATGATCAATTTTCTTGTCTTGATTTTGGAAAAAATAAGATTACAAAAATAAAATATATAAGAAAATTTTTATCTCAAAGATAAAAAATTATTTTTTTTGTCTCAAGCAAAAATTGTTAAAAAAAGAAAAAGAAAATTTTCAAGAACAAAAAATTATTTTTTTTTGTCTCAAGAATTAACTTAGAAAATAAAATTAGAATATTTGGAGAATTTGTTCTTGAAGAAGAATAATAAAAGGAAATTTTTTTTTAATTCTCTCTCTAAAAATTATTTTATACATCTCCAAAATCAGATTTTTTGTTGAACAAATTAAATCAATTTTAATTCCCATTAACACAAAAAACTGAAGAATTTGAAATGTTAGAAGAAAAAAAAGGTTTCAAAAGTTAAATTCTACAAAAAAAAATAGAAAAAAAACATAAATTTTGGCCAAAAAAGGCCCATGGGGGCGTCGGGGTACGCTGGACGCGCAACAGGACCGAGCGACGCCCGCGCGTGCTGCGTACGAGGGACGTCCGCATGCCCCCCTCGCTGGGCACTGCCGACGGCCGATCTTCTGCCGATTTTTTTTTTCAAAACTTTTAAAAAAACAAATTTTGGCTAAAACACTATAATTTTCAAATTTATTTTATTCTATTTTTATATTTTTCTATATTTTCTTTTATTTTTTGAAAAGTGCAAATTTTGACAAGCAAACCATTACTTCCAATATTTTTGCCTGTAAACAGCCATCTAATTTCATCATAGGGTAACCCTGCTTTGGCCTGATTCGGGATCTGGTGTCTACAGTTGCCCCCAATTTTGGGGAGACTAGTGTACTGTGACACGCACTGGACCCGTTTAGTTACCGGGAACCCGCCTTTAGGGCCCGAGAGGGTTAGCGTTTTTTGATCTTGGGAAATTACGAGATATTTTGAACACCTCCCTCCAAAATAACACTGGAAAGATCATATAATTTCATGAAACCTTTAAATACTTTTGAGCTATTTTGGAGTCGCCATCCAATTTATAAGAAATTGGAAAAATTCGTCTAATTTCGGGGGTATAAACCAGAGAAAGATTCGGAACTTTACTCTTATTAATACCTTGGTTAATTATAAATGGATTTTTAATTTTAAAGATTTCACCTCTTTTCTCACGCGGTTATATATTAAAAAGAAAATGCAAATAAAGCAGTAAAAAAAAAGCAGTAAAATATAACAAACCACACAAAATAAAAGAAAAATAAAATTGGGACAAAATATAATTCGCCAAAATAAAAAAGTATTAAAATTTAGGACAAAAAATACAATCCCCAAATAAAATCAAACAAAACATAAATAAATAAAAAAAAACTCAAAGTAAATACATAAATATTCATAAATCGGGATATTATTTAAGATATGAACATTTGTTCCTTCATATTCACTTAAAAAATCGAAAAATTATTTTTATGCATTATTAGGAAAATCGGGATGCGTGATCTCATTTTGAGAAATTTAACTCTTTTTTTTAAAAGTGAGTTTTTATGGATTAAAATTAGGACATTGATCCCATTTTATTAGGAAAAAATTCCAATTTATTAATATAAAACTTTTTATGATTTTTAATTAACGCGCATAAAAATAAATAAAATTTATTATATATTACATAATAAAAACAAATAAAAGTAAAATAATGAAAAATAAAATAATAAAAATGCTAAAAAAGACAAATTCCACTAAAATGGTGTCTTCAAATTTCCATGGGCTCCCACTTTCCATTGGAAAAACTCACACATAAAAAAAAATAAGTATTGAAATAAAAAAAACATAAACAAAAAATGATATTAGTAATAAAAAATGAATTAAACATATAACCTATAAAAATGAATTAAAATAAATAAAATAAAATGCATTATGAGTAACAAAACTAATTAAATATAATAAAATAAGTACTCCAACATATTAACAATTCAATATGCATAAAAAGATAAATGATAAAAACAACAATAATAATAATAATAATAATAATAATAATAATAATAATAATAATAATAATAATAATAATAATAATAATAATAATAATAATAATAATAATAAATTTGAAGATGGTACCCACACTTTGTAAGTCTGGAGCATACTTACAGTTCAGGAGAACAACACTCGATACGACATGGAAGGATGATGATCACTCTAGGTGGTGAGAGACGATTTCTTTCTCGGTGCAAAAAGGTAAGGTCTGCCTGAGGTATGCACTTCTTTACGTTTTCTCTGAATTTTGGCTTATCTAAATACTAGTGTACTAGTTTCTCCAAAATTTTGGGCAACTGTAGACACCGGATCTTGAGACAGTCTTGGTCAGAGTTATCTAATGAGAATAATATTTATTCAAAAATAGGCAGAGAATGAAAGCACTTTGGCTCTCTATGGATTGGGGTTTCAGCTATGTCTTTTAGGCAAAATTGATAATTTCTCCGAAAAAATAAAAAAATAAAAAATTAAAGTAAAAGTAAAAATAATAAAAATAAAAATAAAGATTAGGTTAAATTAATTAGTTAATATTGTAGGATAATAAAATTAAAATAAAATAAATAGAGTGATTAATTAAGTAAAATGTGTTATAATTAAAATAAGTCAAAAAAAATAAAAAATAAAAAAAAGGGAAGGCAAAAATTTCGGAGGAAATCAATAAAAGAACAAAACAAGGGGGCCAGCAGATGAAGAGGGAGAAAAGAAAATAGAAAGCAAGAGGAGAGACCTGGGAAGAAGCCAAACAACAAGAAAAAGATAGGAAAAATAGAAAACAAAGAAGGAAAGAAAAATAAAAGGAAAGCCAAGAAAACAAAGAGGAAAATAAAGGAAGAGCAAAACAAAGAGGGAAAACGGGGACCAAAAATGCAGGGGACCGAAAAAAACCGAAGAGAAAAAGAGAGGGGAGAAGGCGGAGGCAACGCCGGCCACCCACGGCGACGGACCGCCACACGCGCCCTTCCAGACAACCGAGGAGACCCAGACGAACCGGACGGTGGCCACTGATCGCCCCCCCTCGCCGACAAGAAGGAGATAAAAAAAGGTGGAGCCGCGAGTTTTCGACACGTTTTTCGACCAAACCGCGCTTCCTTCCAGTGCATGACCGGCGGAGGCGGACTCCTGGCGCCGCGATCTACTTCTGGTATCTTCCGGCGGCTCTGGTGAGGCAGCAGGTAAGTGGGTTATTTTTTTATTTTTATTTTATTTATTAATGTTAATATTATTTATATTATTATTATTAATAATAATTATTATTATTATTATTATTTGATATTATTATTTATATTACTATTATTATTGTGTAATTATTATTATTATTATTATTATTATTATTATTATTATTATTATTATTATTATTATTATTATTATTATTATTATGTGTTGTTGTTGTTATTATTATTATTATTATTTGGATTAATATTATTTTTATTGTTATTATTATTATTGTGGTGTGAATATTATTTTTATTATTGTTTTCATTGTTACTATTGTGTCGTGAACATTATTTTTACCGTTATTATTATTATCATTATTATTATTATTATTATTATTATTATTGTTAGTGATTGTTACAATTATGTCATTCGTGTTTTATATATATTAATTTGCTAATTCTATCAGTTTATTCTATTTCTACTGCATTAGATTAATTATTTTTTCAATTTATTTCATCTTATTATTTATTTATTTATTTATTTAATCACTTAGTTTAATTTAGTGTATTATTGACCAAAGTCATTTTTTATGTCACGACTGCAACCGTGAGGAGCATGCGGCGCGACTTCAGGCTAGGCGAAGCACGGTCAAGGTGAATAGTTTATGATTTATTTATTATTCGAAACATGTATTAATCATTGTTTTATTTTCTTTTATTTTCTTGAGATTTGTAATAATAAAGATTTTTCGACCGCACCTAAAAAAGAACCAACATACAAAATGTTTTCTACTAAAATTGGAAATTTATTAACATTAAAAGGATCAATATCCTAGGTTTTCCTGTAACACCCCAAAATAGCCCTAGAAGAATTATAAAATTTTATTCAGAAAAAAGATTAGATGTTGAGTGTGAGGGCTCTGTCGCGAGCGCGACAGTGTCGCGGGCGCAACAATATCGCGGGCGCGACAGAATGCGTCCCGTGAAGCCTAATTGAGTTGGGTTCTTAAGAAGAAGGTAAGTAGCATGATTTTAGCATTGGTCTTCTTCTTCTATTTAATTTCTGTTTTTGATTTAAAGTGAAATCCGTGGATTAAGTGCTCTCTTGGTTTGTTGTGCATGAAAGCTGTGGATAAGAGGCTAGTGAAGGGAAAGGAGAAGCTCGAAATCGATTAGAGAGAAGCGGTTAAGCCACCTAAGGTTGGGATCGAGTGTGACTTTATTATTCTTGCATGTGTTTACATGAAATATATTTGAATAGAGAGATGCTTGATGAGCTTTAATTAGCTCAACTGTTCTTTTAGAGCATATTTGTTAGATGTTCATTTTGATTGCTTACGGTGCTTATGATATGTGTATATATATTTATAAGTATGAGGATTGATCAATTGAGTGTGTGTGTGTTGATGATCAAGTTTGAGTCGGCAAATTCTGCTTATTTGTTATCTGACCTTTGCGTGATGTGTTTGTCATAAGTATAGCTATAGGCCTCTGAATTGAGTGATTCTTGATCCGATAGAACCATTACTTCAGTACTTATAAAAGTCTCAGAAATGATCTTGAGCAAAATCTTGATCTAAGACCCTGAAAATTGGCTAAAATTGTAGTGTCCCTATTTGAGTCTGGTTATTTGAACAGTATAGGTTTTTTAGATCATATCTTTTGTTATAGATGTCCAAACGACCTAAAATTTGTTCCATGTGAAAGATAACATCCTAGGGAACAATTTTTATGAAGACCACTTTGCCTAAAAATTAGGCCTAGAGGGTAGTTTGTGCGATGTAATTTTAGGGTAAAAAGCAGTCTCGTAAGGCACCAGAGGTGAGCTTCTGTCGCGATCGCGACACAGGTCGCGACCTCGCGACAGAAAAACTCATATAAAGCTTTTTCTTCTTCTTTTTGAGCCCCTGGTTGCCATGGGTCGACCCCTTACCCTTCCCCTTAGCTTATTATGCATGTTTAGGGTTAGCAAATGACTATAAAGTAGTTATCAACGGGGAAATGCACACGAGTGTGATTAAATTGGTAATTTAACTAATAAAGTAACAATGTATAATTGTATTAAGGATTGTAAATGGCATGATAAAAATGTATGAACCTATGAGTGTAAGTATATGATGATGTGATATAAGAATTTATGCATGGAATTTAAATGTTACATGCTTTTTAGTTGTTGAACATGATATGCCATGTGATATTGAATTATATGTAAATGAGGCTATGATATATGAGTTTATGAATGGAACCTATATGCTACATGCTTTGTGATGATTGAACATGACTTGTCGTGTGATATTGAATATGCATATGATTGAATCATGTTATAATGCTTGAGAGATGTAATGTACATGATATAGTGCATAGAGTCTTTATGTTAAGCCTGAGTGCCATAGCAGTGGATAGATAAGCATGCTTATAAAGGGATTACAAGTGCAGCTGCGTACATGTTCGGCCCCATTTGGGCCAAGCGGGTCGACCTCCGAGAATGGTCAATAAAGATACATGAAAATGTTTTGTGACTTTGGTCTACCGAAAATGTTTTTATTATAGAGCGTCCCGTATCCACAACTAAAGGAAATCAGGCTACGTCATGCTTTGAAGTGTAAAAGAGTCGTACAAGTATATGTTTACATGAATATGGGCGCATGAATATTGAGTATTTGAATAAATGCTATAGCATGTGAGAATACAAGTATATGTTACATGAATATGAACACATGACTAATGTGTATTTGAATAAATGATTTGTACAAGTGTGAAAGTTTATGCATGAGCTATTTAATTTTGTTATATGAGATGTGTGAGTTATTTGTGACTTCGTAAAGAAGTCCTTTGCAGTCTTTTTCATCCCCACTAAGCGTTATCGCTTAGCACGGATATTTGCTTCCGTGTAGGTTTACAGGTTCGGATCAGTGAGAGGACATCTGCGGGTCAAGGCCACTAGGAGTTTTATTATGATCTCTTTTTGTATAAGATATAAATAGATAGTGGTGATGTTTTGAGTAACATCATTATGTGATAAAAGAGTATAGTTGTTACATGTGAAGGTTTTGTAATATATGTACTGAAATGAATATGTAAAGTAAAACGACAATAGTTTTATAATATGTATAATATATATGTAATACATGTTGGGCCCTAGTGTGGTATTATTTTATTTTATTACTCTTAAATGGATGTGTATTATGCTATCGCTTCCGCTAGAGTATGTATATGTACACGTATATGTCCGCGTGGCACCCCAATATCCTTCCAGGAGGTATGGGAGTGTTACATTTCCACCCAAATAAAATGTCACTATAAAATTATTTTTATAAGCATACATGTGAGGACCAATGTCCTCACCCCAAATTGAATATCTCGTTTTATGCATGTTTGTTTATTTTCTGTTCATTTATAGTGTGGGTTGTATTCCGCCCCTAGTTTTTTTGTAAGTTATCACCTTTTCATCTTTATGCTTAATTTATCTTATTTACTGCTCTCCATTACATGATAATTTGCGCTTTAATTAACTGTATTGAAATGAATGAGAAAATAGAATGAAATTTTATCTCTAAACTCAATCATAATTTAATCAAGGTATGAATAAATGGAAAGTCCCGAACCTTCTCTGGTGCTAGGCTCAACAAGATTAGAGGACCATCTCAATGTTCTATTGGGGTGGGCTCTCCAAAATATCTCTTATTGCCCAAAATAGGCCCAATTTGCATGGTCTTAGCCTCCACGAGATTAGATGATCCTTCCAGCATTTTATTGGAAGGAGGTGTCCAAAATATCTTTGGCTTGCCCAAAATGGACGCATATGCATTATCTTAGGGTTCACGAGATTAGATGATCTTTTCAGTGTTCTATTGGAAGGAGGCGTCCAAAATATCTCTGAGAGCCCAAAATAGACACACATGCGCTGTCTTAGGCTCAGTGAGGCTAGATGACCTTTTCCAATGTTTTATTGGATAGCTACTCCAAAACACCTCCTTATTACCCAAAATAGACGCTCTTGTAATCTCGTACAAGTTCTATGAACTCCTATCGAATACGCTAAAAGTGGGTATTCAGGGCTTCCAGGGTTCGGCGCGCGTCATAGCATGCTTATCACACAATAACATTCATTAGCAAGCACTCTAAAACGAGTATGTTATCAACATATCTATATCATTTACATATATCACAACATGTACATAATCTCTAGTATTAACAATTATCATATACAACAAGTGATAACATATCACTACATCTCACTTACATTCATATACATATAAACATATCATTTCATCTCTTATACAGTCATAAACATACAAAAGCCTGAATTCACATCGATGGTGGATACAGGTACTCTAGATACTGACGGGCAGTATCAAACAATTGGTGACCGAAGTCTCAAATCTCTAGATACCAAAAGGTACCAAACTCTAGACACCCGTGGGTGCCACACTAGCAGCTGCAATTCTCTAACCCTTATAGGTATGCCTATCTATCCACTACTATGTACAACTCAGGCAATAAGCAAGGCTTAAAATATAAATTTACCTTAAACACATTCATAAACATTTAGTTGTTATTCATTTAAATCACATCACAATGTCTATAAATATGTTCCAAAACAAGCATGGCAAATCTTTATAATTCTAATAAAATTAAGATGAACATATAACATATTCAATTAATTTTACTTACAATTAGCTTACTATTCACACAGAACGTCTTTACACGGCGGTAAGGCCAGGTCATACCGCTGTGTAAACCAACACAATGCAAATTTATCAGTACAGAATCACTTTACACAGCAGGCAGAGAAAATCCATACCGTCATGTGAACTAATCTCTAATGTACTCTTCAATCCAGAATCGATTTACACGGTGGTCAGAACATGTCTTACCGCCGTGTAAACTGATGAACTCACAACTACAAAGTCCATAAGCACTTTACACGGCGGTCAGGACATTCTTACTGCCGTGTGAAGCCATAGACAGTTAAATCTCAATGCTTTTGGCACGCTTACACAGCGGTCAGGCTTGTCCTTACCGTCGTGTAGGAACACAGGCAAACATATTCCACTTGGCACATTTACACGATGGGCAGGAAACTCCATATTGCCGTGTCTAAAGACAACCAAAGCCACACTCTCAACAAACTCACATCATAACCAATAATAAACTCATAAAATCATACTTATAATCACTCAACAACTTCAATTTAACAAAAACATGACTCTATCTAACTCTAATATGGTCCCACAATCGAAAAACACATAAACACATACATAACCAATTAACTCCCAAACCTCAAAAAGAAGCTTGATCAACTCCTCTTGTAGCTCAGATCTTGTCTTTGCCTTTGTCTCTTCTCTTATCCTCAACTTCTTGCACAAAACCAATCAAAACACACTTAAACCATAAACCAATACAACTCAAAACCATAAACAAGAACAAGGTAGGAGAAGGAGATAACTTCAATTTCCAAACCCATACTTACCTTTCCAACTTATCACTTAACCTCTTCAAATCCAACTCAAAGCCCTTGAAGATCAAATAAAGAAGAAGAAGCAAGATGCTAAGAAATAAAGAAGAAGAAGGGAAATAAGAACTCATGCAGGAAGAAGAGAGAAAAAATCTGAATTAATCTCTCTCTCTCTCTCTTCCTTTATTTCTTTTATCTTCTTATTCATTTAATACTCCTAACAACACCTTCTCTTCTTCACTTCTCATTACAATATTCTTATTCATCATTCTTGAATCCTGTTATCTATCTCCAAGGTATGAAATAGATTTTGTTGTGTTTGTCTAAGAGGACAGTCCACCAATAGGCCAGGAGAGTCGTTTAGTTTGGATAGTCATAAGTGACCTATTCAACTGGTTTGTTTCATGCCTCGGGGTACTTGTCAAAAATCCACTTAGTCCTTGGTAAACTCCCATTTACTCACTCATCTTAATTTTTTCTTATAATAACTTAAATCTCTTTTCAATTATCTCCTTACTTATCCCATAAACTTATACTTATATAATTACTCTTGTACCCTTATATTGCAATTAACACTACAAATCCTTTTAGGGTATACTTTGGGTCCTTCTATTAAACACTTGCCCACAAACTCGGTCACATCATGCCTCATACCTGGCCACCAATAAAAAGCTTTCAAATCCTGGTACATCTCGTTACCGCTAGGATGCATCGCATAGCTACTGTGATGAGCTTCAGTAAGGATGCTTTTCTTCAGTTCCTCCTAATTTGGGACACATAGTGTAATGGCCCCGATACCTAACTAGTCGGGAATAGTATTTCCCGATAGTGAATAGTGACATCGGGGATAGGCTCCTGAAAATCGAAAATAAGAAAAGTAGCAGTTTCGGTGTGAATAGTAATTAGGTTGACTGAAAATTTGACCGGACCGTAGAGGATGCTATGGACCTCAGAAAAATGATCTAAAAATATAGACATGCTTGTAGTAATGATTAGAATCATATTGTAATGAAAAATTAATTTTTGGTGACACTGAAAAATTGGATTATCGGACTGGTAAATAATTATCGGATCGAGAAATGATTTTCGATTGACCCCAAAATATTATTGGAGTCTAATAAATATGTGTTGAGAATTACGGAGTCATTTTTATGAGGAATTAACCTTAGAAAATAAGAAAAAAATATGATTTTGGTTTGAACAGTACTCGGTTTGACTGAGGCTTTAAAAATAGCAATCGATATCCAAAATTGATGAAAATTTCCAGATAGTCTTTAAATGATATGTAAAATTTTTTTGTAGTAAAAAGAGAATTTTTCAAGGTCATTGAAAATTTATTGATCGGGCTGTTTTGATTTAACTGGACCCGAAATGGACTCTGATTGAGGTGAAATTTTGTGTATACCCTAGTTTTTATATGATATGAATTATGTAATCAAATTTGGAATGATTTGGAATTGAGAATTGTGAAAACCATATAAAAATTATCATATAGGTTTAAATGGCTTTTTGGTCTTAATAGGTTGGACAATTAGTTGAACCAATTTAAGTCCACTATAAAAGCCATTAAATTGGCAGTTGGGGGATTGAGTAACCCTTACCTTTCTGCCTTTTTCTCCCTTCTCTCCTCTTGTTGGCCGAATGCTCCCTTGCTCCCATTTCTTTCAATTTTTCTTTATGTTTTGCTTTAGTTCTCTCTAGATTCAAGCATTCTAAATGTAATTTAGCCCCTCTTTAAGATAATAGAAACCTCTAGTATCTATTTAGTGGATTAAAAGCAAGGGAAAGTGAGGATCAAAGGTTATGTCTCAAATTGGAGGTAAGAGATTTAGGTTGATTTAATTTATTTTAATGGTTTCTATGAGTACTCTAGGATTTCTAGAGTATGTTTATAAGATTATATGTGATAAAAGAAGAAAATTGATGAATGTTTGTTTGTGTTGAAATTTTAGCCATGATGAGGAATTCAAGGGGAAATGGTTTTTCAAGGGCTAAAGGCAAGGATTAAGGAGCTTGTGAAGGCTATAGCATGGATATAAGGTTTGTGATTACCTAATCCGTGAATTTTCTTTAAAAAATTAGGGTTTTATATTATGTTTATATGATGAGTATGTGTGATTTGCATGTATAATTGAAAATGAGGTGATAATTGGGCTTAGGGAGGGTAACTAAGCTAATTAGAGTGATTATTTTGAAAGAAAACCAATGGCAAGTGTTGGTCATAGTAAAACATAATGGTATACTTAGGTATATTTGAGGTATACCTAGCGTTTAAATGAAATTAAATGGTATATACATATGAATTGGAGCTTAAATTAGTGAGATAAGTAATATGTGCATGGAAACTAAAATGTTAAAGAAAAATCCTATAATGGTCGAATGGCTTAAGTAGAATAATATGATAGATTAAATGATATACATGTGATATGAGATGTGAATTGAATAAATGAATGACTTAGAAGTGAGGAGGGTTAAATAAAAAGAAATACATGAGAATGAAATGAGTGACTTAAGTGAAAATTATGCTAAATGTAAGCTTAATCGAATATAAGCTTATAAACATGATTAAGAGTCTTTAAAATGATAATTGAAATGCTTAAATGAAATTAAAAAAAATGTAAAGTAAAGTGCCTCCTTGGCCGAATGAACCCTTATTGCATACTAAGGTATAAATGGTGCATAATTGACATTTAATGGCTAAAATGAAATTTGACATAAAAAGAAGTGTCCATAGATTTATTTGAAATTTATGCAGTACATATGAATATTTTTGAGAATATTTTCCCAATATGTCCATAGTGGAAAATATTGATAAATATTAAAATAATTGAAATTGTAATGATATGGAATGAATTTGTAGCTATTGAATAGCTTCCGTATACTTATTTTGTGAAATAAGTATATGATGAGAATTGTGCCTAAGAATAGTGATCGATTAGGGTATTGAAATGATAATGAAGTGAAAGTAATAAAAATGAAGTGACTGAAATGAAAATGAATTGATAAGTCATACGTAATATGTTATATGAAAAATGAAAGTGTTAAAAGAATGAAAAGTGGATTTAAAAGTCTTTTGAAAAGTACTTCCCTTAGTAGTGTCTAGCGATTTAATCTAGTTTAGGATATGTTTGGCTAGCCATAGGACCTCCATACCGTGGTGCAAGTTATGGCGACTTGCTTGACTATGGCAGATTCGCGATGGTCTCCCATAGCCCTCTATTATATGTTAAATGTTACATGTCATACGTTCAGTGTAAGTTTTGGGGTGGTCCTTTGGGATCATTCTCTAGTGCAATGTAGTGGGACTTTGGGGCCCACGTCCCGTATATCCAGTTTGCAGTTTTTTTTACCGGGATTATACTAGGGGCATGATTGTAAAACGATTTGAAAAAGGAAAAAGTAATATGATAGAAAGTAAAACGGCACAATGTAACATGTAAAAGATATAAAATATAAAAGCCAAATATGTAAAAGTGTAATATGTAAAAGCATAATGTATAAAAAGCCTAAGTACAAAAGGACAGAATTATATAATGATACGATTCTGTCAAAAGTAAAATGACATAAGTAAAATGACTTGAAAGTGTGAGAAGTAACATGAAAATGAAAAGTTATATGAGAAATTGACCTAAATGAAAGAAAATAAAAGTTTGGGGTAGAAATGGTAATTTACCCAAATTATAAGTTAAAAGGGTATTAATGATGAAAATGACCTGAAAATGTAAAAAGTGGGGGGAGCATGGACCGGTTAACTGGTCCATGAGCCCCAAAAAAAGCCAGTCCATTAATATCGGTTTTTGCAAAATACTAACCATTAACCAGTCCGTTACTATCGGTTAACCAGTTCATCGGTTTCGGATTTTCGGATCGGTTACCCAATATTTTTCTGTTAACCACTACAATTATAAAATGTATTTATAAATAAAATTAAAATATTCAAGGTACTTAAAAATTAAATTTTTTTACTATAATATAGCATTATTGTTGTTAAAATAAAAATATTTGGTGGATATAAGTAAATTTATTTTTAAAAATTAATGTTTAATAAGTAAATAAATTAACCGGTTTATAATCACTTTTAATTAGATAAATTGTTATACTTACTACAATTAAAAAAACTTAAAAACTTCAAAATAATTAGTATAATGATAAAAAAGAACATAATCACCTTTAATTAGGATAAATTGTTATATAATTTTTTGAATATATTCTGATTTTTATTATTGAAAATTTGATAAATCAAGAAATAATAAAAAATAATAAATATGGACATATTGAACAATTAATAAATTAACTAAAAATTCGGTTTCGGTTCGATTAACCGTTCAAATGAGTCAAAATCATTAACCAGTCCATTAATATCGATTTTTTCAAAACATTAACCATTAACCAGTCCATTACAATTGGTTAACCAGTCCATTGGTTCGGTTTCGGATTTTTTTTCGGTTAACCGAGTCCATCGATTTTTTTGCTCACCCCTAGTAAAAAGTATAGTGAAAATGAGAAATAAAGTGAAACATAACTCATATGAAAGAAAATAAAAGTTTAAAGATTAAAATATAATTTACCGAAAAAATAATTAGTTGTGAAACTAATTGGTAAATTATAAGCTAAGAAGTGATAAAATTTGAAAATGTAGTGAATAAATGACAAAATTATAATTAAACATTAAAGGAAGGACCAAATTGTAATTTGCTAAAAGTTCAGGGGCAAAATTGCAATTATATGTGAAAGTGCATTAATAAGTAATATATAAGTGAAATATGAAATTAAAATGACAAATATGTCAAGAATTCAAATTTTAAGGACTAAAATGTAATTTGCCATCAAAATGCTAAAATAAGGACTAATATGTAATTTGTAAGCCAAATAGTGATTTAAAATGAAAAGGAAGATGAACTAGTGGCAATTCCGTAAATAAAGTCAAAAGAAGGGCAAAAATGTAATTTGTCCTGAAATTGATAAAATAGGGACTAAATGGTATTTTGTATATGAAATTATAGGTTAAATGAATAATATGATAAAATGAATGATTAAATGAGTTAATATGAACTAATATGTAAAATGAACATGAACATGACAAAGTGAGGACTAAACTAAAATTTTACATGTCTAATGAGTGGGTAAGTGTAAAAAGAATAGTCTTACTGTGAAAAGGGTAAGATATGGAAATATATGATTAAATGTATAAAGTGATAGTCAAATAAGGATTAAAATAAGAGTTTAAGGATTAAAATGATAGTCTGAGGACTAAAGGGTAATTAGTATGCTAATTAAGTAAATAAAGGTGAGAAATTTTACTTAATGGCCTGTTTATAACTAAATGGAGACTGAGTGGCAGAATGGTAATTTTGTTAAATGAAAGAGTAATATGATAAGCTTTGAATAAGTTAGGGGCTAAATTATAAATAGCTCATAATAAGGTTAAATGAAAGATCGTAGTGTAATATGACACTAAGTGAGTAATTTAAATATAACTAGAGAAAGTAATTAAGTAGAGTGCATTTTATGCATATTTGTGTGCATAAGTTTGAAATGGAAATTATTAGATTCGTAATCACCACTAAGCATATTTAATGCTCAGCATGTAGTTTATTTGACTGCTTGTAGGTACCAAGTGGAGCGTTTGTGGAGCAGACGTCCCATCAGCTTTGAGATCGGATGGGACTTCTGAATTGAGGATAAGCATAGTATCTGTATAGTTATTAGAATGTATGTAAACATTTTGTATTATTGGAATAGTTATACATAAAGATGAATGTTATTGTATTAATGAGTTTATATAGATTGAATTGGAATGGATATTAAGTTGTGACTGTTGTGCCCCTGAGTTGGGCTGTGTTGATGTTGAATTGTAGGTTTTGAGTAGTTAATATTATAGATATTATGCTACCCATTTTTGATCAAATAAATAGTATTAGTGGCATGTATATGTGTAATGGTTAGTATTGATTTTGTATTGTGTGATATGGACATGTTAAATATTATAGAATATTACTGAATGGCATGATATGTTAAATGAAATGTCTGGACTGGATTAAATAATGTTATAAGTTAATAAGAAAAAGATTGTTAGCGATCAAGAGTAATAAAGAGATAAATGATAGTTTATAAGAAAAGAAACGAAAAAAAATTTCATCGCATTTGTTATAAGCATCGATTAGACAATAGTAGAGTGACACCCGATATCCGTACAAATTGCGGGTATGGGGTGTCACACATAGTCGTTTCTTATGGTAGAGGCTACCATCATGTAACACCCCCATACCCCGAGTAAGGAATATCGGGGCGCTATGCGGACACTTACGTATACATGTACATGCATTAGCGGAAGTGATAGCATAAACACATCCATTTAAAAGTAATTAAATACTACACTAGGCCCAACATGCATTTCATATTAACTACATATACATTTACATGTTCATATTACATCTGTTTCCATTTAGCTTTACATATACATTTACATGTGATTTTTCTACTTATATTACATAATGATGTTACTCAAAATGTAAAAACTCTATCTCTAACTTATACAAAAAGGAGATCAAAATAAAACTCCTAGTGGCCTTGACCTGCAGATGTCCACTCACTGATCCGAACCTGTAATCTACACGGAAATAAACATCCGTGCTAAGCGATAACGCTTAGTGGGGATGAAAATAATGCAGAGGACTTCTTTACGAAGTCACAAATAAATCACACAATCATATATCTCAAGCATATAGCTCTTATACATATACAGGTTGCATGCTCAGTTATCAAATACTATGAACTCACGTGCATATATCATGTACTCTTTTACTTATTCATGTACACTACAACTTGTACATATCATTTATTCAAATATACGCTATCATGTAACCAAATTCATGTCACTACACTCATGTAATCATGTACTTGTATACAGAACTGTAATGTACTTAAACATTACTTTCATGTACTATGGCTTCATTCGAAGCAACACTATAATCATCTCAAGTTCACTGCACAACATTTAACAAAACAAGCCTGAGTTCCTCTCATGGTGGATACGGGACGCTCTATAAAAAAACATTTTCGATAGACCGAAGTCACAAAACATTTTCATCTATCTCTATTAATGACCGTTCTCAGAGGTCGACCCGCTTCGCCCAAACGGGGCGGAACATAGGCAGCTGCACTCGATAATCCCTTTATAAGCATGCTTATCTATCCACTATAACGGTAATCAGGCTCAATACCAACTCACACACTATACACAGACATCAACTCATCAACTTCAAATGCATTTAGTTCATATATCGTTTTTATTAATCATGTTCAACAACTAAAAGCATGTAATATTTAAATTCCATGCATGCACTCTTATATAACATCATCATATACATGTATTTACATCGCATGGCATATCATGGTCGACACTAACTCTTATGCCGTAGCATTGACTACACAAATAACTGAGCCTATAATCATTTAATAATCTAAACATGCATAATATAGACCACGAAAACATTCTGGGGTCCTACGGGTTCATTCCGGGGAGTAAAACATCTAAAACTATGCAATTTAGTTGAAGGGAAAGGTGGGGAATTGATTCATGTCAACCATGGCCTCTAAATCAAGAGGAAAATCACTCTTATAACCCTCTCGGTCGCGCTCGCGACAGAAGGCTCCGTCAGGAACCTCCACAAGACTGTTTTTTACTTCAAACTTGTATCGTCTAAACCGACCTCTAAACGTCATTTTTAGGAAAAGTGGTCTTCTTAACAATTGTTCCCCTACGTCTTATATTTGGGACAAGTTTCAGGTCATTTGGACATCTATAGAGAAAGATATTATCAAAATAACCTATACTGTTCAAATAACCCGACCCAAACAGGGACCCTACGGTTTTAGCATATTTTCAGGGTCTTAGAGCAAGAATTTGCTCAAGGTCATTTCTGTGACTTTTATAGGTACAGAAGTTCTGATTCCATTGGATTAAGAATCACTCCATTCAGAGGTCTATAACTATAATTATGACAAAAACACTTCACAGACGTCATATGACAAATAAACAGAATTTACCAAATCAAACTTCATCATCAACCCACACATATATCATGAAAACACTGCAAGCAATCAAAATGAACATCTTGAGCTAATTAAAGCTCATCAAACATCTCTCTATTCAAACATGTTTCTACTCAATCATTTTTCATGTGAACACATACAAAAATAATAAAACCACACTCGATCCCTACCTCTGAATAGCTTAATCTTGTGCTCTCTACTCAGCTCCAATCTTTTCTTCTCTTTATGCAATCTCTTGTTCTTAGTTTCCACAAAATCATATAGAAATACTTAAGTTAAACCTCTTCTTACTTTGAATCATAAACAAAAAGAAAAAGGAGGTCAGATCGGAAAACTAATCAAGCTTACCTTCTTTTACTCTTCAAACCAATCCAAGGGGCTCTCTCTCAAGAACAAATCAAATGAAGAAGAAAATAACAAAGAGAAGAGTAAGGAAGGGAGAACGGCTGACCAAAGAAAAGAAAGAAAGAAGAACAAATGGCCAAAGTGAGAAACCCACGTGAAAAAGGGAACAAATTTGGGCAAATGTTCAATGTTGGTCAATGTTAATCCCACAATTAATTTCCCACCTTCCATAATTAATACATATACATCTCCCTTAATTTCTTATTTCCTTTTTAATTCATATATATATCTCTCTTGCCACATGTCATCCTCCTACAACACCACTTATCATGCTCCTACGCCGCCACGTGTCACTCTCCTACGGTGCCACGTGTCCAATACACATCTCAATGTCTCTTAACACCCACTTATGCACACATCTCACTAGGGGGTTCTGTCGCGCTCGCGACAGAACGCTCACGCCCACACCAAGCAGCTGAAGTTCGAAAACCGCTGGAGGGCTCTGTCGCGCCCGCGACACTTGTCGCGCTCGCGACAGAACTCTCGCACATAAAATTACCTTTTTCGAACCAAAAACTCTGTAATTCTTCTAGGGCCATTTTGGGGTGTGACAAATCTCTCCCCCTTAAGAAATTTCGTCCTCGAAATTTCCCTGCTAATCACTTACACAAGTAAATCTTTAAACAATCTCCAAATTGCTATCACATATACCATATAGTTATCAAATCGAACACACTTTACACTTTCCTTAATGCACTGCACTCTAATCCATATACTTCTTCTAAGCACCAGTCACTCGATGTATATCCCGTCAGCTTTTCTCAATGAAACGCATACAATGATGCTTTTTTCACATACAAATGAGGGATGCGGATGAAATGGCTATGTAATGATTTATGTATGCGAGATAGGGGTGTGCATCACCCGACCCGACCCGACCCGACCCGAGGGCCCCGAACCGAACATGTAAATCGGGTAGGGTTGTTTGGTTTATACGGGTCGGGTCGGGTGTGAAAAATAGGGACTGTTCGGGTCGGGTCGGGTTAAATCTGACTAAACCCGACCCGACCGAAATAAAGAGAGTTTATAATAAAAAAACAAAACCCAACTTAACTTCAGTTCTTGTTTTCCATTTTCCCCGATTTCCCTTATCTCAAAATCCCTAAAATCCCAAATCTCTTCTGCCCTTGCGCCGCCGCCGCCGCCGCCTAGCGCCACCGAATCACTCACCACCGGTCGCTGTCGCCGTCGCATCTCTCCATCACCTAGCGCCACCAGAGGTAAGCATCGTCTCTCCTCTTCTTGCCATTTTTCGTATTTCACATGCTGTGGAGCTTGCTTAACTCTGTATAAATTCTTAACTCTGTGGATTTTTCTCTTTTCCTTGAAATGAAAATCTAAGGAATATATCTGTAATTTAGTCTTTGATTTTACGTGGGGAAGCAGAACTGATGTTGGTTTTCAAGGTAAACAAACTTTGCACTTTTATAAAACTAAATTCTTAACCGTTGGCTTTTGTTGATGTATTATTCTCTACTAACTTTAAGCTTTTCCTCAATCTAAGGAATATATATGTAATTTAGTCTTTGTTTGTTTGTTATTTGTTAAGAATAAAATTAGAAGTATCTTTAATTGGACCTCTAGTGGCTTAAGATTTGAATGGTTTTCTCCTGGTGTTTTGCTGCTCTGTTAATTGGGGAGAGATATTTTGCTAATTCTCCATGCCGGCTGGGTTTTTGTGGCTCTCTGCAGATTTTATAATATATAATTAGGTTGTTGGTGAAAAAATTGAAGACTGAAGAATGGTTACTTCAATGGATTTTGATGTTTATTATTATTAATTATTATGTAATGTAAGTTTTAAAATTTTTATAATTTTTAGTTTATTGTAATTTTTATGTGTTTTATGATGGGGGAATGTTATATTAGTTTAATAGGATTTTAAATTTTATGTTATTTAATGTAATTTTGATGTTATTTAACTTTATTTTTTATTTTATATGTTTTATGATGGTGGAATGTTATTTTAGTTTAATAAGATTTTAGATTTTATGTTATTTAATGTAATTTTGATGTTAATTAACTTTAATTATATTTTATTCTATTTTATATATATATATATATATAATTTTCGGGTTTTTCGGGTTATTAGGGTCGGGGCCCGACAAATCTCGGGTTGGTCGGTTCGGGCCCCTACTCTTAAACAAGGTCGGGTCGGGGGGGGGGGGATTTGGTGACTTCCTCGGGTTTCGGGTTGTTCGGGTTCGGGTCGGGTTGACCCGAACCCGACCGTTGCACAGCCCTAATGCGAGATGATGCGAAAATGCAATGTAAGCTACTATAATGCACTTTTCCCATCCCCATGTTTCACAATGCTCATGTCAAATGATTTCAAGAAGATAGCTGACAGGAATACAGAGTGTCACCTCGAACTCTTACCAATTCACATCTGCCGCTGCCTCGTCTATGCTCTCACGCGAGTCGAACTCCGTCTATACTTTACACAAACGACATCTGCATTAGGCCACAACTCTAGACAAACTATGACATTAACCTATACTCTACACCTTCTAGTCCCGAACCAATTACCCTAGAACTCTGATACCACTAAATGTAACACCCCCATACCCCCGGTAAGGAATATCGGGGCGCTACGCGGACACTTACGTATACATGTACATGCATTAGCGGAAGCGATAGCATAAACACATCCATTTAAAAGTAATTAAATACTACACTAGGTCCAACATGCATTTCATATTAACTACATATACATTTACATGTTCATATTACATCTGTTTCCATTTAGCTTTACATATACATTTTCATGTGATTTTTCTACTTATATTACATAATGATGTTACTCAAAATGTAAAAACTCTATCTCTAACTTATACAAAAAGGAGATCAAAATAAAACTCCTAGTGGCCTTGACCTGCAGATGTCCACTCACTGATCCGAACCTGTAACCTACACGGAAATAAACATCCGTGCTAAGCGATAACGCTTAGTGGGGATGAAAATAATGCAGATGACTTCTTTACGAAGTCACAAATAAATCACACAATCATATATCTCATGCATATAGCTCTTATACATATACAGGTTGCATGCTCAGTTATCAAATACTATGAACTCACGTGCATATATCATGTACTCTTTTACTTATTCATGTACACTACAACTTGTACATATCATTTATTCAAATATACGCTATCATGTAACCAAATTCATGTCACTACACTCATGTAATCATGTACTTGTATACAGAACTGTAATGTACTTAAACATTACTTTCATGTACTATGGCTTCATTCGAAGCAACACTATAATCATCTCAAGTTCACTGCACAACATTTAACAAAACAAGCCTGAGTTCCTCTCATGGTGGATACAGGACGCTCTATAAAAAAATATTTTCGATAGACCGAAGTCACAAAACATTTTCATCTATCTCTATTAATGACCGTTCTCAGAGGTCGACCCGCTTCGCCCAAACGGGGCGGAACATAGGCAGCTGCACTCGATAATCCCTTTATAAGCATGCTTATCTATCCACTATAATGGTAATCAGGCTCAATACCAACTCACACACTATACACAGACATCAACTCATCAACTTCAAATGCATTTAGTTGATATATCATTTTTATTAATCATGTTCAAAAACTAAAAGCATGTAATATTTAAATTCCATGCATGCACTCTTATATAACATCATCATATACATGTATTTACATCGCATGGCATATCATGGTCGACACTAACTCTTATGCCGTAGCATTGACTACACAAATAACTGAGCCTATAATCATTTAATAATCTAAACATGCATAATATAGACCACGAAAACATTCCGGGGTCCTACGGGTTCATTCCGGGGAGTAAAACATCTAAAACTATGCAATTTAGTTGAAGGGAAAGGTGGGGAATTGATTAATGTCAACCATGGCCTCTAAATAAAGAGGAAAATCACTCTTATAACCCTCTCGGTCGCGCTCGCGACCACTGTCGCGCTCGCGACAGAAGGCTCCGTCAGGAACCTCCACAAGACTGTTTTTTACTTCAAACTTGTATCATCTAAACCGACCTCTAAACGTCATGTTTAGGAAAAGTGTTCTTCTTAAAAATTGTTTCCCTACGTCTTATCTTTCAAATGGGACAAGTTTCAGGTCATTTGGACATCTATAGGGAAAGATATTATCAAAATAACCTATACTGTTCAAATAACCCGACCCAAACAGGGACCCTACGGTTTTAGCACATTTTCAGGGTCTTAGAGCAAGAATTTGCTCAAGGTCATTTCTGTGACTTTTATAGGTACAGAAGCTTGGATTCCATTGGATCAAGATTCACTCCATTCAGAGGTCTATAACTATACTTATGACAAAAACACTTCACAGACGTCATATGACAAATAAACAGAATTTACCAAATCAAACTTCATCATCAACCCACACATATATCATGAAAACACTGCAAGCAATCAAAATGAACATCTTGAGCTAATTAAAGCTCATCAAACATCTCTCTATTCAAACATGTTTCTACTCAATCATTTTTCATGTGAACACATACAAAAATAATAAAACCACACTCGATCCCTACCTCTGAATAGCTTAATCTTGTGCTCTCTACTCAGCTCCAATCTTTTCTTCTCTTTATGCAATCTCTTGTTCTTAGCTTCCACAAAATCATATAGAAATACTTAAGTTAAACCTCTTCTTACTTTGAATCATAAACAAAAAGAAAAAGGAGGTCAGATCGGAAAACTAATCAAGCTTACCTTCTTTTACTCTTCAAACCAATCCAAGGGGCTCTCTCTCAATAACAAATCAAATGAAGAAGAAAATAACAAAGAGAAGAGCAAGGAAGGGAGAACGGCTGACCAAAGAAAAGAAAGAAAGAAGAACAAATGGCCAAAGTGAGAAACCCACGTGAAAAAGGGAACAAATTTGGGCAAATGTTCAATGTTGGTCAATGTTAATCCCACAATTAATTTCCCACCTTCCATAATTAATACATATACATCTCCCTTAATTTCTTATTTCCTTTTTAATTCATATATATATCTCTCTTGCCACATGTCATCCTCCTACAACACCACTTATCATGCTCCTACGCCGCCACGTGTCACTCTCCTACGGTGCCACGTGTCCAATACACATCTCAAGGTCTCTTAACACCCACTTATGCACACATCTCACTAGGGGGTTCTGTCGCGCTCGCGACGGAACGCTCACGCCCACACCAAGCAGCTGAAGTTCGAAAACCGCTGGAGGGCTCTGTCGCGCCCGCGACACTTGTCGCGCTCGCGACAGAACTCTCGCACATAAAATTACCTTTTTCGAACCAAAAACTCTGTAATTCTTCTAGGGCCATTTTGGGGTGTGACAAATCTCTCCCCCTTAAGAAATTTCGTCCTCGAAATTTCCCCGCTAATCACTTACACAAGTAAATCTTTAAACAATCTCCAAATTTCTATCACATATACCATATAGTTATCAAATCGAACACACTTTACACTTTCCTTAATGCACTGCACTCTAATCCATATACTTCTTCTAAGCACCAGTCACTCGATGTATATCCCGTCAGATTTTCTCAATAAAACGCATACAATGATGCTTTTTCACATACAAATGAGGGATGCGGATGAAATGGCTATGTAATGATTTATGTATGCGAGATGATGCGAAAATGCAATGTAAGCTACTATAATGCACTTTTCCCATCCCCATGTTTCACAATGCTCATGTCAAATGATTTTAAGAAGATAGCTGACAGGAATACAGAGTGTCACCTCGAACTCTTACCAATTCACATCTGCCGCTGCCTCGTCTATGCTCTCACGCGAGTCGAACTCCGTCTATACTTTACAAAAACGACATCTGCATTAGGCCACAACTCTAGACAAACTATGACATTTACCTATACTCTACACCTTCTAGTCCCGAACCAATTAACCTAGAGCTCTGATACCACTAAATGTAACACCCCCATACCCCCGGTAAGGAATATCGGGGCGCTACGCGGACACTTACGTATACATGTACATGCATTAGCGGAAGCGATAGCATAAACACATCCATTTAAAAGTAATTAAATACTACACTAGGCCCAACATGCATTTCATATTAACTACATATACATTTACATGTTCATATTACATCTGTTTCCATTTAGCTTTACATATACATTTACATGTGATTTTTCTACTTATATTACATAATGATGTTACTCAAAATGTAAAAACTCTATCTCTAACTTATACAAAAAGGAGATCAAAATAAAACTCCTAGTGGCCTTGACCTGCAGATGTCCACTCACTGATCCGAACCTATAACCTACACGGAAATAAACATCCGTGCTAAGCGATAACGCTTAGTGGGGATGAAAATAATGCAGAGGACTTCTTTACGAAGTCACAAATAAATCACACAATCATATATCTCATGCATATAGCTCTTATACATATACAGGTTGCATGCTCAGTTAGCAAATACTATGAACTCACGTGCATATATCATGTACTCTTTTACTTATTCATGTACACTACAACTTGTACATATCATTTATTCAAATATACGCTATCATGTAACCAAATTCATGTCACTACACTCATGTAATCATGTACTTGTATACAGAACTGTAATGTATTTAAACATTACTTTCATGTACTATGGCTTCATTCGAAGCAACACTATAATCATCTCAAGTTCACTGCACAACATTTAACAAAACAAGCCTGAGTTCCTCTCATGGTGGATACCGGACGCTCTATAAAAAAACATTTTCGATAGACCGAAGTCACAAAACATTTTCATCTATCTCTATTAATGACCGTTCTCAGAGGTCGACCCGCTTCGCCCAAACGGGGCGGAACATAGGCAGCTGCACTCGATAATCCCTTTATAAGCATGCTTATCTATCCACTATAACGGTAATCAGGCTCAATACCAACTCACACACTATACACAGACATCAACTCATCAACTTCAAATGCATTTAGTTCATATATCGTTTTTATTAATCATGTTCAACAACTAAAAGCATGTAATATTTAAATTCCATGCATGCACTCTTATATAACATCATCATATACATGTATTTATATCGCATGGCATATCATGGTCGACACTAACTCTTATGCCGTAGCATTGACTACACAAATAACTGAGCCTATAATCATTTAATAATCTAAACATGCATAATATAGACCACGAAAACATTCCGGGGTCCTACGGGTTCATTCCGGGGAGTAAAACATCTAAAACTATGCAATTTAGTTGAAGGGAAAGGTGGGGAATTGATTCATGTCAACCATGGCCTCTAAATCAAGAGGAAAATCACTCTTATAACCCTCTCGGTCGCGCTCACGACAGAAGGCTCCGTCAGGAACCTCCACAAGACTGTTTTTTACTTCAAACTTGTATCGTCTAAACCGACCTCTAAACGTCATTTTTAGGAAAAGTGTTCTTCTTAAAAATTGTTCCCCTACGTCTTATATTTCAAATGGGACAAGTTTCAGGTCATTTGGACATCTTTAGAGAAAGATATTATCAAAATAACCTATACTGTTCAAATAACCCGACCCAAACAGGGACCCTACGGTTTTAGCACATTTGTAGGGTCTTAGAGCAAGAATTTGCTCAAGGTCATTTATGTGACTTTTATAGGTACAGAAGTTATGATTCCATTGGATCAAGAATCACGCCATTCAGAGGTCTATAACTATACTTATGACAAAAACACTTCACAGACGTCATATGACAAATAAACAGAATTTACCAAATCAAACTTCATCATCAACCCACACATATATCATGAAAACACTGCAAGCAATCAAAATGAACATCTTGAGCTAATTAAAGTTCATCAAACATCTCTCTATTCAAACATGTTTCAACTCAATCATTTTTCATGTGAACACATACAAAAATAATAAAACCACACTCGATCCCTACCTCTGAATAGCTTAATCTTGTGCTCTCTACTCAGCTCCAATCTTTTCTTCTCTTTATGCAATCTCTTGTTCTTAGCTTCCACAAAATCATATAGAAATACTTAAGTTAAACCTCTTCTTACTTTGAATCATAAACAAAAAGAAAAAGGAGGTCAGATCGGAAAACTAATCAAGCTTACCTTCTTTTACTCTTCAAACCAATCCAAGGGGCTCTCTCTCAAGAACAAATCAAATGAAGAAGAAAATAACAAAGAAAAGAGCAAGGAAGGGAGAACGGCTGACCAAAGAAAAGAAAGAAAGAAGAACAAATGGCCAAAGTGAGAAACCCACGTGAAAAAGGGAACAAATTTGGGCAAATGGTCAATGTTGGTCAATGTTAATCCCACAATTAATTTCCCACCTTCCATAATTAATACATATACATCTCCCTTAATTTCTTATTTCCTTTTTAATTCATATATATATCTCTCTTGCCACATGTCATCCTCCTACAACACCACTTATCATGCTCCTACGCCGCCACGTGTCACTCTCCTACGGTGCCACATGTCCAATACACATCTCAAGGTCTCTTAACACCCACTTATGCACACATCTCACTAGGGGGTTCTATCGCGCTCGCGACGCTTGTCGCGCTCGCGATAGAACGCTCACGCCCACACCAAGCAGCTGAAGTTTGAAAACCGCTGGAGGGCTCTGTCGCGCCCGCGACACTTGTCGCGCTCGCGACAGAACTCTCGCACATAAAATTACCTTTTTCGAACCAAAAACTCTGTAATTCTTCTAGGGCCATTTTGGGGTGTGACACATCATCACTCAGAGAATAATCCATACTGTTCAGAAACCATTGCCATGTTTCTTTTGAATCAATCTCCACTATAGTAACTACCAAATGATAAATCTGGTCATTTCCATCATATGCTATTGCTGCCAACTGCTGCCCTTGTGCATCACCCTTCAAATGACAACCATCTAGCACAATCATTGGCCTCGGACCACTTGTAACAACCCAAAAAGGGTTTAGTCGGAATT
Source organism: Excoecaria cochinchinensis (assembly GCA_947683425.1). Classification (NCBI taxonomy): domain Eukaryota; kingdom Viridiplantae; phylum Streptophyta; class Magnoliopsida; order Malpighiales; family Euphorbiaceae; genus Excoecaria; species Excoecaria cochinchinensis. The sequence continues at coordinate 23,295,633 of CANTUQ010000146.1, forward strand.
TACGTATTTAATTGGAGGAATTGGGGTCTTAATTGTAAGCTTAATTAAAGTTTAATGGGAAGAATTTATTTAAGTGAGTGATGAGTAATTTGCCAAGGACCAAGTGGAGAAAAGTCAAGATAAGTGTTTAGGTGGTCCAATAGGGGCTTGACATGTGGATGGGTAGTTGAGAGCATTAATGAGGATTTGAAAGAGAGAAGTGAGAGGGAGAGCAGATTTACTTGCTTCCCGTGGAAGCCATTCCTCATTTCTGCTCTTTTCCGTTTCCTCTCTCACCTCTCCTCTCCCAAATTTCTGCTCTCAACCTTCCCTTGTGTGATTCTCCAAGTTGGTTGAATTTTAAGAGGTTAAGAGCTGGATTCAAGAAGGTAAGTGCTTGGATTTATGATTTGGGAGTTATTCTTTCCTCTTTATTCTCTGTTTTTGGGTTGAGAGCATTAATGAAGGATTTCGGGGGCATGTTTCAAATGTGGAAGTAATAAGCACCAGGTGGCCAACTGTCCGGAAAGAAGAGAGGTAAAGGATTAACCCGAGGGTAGCGCATTCGCATTGCTCCAGCCCAATGCATCCGATTCCTCTGGAATCACAATGTGATTTGAATCCTTACTGGATTCCCAAATGCGAAATTATGTTGATATTTTGTACCTTAGGGTACCAATGCGAATGTGAGGTGTCCACATATACCAATGTGATTACTGTACCCATGGGGTATCAATGCGATACCGGTTATCTGCATTTTTGAATTGCAGGCAAAGTTAAATAAACAGGATAAAGATAAACCTAAACAATTAATTTGTTATGTATGACTTATTGTGCACATTGATGATTATATATGATAATAGTATGAATGTTGAACTAGATTGTGTTTTCGCAATCGTGCTGTGTGTATAAATTTATACATGCTTCTAAGTTAACAATTTAAGAATGAGCTTTTGCATGATACTTTCATGTTATTTGTTTCCATGTAAATACATATATGCTATATGTTGTTTCCCCACTAAGCTTTATCGCTTAGCACTAATCCGTGTAGGTTTAGACGCGAAGTGAGTTGAAGGACGAATCCGTATTATCGATGGTCAACACTAGGAGTGTCTGTTGCGTAGGTTTTTGGTGGTGTTTTAAGTTGGTAATGAATTTTAAATATTCGGTTTAATCTTTTCGCAACCAAGCAATATGTGTGAATGTAATAACTAAATATTGTAATGTAGGCCTATAGTATATGTGTATGAAGTATATAAGTATGTGAATGTGTAACATGTGCATAAGATATCCGCTGCATGTGAATGTGTGAGTGATGAAATTTTATTTGTACAGGTTTAGACATGTATGTGTGTTTATGTTTTGTTGCATAGCAACCGTTCTCGACTTTTTAGCTAAGCTAATCATGTGGTCAGGAGATGGGGTGTCACAAATACAATTTACACGGTGGTATGTCCGCCCTTATCGCCGTGTAAATCAACAAAAACCTAGAATTTTGCTAAACTCTACTACCTATTTCCTAAATTTTAAACCAACATCCAAAATTACAATACCCCAAGCAACTCATACTACTAAAACTCAACTTAAACAAACCAAAATCTCAAACTAAACATCTCAAGCAACTCAATTCAAAACTCTAATCAGAATCATACCCAAAACTCTTATCATTTGAAAAATCATTAAACCCATCTAATTTCCATAATACAAAATTCAATTAAGCACTTAAAGACACATATCCACACTTCAATTCCAAAAATTAAACAATAAAACAACAATAGACTAAATTATGCAATAACAACCAAATTCCCAAACCTGACTTCTTTTGCTCCTAATAGCTCAATTAATTGCTCATCCATCATCACAATCATCCAATTTCCTCATCAAAACACATGAAAATAATTAGGGTTCCTAATTACTTAAATAGAAATTGCAGAAATTAAAACTCCTAACTCACCTTTCCATTCTGAATTCCTCCCCCAAAACACTTGAACCAGTAAAAATCATCATTCAAAATCTTGTAGCTTGAACTTAGAGAGAAGTAATGGCATTGGAAGAAGAAGAAGAAGAAGAAGAGAAAACAGGGAGAACGAGAGAGAGGGGAGAGCAGATTTTTCTGCCCTCTCTCACCTTCTCTCTCCTCTTTTATGCCTCTTCCAATTCAACCTTATCTCCTTGCCACATGTCGCCCTGCTACTGGTCCATCCAAGATTTTTATATCAATTTTTTCTTTCAATCCTTCCACTCTTAATTCTTCTTGTATTTAACTTATAACTTTATAAATCTTCACATTGGCCCATATAATTAATTTATTCCTTCAATTAAATCCCCAACTTTATGCTTCACAATTTTACAAGAGGTTGCACTTACCGAAACTTTTACATCAATACAAACCACGTCCTCAACTACCTTTAATCATTTCGACATGTCAAATAAGCACTTCGCACACTTTAACATTCCATTAAACACGAATCCGACTAGGGTACTTGTCAGGGTGTTACAATTCTTCCCTCAAATAATTTCATCCTCAAAATTCACTAACCTTAAAGAGTCCATAGACTATACTTCCTATCATTATTATCCATACGAATGATTTCTTTACACATCACATAGCACCCATATACTACACTCCGAATACGTTTATTTCTCTTATATCATTACACTATGCTCTTATCCTACTTATCTGCTTTTACTTACCTCAATTTACTATTGCCTCACACCTTTTTTTCAATCAAGGTAACACATTACGCAAGTCAGCACCTTCTTGCTTATAACTATATTCAAACTTATAAAACTAAGTTAATCAAATTCCATAATTCTTCTTCCATTCATTTACGTCTAAATCAATTGTATCCATTAGAACAAGCATTACCTTTACCACCACTCAGAAACCAAAATGTACACACCTTATATAAAAACCATTCTACTTACGACACTTCACTACACAATTTCTTAATATTACAAGCAGACCGGATACACATATTACTTTCTTCACTAATAACTCATATACAGTTGAAATCTTATTATAATCACCTAGATAAAATTCCAAAATACTCCTTTCCTCTATAATCAAACTATGATTACTTCACGCTCTCCCTAATATCCAATACTCGGCGTACCCCATGTCAGCTTTCTCTCCAATGTAACACATACACAAATGCTTTTTCATATTTGTTCAAGGATGTAGATGAAATGAGGATGTGATGATTCATGTATGCAAAATGATGCAAAAATGCAATTTATGTTATATCAATGCACTTTTCCCCATCCCCATATTTTCAATATGTTCACATTCAAACAATTACAAGGAGAGAGCTAACAGGCATATAGAGTGTCACTACATCCTTATTAAATCTGTTCCCTTTCTTCTTCCGAAATCACTACAGATCTTAATCCATTAAACAATCATCTCTCAAATAACTCAAGAATCTCTACAAAACTTTCTCTAAAAACCCCATCATGCTGAAGAGAAATCTTGATAGAATCTTTAATAACTAATCTAACATCATAATTAAATATACAACTACATAAAAGCTCAGGGTAAACAAATTAAAGTCTACCAAGCTAACACTTTAACTTAGCACCTTATAATACCGGGAAATTCCTATTCCCCAAACAAACTTGAAGAATGAGGACATTTGCTTTGGCCAACGCAAAATTATACAAACACATACTTCTAAACACCTAGTCGCCCAGAACCGACTAAACCTAAGCTCTGATACCACTAAATGTAACACCCCACACTGTACATTGCACACTGCATGATAAGATAGGCACGGAGAGTAGAGGATGTTACCAGACGGAAACACAAACATGATAATTAAAGAGATAGAACAATAAAACTTCTTAAAATCAAAATACCACCGACCCTATACATCACATACCCTTATATCCCTTGCATACCACTATCCACTCTATATAACACAGTCCATTATATATTACAGAACAAAACTTTTTGATATTACAATTATTCATAAGGATCATATACGACACTATACAGACTCGTTGGCCAAAACCACTACGAGGTGCCCGAACGAAACTTCTATCTTCTTAACTTGCACGGACAAACACCTGTGCTAAGCGTAAAGGCTTAGTGGAGAAAACAATATAATAAACAACCACTCGTACTGGTTGTTGAAACTAAACACATGCATACATAACAATTATACAAGGTATACTAGATAAAAGAGGTAGTATGTTCACATAAATAATTCTCATGCCATAACATTAGTAAATCATTGTATACCTTCATTAACCTTGTATGCTTTAAGCAATAAATGCATTAGACATTAATATTAATTGTTTCTAAACAAAACTTATGTTTAACCTTCATATCATGTACTTAATTTACCTCCACATTTCCTAATCATAGTTACTCTTAAACTAAGAACCGCCATATTATTTGTCCATTTAAACTTCTTGATATTCATATTTTCACATGCATATATAATTACTACTATATTTTCATATTATGTGTTTTATACAATATATATATATATATATATATATATATATATATATATATATATATATATATATATATATATATATATATATATAGATATCATCAATCTATCTTATCCTTGTTTAATTGCCTTATCTTAAAATTACTACTCAACATTTACTCAACATAATCTCTTAAAGTCAAAATACGATGTTCATGCATATACAAAACACATAGGTTCCTTACCTGCCATTTTACCTTACTTATTAAGGCCAGGATCCTGAAGACATAATATATGTCAGAACATACATGTTAAGTTCAAACATATAAGCACTTTCAAAACATACAGATAAATGTACCTGAAAGACTCATTATTGCTTCTCTAACTATAGCAACTACACAATTTAAATACTCTAGAAATTCTCTAAAGTGATTGTGCTCTTGACCTTTCGAACCGAATAATATCATACATGCCTCTACGCAGTCAAAGATCCTTTATACCTTCTTACCAAAACAAACATTTATAATAAAAGACTCGTACAATACATATATGCATACACTTCCAATTATGTACTTACAGTATAAAGTGCATTATTTGTTATCCCATCATTTTATTTAACTGGTATAGGGATTAAGATACAACAATACACAGATACCCACAGGAAATTCACAATTCCACATAAGAGTCCAAATCGGGTTTGAGAACACATAGGTGATTAAAGCACTAGCTTAGAGCATTTAAGCCATATTAGAAAAAATGTTCGCAGTCACACCCAAAAGTTCATATACCTTCATGCAAGTTATCATATACTCATCAAGCCTTTAATTATTATTTTGTTCACATTCCTTTATTCATTTATTGCCTGCTAAGTCTAGGGAGTGGATATGAGTGAACACATTAGTACCCGAAGGTACAGATAAAAGCAATTTCTTCCATTTTTCTTTCAAAAATATTTTCACATTGGGGGATCTTAAACAAGATCCATACATATTGAGGATCGCGAGAACCCAAACGGGGACCTGATCAGGGTCGGACGTATTGGTACTGCAGCTAACAGAACTCTATAGGCATGCCTATCTATCCACAGACCGACTCACGCAGGCTATACAATTTAAATTAATCATATAATACTTATATTATTAACAATATTCTTCTTTATGAGATGCATCATTAATAGAATCACACACTCATTTATTTGCTAGCCATTCACACTTATCATATTTATCATATTCAGAAACTAATCATATACTCATCATAATTCTGTACGGTCATACAAACATATCAAATAACTTCATACCAGTCGATATCCTACACACATTTAAAATTACCAACCAAGTTTACATTCTTTCATAGATATACACTCATACATAGAATAACCATGGCAAATTAATTCCCATAATTCAATTATTAATCCCATTATAAAACATGTTATACTCCATATTAAAGTCATACATGTATACCACATGTAACACCCCATAGACATAAACACATATTAATGCTTAACTAAAAAGAGACAAAAGAAGAAGAATTCAAAAATCCAAAAAATCCAAAATAGAAAGAGGTTACACGGCGGGATGGTAATTCCTTACCACCGTGCAAGACATTCCACACGGTAGCAAGGAAAACCTTACCGCCATGTGGCCTGCCGAGCCAACACTCCTTCAGAAAATAGAATGCATTTACACGGCGGTAGAGAAATTCTGACCGCCGTGTAAAATGGACAGAAGAGACACCTCAAAACAGAATACATTTACACGGCAGTATGACAATCCCTTACCACCATGTAACAACTCAATGAAGCAAAAGGCAAATGCAGAAATACGATTTACACAGTGGTATGGCCTTCTTTACCGCTGTGTAAATCAACAAAAAGCAAGAATTTTGCTAAACTCCGCTGCCTATTTCCCAAATTTTAAACCAACATCCAAAATTACAATACCCTAAGCAACTCATACTACTAAAACTCAACTTAAACAAACCAAAATCTCAAACTAAACATCTCAAACAACTCAATTAAAAACTCTAATCAAAATCATACCCAAAACTCTTATCATTTGCAAAATCATTAAACCCATCTAATTTCCACAATACAAAATTCAATTAAGCACTTAAAGACATATATCCACACTTCAATTCCAAAAATTAAACAATAAAACAACAATAGACTAAATTATTCTATAACAACCGAATTCCTAAACCTGACTTCCTTTGCTTCTAATAGCTCAATTGATTGCTCATCCATCATCACAATCATCCAATTTCCTCATCAAAACACATGACAATAATTAGGGTTCCTAATTACTTAAATACAAATTGCAGAAATTAAAACTCCTAACTCACCTTTCCATTCTGAATTCCTCCCCCAAAACACTTGAACCGGCAAAGATCATCATTAAAATCTTGTAGCTTGAACTTAGAGAGAAGCAATGGCGTTGGAAGAAGAAGAAGAAGAAGAAGAAGAAGAAGAAGAGAAAACGGAGAGAATGAGAGAGAGGGGAGAGCAGATTTTCCTGCCCTCTCTAACCTTCTCTCTCCCCTTTTATACCTCTTCCAATTCAACCTTATCTCCTTGCCACATGTCGCCCTGCTATTGGTCCATCCAAGATTTTTATATCAAATTTCTCTTTTAATCCTTCCACTCTTAATTCTTCTTGTACTTAACTTATAACTTTATAAATCTTCACATTGGCCCACATAATTAATTTATTCCTTTAATTAAATTCCCAACTCCATGCTTCACAATTTTATAAGAGGTCGCACTTTCCAAAACTTTTACATCAATACCAACCACGTCCTCAACTATCTTTAACCATTTTGACATGTCAAATAAGCACTTCGCACACTTAAACATTCCATTAAACACGAATCCGACTATGGTACTTGTCGGGGTGTTACACTGTGAGTGTTCATCCATATTCTATTATTTTTTTCCACTAAGCATTATTGTTTACCATGGATGTGACACCCCGATCGGAGCGCCACAACCCAAGCAGACAAACAAACACAAATACATATGAACAAAACATACACAGAAACAGAAAATAGAACTTACTACCATACAAATATCAATATACATATAAGTCCAAAATTTTTTACAATATCTGATCTATATACAAAAAAGGGGTACATGAATAGAGTATAAAAAATAAAACTCTAACTCCCATGTGGCCGACCCTGTAGATGCGCGACTCCGACTAGAACAAACCTGCCACCTACACGGGAAAATAAATAAAATTCTGTGCTAAGCGATAACACTTAGTGGAGAGAAAACGAAACAAAAGGATAACACTATACAAAAATATCACAGGCATATACCAGAGGGCCAAAAATATACAAAGCACATTCATTAAATCAGGATATAAACTCCAAACCAATCATGAAGCACTAATTAGAAACACATAACTGAACACTTCACGACACACAATATTCGAACAGAACACTATCGAGCACCATATCAAAGAACGAATGAAACACAGAAGCCTGACTTCACTGGTGGTGGATACGGGAAAGCACTACCCTGGAGATCGAAGCCACAAAAACATTTTGAAGGGCCCGAAGGCAGTAGGGGAGATCAGAGTCTCAAAACATTTTCACTAGACCCTTAATGGAGGTCAACTGAATCACTAGACCCGAGCGGGCCCACATGGGCAGCTGCACTCACTATCCCTTTATAAGCATACTTATCTATCCACTACTATGACACTTCAGGCTCAACACACTCACAAGAAATTCAATACACTCCCTAACTTAAATCTCAAGTTAAAACACTATCATAACAAACAATTGCAAACCATGAGTCATGCATTAATAAGAAATCAAAACAGAGTAAGTTGCTAAAGGAACTTTTACATTTTACCGGACTCTTCATGCCGAACGGAGCTCTACATGACGAGCACATTGCATGCCGAGCAAAGCTCTACATGCCGAATGGCTCTTCATGCTGAGCTGAACTCTGCCTTTCGAGCGACTAATAATCACGTCTTGGAGCAAAGTGCAAGGCGTCCGAGAGGGCACTGAGGAAAAATGCAACTCGGTCACGATCGGGACGAGCATCCCTCTCATGATAGAGTTGTATTTCTCCCAGAAAATGCACTCCTCTGCTCTGATTTTAAGCCAATACACAGCCATAACTCAATCATGCAATACTTCTTACCTTAACACTCATATAGATTCAAAACCATCAAGTATCAAGAACTCAGGAACTAAGCACGCCGAGCGGGGTAATCTTCATGACTCGTGAAGACCTTCACTTGTCGTGAAGATTCTCCTGCTCAAACCTAGAAAAATGAAATAGAACAGAACTAGAAAATCATGCAAAAACTCATTTCCAAGGCATACTGAAACAACCTTTTAACAATCAAAACTCAAAGTCACAACACTAACAAATCAATACTGCCAATACATAATACACACAGATCCGAACAAAGAAGATGAGCAGACAACTCAAACAACAACCGCTCCCAAACGTGGAAAAAGAAGCTTTAAATCGAATCTTTAGTATCCAACTTTCTCTTTGCCTTTACTCTTTCTTCTATCTTCCGGTTCTTGCACAAATTCAACCAAAACAAAAACTCAGATAATCCAAATAATTTAAACCATCAACACAACCTCAAAGAACGAAAAACGAAGGAAAAGAAGACGATGCCAAGCTGACCTCTTACCTTTGTACCAGCTCAAACTTAACAATCCTCACTCAAAACTGGAAAAACTAAACTAAGAAAATGGAGCGCAGAGACTTGCGAAAGGAGAGGAATATGGGAAAGAATAGGGAAAAATGAAGAATGCTTCAACGGGAAGCAAACTTCCTTTTTCTGCCTTCCCACTTATCTCTCTCTTTCAAATCCACATAAATGCACTCACCTACCAAGCCACTTGTCTCTCTCCCATTGAACCTCCTCACTAAACTTCCTTTAGATCCTTGGCAAAACTCTTATAAATCCTCACATAACTACCAATCACTCACTAATAAGAATTCTTTCAATTAAAACTTTAATTAACTCTTCAATTAGGTCCTCGAAATTTCCAATTCCAAAGACTCGCATACCGAAAATGCTTTAAATTTTTCGGTCAAAAACACAAATCCTGATTAAGCCATATTTGGGTTGTTACAATGGATGTTTTATCCATATAGTATCTGAATATAGCATTTTGGGAAGATAGTCCTGCATCGCCAATGGCTAACACATAGGAACCGCTGTATGTGTAGGTTATTTTGTAATAGTATGAAATGTGTATTTATAGTTGGCATGTGTAATGGAACTTAAGCTTTTGTTTTAAGAAGTTGTATTTTGTAAAGCGAATACTGATGTAAGACTTTAAGTGTTTTGTAATGTAAAGCATGGATTTTCCAAGTATAAATGGGTATTGCTTTTAAAAGAAATTTATTTAACCTGAACTTTGTATGGAATACTGATTTATGTGCATGTGATGTGTCGTGACACTCTATAGTCATCGTAGTAAAGCTCTACGGGTGGTTAGGGGGTGTTATTGTCACACCCCAAATGTGGCCTAATTGGAATTGGCATTTTTAATTGGATAATTTAAGGGCAATTGGGTAATTTACCAGTGAAAGAGGATTAAATTGCAAGGAATTAAAAGTATTATTTATTGATTTTATTTTAGTGAGTAAAAAGAATTTATTAAGGACCTATCTACAGATTTTTGAGCTAGGGGTAAAAGAGGAATAAATGGATTTGTGAAGCTGTGCATGTGTGCCAAGTGGAAGGAGAGTGTGTGCACGTGGTGAGGGAAAAGAGAAGACTGAGAAAAATTTAGTTGGCTGGAAACAAAAGACTGAAAGTTCTCTCTTTTCTTATTCTCTCTCTCTCACGTAAACCACATTCTGCTCTTTTTCTCCATTTGCTGTTCTTTTCCATTTGCATGTGTGTATTTCTGTTGAGGAACTAAGGTTTGGGTTTGTTAGAAGCTTCAGAAGGTAAGTGGCAAGAGTTCTATAGGATTTTTATGGTTGATTTTCTTTTTTCTCGTCTTTGGGTTTTTAGAGATTCTGTTCTTGGGTTAATGAATTGTGGTTTCATCTGTGCAAGCATCTGAAGTAAAGAAGAGGGATAAAGGGAAAGAGAAGGTTGTTGGTTGAAGAAGAATACAGTGGACGTTTTTGAGCTTCATCATCAGGTTTGGGAGTGTCTGTCTTTGATCAATTTTGGATCCTAGTTGCTGTTTGACGTTAATATTAGCTAGGTGTGTTCATTTATAAAGATGCATGAGAAATGTATTGTGTATACATGATTTAGGTAGAGAAAGAAAGGTTATGAGTGTGCAAATGAGATGTTTATACATGTATATGAATGTGAAATTCTGAGTTGTGACTCTCTCTGTTTATATATTTTAATTGTTCGATAATGTGAATAATGTGAGTGAAATTGCTGTAAATGTGCTCAGAAGACCTAAAGGTACGTGTTTGTATAATTATTGCATGAAAAATGGATTTAGACAAATTGGGATTTGGAGTTTTGGTTGTACTCTGTTTTCACGATTTTTCTGGGTTTTTATGTTTTTCTGAAATTCTGAAGTTTGGAAAAGGAGAAACAATCTGTGAGAAGAAGATCACGTGACGTGATGGGGCATCACGCCGTGACCTCCCTCCTTGGGAAGTCACGTGGCGTGATGAAGCATCACGCCGTGACCTTCCTCCCTTTGGGAAGTCGCGACGTGATGGAGCATCACGCCTCGCGACCTCTCGCCGGTCTTCCCTGCGTGTCACGAGATAGGATCTCGTGACCTCCCCTCTCCTCTTAGGCGTCACGAGGCGTGACGGTAGGTCACGGCTCGTGACTACCCTTGTGTTGCTTGGCACTCGCGTGAAGCCAGCGTCACGAGACACCACTGCCTGGGTGACTCGTGACTGGCCTTCCTCCTGCTGCCCTGTTTTTCTAAAAGCATAATTTTAACTTCTGTTTAAAGGATTTTCTAAAAGCAAAGTTTTTAAGCTTCTGTACATGGGGTTTTCCACTGTTTGAATCTAAATCTAGTTCAAATCTGTTCTTTAATCTAGTAATTGATTAATTATGAGATTTATGTTCTTGATTAGTAATTAATATACATGATTTAAATATTTGTAATTTATATGAACATGGATTATTTCAACGTGAGTTATATGTTCTTATTATCTCCTGTTTGTGATATTTATATATTCATATGTTTCTGAATTTGATCAATATACAAGTACACTTGGATTATAGATTTGTATTATTTTCAATTCTCATATTGATATTGGTGCTTGAATTGATGAGTTGTGTTTTTAAGCCTGAATAGTCATAGTAGTGGATAAGTAAGCGCTTACTTAGGTCAGAGTGTGTGTGCAGCTGCTATATGATAAAACGTTATACGTGGGTCCGTTTGGATCCTTGTTTCGATCCTGTATGGGTCTATATGGATTTAATGCGAGACTTCGGTCTCTATATGAAAAATACATATGTCTCTATATGCTTGGGGTACTGTGTTCTATCAGTATCCATTTAACCGCATCCACTTCTAGAGAGTATTTTAGACTAATCAGGCTATATGTTTAAATGTGTTGCATATGTTGAGATGCATTGTTGACATGATTACAAGTATATGATGTACATGAATTCTTGCATAACTCTATATTATGCACCCTGTATCTGTATACTTAGAATGATGAAAATTATGAATTGAGTACTTAATTGCTTGTAATGTATATATTTATGCATGTCAAGTAAGAAATTTAGAGATATGTTTACATGTGATTTGGATGCCTTTGATTTTGAACCATTAGATTATTGTATCGTCATAAATATTGTATATGCATATTGTTCGTTTGTTTTGTTCCTCCCCGCTAAGCGTTATCGCTTAGCACGGGCTCTTTTCCCGTGCAGGTGGCGAGTTTAGCTTGGAGTCTGATATCTGCAGGTCGGCCACTAGAAGTCTTTTTGGATGAAGTTATTTTTGAGTCTTCCGCTGTAATTTTTGTACATGGCTTGTTAATAGCAAAGTGAATCTTTGTAAAGGAACAATTATTTTTGTATATGTATTTGCTTTCGAGCCCTTTTTGTAAAAACGATATAGTTATGTTATATGTTAAAGGATTTACTGCTATATAAGTAAAAGTTTCTTTATTTCTCATCTATTATTTTATTTATTTGTATACTTTTGGATTCGTTTATATGTGTTTGCCCGCGTGGCACTCCGATATCCTTCCAACGGGGATAACGGGGTGTTACAGTTATAGTTAGTGGTATCAGAGCATAGGTTTAGTCATTTTTGGGCTAGTGTAGAATAGAAATGCGTATAATTTGCATTGGCCTGATACGAATGTCTTTACCTTTCTTAGAATGTCGAGGGATTCTTCTCGAGAAGCAGTGAAAGAGATTTCTGAAAGTGGTAATCCTAAGGATTCAGAACCACCGGTCTTGGTCCATCTGAACTAGTGGGCGATGTCAGTGATGTCCCAGTTGCACTCTTAGACGCTTTAAAATATCACAAGAAATTGTAAAAGCATTGGATCAAATGATTACATCTAGAGTTCCAATAGACTCGAGGAGAGATATCCTTTTAGGAAAAAGGTCTGGTGATTTAAAAGAGACCTCTCAAGTTAGGTCTGGTAGGGGACCTACTATCAGAGGTAGACAAAAAGGACCCTTTGTTGCATCTGGATCTGGTAGAGGTTCAACTTATAGGAGAAAGGGGATTACACCGGAATGTTTTCATTATGGTAAGTGTCATAGAATCGAATGCAGATGGCTAACTGGTGGGTGCTTTCATTGTGGAAGCACTACACATATTTCAGCGAATTGCCCTAAGGCTTATGAGTTGTGTGAAAGTCATCAAAGAGTAAGTAGGGGTGGATCTAGTGCATCTGCAGTGATCCGTGGTAGAAGAAGCAATCGAGGTAGAGGTAATCAGCTTGGAAGTGGTGGAAGTGGTATCATACCAAGCTCATTCGATGGTTCTCCAATAGTTCCAGGACGGGATCTTATTGGGGAGGCAAGTGAGGACCAGGATAAACCGAAAGTGATACCTGGTACTTTTTTGCTCCCTAAAGAGTTATGTTTTAAAGTGTGTGATGATTATTTTGATTATGATGCGTATGTGAATAGTCCTTCGGGGCATAGTGTAAATGTGTACAATGCGTATGTGAATAGTCCTTCGGGGCATAGTGTAAATGTGTATAATACGTATGAGAATAGTTTCTAGGTGATTCAAAGTAAAAAGTTATCTGTCAATTTGATTGAAGTGTTATCCCATGAATTTGAATTAATTCTGGGTATGGATAATTTTGGAATTTACGAGGATGTGGAAAGTAAGATAAAGTGGTGACATTTTGTATGCGTATCAGCTATCTCAATGGAATCATTTGAACATGAGCATATTGAAACATGGGGATGGGAAAAGTGCATTATTATTGCATAAACTGCATTTTTGCATCATTTCGCATACATATATCATCATAAATACATTTACATCCCTTGATTATGTGTGCAAAACATTTGTGTATGTGTTTCATTCGAAGAGAAAGTTGACAAGATGTACATACAATGTGTGGTGTTAGAAAAAAAAAAGACTATTGAGGAAGAGTGAAATGTTTGTTAAAGAAAGTATGAAGTGTAAGTAATTAAAGTTAAGAAGAGGAAGTTAGTTACGAAGTTTATATAAGCGACTGCGAATAAGATTTTTAATGGAAAATGAATAACATGAGTGAAAGAAGCAACTGGTATATTTCGTAAATTTGATGCATTAAGGAATTGTGTAATAAGAGTGTGAAAGTGAAAGTGTCTAAATATGAAGTATATGCGTTTGGGTTTCTGATTGGTGATAAGATTTTCTGGAAGTGCCTTAATAGAGGAAAGTAACCTTGATTGTTGGATCGAGTTTGAATTTCGCGGATTAAATTCTTTTAAGAAGGGGAGAGTTGTAACGACCCAAAATCTACCCTAGTAGTATGTTGGCTTGATTAGGGTAGGGTGAATTTAATAGTGAGTTTGTGAATTTGGATTTAAAAGTAATTGGTAAATTGAGGACTCAATTGAAGAGAATAAATAAGTTTAAGTGACTAATGGGTAAATGTGCATGATTAAATTAAAGAAGGATTAATTAAGAGTTAGTGGGGATCAATTAAGTTAATCTTGATTAAGATTGTGGGAGTGGATTCTAAGTGTCAATTGTTGGATTTGCCAACTCAGTATTGACACACAATGGAGGATTTGAGTGGTGAATCTAGTTGTCAACTTCTGCTCTTACCACCTCATCCTCCTACATGCAATATAAGCTTTGAAGGAGAGAGAAAACTTCATTCCTTGCATGTGATCTTCAGCTGCTTCCTTTCAAAGTTTCTGTCCTTCTTCTTCTTCTCCCTTTCGTGATCCATCTCCTTTAACATCTGATTCCATAAATTCTGTTGAGTGATTAAGTGCTTGATTAGTAAAGTTGAGTTTTTGATTTGGTAAGGTCAGTGTCTAATTAGGTTGCTCTCCATCTTCTTCTACTCCTTCTTTGATTTCCTTGTTCCCAAATCTGGAAATGTGACTGTGCATGTGATGGTGGCTATGAGAATAGAAAAGGGAAAGAGGAAGGTTGATGATCAAGGGGCCGAGTGAACACATTGGAGTTAAGGAAATTGAGGTTTGAGAAATTTGTGTATTTGTGTATTTTTGATATTTAACTTCTTGTTTTGAAGTATACATTAAATATTTGTGTTGATTTATTGTGATAGTTTTGGTAGATTTGATAATTTTGGCATGTTGAGTTTCTAAAGGAAACTCTGCTTAGATTTAGTTGAACCTCTGTTGATTGTTTTTGTCATAAGTCAAGTTAGAAAATTATGAATTGAATGAAACTAGAGCCATTAGAAAAATAAGACATGTACCTTTAAAGTTTATAGAAATAGCCATGAGCAAATTCTGGCTCCAAGATCTTTAAAAGTGTCCAAAATATAGGTGTCTCTATTTTAGCGGGTTCATTGGAACAATATAGATTGTTTAAATCATATCTGACGTTTTAAATGTCCAAATGACCTTAAATTTGTCCCATTGGAAACTTAGCATCCTAGGGCACAATTGTTAAGAATAATGTTTTGCCAAACAATTAGTTTTAGAGGTTGGTTTAGTTGGTTCAAGTTTGAGATAAAAAGCAGTCTTGATATTCTGATTTTGTGGGGCAGTTAAGATGCTACTGTCGTTAGCGTGACAGAACATGATTGTTGATGGTTTTTATTCTTATTTTCAACCCCAAGGCTAGCACAAGTCATTGCCCATAGATACCCCTCCCTTGTTTTGTATATTTCGGTGTGTTTTTACTCCCGAAATACACTCGAACTTCACCGGAACATTGTGGAACTTATCCAACACATGTTTAGAGTCTTGTAAAGAAGTAAATGAATGGTTGCCACTTAGGAATACATGTGATTAAGGTACTCTAAGTGTAATTAAGTTTTGTAGGAGGGCTTTTGAATAAGTGGCGTTTCATGTGCCATAACTCCTTAATTTTAAGTCCAATTATAACGAGATGTGTATCATTGAAATGTTATCATGTAGATAATCATTTGATTTGAGGCCATGATGGCTGAAAGTGATATATGCTGGTCTTTAAAATTCATATAGGTGAATATTGGATAAGTGTTTGAAAGAGATTTGTGGAGTGGAGCTTTGTACTTGAAGTTTAATTGCTGTCGCAAGCGCGATAGGGGTCGCGGGCGCGACAGTGTGCTCCGATGAGTATAGATGTGAGATTGTGTTCTGTCACGAGTGCGGGCATTACCGCGAGCACGATAGAAGGGACTTTCGAGGTCTATCGCGAGCACGACAGAGTCTCAAGTTTGGAATATTTTCTAAATATCTTATTCTGTGTAAATGGTGATATTTGCTTGTGAATAATTATGCGTATGAAAGTTATAGATGTGCTAATTCAATTAAACATAAGTATATTAAAGTGTGTGACTGTTAAATAAACAATACATGTGTGCATAATATTAAATGACATGTTAATGCTTAATGTAGTTGTATGGAAAATGATAAGTATGTATAGGATCATGTGAGGCTGTGCATATTGAGGTAGGAGCTCGTATGATAATTCATATATGTGTGTGTATGCAAGACATCATATGTTAAGATGCTAGTTAATGTTGATGTATTGGTATGACTTATGATCTAGAGCTTATGATTTGCTTTATTACATGGAGACTAATAATGTGGCAAATCCAGGTGAGCATGTGTCTATATATGTTTATACAATTTGTATGAATTTAATGATGAAGTGTGAGATTGATAATAAGATATATGCATATGGAAGTGAATAGTGTTAAGAGCTATCTGATATTATTTTAACGCAGTTTTGCAAAGGTTTATATCATGAGAATTTGACTTAGGTACTGAGTCAATTGTCTAGCCTGCAAGTCGAGTCGTGGATAAATAGGCACGCCTATAGGGTCTGTAACACTCCCTAACCACACGTAGAATCTTACCACGATGGTTGTGGAGTGTCACAACACTATCACATGCGCATAGAACAATATTCCATACAAGATTCAGAAATAATAAATTTCTTTCACATGCAATGTTCAATTGCATTACGATAATTCATGCATTAAATTACATAATGCTTATAGTCTTATTACAATTTGCACTTTACAAAAATACAACTTATGCTGCAAAACCTTTAATTCTCATTAACATGTTAATTACAAATACTGTAACACCCCTCACCTACGTATAGCATACTGTATGGTAACCTAGACAGTATGCGATGATGGGTGAGGAATGCTACGGGCAAAGCAAGCCGAGAACACTAATATAAGCAGAGTTACAAAAATTTTCCCAAACATACAAACATCCACATAATACAAAAGACCTTCATATACTTAACATTACATTGCTCATTAACATCTTATTACATCCCAATCACTTAATATAATACTAATTAAGAATTACATTACAAAGATGGGCTATAATTCCTAAACACTAGCTACTACTACGGACTGGATGGCCCGACTATTGCGGATTGTCCTCGGCGACACGACTAACTCCAAACCTGCATGGATAAAAACTCATGCTAAGCACAAAACTTAGTGGGGAAAACACATAGTATGGACGACCATTCACAATGGCCGTCAGTCACAACACACAATAAATAACCAACATCAAAACATTTAACACATATATACATAATTAGTCATAATTAGAATATTTTAATCATAATCATTTATAAGATTAAACAGGTTGACAGTCTTGCTTGATACATGCTTTTCATGTTTTATTAATCATATATCGCATGTCATATGCATCATTTTATTCAGCCTATAATCAGATCTCTAATTACAATAATTCTCACATAACAAGAAGGTCATGATTAAGCCGCTAATAATCTAATTTCAAATTCAAAGCATATAAATGTATCTCATAAATATAATCACTTTCGTTTAATTACTTCCTTCAAATTGTTGCATCACTATCGTGTTATTAACTCATGTTAATATTACAAAGAAAATAATCAAAGCTGAAGCATATGAACTTTTAAAGACGTTACCACATTTACGCATAGGGATCCCACAGGATCCAAAACACATAGGTGCGCGAAGCACAACTCATGCCAAAATATAAGTCACATTGTATAAGGTGATCACATTCTCATTGGGTGCATAAATTTACACAAAGCTTCACTTACCTTTATTAATTCACACGTATCATTCAGTTCACATATTTATGCTTGTTTAATACCTGCTAAGTCAAAAGGCTGGATAACGAGTAACACTAAGATACCCAAAGGTATTAGCACTATTCTCATAACACATAGATACCCGAAGGTATCAACACTATCTTTTCAGTACACAGAGATCACGAAGATCCAATCGGGGGACCTGATCGGGGTCCAAATCATACACTAGCTGCAACAACACTAACTCTATTAGGCATGCCTAACTATCCACGACTCGACTAATGCAGGCTAACCCTTACTTGTTTCTTTTAGAAATGCTTATGCCATAATATAAAATCTTTTTCAGAAGTACATACTTTTATTATAATCACATAATAATCAAATACATAAATTGTTCATATAAAATATAACAATTCATAACCTTCAATTATAATCACATTAAATTTTAATACATGCTCCATAAATTATTAAAACTATAATTTGCATGGTATAGCATATCTTAAATGACACACTATGTCACATGTGAATCACAAGCCAAAACTCATGTCAAATAGCTCAATCAATCATCTATTCATGGCACAGAAAAGAGTCGCGCTCGCGACCCTTGTTGCGATCGCGACAGAAAGTTAAATGGCCTCTGTCGCGCTCGCGACAGAGCCCAACCATACACTAGGAATCGTGCTCGCGACTTGAGTCACGACCACGATAAAACCAGATGACCTCTGTCGCGCTTGCGACACCAGTCGTGCTCACGATAGAGCTAAGCATCACCCTCCTTTCATTTCTCACTTGCATACACTTTACATAGAAACATACTTATTTTTTTTTTCATGTCCATAACTAATTTTCTTGAACATTATTTTCCCTAAATTCGTGCATAGAACCCAAGAGTTCCAACACAAGTATCCCAAACTACTCACTTGCCTAAGAGTCATTCCGTAATTAAATAGTCAAATTAAAAATCGTTGAGATACGAAAGGTTCATTTCTATTTCGATTTATGACACACTTAATTCCATCATTTACTTCATTCTTAATATCTCATATAAATTCTAAACTATAAATAAATCTCCTCAAGTATGGAATCATTAAAAACTCACAGACTTTTGTCGGTCTTACACAAATGGGCCACAATTATTCCTAACAAATATCAAAGCACTAGTAAAGTTCAATTAATACACTCTCCTTCATATCCGATTGAGCTTCTACGCTTTGGTTTGAACTTGAAAGAGTGTTCTAAACCTCCTATATATCCCGAAGGGTTAGGAATCCAAACCCCATAATCCTGTTAGCTCAAAATTCAAGTTATGGAATTTCGCTTCAAATTGCCTAACATAATATAAATTAGGTTATAAAGAACATACTTAGAAGTGTTTGATTCATTAAACCTCTCAATAGCGAAGTTAATATTCTTATTTATAACCTAGGACAATTGTATTCCTAAGTGATATCCATTTATTTGCTCATTTCCATACTTTAAACATATGATGAATATATCTTGAAAGGTTCCGAGGAAGTTTGGGTGTGTTTCGGGATGAGAAACATGACAAATTACACATCCTAAAGAATAGGAAAGAGCGGCAAGGGTTCATACCAACTATGAGGCTCAAAATGAAAGGAAAAACCTTCCACAAACAGGTTCTGTCGCGCTCGCGACAGAGAGCTTCCCCAACTGTCCTACGAAAACAGACTTACGAGACAATTTTCCGTTTTTGACCTTTTATCGCTTAAACTACCCACTAAAACTCATTTTTAACCAAAACGTCCTTCTTAACAAATGTTCCTTAGGATGTTAGCTTTCAAATGAAATAAATTTCAGATCAATTGGACATCTAAAACTCCAGATATGACCTACACAACCTACACTGCTCCTGTCAACCCGTTTAAGTACAGACATTCCGGTTTTTACCGTGACATACCCAATTCACTTAGGCAGAATTGAACACAAGCATACCTCACGGTCACAACCATTTTGGTTGCCACCGTGACCTATGCAAAGCCACTCTAATACATCATTCAATTCTCATTTCACCTCAAGGACTTCAAACCCCTCTTTCCCTTTTAGCAATTAACCCATTCAACAACACACACAATTTAGCACATACCTGATTCCCTTCTTGCCATTTGCATTCATTTATAGCACAAAACATAGTTGTTCTCATATATACACAATTTTACACTTCCTCTAGCAATTTTAACACATGGCATATCACACTGCTCATCTCTTAATCTAACGTTTACATAATTCATGCTCAATGACCACAATTCCAAATACACACATAGTTCATATTAATTTCTATTCAACAAACACAAATCACACAATTTACACTACTAGGGTTTGTTCCCAAACCTCGTCGCCTTAGCTCCTAGTTTCGCTGAATACTCAGCTCTCCGATTACAGCTTTTCCTTTATCCCTCTTCAATTCTTCGGCTACCAAAACAATTCAATTTACAGGTTTAAGCTCAATCCAATAATACCCCATCCAACCCAATTTAAAACCAAGAAGAATGAGTAGAAGATGAGAGTATCCATTACTTAGTCACTTACCTTTAGAATTTTAATACTAAATTCTTAATCTTCTTAAGCAATTAACATACCATTGATTTAGAGTTTCTTAAGGTTACTCCCACGGCAAAAGGACGGAGAAAACACAGGAAATGGCTGAATGCTTACAAATTGGCCTTTTCCTTTACCTTGAAGAGACACATGCATGGAGAGGATGTGGTGGAAACTCAAGAGAATGCCACACGGAAATCCACTCACAACCTATCCCCTTAATTACTTTTCTTAATCTCCATTTAGACACTAATTAATCCTCCATCAAAAGTCACTAACTCATAATTATCTTAATCATGTGAAATCTCAATTTGGCCACTTAACTACTTTTTATCTTTTCAATCAAGTCCTTCATTTCAATTAAGTCCAGACTTCACATTAAATCACACACACCCCAAACTAAGTCAATACCACTAGGGTACATTCCCGGCCATTACATTGATAAAACTCGATATTCCAGAGGGTAAAATTTTTTTCTAACTACAACACTTATCTATCAGAACAATAACAATATAACATCTTAAAACATATTTACTAGAGCTCTTTATGTAAATATTCAAATTCATCACAATCCTGATCTTACACAAACTCAACTACATATACAAATACTACATACATGCCATGCCTACGAATCCACTCTTACCATTTATAACTATCATCGAACATAACTGGAGTTCCGGCCACTTCTAAACTTCCATCTTCCAAACGTGCGCATATAAACAATTTACGCACTGAGCATTAGAATGGCCAGTGATAGATATATTTCCCTAGCTTTCCATTTTCTACTACTATAAGCATACACACATGCATATCTATCTTTTTTCTATTCTTTTAAGAAACATTAATTCTTAAAACTCTTACTTTACCGATATCTTATTTTATGGTTTACTAATATTTTTACTAGATTCAATTATCACTATATTTGCAACTATCTATGTCATTATACTTAGTATTTTCGTTCTAATTACTAGACTATGTACTATTTACATTATTACTCTAACATTTTACCTTGACATTATTATGATCAAGAATTTATAACATTAACTTTCCCATATCTTTCATATCACTAGTACTTTTGTTACAGTTGCTCAGTCATTTCAATTCTTTTCTTATTAATTACTTGAATTAACGTCTTTTACTCTTCGCTTCTAATCATTCAAGTTCATTTCACTTCAATTTCTTATTATAATGCTTGTCGATTGACTTATAAGTAAGTTACTATTCATTTAGTTAAATCTTTGGCAGTATAACGGCTATATACCTTACCTACCATCCTATAAAGCAAATGATAACACAGCCCATTATGGGCACAAAAATCCAATAATATAAAAAAATGATTAATTACTAACCTGTCACAGCTATACTACATTCATTCTTTTCTTATCATATGGGTTTACCTTTAAGTTTAATCCTTTTATCAATTATTTTAGGATTAACTTTATTATTCTTCCACTATTATTATCATTATTAAGATTACTTTTTTTTTTCAACAATTAACATTGCTTATTAATTACTCTTATTCTTTATTTGCAGTTCTATTATCTTATATATATAATACTTATATTCTTGCGGAAAGCTCTTAATTTAAAACATTATCTTATTAACAATTCTATAACACTTCCTATTATTCATTCACTTTATTATTCGCACTTTCTATTATTCAAAATTAAGATTACTATATACATTTCTATCTCTAATAACAATGTAATATTATTTATTTATAACTTTTAATTTTAGCATTAACATTATATTAGTACATATATTACCGTTTGATACTATTCTATTAAATAAACTTTATTCATTCATTCATCTTGTCTATAAATGCATAAATTTTATCTTCATGTCTCCTTAAATAAATTCTAATATTCTCTTAACAATGCATTAGCATTTTCTTATTAATACATTAACATTACCATTAGTATCCTTAAGTCTATTGACTAATATTTACAATAATATTACTCTTACCATTTTTGCTTATGTACTTGATATTACACTTAATATCTACTACATACATTTAATTTCTTTGAATACATTCAACATCATATAAGCTTAACTTTATTCTTAAATCTCTATTGAACAATAACATTGCAAATTTGCAACTTAGTATTCACACTTTAAATTTGTTACGGTATCTTTTATTTGTCTATTAACTACCACTAATCATATACAAGTTCCGCTTAGTCCCTAAATGTCATTTTTTTTACACTAAATTTTCTTTGTAGTTTTTATATAATTACTATTTGCTTAATTTACCATTTGGTCACTTATTTTCTTATATTTTTACTATTTAATCTCATTCTTTCATATAATTACCAATTTATCTTTATTCCTTATACATATTTACAATTAATCCATTTCCATTCTATTTCTTTTAACAAAACACATTACTCATTTATTTCATTTCATTAATTTTGCCCCTAGTATCAATCCGATAGAAATTTTTGGACCGAAAACACGGAACAAGGAACCCACAGATCCAATACACTATAAAGTGATCCCGAAGGACCACTCAAACACTTTCACTGTAATTCACTGTACACTTTTTCCCTTTACACTTTAGTAGACCGTTATTGGCCCACTGATGCGAGTTGTCATGACTCACTACCGCGGTATAAATATTCTTATGGCTAGGCAACTATATCCTGAGCTAGACTTGACCACCAAACCACTACTAAGGGCAAAACATACTCTTCATTCAGCATTTATTTGGTAATTCACTTATACATTCAATTCTTACAATATTTATCATTCCGTTTGAAATAAATAATCATAAATTTCCCATCCACAAACTATGGTATATCAGTAACATTTGCATTATCAATCATAATTCACTTTTATTTAGGCACTTTAACACACACACACACACACATGCATATACGTATATATTTTTAAATATACATACACGTTCCACTTTGCTATCTCACTTGTCATCATCATTCATTCTATATCACATCATTAATATCTTTTCATAACATATTACCAATGTTATTCCATTTTACATGTTCGTATCACTTATCTTAATGTATAATATAATTAATAATTTATATAAGGTTCGTTATATATATATATATATATATATATATATATATATATATATATATTGTATTTTATTTCTTTTCTTTTCAATTTAACACTACTAATTATTCATTTACCTTATTTTCAATATCAATTCACTTTAAATACACATATTTCAATACTATTCATTACAGACATAATATATATCTACACTATATTTGTCAAAACCTAACCCAAACCCAATAAGCTACCCAAACCCAATAAGCTACCCAAACCCAACCAAAATAAAAAAATTACTTATACCCATCAAAAAAATTACCCACTTAAAAACAACCCGTTTCATCAAAAAAATTACCCACTTAAAAACAACCCGTTTGGGTCATTATCCCTACACCCAACGGGTTTAAAAACTGCACCTAAGTGGGTATTGTCTTGCCATCCAGATGGATGAAACTGCCATGAAAGCTCACCCTGCCATGAAATATCATCATCAGAGGCAAAAGGAGTAGTAAGCAGAGCACGGCGAGGCCTAATGGGAGCAAAATAGTTTGAAATTTCAGTAGAGCTAAACTGTGAAGATGAATATGAAGCAAAATATGAGGTAGCTGAAGTGGTAGTGTGCCTCCGTCGACTGGGGTGGTTAGAGGGTGGTGTGGAGCGGAGCAAATTTAATCCACCTTTACCGGCAGGTTACTACGGGAACGGATTTGTGTTTCCAGTGGTGGTTGCGACTGTCGGAGAATTGATTAATAAACCGTTGAGTTTTGCCTTAGAATTGATCAGAAATGTGAAGGAAAGTGTGAGTGAAGAGTACATGAGATCCGTGGCGGATCTGATGGTGATTAAAGGTAGGCCCCATTTTACAGTGGTGAGGAGTTATTTAGTGTCGGATGTGACACGTGCCGGATTTGGAGATGTTGATTTTGGATGCGGTAAAGCTGCTTACGGTGGACCCGCAAAAGGTCGAGTTGGTGCTATTCCTTGAGTGGCTAGTTTCTATATCCCGTTAAAGAATAAGAAAGGAGAAAATGGTATTGTTTTACCAATTTGTTTGCTTGCTCAAGCTATGGAGAGATTTGTATTTCTTTTGAATAGCATGTTATACCATCACCCAAACACTGCTCCTCATGAATCTACCTTTATAATTTCTTGTCACCTATCTTACTATATGCTAGGGTCCATAATTGGTTTCTGTTTGAACCCCTAATTAATTAATTAATTAATTAATTAATTAATTAATTAATTAATTAATTATAATATATAAAATTAGTATATGTTAAGATTATATCGCATCATTCTTTGCTTTTAATGGAGAATGAAAATATTCTTCTCTCAGCATTATTAGCTAAATGGAAGCAAGCCAGATCATTTATCATTAAATTCAATCATTCATATATATATTAGTATATTAAATTAATTAATTTGAACAGGGATTTTTTTTATTGGAGATATTAATGAAAAAGAATTTGAATAACCCCAAATTCAATCTTTATTTACTAAATAACAAAAATCTGATTCTAACAAATACTTACGTAATGATTAATAGAGGAAG
The DNA here is from genome assembly GCA_947683425.1 of Excoecaria cochinchinensis. Classification (NCBI taxonomy): domain Eukaryota; kingdom Viridiplantae; phylum Streptophyta; class Magnoliopsida; order Malpighiales; family Euphorbiaceae; genus Excoecaria; species Excoecaria cochinchinensis. Next base: position 23,320,806 of record CANTUQ010000146.1, read on the forward strand.
ATGGCATTTGGACATTTTAGAGGGGCTCTAGCCTTTACTTGGCTTGGCCGGCCACTCTAATCATTACATAATGTAGATATTAAGGAGTTAATCAAGTCATCTTAATTATAATTAATTAATTAAATTTTATAATATGTTAATGTTTTTAGGTTTAATATTTATATTGAGATTTCAATTTAATTTCATAATTCATTTGAAAATTTAAACTTTAATATTAACTTATTGAAAATAATATGGTTAATTGAAAGAATAGGTAAAATAAATGCATTTATTTCTTTGAATATGTGTATATAGGTTATTTTGCGTATTAAGAATATTTATTATTATTGCAGTTGAGGATGCGTCTCAAGAGCACATTAGAAAAGATATTAAATTTTCAAACCCAAATCAAAATGTGGAGTAATCATCATTTAAAGTCAAAAAAATATATTAGTATATTATTTACTATTTGTATATCTAATACTTTTTAGTATTGTTAACTTAATTTTTTTAGTATTTCGTTATTGAGAATTATTTTTTTAGTATTTCGTTATTGGAAATTATTTTTTGATAAAAAAAATGAATCAAATGGGTCGATTCACGTTTTGGCCTATTTAGGCCTTCACCGACCCATTTGGAACACTCAATCCATTTGGGTCAAAATGGGTCAACCCAAACCCACCCAACCCATTTGGGTAATTGACCCATTTACAACCCAACTATTTTTTACCCATTTATGACCCACCCATTTATAACCCGCTCATTTATGACCCAACCCAAACCCGCCCAACCCGCCCATTTGCCACCTCTAATCTACACTAAAATTTATCCAATTCAATTCTAAAATTTTTCATAAAGTTTCTATACACTAAACTTTTAATTTCTATATTCATTCTAGAATATTTTATTTATTAACCTATCAAGCTAATCCATTAATTACCTAATTATTTCACAATCATACTAATTATGGTTCACTTTTAGGTCTATTTATACTATTACTTCATTTAAATCACTATATTCTAATAGTTTCACTTGAGACATAATTCAATACTAGCTTAATTTCTACTTCAATTAAACTCTAAAAATCCTCAATTAATTTGTATATCTTCAATTTCATCTTCCTATTCATTTTCTATTATTATTTTCATTAAATTAACAAAATATACACAAATATATTACCTTAGGCATTTGGCCATGATGACATTTTTACTCATAATTTCATTCTTTTTTACTTTAATCACATAAATTGTCATTTTTAAGTTCAATTAACATGTTCACACACTTAATTTCATATTATCATGTAAAAACCCTAAATTCACATACTAAACATACACTAAATTCTACACAAAAATAATGAAAAAAAGGGATATTGTATCCACTTACCTAAAACCTTGTTTTACACAATTTGAGCTTCCTATCCTTCAATTTCCACTAGCAAAGCTCCTTCCTTCCCCGTAATCCTCAATATGGCCAAATACACAACAAAATCATTCATTAATTTCTTGCTTTATTTTACTGAAAATAATCACTTACTTAAGCTTATTATCCTTAAATCTATCCATAAAAACCATAAAAATCAAACTAAAAACCTTAAAATTACTTACTTGATTTTTGACCCAAAACTTTATCTCCTTGATTTCTTCCACCTCCATCATCTAATTGAAGCTCTAAAGATTATCCCTCATGAATTAAAGGCTGAATTTCATATATAAAGCTTGGATTAGGGAAGAAATTAAAGAAGAAAGAAGAAAAATGATGGAGAGAAGAAGAGAGGGATTTCGGCCAACGTGGGGAGAAGAAGAAGAAAGGGAAAAATCTTGAGGAAAGGCAAATATTTCTACTTTTTATAGCCTCCCAAGGTGGGCTCTTCTAGTGCCTTTTAATAGGCCAACCCAAACTTAAGCCCAAATGCACTTTTTTTTATCCATTTTCTCTCTCTAATTTATTTTTCTCACTTACTAAGCTCAATTTCTCTCAAAACAAATTACATAATTCTCAAAATGTATGTATTATGCTCCATAAATATGTTCAACTCAAACGGAGACTGTTTTCCGATCCGGTAATTATTTACTTGTCCGATAACTGAAATTCTAGTGTCACTATAAAATTAATTTTTCAATACCATTAGATTTTACTCATTTATACTGGCATGCCCACATTTTTGAAATATTTTTTCTAGGTTTGTAGCTCAAGATATGGTTCGGTTAATTTCGGGTCAAAATTGGGTCAAATCGAACTGGAAAAACCTTCAGACGCCTGTCTGAAGCTACAGACGGCCTAGTCGTCCCACATGATCGATAGACGGCCGCCTATCAGGGACAGACGCCCCAAATGCACTTTTTCCACTATTTTGCACTTTTCGGACCCCATTTGACTTTCGTTTGACCCCAAATTGCATATTTGGGTTTCCGTTGACATGTTCTATCCAATGGTCCAATAAAATATTTTTTGATTTCGGGAGGTACTATTCATCCCGGTACCACCATTCCTGGCCTAAAAATCACTATTCATAAAAATCACAATTTTTGGGCCGTTACAATATATACCTATTGGGTCGCATACTAAGAATGTAATGAATGGACTAGATTTTAATTTAGGCACTTTGAATTTAAATCAAATAACATTATGGAGATAAGGAAATATTCCTTATTATTTGAATAAGGAAAATTCTTATTCGTTCCTAAAATATCAACATGTGACTATAAATAGTTATAGTCATGACTTTATCATTTTTGTTGTCATCTTTTGTGAAAAGAAAGAAAAGGGAGAAAGGTTTGTTCGTCTTCTTATTTTGCAACCTCCATTTTCATTGGGAAAGACAAATACAGAAATTAAATTAATCCAATTGCAACAAAGGGAGCTAGCACCCCTTGCAAATCTATTCATCCCATTTGCGTATGTGGATACCGGTGAAAGGTAGTCGTTTAGTTGGAGCAGCACCAGAAGTTCGTATTGACCTTGGAGCAAACTATTTGCATTTATGCAGGAATTGTTCAAACCGATCTGATTAAGGCATTAATCATTTTATATTATGCAACAACAGGTTGGTAACTGTTATCTTTGATTTTGGATCAATTGGGTCATATGGATCCTATTTAGATTTTAGTTTATTTTTGCTGCGCGATAATTTTGAATTATACCTTTAAAACCCAGTATGGCCCATGTAGTGCCTTCATCTTAGGAAGTGGATAAGCGAATAACTTCAGCTTCTCCTGAAGCCATATCTATGAAAAAGTCAATGTAATGACTAACAATGTAATGTTTCTTTTGTAATAAAAATAAAGTCATTACGTTGAAAAATTCTTTAAAACCACCTAAGCAAAAGGTGGCATAATCCATTGGTGTGAAAAACCCAAAAGGATAGTTTGTTAGAGTAAAAGGGCTCTCTAGGCAAAAAATTGAACAAAAATAAAAGAGGCAGGAATAAATGAAAAGGAAGTGAAAAATGAGGAGGTTAGGCTCCTTTATATAGAAATCCTAGGGTGGGAAAACACTATCAGGTATGTATTTTTCTATTTCACGGACGCAATAGTACTGTTCTTTTTCAGCGCCATACACAAGACTGTATAACGATTAATGGCCATATTTAGGCCTTCCTTGTAATAACCCGAAAAGTACCCTAGAAGGATTTGTGCATATTGAAGATGAGTAGTAATCGAAGTTGTGCAAGTTGAAGTGTTTGGTATGCCATTTGGACAATTTAAGAATTTATGTAAAAGTTTCAGCAAGAGTGGCAAATGGTAAATATTGAAATATGGAATTAGGACTTGATTAAAAGAATAAGATTAATTTAGTGGGCTAATGTGAAGGATTATTAAGTTATGAATACCAATGTATGAGGTTATGAAAGTTGAAGTATTGAATGGAGAATTTGGCATAAATATCTAAATTGGACCATTGGGAATGTGACAAGTGGCTGGGGGATAAGAGGAGTATAAAAGAGGAGAGAGAAGGAGAGAGAAGGCAAAAAATCTGCCCTCTCCCTTTCTCGTTCTCTCGTTCTTTCTTCTTCTTCCTCTTCTTCATTTTCTTCATTTTCCTTCTTGTTTCAATGCTATGTGATTTCCCTAAGATCTAAACTCAAGATTGATGATGAAGTTAATTAGCTCAAGTGATTTAAGTGAAGAGGTTGTTAAGAGAGGTAAGCTTTAGTTTTGATTCCTTCAATCTACTTTGATTTGGATAAAATCCTAGATTTATGTTTTGTGTGTGTTTGTGTTATTGCTGAGGATTTTGGATGAGAAAGACTTTGGATGGATTTTGGAACAAGAAAGATCAACCAACAAATCTATTAGGAGCATAAGAGCTAAGGTATGGGAATTTAGGTTTTGATGTATAATTTGATTGTGTTCATTTGTGGTTGATTTTCTGGGTAATTATGATTTTAAAGTTGAGTTTTGTATTAATTATGAGGGTTTGAATGAATAATTTTTATTGTGTTAAAGTCAAATAGAATGGGGGATTTGGGTATGAATTTTGGATGAAAGAATTTTTGCAGATTTTGACGAAGAGCTGGGAATCACGACTCTGTCGCGAGCGTGACGCTCATCGCAATCGCGACAGAGATTAGTGAATCTGGCATTTCGCTGGTAGCCAATCGAAGGAGTAGTGTTTGAGTCATGCACTTATGCACGAGTAGTGCATAAGTGCATCCGACCGCATGTCAGAGCGCTCGGCATGAGATTCTGCTCGGCACATTTTGGCATGGGGAGCACGACTTGTGTTGAGAGCCGTTCGGTTGAGAACCTGTTCGGCATGACTCGTGCTGGGAAGCACGACTCGTGCTGAGAGCCCGTTCGGTGTAGGGAGCACGACTCATGCTGGGAAGGACGACTCGTGCTGGAAAGCATGAGTCATGACAACTCCCGCCCCTATTCTGCCTTCCTCTGTTCTTTTGTTATGCTTTGATGGGTTTGCTTTCACGAGTCGTGACAGTGAGCACGACTCGTGATCGCCTCCTGGGCCTCATCTGTCGCGAGCACGACACTCGTCATGAGCACGACAGACCTCTTTGCCTAAAAATGTTTTGAAATGTCTCTTCTTTACATGGTTTGGTTTGTCACTTATATTATGCATCGATGATTTCAAATGTAAATTATTCAAATGCCTCTATGCATGATAATAATTGAATTATGGGATTTTGCCTACTTCTATTATTTAGTGATTGTATGCGTGTAAGGTAATGCAAATTATTTGTTAATATTAGACGAGTGCATGATGCTCAATAATATGGTTATGTACAGTATGTTCATATGAATATTTTATCTATGAAATAATATATGATTAGTTTTGAATATGATTAATGAAATGTGTATATGTATATGAGAACGTGATGAATTCAATAATGCTTTGGGAAAATTTAGCCCGCGTTAGTTGAGTCATGGATAGATAGGAATGCTTATAGAGTTCTGATGCTGCAGCACTTTGTTCTGTTTGGACCTTGATCAGGTCCTCGTGATCCTCAATGTGCATGGATCTTATTTAAGATCCCCAATGTGAAAATGTTTTTGTGAGAAAATAAGAAATTGCTTTTCGATTATACCCTCGGGTACCCCCAATGTGTTCTGTTACTCGCATATCCACCCTTTGACTTAGCAGGTAATTAAAAGAATAACAGAATGTGAACGAATTGATAAGTTTTGTAATGATGTGCAAAGAGATTATGTGAATAAGTATCTGATGCATTGTGATAAATGCCATTTGACTTATGCTCTACGCACTCCTCTGTTCTAGATCCTTTATGGACATTTGTGTGGAAATGTATGGTATCTTCAGGTACCCATGTGTTTTATATAATAATGCGATATCTGTTCAATGAAAAGAGATGTAACCAGTAATGTTTGTTCTAATAGGCATGTATGCATAGATCCTGATTGCATAAGAGTTGGTATGTGGATAATGCATGTTATTAATCTATTCAAAAGCTATGAGGATGATTTTCTGTATGAAGTCTTTGTAAAGAGTTATTAAAAGATTTGATATGCATGTTCGTTATAGTTGAGTACTCCGTAAATGAATTTATAATGCATGATATGCATGTTCGCCGATTGCCGCGAGCGTGACAGGGATCGGTGATTCCAGGTCCCGATCGAGCTGCTATCTTCTGAATAGCAGTGCCTTGGACGCTCAGTCGCGAGCGCGATAAAGCACTCCGTTGCTAAACTGCAGTTGGGCAGTTCCCGGTCGGACTCGCGACAGTCCTCTCTCTGTTTCAGAAATGTTTTTGAAAGATCTTCTTCTTTGTATGGTCTCACACTTATGTTATACATTTATGATTTAAAAGGTGAATTATTTAATGTATTCCCCATGCATAGTAATTATTGAAATATTTGACATGCATATTTGTTATGGTTCAATAATTAGTGAATGAGTTCTATAAATATATTCGTTTACATGTTGAATTGAGAATACAAGGATGTTATATTACTGCCTACTGGACCGTAGACTGGATTACTACTGTAAGTATATTGGTAAGGAATTGATGTTCATTATTGTTAGTTTTAACGAATACGGTAATTATGTATCAATTGGTAAGTATGGGATAATAAAGTGTTAAGCATGATATAGATAACTGAATGTAGGAAATAAGTTAGGAGTAATTTTGAAACTTGTGTGTGTAAAGGTTTTCTGTAGAACTACGTGATTCTGATTCCCCAACCATAGGGATACGCAGGAAGCTTGGAATAACTGTTTCAAGCCTGAACCAAATCTGAGTATTAAAATGTTTTGTTTAGTTTTGAGCAAATAACGGTTTGATTAAAATGAAATGTTTTGATTTAAGTATTGATACTGTATTTTTTATGATTTTGAAATCTTAGTAATAATGAGAATGGGTAAGACTTAATATATTCTGACTAGCAAAAGTATTTTGGTAACATGTGAGGTATAACTATTATATGGGTAATGCGGTGATTTAGACAAACGACGAGTATGTATAATGTATTTATAGGTAAATAGGTAATAAAGTATTTTCTGTCTGTGGTGAATGAGATGGATATGCGTATGAAATTGCCCAAGCTTTCGTATGAGAATAAAGTTGTGAATTGGTAATAATTTTAACGGGTATTCCTTTATGCTTTTGTAGGTATATATATATATATATACTGCTTATGCATGTGCTTGTGTTAGCAACCACTGTGAGTGGTTGGTTATTATTTATTTTGCCCCACTAAGCGTTATCGCTTAGCACGGGTGTTTCTCCATATAGGTTAAGAGATTAGAGTAACGCAGCGGTTCTATGTGACTTTGGCCAACGAGTCGGTAGAAGTTATAGAAAATTTTTATTGATTGTCGTTTTGTAATTAAGTTTATTTATTTAGCATTTGTAATAAGTTGTAATATTCTCTAGTGCGAATAATGGTGTGGTGATGATATAGGTTTAGGATGTGCATGTCTTGAGGTTCTGTTTAGAGAAATTTTATTATTCTGTTTTTCGTTACCGCTAAGAGTGTTTGTCTGGTAGCACCCTTCGCTCACCATAGCTCTTTGTCCTTCGTTATGCTATGTGTGCGAGTTGGGGGTGTTACATTCTTCCTCCTCGAATTTTGACTAATCAAGATGCATATCATGCATAAATTACCAAGTATATTTTCTCCTACTAAACCGCATGCAAGGGGCAAATCCCATAATTTGAATCTCATGAATTTGCTTGACCATCACTTCACACATTCGTGAGCTCAACTCAAATTCAGAGAGCAAGCTTATAAGCTTTTTGCAAAGCTTATAATTATCAACAAAAACACTACCAAATAGATAAGTATTATTAATACCTAAATTGAACTATAAACTAACAAAATTGTTCTTTCTCAAGGTCCAACAAACAAATGAGTTCTAAGACCAAACCTACATCAAAGGTCAAAACTCTAATTTTGCGAACATCATGAGTCTCAAATCAGACCTACTTCAAAGGTTAACTTCCGTACTTGGCAAAAATTGTGCATCACAGATCAGACTTATTTCAAAGGTCAAAATTCTGATTGAGCGAACACCGTGCGTCACGGGTCACAACTCCGATTTGGTGAACATTCTACATCCCAAATTATTAACTTCTAGATTTACTTCAAAAGTTTCGATTTAGCGAACATTGTGCATCCTAGATCGCCCATTGCTTGCTAAGAGAGCCTATCACCTAAATTGTTTCAACCATTGCCTACCAAGAGAGCATACCACTTAACCATAACAAATGCTGGCGACTTAGCCAGGTATGCATTTATAAACTTTGGCTCACCTCACACCCTCCTACTTACTTCCCCAAAGTTGGGGGGCAACTGTAGATACCCTAGGTCGAGTTGTCCATATCAAGGATTGCCTAATGATGAAAAGGGCATTTACGAAAAGAAAAAAAGGAAAATAAGTTTTGTCCGGTTCAAGAGGGTTTTTTAAAAATAATAATAAATAATAAAAAGAAATATAATAAAAAAATTTTGATGCCTTTGATCTCAATTAGAATCGTAAAAATGGATTTGTAGGTCAAAATAAAATTTAAAGGGTTAAAATGAAATTTGGAGGATTAAAACATAATTTTGTATATAAAGAAACTTTTTTCTCTTTAATTTCACGTTTTTTTTTAAAAAAAAAAAATTAAAGCTTTTATTTATTTTTTATTTTATTTTTCGGTGTTCTCTCTATAAATAGAAGGAGAGACCTACTTTCCAAGAGATGTTTTTTTTTACTGAAAAAAATACACTTTTAGCAGTTATTTTCTCTCTAAAAAATCTTTTATTAATTTTATTTTCACTTTTCTCTACTCTTGAACTGAATTTAGACTTTAATCCTTGTTATTTCTTGAGCCAAATGCTGACGGTGATTATCACGGAACCCCTCAATTTAATATTTTGATTTTTTTTTTCATCAACTCATTTTCATATTCATTCTCTTATTTATTTAATCATATTTTTGTTATTTGTTCATTCTTTTTCGTCTTTTCTTGTGATTCTAAAGGGATCCCACTGATCGGTTTAATACCAAGTGCGATCAGAATCACATCTTCTATATTATATATTTATTTTGTTCATAATTTTCGTAGATTTCCATGAGCAAATTAAGTCCATAGAAATCCGTCACTTAATCCACTTAATACGATGTTAGTACACGGAGATTACTTTATTTTTATTGTTATTTACTTCTCACATTTATTTTATGTTCTTTAAATTCAGTACTTTATTTTATGTTCCTATTTTTTGCAATTTATTATTTTCACATTTATTTGTATTTATCTTTTATTTCAACTATTGCACTTTTAATTCCAGCTATTTATCTTATGCAATTTAAATTCTCGTAATTTAATTTATGTCATCTATTTTTCTGTATTTTATTTATTTTTTATAAGAAAAATCACGTGTCTAAAATTCCCCATCGTTTCGGCGATTCGGTTGATCCTCTAGAAAAGAGATTTTAGATCTGTATTACATAATGTAAACATAGATAGTCCAATTTATCATATTTTAATTTATTTATTTATTTATGACTTTTAATTCATTTTATTTATTCTGTATTTATTTGCTTTTTATTTATTTATTCACTTATTTAACATTTTTTTTATATATTTGTTTTTCCTTCCTGGTTCTAATTCTATTTTTTAAGTTATTTATTTTTTTATATTTTTATTTAATTCATGTAATTTTTTTTATTGTATTTATCCCTTAATTAAGATAAAGTCTAATATTTTTTTCAAAAGAAAAGAATTTAATTTGATTAATTAAGATAATTATCATATTAAATGTAACACTCTTATATCCGTAAATGATACGGATACCGGATATCACAGCAGTGCACTGATAGTCACTACAAGTACTCGATAATTCTGCAGGAATTTTTTTTTCAATACTAACAATCACAACATACATATAAAATAAACATAACAATACACTAACATACAAATCGCATGCTTGAACTATATACCTCTGCTTCTCTCTGCCGTGATTGTATACAGGCCATGTCGATACATCAATCCTTGTTATTGATCACCTTCTGTTGTCACTATGTCTTCAGCCACGTCTAAACTATCATAACTTGCGCGCATAACATTTTACGCACTGAGCATTAAAATGCCCAGTGGTGGATGCATATCTTAAGTTTTCCATACCAATCCTACATGCATGCACTCGTAATTATTTTTCTTTATTTAGATTATGTGAATATTTATTTCTGAATCTTTTAGACAGTTTGTAACATACTTTTATGACACTTACTATCTTTTCTTCTATCACTATCACTATTATTACTTATCATTATCTTTATCTTTATCACTATTCTATAATTACATTAATCACTATTATGCTATTGTTAATTTCACTATCACTTACACTGTTAACTCCTACAATATTCTGTTGTTACGTACTTCTATTACTTTAAAAGCTAGTTATATCGATCATTTCGTTATTATCTTATAAGTATGTTCATTTGTTTTGTTTCTATATTTATTCCTTATCACTTCCTTTATCCTTTTTGTTTCTATTGTCAATATCTTTACTATGTACACTGATAATTTCAACACTGATTATATTACCTTTAGTCTGTAAATAAATAATCAATTCCATTTACCATTCTTCTTTTCTTTCTTTACTTATATACCTAATTATAGTCTATAATCGACACTCTATTATTTATTGATCCACTTATTTATTAGTCATTATTTTCGACATTACTGACACTGATTTAATACTTTTACTTTCTTTACGTTCCTAACACTTCCTTTGTTCTCTTGCATTACACTAACTCTTTGCATTAATTGTTTCACTATATCAAATCTTTTGTTAGGTTATTTAACTTTACCTAATTATGAATCATTCTATCTTTAAATGGACAACACTACAATTCAATTTCTAGCTTATTTAGATACTTATTATTCGATCACTATTTTCTTGTCTATTTCTTAATCAATGCTGTTTCTATTATTACTAACATTGCCATCACTTCTATTATTTATTCTAGCAATCCCATATTAATGATTCAATATTACAAATTAGACATTAATCTTAACAATTATCTTAATTCATTTTGTTTTATATTATTATTACATAAATTCCTTTTCAATTTTACTCACTTATACAATTGACATTACAATAAATCTATTAATTTCTTTTATATTATCACTTTCTTATTACTCATACTACAATATATCAATTTACCCTTCACTTATTATTTCCCATTATTTTTAATTAAACTCTTTTTATATCTTTACTTAGTAAAATACATCATCAATTCCATCAATCCTTTATAGTTTTTATTTAATAATCTTACACTATAATTTAATTCACTATGGCCCCTTAATAATTATATCATAACTAACTCACAATTTATTCCTCTATAATTATCACAATTATAAATTTACCTTTCCATTTCACTTTATTAATATTATTATTATTATCCTCATTATTAATTTTATTAATTTCTATTATCACTTTCTAATTAACCATCATGTAACCAAATCAATGTTTTTACAATTTTACTTAATAATCCATTTCTTTCTCATTTTACATTTAAATTCGTTCCTTTCCACTTATTTTCAATTATTTTATTATCTTAACTTTATTAAGATACACACACATTCACAATCAATATATGTGTATAAATCAGTTATAACTATTATTTATTTAATAATTATTCATGCAATAATATTCTATGCTTCTTAAATTATTCATTCATTAATTATTAATAACACATTTATTATTTATATTATCGATTATTTACACTTTAATCCTCTAATTAGCGTCAATATCGTAATTTTTACAATTTGGTCATCCTTAATTGTCTCATATTTGCAATAGTGCCCCTAATTAATTTCATTATTACCTTAATTTATTACTTGGCATACAATTTCCCTTTTTGCCCTTACCATAACATTCTAAGCTAAATTACACTTTAGTCCTTGTTTATCCTTCAATTTCAATATTACCTCTTAAATTCACTATAATTCAATTATGCCACTAATTAACCTAAATTTCACTTTTAATTTATTATTAATATAGTCTATCAAATCATTAATCATATTTAACCAATAAATTTATCAATTTAATTACATATTCACTCCTTAAATTATATTATTTACTAATTACATTTTAATTCTTTAATTAAACTTATTTATTCACTAATTACATTTTTGCCCTTAATCTTTTTCCTTGGATTCCAATTTTGTCCTTGACTTTTCCCTTAATTACATCTATGTCCCTTCTTTTACACTAATTCCATTTATATCCTCATTTTATACTTAATTACCCTAATGCCATTACATATGCTTAATTTTACACTTTTAATCTCACTTATTCTTAATTTTCACTTTTACCCCTTTTAATTATTTTTAATTTCCAGTTTACCCTTTTTATACTTAAATTTCACTTTTGACCTTATAAATTCACTAAATTACATTTGGGTCCCTAATTTACCACTTTTACACTAAATCACCATTTTAGCCTCATATTTTATCCAAATTACCAATTTACCCTTATCATTACACTTTTTACCTAACTTTACCACTTTTACCTAATTAATGTCAATTTATCATTTTACCCCTAAATTTTCTATTTATTCCAATTTAGTCCCATTTTTACTCATTTTCACTTTTATCACTATTTTAATCAATTTTATCACATAATTACCATAATGCCCCTAGTATAAACCCGGTAAAAAATCTACCAACCAGATATGCGAGACATGGACCTCACAGATCCACTACATTATAGAATGATCCATTGGGACCATTCATTACTACACTGCACTACATTGATCACTGTAAACATTGAATATTGCACTGAGATAGACCGTCATTGGCCTATCAATAGCGAGTCGCCATGACTTGTACCACGGTGTGGAATCCCTATGGCTAGCCAATTATATCCTGAATTAGATTTTTCTACCATACTACTAATAAGGACAAATAATATTAGATTTTCACTTATATCACTTAATATATCAACATATACCATTTGGTCATCAAATACACTTCACCTTAAAATTTTCATATCACTTATAATTCATTTTCATTTCTCTTATTTAATCATTTTAACACTAGTTATCTCATATTACTCACTTAACATAACATATTTCATCAATTTCACTTATATTACATAATATGTAGACAAGCATCATTCGGCCATGATATCAGTTTCACTTATAACTTTGTATACACACTAAATTATCATCAATTAATCATTTTATGCCATTATATACCATTAACCATCAAATTACACCTAAGAAATCATATAAGTTCAATTCGGCCAACACACTAACTTCTCATTATGTTCACTTTAATCTCATTTAATCATTCAATCATATATTTTCATATTATACTCATCATAATTACCAATTATATACCTTATTTCACAACATAACTCATCATTTCCTTTAATAATCCATTCGGCCAAGCTTATACAAATTCATTAAATTTGCTTTTCAATCTTTTAACCATTCCATTATACCTTACACATGTTATACACATTGTAACCATTATTTATATGCCATAAAACTCATATATACATTATGAATTCCTTAAGCGTTCATTCGGCTTACATGTGGGTTTTTATACCATAATGCTTTAATTTATTCTAAGCATGTTTATACCATTATTTAAGTCCACTTAACATGATTATCAAATTAGATTTAATTAAACATGCCTAAATCTCATGTTCACATTTAGACATAATCTAAAACACATACATAATCAATGGAAAAAGAAGGATGTTGCATCCACTCACCTTATTTCCTTGCTTTCCATGCTTAGAACTTCCTTTTCCATATATTAATAATTTGAAACACCTTCCACCATAAAAATTCCTAAAGTGGCCGAATTTACAAGGATACAAAAACATCATTTCTTTTACTTCTAAATTCAATATAACATCATAAACATACTCCCCATACCTTAAATTACATATATGAACCTTTAATTTAAATTATGGAACCTTAAATCACTTATCTCAATTTTGACACATAAACTTTGTCACTAACTTTCTCCAACTTCTTTCAATTTAAATAAGCTTTAATAACCATTACTATGTTGTAGAGAGGTTGAACTTTGATTAGGAGGCTTAGATTTATTTAGGACATCAAATTTGGTAGGATTTGGTGAGAGAAAATGGAAGAAAATAAAGAGAAAAATGAAGAAATACCACATGGTTTGGGAGAGATAAAGAAAACGTGAGAGCTCTCTAGAATTTTCTAATTTTTCAGCTATTTATAGCATTCCGAGATGGGCCAAATCACGGGCCAAACCAAAATCTCATTTAGGTTAATAAGCCCATTTTCCAACAAAATAATTTATCTTACTTTTCAAGCTCAATTTCACTCAAAATATATTTTATAATTCTTAAAATATATAATTTAGCTTTCATGTAAAATTTTAGCTCAATTGGAGATCGTTTTTCGGTCTGATAATTTCTTATCAATCCGATAACTCAATTTTCTATCTCACCATAAAATTTAATTTTCACTACTATTTAATTATCCATAATATTTCAAGCAAATTTATATTTTTAGATAATTTTTCTGAGATCTACAGCTCCATTTAAAGTCCGATCAAACCTTGGTCAAACTGGTCAAACCAAAGTCAACTGGTCCAATCGGTCCGATTCACTTTTCATTTTTAACATCATTTTTACTCTTAATAGCCTATTTGACCTTGGTTTCATATCAATGAGGGTCCTTATTCGGTCCGGTTCAATTAAATCGGTCCGATTCATCCATTTTTTAATGTCACTATAAAATTAGTTTTCGCTACCAAACTGTTCTACACACTATTCTGAGTTTATCTATTCCTTCAGATAACTTTTCAAAGGTCATTTACTATTTTTAAAAGCTCGGTCAAAGTTTGGTCAAATTAGTTACTATTTGAATCGAACCAAATATTTTTTTTCGGTTTGACTTTCAGAGGCCTATATGACCTCATTTTCAGCTCAAATTTCACCATTAGACTCCTGACAGCCCACAGATCGATTTTGCGAAATAATAATTTTTTTGAAAATCGATGGCCGGATCCGTTGTATAGCTACCCCGGGGTCCGCCATCTCGGGATTGCTATACTTTAAACACACTTAACTCTTAACTTCACTACTGTTAACATCACTCAATACACTACTTTACACTGTGATCACTCTAAATACACTGTAAACATTTACTAATACTTTTAAGCCAGTGTTAGGGCCATTATATTAAAAGATTAGATTTGATTTTCCTAAATCAAAATCCATGATTTTTGGTCGAAACTTTATCTCTTTAAATTTGTTTTTTTTATCCTAATTAGTTTCATTTTCATTATCTAGTTTTTATGTATCATCTATTTCACTTTTTTATGTGTTTATTTATTTTATATATTTATTTCCTTTTCTATTTTTGTGTATTTATAACTTTCTTAGTATTTATTTATTCATACTTAGAAGGTTGTATTGGTTTTTTTTGCTAAGTTTTTTTATGTAAATTGCGTTCATATTTTGTACAGTTTTCCTGTATTTTTACGCGCTTAAAACCTAACCAAAGTATTTTAACTAATTAATTGATATTTTCTAATATAAAGGTTTGATTGTCTTAATAAAACTTACATTTGCAAAAATATTCACAAAAGGACTAATGTCCTATCCTTTAAGTGCATGTGTGAACCAATATTCAAAATTAAATAAATCACTCATATTTTATATATGTACACGTAGAATGTTTAGTTTTAGGCAAATTATTTCTAGGTTTTTAAATAAGGGAAAATGACCATAAAATATTTATATCTAAAATTGTGATATTTTCTTCAAAACTAGAATTTAATTTTCTCTTAAAAATACTCAAAAAGTGTTTTCAAATAGGGGCCAAAGTTCAAACCCTTTTATGCATGAGAGGACCAAAGTCCTCAAGTAAATAAATTGGCTCATTTTGATGAACGTATCAATAAATTTTAGATAGCATATTTATTGTTGTCCAAAGGTTTTCATGCCTCATGTGAATTTACTGCTTTCTTTACTCACTTTATCGACTGTTTTTTGAAGTGCTTGCTATGATATAATGCATTAATAATCATGTGAGAAGAGAGATAATGTTAATAAGTCAAATATAATATTTATCTTTAAGGATAATTAAAATTTTTTATTTATCTTTGAAGACAAATACTTAATTTTTATCTTTATCCCTAAATCCAAAGTTAGCCTATAAATAAAGGAGGATTGGATTTTTTTTGGTGGAGGGGGAAAATATTTAGAGAAAAAGGAAAAATTGAATTTCAAACAAAAGTTTTCTTTACATTTTTTTTCTTCATTCTCAAAGAGTCGAAGAGCCAAATTGTGAAAGAGAAATAAATTCATTTTTATTAATTCACTCTCTTAAATTCATTGTTTTAAAAGGACACTTGGTAGAGAGAAAATCATTTTCAATTTACTCAGCTTTCAACTGATTCCTGTGGAATTCAAGGGAGATATATACTACTTTTTGCCTTTAGAAATCAATATTCTGAGCATAAATATTATGAGCTCAAAATAATTATTCTTACATTAACTTTCACATGTGGATATGAAATATATGTAATGTAGATATGAAATATATGTTTTATTTTAAAATGTAGATTAATTTTATAAATTTTATTATTTCAAATTTATTTTATTGATAGGCTGTTCAACTTAATTGCATGAAATAATGCTTTAAAAGCCATAAAAAATAAATACTTAAGCTTTGTATATTTTAACAATAAAAATACCGCTTTGTATATTTTAACAATAAAAATACCCAGGTGCTTTTTTTATTAATGAACAAAAATGACATTTGTAATAATGAATAAAATTAAAGAGATTACATAACTCAAGTAAGAAGGGTGAAAAGAAAATGAATAAGAGCGATGCTTCCAGGCCATCCCAGTTACTCCTCCCTTTCTAGCATCCAATATTTAAGAACGTGAAACTCAAAAAAACAAAAAATAAAATGTGACTGCCATTAGGATGAAAACATCAGAAGCAAAAATAAAGGAAAGAAAAGAGAAGATATTGAAATGAATTACCTAAAATAGGCAGAAGTAATGCATAAAAAGAAAATAAAAAAGATAATCAAGAGAAATGAGAAGAAGAGACCCAAGGACGGCCAAGGAGTGGCGAGGGACGACCGTCCTTAGGATGACCGACGGGTAGAAGAGGCAGCCCGCGATGGCCCGTCGCTTGCTTGAACGACTGCCGTCGGTCACCTCCAGACCTCAAAAAATGAGAGAAATCAACTAAAACCCAAGCATTCAACTTTTCAATTCATTTTTCATGCAATGAATTACCAACAAAGCAAATAAAGCGATAAAACGGATTAATTAAAATGGATTAATTCATGTTTTGAGATTAGTTAGATATATCATGCTGAATTGCTGAAATTATCGCAAGAATGTTAGTCAAGAATATTTACCCTCGGAGTATTGATCTCTAAAAGGCGAATGTCGTATAGATCTCCCCTTTAATTCCACAAGGATCGGTTGACTAGTGAAAATTATTAAAAATAATTTCTTTTATAAAAATTATTCTTTCCAAATAAATTGGAATTTTCAGAAAGGCAAATCAAGATAAGGAAATTGATTTTCTCTTTCTCGATTTCACTTCTACAATAGTTTCGAATGTTTAGAAAGATATATCGAGTGAAGAAAATTGATTTTTCTTTCTTGAGTTCTTCCTAGTTCTTTTTCAAAAAGTTTTAAAAGGAAAAAAACTCGATATGAAAAGAAAACCTTTGCTTATGAAAATTGATTTTCTAAAACTGTCAACTTCTTAGAAAATTTTTGCAACCTAAATATCTCCAACCCCTTATCTCGATCCTCAGCCCGCTATTTATAAGTTGCTGAAGATGAAGATAAAAATTCAAATCTTTTTAAAATTCAAATTATCCTTAGAGATATATCTCAAATCTTTTTCAAATTCAAAAATATTTTTAGAAGATAAAATCAAATCTAGAAGATAAAATCAAATCCTTTTGAATTCCAACTATCTTTTAGAAGATAAAATGAAATCTTTTTGAATTCAAATCATCTTCTAGAAGATAAAATGGAATATTTTTGAATTCAAATTATCTTTTAGGAGATAAAATCAAATCTTTGATATTTATCCTAAGGATAAACGTTAAGAAAATTGCAATTTATCCACCAAAATGCCGTCAGGCACCGACCAACAGGTGTGCCTCGGTCTAGCAATGGGCATCGGTCAAAGGGGCAACCCGATCTTTTGAGCGGCGGGCACCCACTAGCGTGAAGGACAGGCATCCCTCACCTGTGCGAGCGACGGGCACTCGCTTGCGCTAGGTGACGGGCACCCGCTCCGTGAGCGATAGGCACCCGCTCTATAATGGCCCAAAATGTACCCTAGAAGGATTAGTGGTGTCAATTGTATGATGAGGGTACAAGAGTGATTATATGAGTAAACAATTATAAGTAAGTAAGGATGTAATTGAAAGGAATTAAAGGATATTATAAGAGAAGAATTTATAGAGGGACTTAGTGGAGATTTGCCGAAGGATCAAGAGAGGAATTTGTGAATTCTGGTGAGTGCTGTCCACGTGTGAGATGGAGGCTTTGCCAACCATCCCTTGCATGTATATATAAGGGTAGTGGAGGCAGATTTTGGCCTCATTCTTGCATATTGGCTGGTCACTCTCCCTAATCTCATTTCTCATATTTCTCTTTCTTTAATTCTTAGTTCTTGTTTCTCTTCCATTGATTGAATTTCTAAAGCCTTGGATTGGTTTGAAGAGTAAGCTAAGAAGGTAAGTGTGGTTGATGTCTTCTTCTTCTTCTTCTTCTCCTTCTTTTACCATTTCTGTTGAAGAGTTTCAGTTGATTGACTAAATGGATTAAAAGTGTGTCTATTGATTGTGCATGAAGTTTTGAACAAATGAAAAGACAAGGGCAAGGACAAAGTTTGAGTTGAAGCAAGGTTGATCAAGCTGCTCATTTTGAGGTTTGGGTTTAGAAATTGTGTTAACTTTATTTAGAAGCATGATTGTTTATTTTGGGACTTTAATGTTCACATATGTGTATAGAAACAATATTTTTAATTTGGTGTATTGATTTGGCCAAGTTGGCTTATTTCAGGCTTGATAAGCTTGATTGTGTAATACTGTCTTTGTGGTTCATTTGACCTATGTGTATTGTTTATGCTATATTTTGAGTTCTAGTGCTCCAAATTGGTTGATTAAAATTTCACCTGAAACCTAAGATCCACAAATAAACATGTCTTAGAAACATGGTTGAGCTAATTCTAGCTATAAGTGTCCCAAAAGTTGCCAAAAAATAGGTCTCTATTCTGGGAGGTTCATTGGAATAGTATAGGTTGTTTAGGTCATATCTAATGTTTTAGATGTCCAAATAACCTGAAATTTGTCCCATTGGACACTTAACATCCTAGGGAATAATTTTTAAGAAGGAAGTTTTGCCTAAACATGAAGTTTATATGTTGGTTTATGCAGTTAAACTTTGAGGTGAAAAGCAATCTCGTAGGGCACCTGATGGAGGCCACTATCGCGAGCGCAACAGAACAAGTTAAATGAGGGCTTTTTCTTCTTATTTTGATCCCATGGTTGGTATGAATCATTTCCCACCTTTAACCTCCTCTAGTTTGTGTATTTTTGTGTGTTTTTCCTTCCCGAAATGCATTCGAACTTCATTGCAAGTTCCTATAACTTGTCCAATTCATGCCTAACATTATGAAATAAGTATATGAATGTTTGTCAATTGAACTATATGTAAATGATGCTATGGCATAGTAGTTTAATAAATGAATTAAATGTATACATGCTTTTAATTATTGAACATGACATGGCATGTGATATTGATGATTCATGATTGAATCATAATGGTATGTGTACTTTTATGGTGAATTATATGAATATATTTGTAGTTAGTATATGTATTTATTGATTTGTATGAGCAATAGTATAACATGGTAGTTGAATATAAGTAATGTATATGGCTAAGTGTACAAAGTATTTATATTAAGCCTGAGATGTTCATAGAAGTGGATAGATGGGCATGCCTATAAAGGGTTACATGTTTTGGTGCTGCTAGAGTGGCACCGACGGGTGTCTAGCTATTTGATACCTTTGGTATCTAGATGTTTGATACCTTCGAGTATCTAGAGACGTTTGATACTATTCATCAGTATCCAGATGTTTACCCGTATCCACTTACATTATGAAGTCAGGCTATTAACTGGTTGCAATATATAAGAGATGTTATTATATCTTAGTGAGTTACTGAAAATGCTAATAGAAGTACATGATTGTTGTATCAGAGATGCTAATATGAGTTACAAGTGCATATGAGAAGCTATTATTTGTACATGATTATGCTAGAGATATGCCATTGTGTTTATAAGTATACGAAGGTACATGAGATGCAATGACAAGGTTTTACTTGTTAATTGTGATAATAATTAAAGTTAGAAGAATATGAACATGATATAGGTTGCATGAAAGTTGTAGATATGTTAAAAGCATGTTTGATAGTATGCTTATGATGTTATAAGTATGATACATGCCCGTTTCTTTTAATATACTCGGAAATGAAGAGCATGCCAACTATTGATATGTTTTGATGATTATGCTTGTGACTTCGTTAGAAGTCTATTATTTATGATATCCCCACTAAGCATTATCGCTTAGCATGGGTGTTTTCCTGTGTAGGTTTTCAGGTTAAGTAAAGAGTTGAGCATCTGCAGGTCGTGGCCACTAGGAGTACAAGTTGAAGTTCTTTTTGTATATGTGATATAATACTTTTATATAGTTCATTATATGTATATGTAAAGCATTTTTGTATATGATATGTAAATGTTATAGTGGGAGAATGCTTTTGTAATGTATTTAAAACAACAATATAATGTAATGCAAATGACTATAAGAAATTGTTTTAAGCATGTGTACTGATATTTTATTATTAGTTGTTTAAGTATGTTGGAATTGTTTAACTTGAATGTGTATGCGTGCGTAGCGACTCCGATATCCTTCCAGGGGATATTGTGGCGTTACACGCTCACGCTAGGCGAATGGCACCCGTTCGGGCAAGAGACGGCCGTTGCTCGAGCACGAGCGATGGGCTCACCACTGACCGATGGGCATCGATCAACCTAAAATCAATTTTCTTAAATGAAAAGGCTCCTTTAGATGAAAAAAGGGTTTTTGGTCACTAAAATCACTAAAATTTGTGACTTTCAAGGGCGATGGCCTACAACCTCACTCCTTTAACTGCAAAATAGGTACCGATATCTTTATCGAATAACTCTGATCTGGGCAACCCCGAGACCTAGTGTCTACACCAAGGCTCCCGGTTGTCGGCTAGTCAGAAATCCTTTTTTTGAATCGCCCAAAAGGTTGACACATTAGGGTTCAGAGTCGCTTTCAGATAGCAGTGAGACTTACGCTTTAAAATCTTCAATAGAAGTCGATATGGCTAACCTAGTAAGAGAATTTGATGCAACTCGCACCATGATTACCAAAGAAGTAGGTAGGAGACTATAAGAGTTTAAAAATCAGATGATGACTATGATGGCGAATCTGACCGCAGCAATGACACCACTTGTCGGACCAAATCCAATTACCCCCTTGTGACGCGCGCCGGATCCCCGCGGCTGCCCCTATGACCGCCCGCACGTGGGCGATCGGGCAATTGTGGGTCCGTTGACAGCTTGCAATAAATCGCAAGTGCGTCTATGTTGGGCAACAAGGAAGTTTCATGGAGTCGCCACCCAATAGAACATTGGGAAAGTTTCTCTCGCCTCGGAGAGCCTAAGACTGCGATTGGTATCCATTTTGGGCCAGCCAGAGGGGTCTTGGAAGGTAAACCTCTCGCCCTAAGGAGCCTAGGATTAGCGCTAAAGTCTCGTGGCACAAAAAGGTGTCTTGGAGGGTAGACCTCTAGCCTCTTTGAGCCCAAAGACCAGAGCTGGGTCCGGGATTTCTCATCTATTTCTACCTCGATTGTTTTATGATCAAATTTTAAATATCATTGATTCGCTCTCTCTCCACACGATGCAATTGATTAAAGGCGCATTTATTCATGAAAGCCGTAAATGAGCAAGTAAATATCAAAAGGCGGTAAATTACAATAATACAAGGAGCAGAATACAACTCCCTTTATAAATGTGCGATACATACACGAATCGGGGTATTACTTATTTTGAGGACTTTGGTCCTCACATGCATCATTATCAAAATTTTTATGTGATGATTTTGGATAGAGAAAATTGAGACATTGGTCCCATTTTTATTTAGAAAAAATACCAAGTTAATTAATAAAAATGGTTTAGTGACTTTCTTTCTAGCGGGCCTAAATAAACAATTTTACAAGAAAATTATATGGCAAAAATAAATAGGAAAAAGCCAAATAAACAAAATATTACAAATGAAGAAAAATAAATATTCCGAACGAGCCTTTTGGACCTCCCCGTGTGCTCGCGAAAGCTCCCAATCAAAAAATGAGTTTAGACATAAAAAACAAAATACAAATAAAATAATGTTAGTAATTAAATCAATTAATTCAATTAAATATACAAAATAATGAATTAAAATAAAATAAGATGATATGAAAAGAATGATAATGGAATCAAAATGTTAACAAACCAAAATAAATGAGAAACATGCATTATGTATGACAAATGATTAAATGATGTGATGAAAATAAAATATAATATGTTAATTAATTAGTACATGAAAATATACACATGATGAAAAGTGAAAAATAATAAATGAATAAATAAATAAATCATAATAAATCAATGTAACAATGATAAAAATTAGTAAACAAAGGGATGATGAAAATAATAATGATGTATAACAAGGTTAATTGATGTGTTCATGATTAATATAAACTATTTACATGGCAAAAAGATTAATTTAAGTTAATTATTTGCATGTTAAAAATAATTAGGAATCACAATAAAATCATTTACATGTTAGGAATTAAAAAAAAATAATATTCACATGAACAAAAATAAAATCATATATAAACAATTAAATGGAACAAATATAAGATGAATACAACAAATGAATAGATGAAAACAATAAATAAATCAATAAAAACAACAAAATATACATGAATAAATTAAATAAAAAAATAAAATAGAATAGGAATTGAGCCTAGAATATTTACCCTCAGAGTATTGGATTTGATGAAAGAAAAGTGATGATTTTCCGGAAAATTGCTTGAAAGAATAATTTAGCAATAAAATTAATTCTCTTTGTTTATGGAGAAAACAAAGGAATTGATTTGTATGCTTAAGATTAAAAAAACTGATTTAAAAGTGATGATTGATTTCTTGTGTTTATGGAGGAAAAACAAAGAAATTAATTGAAATGATTAAGAATTGAAAATTGATCTTTCAATTTCAATTAAACCTTTTTTAATTAAAAAGAGAAATCTGAAAATTTTAAAGAGAAAATAGAAGAAGAAAAATTCTGGAAATTTTAGGTCTAAAAAGAATGTGGAGGCTCCCTTTGATTTCATCATAAAGTATTTATAAAATAAAATAGGTTGCCCTAATTTAATTAATGAAAACAAACCTATTTTAACACAAAATTCTTTTATTTTTAATGATAAAATCAAGTTTTATTAATTAATTATCTAAAACAATATTTTAGAATTTAATTTGAAGTCAAAAACCCAAAAAAAAATGGGATGAAAAACGGATTTTTGGTGAAAAAATCGAAAAAAGTGATGAAAAATCGGATTTTTGGGTATCAGACCCTATACCGACGGCCAGGGGATGAGGGACGCTATAGCGACGGGCCTCACGCAGCGAGGCTGCGCGAAATCCGCGCGCAGAGGCGCGGAAATCGCGCGCCTTAGCGCACGGTGCGGCGCGCAGTGCGCACAACGCTGCGCGTCGCCATATCGCGCTGGGCGCCTAGGTGTCTGCGTGCTGGGCACCAGCGCGCTGCCGCGCCCGACACTCGAGATCCGATTTTTTTTTTTAAATTTTAAATTGACTAAAAATACTATAATTTTAAGCCCCCATTTTTCAAAATTAATTTTTTTATATATTTTTTTATTATTTTCTACTTTTTCACTCTAAAATGCAAATTTGACGAGAAAACCATCACTTTTAACCTTTTAAACCTGTGAAGGCAATTATCATCATTGGGTAACTTCGATCTAGGCTGACTCAGGACCCAGTATCTACACCCCTCTGTAGGATAAAATAAGTAGGAGACAGCTAGGAAAGATCCTCTTGAGGTGGTACATCCACCAACTATTGATCTTAGAGCCACTACGCCTGTGGGCTAGAGAGGAAGTGGACCCCATAGACTAGAAAATGATTTCATAAAAGATGAGTATGAAGAACCAATAGTGGTAAGAGGAAAGGCACCTCAGATGGAAGAGGTAATGTGGAGAAAGATGGAAGAGAAATTTGAGGCAATGTCATGTATACTGATAGTCGGGAAAGGAATGAATCTTGAAGATATAGAGTTCGAGGGCGAGGATTTAATTCCCCAGAATTTCAAGATGCCTGATGTCCAAAAATTTGATGGTACATCGGATCCAACAGCACATGTGAAATAGTATTCACTGGTAATAAAGGGTAAAACCATGACGAAAAGGCAGAAGATAGAATATTTATGCCTAAGCTTAATGGAGCCCGCGATTGACTGGTATCATGGGCTTGATAGGAGAACGAAAGAAGACTGGGATTTGCTGATAGAAGAATTCCTCAGGTAGTACGATTGCAGTACAAGGATGGAGATAACTCTAAAAGACTTAGAATTGTTGTAGCAAAAATTAGGGGAGTTATTCCATAAATACTTGACCCGATGGAGGAACCGTGTAATGGAGATGAAGAGAAAGCCAGACACTCTAGATCAAATCAGGCTTTTTATCAGAAATGCTAGCCCATATTTAAATGATGGGATGAAGATGAAGGGATTGAAAGACTGGGAGTCTCTGAAGGACATAGCTATAGAGGCTGAGAGCGAATACTTGGCGAAGAAAGCAAGTAATAAAGTCTATACCAAAAAGAGCAATAATAATAAGGGAGCTAGCAGATCAGCGAGCTCAAGCAGTGGTAATAGGGTAAGCAAGACAGCCATGATCTTAGCCATAGGAGTCGGTCAGAGATACTTTTCAAACTTGGGAAGGTCTCTCTCATAGGTGTTGAAAAGGCTAATGAAGGAGGGAAAGTTACAGCCTTTAACACCCAGACTAGCAATGAGTCAAGGACGGCCAGGGCATAAGGATAATTAATACTGTGCATGCTATTCGCACACCAGACATACTATGGATAATTGCAAGATGCTGAGAAATGCAATTTAAGATCTCATTGATTCTAAACAAATCACTGATCTAGAATAGAGGAATAATAAGAAGAAATCCAGTTAGAACAATGTGCCCTTGCCTATTTTTGTGATTGAGTCTAGTCTGCCCAAGTGGTATTTTTAAAAGACTTGTTTGGTGATGAAGAGGTTACTATCACATGCCTTGAGCAAAGGGCGAGTGAAAAAAGGGATTCCCGTGGTAACGATTGATTGTTGGTCCACTAGTGATGAGAATGAGGAAGATGAAGAACCTACTGACTTATGGGGTTCAGAAGATGAGAGGAAAGAAATCAGAGTGGTGACCCAAAGCTAAAGGGTAGTTTCAGAGGTGGAAAAGCCGCAAGATCTAATGGTAGTACATGTGGAGAAGGAGCCAGAAGAGGACCAAGTAATGAAATAGCTGAAAAGGACTCTGACTCATATGTCCATTTGGGATTTGTTGAGGTAATCACCATCATATGGGCAGAAGTTAGTAAATGCCTTATACGAGTCCACTGTTGCAACTACCATTTCCCCAACAGAGCTATTAGACATTGTGAAAGTGAGTGTTGGAGAAATTTGGTTTATTCAGATGTTGATTTGCCGATAGAAGGCCGTAATCATAACTGTCCTTTGTATATAAGGGCATGAATTAATGAAAAGCTTGCTGCCTGTGTTATGGTAGATGATGGTTCTTCCATAAATGTGTGCCCTTTGGTGGTAATGCTAGCCTTTAGATTGAATGAGGATATGTTAAGCAAATCAGATCTTAGAATCACCACCTATGATAACTCCCGAAGGCAAACATCAGGGACCTTCAGAGCAATAGTAAAGACTGGACCGGTAGAGACGGAGGTTGAATTTGTGGTCTTTCCCATTCCAGCCAACTTCTCTGCATTGTTAAGCAGACCATGGTTCCACAAGTTCGGAGGGGTGCCATCTACCTTGTATCAAATGATAAAGACCCCATATAAGGGATAAGTAGTGACGATCAGAGCTGCCAGGGAAAATCAAATGTCCATCTTAGAGATTGCAAAACAACCTTTCAGTGATTTTCATGTGGCTATGATAAATGGGGAAGATGATATTACAGGAAGCCCTCAGGTGGTGAATATGCTAAAGATAATGTCTTTTCTCCCTGGAGTTGCTTTGGGTAGGAACTCCTAGGGGCCACAATCAACTATCACGACAAGGGGTCAGAAAGATCGGAATGGCCTCGGTTATAAAGGCACAACAATGATGAGTAAAAAAACAACATGTGAGATCCCTCACATCACAGAGATTTTTGTGCCAGCCAGCTCAATGTGTGCCAATATTGGAGAAGTCGAACCCCAGTCGATAGATGGGAGGATTGTACTAGGATTCGAGGTTTTCAACGGCGTATTTGATTGGGACATTGGATTTATCAAGCCAGTAGAAGGCTTTTGGGATGAAAAAATCATGACTCAAGGCATTGTTTGGGACCGAGATGTGCCAGAAGAGATCGTCACTGATAGGCTGATGGTTACTCTAGTAAAGGGTAAAGAGAAGGTAGAAGATGAAGCTATAGGTTTGAAGAAACAGGACAGGGTTCCATTAGAGGTTATTAAACTGTAAAAGTCAAGATGTTGCTCAACTGTTAGCTGTAACATCTATGTCGGTAGAGAAAAAAGATGATAGTGAATTAGATTTTCTTTTTGTTCCAGAATTTTTTAACGATGTTTATAATGTTTTCGATTCCATTAATAAGATGAACAATTTTACTTACTTGTGCGATGTTTCTAATGATTTCACTATGCATAATCATGATCACGACTCATTCATATTTGACATTGATTCAACTGATGCCACTCCATTTAATCTCGAAATTTTGGAAAACCCAAAGGAAATCTTGATAGAATCTGACATAACTCTTGAAGAGAGATTAAAATTTGAGAGAGTCTTAAGAAAATATGAAAAAGTCTTTGCCTGAACCTACGAAGACATGCCAGGAATCGATCGTAAAATTGCTAAACATGCCATACCAATATATCCAGATCATAAATCGGTTAAGCAAAAACTCAGAAGGCTCCGACTAGAATGGGCGAAAAAGGTTAAGGAAGAGGTTCACAAATAGATTGAGGCCAAGTTTCTTATGGAAGTTCAATACCCAACTTGGTTGGCCAATGTTGTCCCAGTGGCCAAGAACAACGAAAAAGTACGTGTATGTGTAGACTATAGGGATTTGAACAAGTCTTGTCCAAAAGATGATTTTCCTTTGCCTCACATCGATGTTTTAGTGGATAGTGCAGTTGCTTGTATAATGTACAGCTTCATAGATGGATACGCCGTGTACAATCAGATCCTCAATACGATAGTTGACCGGATTAAGATGGCCTTCATCACTGAATGGGATATATTTGCCTATAGGGTAATGCCTTTTGGTTTGAAAAATGCGGGTGCAACCTATCAAAGGATGGCTACTAGGATCCTCGATGATTTGATTTATAAAGAAGTAGAAGTATATGTCGACGATATGATGATCAAGTTGGTTACCAGAGACGGTCATTTTGAGACTTTAGAGAAATTCTTTCGGAGGATTGACAAATATAACTTGCAGTTAAATCCAAAGAAGTGCATCTTTGGAGTTACCTTGGGAAGGCTTTTAGGTCATGTTGTCAGTCAGAGAGGAATTGAGATCGATTCTGATAAGGTTAAGGCCAACACGGACATGCCAGTGCCCTAAAAGGAAAAAGTTGTCAGGAGTTTCCTAGGGATACTGCAATACATCAGCAGGCTCATCGCTAAAATTACTTCCAATTTTAAACCCATCTTTAAACTGCTCAGAAAGGATTTGCTTGTGATATTGAATGACGACTGTCAAAAGGCTTTCAAAACCATTAAGGAATATTTGTTAAACCCCCTAATTTTGAGATCGCCTCAACTAGTTAAGGCTCTAATCTTATACCTGGCAATAGAAGATAGCTCTGTAGGTGCCATGATGGCTCAGGAGGATGAGTTTGGAGTAGAGTTTTCAATATATTATCTTAGTAAGAAATTTCTCTCTTATGAGGTCAAAACGCTGAGGTAGAAAAGATTTGTCTAGCAGTAATTTGGGCTTCTAAGAAGTTAAGACTGCTTCCATTCTTACATGGTACAAGCTGTCGCCAAGCAAAATCCTATCAGATACCTTTAAGAAGCACCTTATTTACTAGGAAAGATGGGAAGATGGTTCATACTATTGCAAGAATTTGATGTTGAATACATCACTAGGAAGACCGTAAAATGCCGAGCTGTAGTAGAATTCCTGGCCGAACATCCTATCTAGGGGGATCGAATTGAATATAACTGTAACAACCCGAAAAGTACCCTAAAAGGATTTGGGCATATTGAGAATAAGTGGTGACCAAAGTTGTGCAAGCTGAAGTGTTGGGTATGCTAAGTGGACAATTTAAGAATTATTGTCAAAGTTTCAGCAAGTGCGGCAAATTGTAAAATTGTGAAGTATGGAATTAGGACTTGATTGAAAGAATAGAGATTAATTAAGTGGGCCAATGTGAGGGATTAGTAAGTTATAAGTTAAGTGCAAGATGAATTAAGAGTGGAAGGATTGAAAGAGAAATTTGACATAAATATCTAAATTGGACCAATGGCAATGTGACATGTGGCAAGGGGATAAGAAGGGTATAAAAGAAGAGAGAGAAGGAGAGAGAGAGGGCAGAAAAATTTGCTCTCCCCTCTCTCTTTCTCCCGTTCTTCTTCTTCTTCTTCTTCTTCTTCTTCTTCTTCTTCTTCTTCTTATTCTTCTCCTCCTTCTTGCTTCAATTCCATTTGCTCTCCCTTAGATCAAAGCCCAAGATTTTGAGGATGAAGTTGTGGGTTTAAGTGATTTAAGTGAAGATTGTCAAGGTAAGGTGGATTATAAGCTTTGATTTCTCTTTTGTTTCTTCTTGATTAGGTTTTTACATAGATGTGTGTATGTGTTTGTGTGATTGATGAGGATGTTGGATGAGAAAGACCTTGGATGAGTTTGGAAGCAAAGAAGTGCAACCATTTAAGCTAATAGGAGCAAAGGAGTTTAAGGTTTGGGAGTTATTTGAGTTTTGGTTGTGTTTTGATAGTTTTGGATTTCTGGAAACTTTGAATGGTCATATGTGTTTAATATATATGTTTGAGTTGAGTTTGAGTATATTTATATGATATGTTATATGTAATCTTGGTATATGATGATTGAGAAATGGATTTGCATGAGTAAGAGTAAAATCGTTGTGTATGAGATTTTGTTGAGCAAGTTTGCTAATTATTGCTTATATCAAGTGATAAAGGTTGTTAAGATGATTATAAGTATGAGTAAAATCCATTTTCTTTGTTATTTGAAGTGATATGCATGAGATGATGAAGTTGATTTTGAAATAAATGAGTTTTCTGCGAAAATCTGGGTTTGGAATGATTTATACGGTGGTAAGGGATCCTCATACCGCCGTGTAAATGCATTCTGGATTGATAATTTTGCCTATCCTTCGAGCTACACGGTGGTAAGGATAGTCCATACCGCTGTGTAACTGCTCTCTGGACAGGTTTCTTGGCATGATTTTGGTTCCTTCACGAGTCGTGAAGGTAAGCACGACTCGTGAATCTCTTTCACGAGTCATGAAGGTAAGCACAACTCGTGAAGCTCCTTCACGAGTCGTGAAGGTAAACTCATGAAGCGTGAGTCGAGGGCCGGCACGACTCGTGCAGCTAGTGTCACGAGTCGTGACTTCATGCACGAGTCGTGACACTAAGCACGACTCGTGACTGCTACTCCATCCTGCCTGACCTATTTTCTGCCCTGTTTTCTACCCTATTTTCTGAAATAATTTTTCTGGTCTTACTTTGCATGGGTTATGTCTACTGCACGGTACATAATTTTTGCTTATGTCTGTAGAATATTATGATTTCTTTATTATAAGTTCTATGTTTATTATTAATGTGGTCTATTGATATATGATTTACATGTCTACGAAATTGATTGGTAATTATGTATACATGAAATAAGTTGATATGTTTGAGTTATACTCTATAATATGGCAATGTTTTAGAGCATGAAATGACTGATCTTTCATTTTAGTGAAAATAAAAGAATGTTGCAAGTATGTAATGAAAACACATGTGAATTTAGCCTGCATTAGTCGAGTCGTGGATAGATAGACATGCCTATGGAGTTCTGATGCTGTAGACCTTTGTTCTATTCTGGACCCTGATCAGGTACCCATTTGGATTCTTGCGATCCCCAATGTGTTCGGATCTTGTTTAAGATCCCCAATGTGAAAATATTTTGAATGCGAAAAATATGATGTTACTTTTCGATTGTACCCATGAGCACCCCCAATGTGTTAAGTTACTCGTTTATCCACCCCTTTGACTTAGCAGACAATTAAAAGAGTAAATTAATGTGAATTAATTGACAAGTTCTGTGATGATTTGCAAATGATTATGTGAATAAGAATATGATGCATTTGTTGAAATGCCATTTGAACTTGTGCGTATGCATTCCTCTGTTCTAGATCCTTTATGGATGCGTATGTGGAAATGTGCGGTATCTTCGGATACTTTAATGCTTAGCATCTGAATCTAATGTCAGTTAAATGAAAAGAAGTATAGCAAAAAATGTTTAATCCAATGCAGATGTGTGAATGACTATTGACTGCATAAGAATTTAGTATGTGATAAATGCATGTTATTAATATGTTTAAAAGTTAGAAGTATGTATGTCTTTATATAGTCTTTGCAGAGAATTATTGACGTAACTGATATGTGTATTTGCTATAGTTGGATACTAAATAAATGAGCTTTATGAATGTAGTCGATTATATGTTTATAACGAGAATACGAGTATGTTATGTATTGTTTGCCTTCTGAACCTGAGCCTGGATGACCAATGTAAGTATGTCGGTAAGAATCCTTGTGTATTATTTGTTGGTTCTCAGTGATTACGGTAATGGTATATTGATTTATAGTTAAAGGGAAGTGAAGTATTAAGTATGATATAGATAACTGAATTTAGGAAATGAGTTATGATTGAACCTGGAATAAGTGTATAAGATTTTCTGTAGAACTACGTTGTTCTGATTCCCTAACCATAGGGATACGTAGGAAGCTTGGGATAATCATTTCGGGCTCGAACCAAATCTGAGAATTTAAGTGTTTTGTTTAGGTTTGAACAAGTAATGGTTTAATCAAAAGAAATATTTTGACTTAAGTATTGATACTGTAATCTGCATGGTTTTGAAAATATTCGTAATAATGGAAATTTCTAGACTTTATAATTCAATTTTCGAAATGTATTTCGGGAATTCAGGAGGTATAACTATTTATAAGATCGTTAAGCGATTTAATGCAATCAATAAGCATGTATATTGTATTGTGATGAAAAGTAGTAAAGTATTTCTGTTTTATGGTTTATAAAATGCATATGCGTGTGAAATCGCTTAAACTTTCGGATAAGATTAATGCTGCAATTCCATGCTAACTCTAGCCGGTATCTTTATGCTTATGTACATATTGCTTATGCATATATTTGTATCGACCACCACTGTGAGTGGTTGTCTCTTATTTGTGTATCCCTGTTAAGCATTATCGCTTAGCATGATTGTTTATTCGTATAGGTTAGGAGATCGAAAGTTGGTTCGAGTGGTCCGCTGTAGCTTTGGCCAACAAGTTGATAGAGTTGTAATAGGTTTTGGTTATTGTATTTTGGATTGTAATTAAGTTTATTTATGCGGTTTTGTGATTAGTTGTAATATTCTATAGTGCGAATAATGGTGTGTTGATGACATAGGTTTAGGATGTGCATGCCTTGAGATTTCGATTCTAGAAGGTAGAAATTTTATTACTCTGATTTCTGTATTGCCATGTGTGTCTTTGTCTGGTAGCACCCTCCGCTCACCGTAGCTCTTCATCCTTCGATATGCTATGTCTGGGAGTTGGGGGTGTTACAATTTGGTATCAGAGCATCGGTTTATTCGATTCTGGTTGACTAAGTGTTTCGAAGTGTGTGTCTGTATAGTTTAGCATTGGCCAAAGCGGATGATTTTGTTTTTCAGGTTTGAGTTGGGAATGAGATTTTCTCGAATAGATGAAGTGTTTAGTTAAATGTTGTCTTGGTAGGTCACAATCTACCTGTCCTTTATTGTTATGTGTGTATGTGCATATATGGGATGTGTTTGTTAGATGAGTATCAGAGGTTCTGTTAGAATTTTGTTTTGATATTATTTGGTTTAGGAGAAGGTTTTGTAGAAACCCTTGAAGTGTATTGATAAGTGGTTACCTTATCGGAATAGATAATTTGGTGTTTCAAATTGGAGGAGTCTTTGGATTTTGTAAGATTATAGTGATGCTCTGTATGCCTGTCAGCTATTTCCAGGAAATTATTTGAGCATAAGCATATTGAACCATGGGGATGGGAAAAGTGCATTATTATAGCATCAATTGCATTTTCGCATTACCTTGCATACATGAACCATCACATCCTCATTGCATTATCATCCCTTTGATCACACACGACAAGCATTTATGTATGCATTTTCGATGGAGAAAAGCTGATAGGGTTTACATTGAGTATTTGATATTAAGATTAAGTGTGATCTAAGAGCATAGCAATTGTTAAGCAAAATGTACTATGCGTATAGTTAGAGTTGAGTGGAAAGAGTATTTTGCAACATTGCATAAATGAATGTGAAAGGAGTTTGGAGTAAGATACGAGTATCATTGGTAAGGAAAGTAGCATGTGTGTCGGATGTTTTTGAAATATTGAGGAATTGTGTAGCAAAATGTTGTAAGTTAAATGATTTATGTGTGAAGTGTATGTGCTTTGGCTATCGATTGGTGGTTAAGGTAATGATTGTTCTAATGAGAGTTGTGGATATGAACGTAAGATAATGAAAAGAGAATTATGGGATTTCTTCAAATCCATTTTATGAGTTTGGGTTTAGTTATGTAGAGAGAAAGATATGATTTGTGTGGCCTTTCGATTTTAAAAAGAAGTGGTTTGAGAGTATAGTGATGAGAATAAGTAATAGCAGGTGAGTATGTTAAAAGTGAAGTGTATGGGAATGAGTGAAAGGTATGTGTTACAAGTGTAGAGCATAAGTGTTATATGATGGTATGGAAATGATCAATGAGAATGATAGTGAATTGAAGTTTAGCTTTCGAATTTTTCTGATGTAACTGAATTTCGAGGATGAAATTCTGTTAGGAGGGAAGAATTATAACAACCCGAAAAGTACCCTAGAAGGATTTGGGCATATTGAGAATAAGTGGTGACCAAAGTTGTGCAAGCTGAAGTGTTGGGTATGCTAAGTGGACAATTTAAGAATTAATGTCAAAGTTTCGGCAAGTGCGGCAAATTGTAAAATTGTGAAGTATGGAATTAAGAATTGATTGAAAGAATAGAGATTAATTAAGTGGGCCAATGTGAGGGATTAGTAAGTTAAAAGTTAAGTGCAAGAAGAATTAAGAGTGGAAGGATTGAAAGAGAAATTTGACATAAATATCTAAATTGGACCAATGGCAATGTGACATGTGGCAAGGGGATAAGAAGGGTATAAAAGAAGAGAGAGAAGGAGAGAGAGGGTAGAAAAATCTGCTCTCCCCTCTCTCTTTCTCCCGTTCTCCTCCCTCTTCTTCTTCTTCTTCTTCTTCTTCTTCTTCTTCTTGCTTCAATGCCATTTGCTCTCCCTTAGATCAAAGCCCCAAGATTTTGAGGATGAAAGTTGTGGGTTCAAGTGATTTAAGTGAAGATTGTCAAGGTAAGGTGGATTATAAGCTTTGATTTCTCTTTTGTTTCTTCTTGATTAGGTTTTGACCTAGATGTGTGTTTTGTGTATGTGTTTGTGTGATTGATGAGGATGTTGGATGAGAAAGACCTTGGATGAGTTTGGAAGCGAAAAAGTGCAACCATTTAAGCTAATAGGAGCAAACGAGTTTGAGGTTTGGGAGTTATTTGAGTTTTGGTTGTGTTTTGATAGTTTTGTATTTCTGGACACTTTGAATGGTCATATGTGTTTAATATGTATGTTTGAGTTGAGTTTGAGTATATTTATATGATATGTTATATGTAATCTTAGTATATGATGATTGAGAAAAAGATTTGCATGAGTAAGAGTAAAATCGTTGTGTATGAGGTTTTGTTGAGCAAGTTTGCTAATTATTGCTTATATCAAGTGATAAAGGTTGTTAAAATGATTATAAGTATGAGTAGAATCCATTAGCTTAGTTATTTGAAGTGATATGCATGAGATGATGAAGTTGATTTTGAAATAAATGAGTTTTCTGCGAAAATCTGGGTTTGGAATGATTTACACGGTGGTAAGGGATCCTCATACCACCGTGTAAATGCGTTCTAGATTGATGATTTTGCCTGTCCGTCGAGCTACACGGCGGTAAGGATAGTCCATACCGCCGTGTAACTGCTCTCTGGACTGGTTGTTCGGCATGATTTTGGTTCCTTCACGAGTCGTGAAGGTAAGCACGACTCGTGAATCTCCTTCACGAGTCGTGAAGGTAAGCACGACTTGTGAAGCTCCTTCAAGAGTCGTGAAGGTAAGTCGTGATGCTCCTTCACGAGTCGTGAAGGTAAGCACGACTCGTGAAGCGTGAGTCAAGGGCCGACATGACTCGTGCAGCTAGTGTCACGAGTCGTGACATCATGCACGAGTCGTGACACTAAGCACGACTCGTGACTGCTACTCCATCCTGCCTGCCCTGTTTTCTGCCTTATTTTCTAAAATGATTTTTCTGGTCTTACTTTGCATGGGTTATGTCTGCTGCACAGTACATAATTTTTGCTTATGTCTTTAGAATATTATGATTTCTTTATTATAAGTTATATGTTTATTATTAATGTGGTCTATTGATATATGATTTACATGTCTAAGAAATTGATTGGTAATTATGTATACATGAAATAAGTGGTTATGTTTGAGTTATACTCTATAGTATGGCAATGTTTTAGAGCATGAAATGACTGATCTTTCATTTTTGTGAAAATAAAAGAATGTTGCAAGTATGTAATGAAAACACATGTTAGTCGAGTCGTGAATAGATAGGCATACCTATAGAGTTCTGATGCTACAGACCTTTGTTCTGTTCTGGACCCTGATCAGGTCCACGTTTGGATCCTCGCGATCCCCAATGTGTACGGATCTTGTTTAAGATCCCCAATGTGAAAATGTTTTGAATGAGAAAAATATGATATTACTTTTCGATTGTACCCACGGGTACCCCCAATGTGTTCTGTTACTTGTTTATCCACCCCTTTGACTTAGCAGGCAATTAAAAGAGTAAATTAATGTGAATTAATTGACAAGTTTTGTGATGATTTGCAAATGATTATGTGAATAAGCATCTGATGCATTTGTTGAAATGCCATTTGAACTTGTGCGCTATGCACTCCTCTGTTCTAGATCCTTAATGGATGCCTATGTGGAAATGTGCGGTATCTTCGGATACTTTAATGCTTAGCATCTGAATCTATTGTCAGTTAAATGAAAAGAAGTATAGCAAATAATGTTTAATCTAATGTAGATGTGTGAATGACTATTGACTGCATAAGAATTTAGTATGTGATAAATGCATGTTATTAATCTGTTTAAAAGTTAGAAGTATGTATGTCTTTATATAGTCTTTGCAAAGAATTATTGAAGTAACTGATATGCATATTTGCTATAGTTGGATACTAAATAAATGAGCTTTATGAATGTAGTCGATTATATGTTTATAACAAGAATACAGGTATGTTATGTATTGTCTGCCTTCTGAACCTGAGCCTGGATGACCAATGTAAGTATGTCGGTAAGAATCCTTGTGTATTATTTGTTGGTTCTCAGTGATTACGGTAATGGTATATTGATTTATAGTTAAAGGGAAGTGAAGTATTAAGTATGATATAGATAACTGAATTTAGGAAATGAGTTATGATTGAACCTGGAATAAGTGTATAAGATTTTCTGTAGAACTACGTTGTTCTGATTCCCCAACCATAGGGATACGTAGGAAGCTTGGGATAATTATTTCGGGCCCGAACCAAATCTGAGAATTTAAGTGTTTTTTTTAGGTTTGAACAAGTAATGGTTTAATCAAAAGAAATATTTTGACTTAAGTATTGATACTATATATAATCTGCATGGTTTTGAAAATATTCGTAATAATTGGAATTTTTAGACTTTATAATTCGATTTTCGAAATGTATTTTGGGAATTCAGGAGGTATAACTATTTATAAGATCGTTAAGCGATTTAATGCAATCAATAAGCATGTATATTGTATTGTGATGAAAAGTAGTAAAGTATTTCTGTTTTATGGTTTATAAAATGCATATGCGTGTGAAATGGCTTAAACTTTCGGATAAGATTAATGTTCCAACTCCATGCTAACTCTAGCCGGTATCTTTATGCTTATGTACATATTGCTTATGCATGTATTTGTATCGACCGCCACTGTGAGTGGCTATCTCTTATTTTTGTATCCCCGCTAAGCGTTATCGCTTAGCATGGTTATTTATCCATGCAGGTTAGGAGATCGAAAGTTGGTTCGAGTGGTCCGCTATAGCTTTGGCGAACAAGTTGATAGAGTTGTAATAGGTTTTGGTTATTGTATTTTGGAATGTAATTAAGTTTATTTAAGCGGTTTTGTGATTAGTTGTAATATTCTATAGTGCGAATAATGGTGTGTTGATGACATAGGTTTAAGATGTGCACGCCTTGAGATTTTGATTCTAGAAGTTAGAAATTTTATTACTCTGATTTCTTTATTGCCATGTGTGTCTTTGTCTGGTAGCACCCTCCACTCACCGTAGCTCTTCATCCTTCGATATGCTACGTGTGGGAGTTGGAGGTGTTACAATAACTTCCCAAATGAAGATGTCATGGCCATTGCGGTACCAGGTTGGCAGTTATATTTTGATTGGGTAGTTAATAATAAGGGGGCATGAGCAAGAATCATTCTCACAACCCCGGATGGTGAAAAACTTCCGTTAGCCAAGAAGTTGAGGTATAGAACAACTAATAATGAAGCTGAGTATAAAGCTTGCATTTTTGGGTTGGAAGTGTTGTTAGCCTTAGGGGTAAAGAATGCAGAGGTTTTTGGGGATTTATCACTGGTAATCCATCAAATTTGAAGAGAGTGGTCTATTAAGGAAGAACAATTGATGTCGTACATAAAACACATGAAGATGTTGAGCAGTCAATTCGAGACATGTACATTTCACTTTGTCTCTAGGGATGAAAATCAGTTGGCAGATGCCCTCGCCACTTTGGTATCCATATGGGATAACCGCAAAGGGGTCCTTTGAGGTCGTAATGAATCCAGTGTTGATCTCAAGTTCAAAAAAGCCCAGCTTTGAACAGATAGTAGAAATTAAGGTTGTTGACGAGAAGCCATTATTTTATGACATTAAGAATTACCTAGAAAAGACGGTATTCCCACAAGAGACCATCGAGAAGAATCAAAGATTGATTTGAAAGCTTTCCACTCAGTTTATCTGCATAGATGGTGTGCTATACAAATGACAAGTTGATGGTATTCAATTAAGATGCTTAGGTGAGAAAGAAGCCAAGAAGGTTATAGAGGAAATGTAATAGCCCCAATACTGGGTTAGTCGTAAATAGTATTTTTCTAGAGTGAATAGTATTTTCGGGGTGAATAGTACTTTCCGGAATTGAAAAATATTTTATTCGACCATTGGATAGAGCTCGTCAATACGAGTCCGTAGGCGCAAATTTTGTGTCAATCAGAGGTCAAACGAGTCCGGAATGGCCAAAATAGTAAGCAAAAGTATTTAGTTCGGTAAAAAAGTGGGCCCATGTGGGACCCACTAAATGTGAAAAGTGGGCCCAGGTGGGGTCCACTGATCAGTAAAAGTAGGCCCAGGTGGAGTCCACTGAATAGTAAACGTGGGACCATGATGACATCAGCGATGACATCAGCAATGTCATGATGATGAATAGTAACTATCTCTCTAAAGTATAACATCATAATTGTGTTGGAAACATCATAATTATGTTGGAAACATCATCATCACTAGGTCCCATTGAATAGTGATGGCATCTTTGACCAGATCTGTAAATAGTAACCGTGGGCCCGTGAATAGTAACTATGGGGCCCACAAAAATCGGGACTCCGGGATGAATAGTACCCGAAAAATTTTTATTTCACCATCAGAAAGAGAATGAAAAATGTAGTATAATGGTGTAATTTTGGTGTAAAAACGAGATCAAATAGGCTTCCGAAATTCAGTCTGAAGTTTCTCTGGTTCGGTTCAATTGAATCAAGGTTGACTGAACTTTGACCGAATTTTTATAAATACTTAGAGTGGATAAAATGATCAACTCTAAGAGGATAAAAGTCTTAAAATAATTTTTAGAAATTTTTCACAGTATTAGAATTGTATTTTATGGCAGTACTGGATTGAACCGAATTAGACCGATTTAAGTGAACCGGACCCCAAACGGATTCCGATTGAGCTGTAATTTTGAAGGGAGACTAATTTTAATATTCTAAGAATTATGGAAGTGGTTTGGAGTGAAAATGAATTAAGGAAAATTTAATTTTACCAAAACAATGGAAAATGACCCGAAAAATGATAATTGGACCAAATCGGCTCAACCAATTTGGTTGGACCTGGTTGGGTCCGATTGGACCCATATAAAAGCATTAAAATTGCTGGAAATTTCCTTGGATTCCATCTCATTTCAGCTCTCTCTTCTTCCTCTCTTTCCCGAAGTGTTTCTCATTTCTTTCTCACCATTTTTTCTTTCATTTCTTCTTCATCTCACCTCAAGATCAAACTTCCTAAACATAATTCAACTCATTTGAAATCCATTGGTGATCTTGGAATTTCATTTGAAGGACTATAAGTTGGTGAAATCTAAACTTGAAGTTTAGGTGTCAAATTGAGGTAAGAGAATTCAATCTTTTTAATTTGATTTTTAGGTTCCTAAAGGTAAATTAGGATGTTAATTAGATGTTTATTAAGTTTAATTGATGAAAAGAAATTTAGTTTTAACTAGATCTTAATTTTTGTGTTTGGACAAAATTATGTCCAATAGGTGAGGGAACTTCTAATCAATCCAAGGGCAAGGAAAAGGTTAATTAAGAAGTGTATTTCAAGAAATTGAGGTTTGTGATTGCAAATTCCATTTAATTCCATGGTAAAAATATTTGTTTATGTTATATTGTGAAGAAAGTATGTGATTTATGCATGTTTAATTGAAATTAACATGATATTCATGCTTAGAGAGGTTAAAAAAAATAGTAGTATTAATGATTAAAATGAAGAAATAAATTTTGTGTGAAAATTATTTCTTTGGTCGAATGTGAATCATGTGAATTTCATGTGTTTACATGGTGTTTTATGTATATTTATGATGGATCTATGGTATTTGGCATGTGATTTAATGAATGGTATGTGTTAGAGTATGTGAAAATATCATTTGGTATGTGATGTATGTATGGCCGAATGTACATCATGTGAAAAGTCATGATTTTTATGTGTTTATATGGTAATTAATGGTATGGTGATGTTATACATGATGAAATTGGCCTAAATAAATGATAAAATTTATAAAGAGAATTAAAGTAATTAATTTGGTATGTGGATCGTATGCATGTATGTATGTATGCATGTGTACCATGATGAATTAATGAGTTTACATGGCATGTGATGATGTGATGATGATAATCACATGTGAAATGATGAAATGGTATGAAAAAGAATGAGATATTATGATGATATACCATGATAAAAATAATATATATATATATATATATAAAAAAAAGGGGGGGGGGGGGGGTGGGGTGAAAATTGAGATATATGTATGTCACATTAATACTGTGAAAAATAAAATAATATTGCCCTATGTAGTGATCTGGTAGTCAAGTCTAGTTTAGGGTATGTTGGCATGCCATAGGGACATAAGACCGCGGGAGTGAGCATGACGTCTCACAAAATTTTTATAGGCCAATGATGGTCCTATTCAGTAAAATGTTTAAATGTATCTGTATTGGAATGTACTGGAGTAATCTTTCGGGGGTTCTTCAGGTTGGAATGTACCGGACTGATTAATTGAGGTCTTTTCGGGTTTTTATGAACCTATTAGAGTTCACGTCTCGTTTATCCTGTGCATAGAGTCTGCCAGTGTGTTACATGGGCATAAAAAAAATGTGATTAAAATGGTTAGAATGTAATTAAAATAATATTTATGAGAAATAAGGACATAAATATTATTATATAAAAAGTTTAAGGGTAAAATGATAATTTGTGCATATATGTGTCAAAATATTTAATAATTGTAAAAATTTAAATTAAATGGCAGAATTGTAATATTATGAAACTAAAATGAACTAGTGGCAATATGGCAATATTAGTGAAATTAAAGTAAACTAATGGCATAAATGTAATTTTTGTAAGATATAATTGAACTAATGGCATTCTTGTCATTTTAAAAATCTTTAAAGGTATAAATGAAATATTACCATAAGTTAATGATAGGATAGTAAGTAATATTATTTATGTGCATTAATTGTGTAATTGTCCAAATTGTGTGATTTAAAAAGAATTGAATATTATATGTCATGAATAATTGACATTTAAATTAAATGTGTTTATTTATGCATATATAATATATTTTTGGGTAAATATTATTTATGCATGAAAAATTAATTAAATTGGAAATTTATGGAATTGCAATCACCACTGAGCATATTTAATGCTCAGCACATAGTTTTATTTGACTGTGTGTAGGTACACAGTAAGATTGGAGCAAAGCATATCTCACATTTTGGAAGTGGTATTGAAGTGTATTAATTGGAATATTTAAGTATGTTAAGTTTGGCATGTATATGACTTATAATATTTTATTCTGGGTTTTGGATTGTAATAGATTTTTGTTTAGACCACCATTAGTTTATAAGTATTGCTTGTGCCGAATAATTGGTAAAAAAAAAAAAAAAATTACCGGTTTTAATTAATCGTCTATTTAATAACCTGAATAGTTTAATAAGGTTAACCAGATTAAAACGAACAGAACAGTAATCGGGTCGTAGGGTATTCTACAAGTAGTGGTATCAGAGCTCTGGTTTAGGTGATTCTAAGATCGGAGTGGGTCAATGGGAATAGTATAAGTACATGTACATGCCAATAAATTTTTGGACAGTATAGTTATGTGAGGTTAATGTATGCTTGCTCCTTGTGTTAGATTACGACTATGGCGTCAGATGAAGGTCGTCGAGATAGTGATGTGGAGAGTGCCGCATCAGTTAGTAAGAGTCGATCGAGATCGCCTCGTCATCAGGCTACTTCGTCAATGGTTCCTCCTCCTCATCAGGAGCCGAGATTTATGACTATGATGGCAAATTTTTATCAATTTATGCAAACTCAGCAGCAGCAGCAGCAACAACCACAAAATGTTGAGCCTCAGTCAGCTCCATCTAGGAGGAGATCTATTCTTGAGCAGCTTAAGAAATTGGGAGCTGAAGATTTTTATGATAGAGATCAGTTAACTCCAGTACAGGCTGAGGAATGGTTATTCAAGTTAAAGAGAATGTTTGAGACCACTCAGAGCCCACCTGAGGAGATGTTACAGGGAGCTATAGCTCTTCTTCAGGGTCCAGCTTATACTTGGTGGAGTTCAGTTCGCAAGCATACTCCAGCTGACCAGCTTTCATGGGAATTCTTCTTATCTCAGTTCGAGCTGAAATACATTGGTTCTGAGTATAGATCTTCCATGCAAGATGCTTTCTGGCGGCTTAGACAGGGGAACAGATCAGTTACTGAATATGAGAGAGAGTTTGAGCGTCTTAGTGGCTATCTGGATGATGATTGTATGACAGAGCAGAAGCTATGTCAAAGATTCGAGCGAGGCCTGTATAATAAAATCAGATTAGATTTGGGTTCTCAGAAGCACACCAATATGAGATCCCTTGTTGAGGCAGCTCTTAGGGTGGAGACTATCATGTTAGATGAGGAAGACAGACAATCCAGATTCAGGCAGAAGAGAAAGCCAGGACAGTCTTCAGGTGCCCCTAGCCAGGGTAAGAAGTTTCGAGGCCCTCCTCCATCGCAAAGTCGTGCATCAGCAGCACCTGTTATTACTCAGAAGAAGCCAGTCGGTAGTAGTATTCCAGCCACATCTATAGCTAGTACACCCAGGAGTAGGGGACGAGAGTTAATTCCTCAGTGCCCTCATTGTAAGAAATTC
This sequence comes from Excoecaria cochinchinensis, assembly GCA_947683425.1. Lineage (NCBI taxonomy): Eukaryota > Viridiplantae > Streptophyta > Magnoliopsida > Malpighiales > Euphorbiaceae > Excoecaria > Excoecaria cochinchinensis. Next base: position 23,363,186 of record CANTUQ010000146.1, read on the forward strand.
CATCCTGGAGAGTGCAGATTTTACAATAGAGCTTGTTTCAAATGTGGGTCTCGAGAACACCAGATCAGAGATTGTCCTGAAGCCTAGCCATCCATTGCAGCATCACCAGCTTTGGGTGGAGGGTTAGCCCCTCAGAGAGGATGTGGTAGGGGAGTAGCTACTCCACGGGCAGTTTCAGGTCCTTCAGTACAGCAACCTCAGGGTCATAACACTGGACTAGTATATGCTGTTAGAGCTCGTGAACAGGGTGATGCTCCAGATGTCATTGTTGGTAAATTCTCATTATTTTCTCATTTAGTTTATGCTTTGATTGATCCTGGTTCCACATATTCCTATATTAGTACTGAAATTGCTCGGGAAAGAGGGTTGCATGATTGTCAGTTAGACCAGAATATATTAGTCAGTAACCCTCTGGGGCATAGTGTGGTAGTGAATAAAGTTTATAGTGATTGTCCTATTAGTGCTCAAGGTTATGTGTTTCCTGCCAATTTGATTGACCTTCCCTTTCGAGAATTTGATGTGATTCTGGGGATGGATTGGTTAACTGCTCACCGTGTTAATATTGACTGTGAAAGAAAAAGAGTAACCCTTAAGACCGTAGATGATCAGGAGGTGGTTATTGTGGGTGAGAGATCAGATTTTCTCTCATATGTGATTTCTGCCATGGCAGCTAAAAGACTTATCAGAAAAGGGTGTGTTGCCTATTTGTGCTATGCAATGGAGACTAAAAAGGATGAACTTAAGGCTTCAGATGTGCCTACGGTTCGAGAATTTCAGGATGTTTTTCCTGAAGAACTTCCAGGTTTGCCACCTGATAGAGAGTTAGAGTTTACTATTGACTTAGTACCTGGTACTGCACCTATCTCTATTGCTCCTTACAGAATGGCGCCTTCAGAACTGAGAGAATTGAAGGTTCAGTTGCAAGAATTAATTGATAAAGGCTTCATCAGACCGAGTGTTTCACCTTGGGGAGCACCAGTCCTCTTTGTGAAAAAGAAGGATGGGTCACTTCGATTATGTATTGATTATAGACAGCTGAATAAAGTCACCATAAAGAACAAGTATCCACTACCTCGGATTGATGATTTGTTTGATCAGTTGAAAGGTGTGGGTGTGTTTTCCAAGATTGACTTAAGATCGGGCTACCATCAGCTAAAGATTAGAGAGTTAGATGTGCCTAAGACAGCTTTTCGCACCAGGTATGGTCATTATGAGTTCATGGTCATGCCCTTCGGATTGACAAATGCTCCTGCAACTTTTATGGATTTGATGAATAGGATTTTCCACCCTTACTTGGACCAGTTTGTGGTTGTTTTTATTGATGATATTTTGGTGTATTCGAAAACTCCCGAGGAGCATGATGAGCATTTAAAGATTGTTTTACAGATTTTAAGAGACAAGCAGCTTTATGCCAAGTTCAGTAAATGTGAATTCTGGCTTGGTGAGGTATCATTTTTGGGTCATGTGGTATCAACAGATGGTATTAAAGTTGATCCTAAAAAGATTGAAGCTATCCTTCAGTGGAAGGCACCCAAGAGCGTTACCGAGGTTAGGAGTTTTCTTGGCTTGGCTGGTTATTACAGAAGGTTTGTCAAGGGTTTCTCTTCGATTGCATCTCCTTTAACCAAGTTATTACAAAAGAATGTCAAGTTTGAATGGTCAGATAAATGTCAGGAGAGCTTTGAGAAGCTTAAGAGTATGCTGACTGAAGCTCCAGTGTTAGTACAACCTGAATCTAATAAGGATTTTGTGGTCTTCAGTGATGCTTCCAGAAATGGATTGGGTTGTGTATTAATGCAGGAAGGCAAGGTGATTGCTTATGCCTCCCGATAGCTTAAGACTCATGAGAAGAATTACCCTACTCATGATCTTGAGTTAGCAGCTATTGTATTTGCATTGAAGATTTGGAGACATTATCTCTATGGTGAGAAATGCTACATCTACACTGATCACAAGAGTCTGAAGTATTTGCTTACTCAGAAGGAGCTTAACTTGAGGCAGAGACGTTGGCTTGAATTGATCAAAGACTATAAGTGCTTCATCGACTATCATCCTGGTAAAGCTAACGTTGTAGCTGATGCTCTCAGTAGGAAGTTCATGGCTTCTCTACGGGCTATGAATATTAGTCTGAACTTATCAGATGATGGAGCTTTGATTGCATAAATGCAAGTTAAGCCAGATTTCTCCAGCAAGTGAAAGATGCTCAGAAGCAGGATGATCGGTTGTCCACCATTATATCTCAGGTGAAGGATGGCCATGTCAGTGAGTACTCATTGGGTTCAGATGGTGGACTGTATTACAAACAGAGATTGTGCGTTCCTGATGAAGCTGATTTGAGAAGGAATATTTTGTCAGAAGCTCATCACAGCAGCTTTGCTATGCATCCTGGTTGTAATAAGATGTATCAGGATTTGAAGATGCTCTATTGGTGGCCAGGCATGAAACGTGATGTGACAGAATTTGTGGGTAAGTGTCTGATTTGTCAGCAAGTCAAGGCAGAACATCAAGTTCCTTCAGGTTTACTTCAGCCTATTGTCATTCCTGAATGGAAATGGGACAGGATAACCATGGATTTTGTGTCAGGATTTCCTCTCTCGAGAAAGAAACATGATGCAGTTTGGGTAATTGTTGATCGACTCACTAAATCAGCTCATTTCCTGCCTATTAGAATGGATTATTCGTTATCCAAGCTGGCAGAGTTGTACATTAGCAAGATTGTAAGACTACATGGAGTTCCTTCCTCCATCATTTCAGATCGTGATCCGAGATTCACTTCTCAATTTTGGAAGAGACTTCAGGAAGCTTTGGGAACCAGATTACATTTCAGCACAGCTTTCCACCCTCAGACTGATGGACAATCTGAGCGTGTGATTCAGATTCTGGAAGATATGTTGAGATGTTGCATACTTGAGTTTGGTAACCGTTGGGAGCGGTATTTGCCTCTAGCAGAATTCGCCTACAACAATAGTTATCAGACTAGTATCAAGATGGCTCCTTATGAAGCTTTGTATGGTAGAAAGTGCAGAACTCCTCTTTGTTGGACAGAGCTCAGTGAGAGCAAGATTATGGGGTCAGATCTGATTAAAGAAACAGAAGAAAAAGTTCGAGTGATTAAAGGCAGACTGAAAGAAGCCATGGATCGACAGAAGTCCTATGCAGATCTGAAGAGGAAAGATATAGAGTTTCAAGTGGGAGATAAAGTATTTCTGAAAGTTTCTCCATGGAAGAAGATCCTGAGATTTGGAAATAAAGGCAAGCTGAGTCCGAGATTCATTGGCCCGTATGAGATTATTCAGCGGATTGGACCAGTAGCTTACAGATTGAAACTTCCACAAGAGTTAGAGAAGATTCATGACGTCTTTCACGTCTCTATGCTTCGAAGGTATCGTTCAGACCCTAGTCATGTTATCAGGCCTGAAGAAGTTCGAGTTCAGCCGGATATGACTTATGAAGAATATCCAGTGAAGATTCTGGCCAGAGAAGTGAAGCAGCTCAGAAACAAACAGATCCCACTGGTGAAGATTCTCTGGAATCACCACAATGTTGAGGAAGCGACGTGGGAACCAGAAGAGACCATGAGACAACAGTATCCCCAGCTCTTCAATTCAGGTAAATTTCGAGGACGAAATTTTTAATTGGTAGGGGAGATTGTAATAGCCCCAATACTGGGTTAGTCGTAAATAGTATTTTTCTAGAGTGAATAGTATTTTCGGGGTGAATAGTACTTTTCGGAATTGAAAAATATTTTATTCGACCATTGGATAGAGCTCGTCAATACGAGTCCGTAGGCGCAAATTTCGTGTCAATCAGAGGTCAAACGAGTCCGGAATGGCCAAAATAGTAAGCAAAAGTATTTAGTTCGGTAAAAAAGTGGACCCCTGTGGGACCCACTAAATGTGAAAAGTGGGCCCAGGTGGGGTCCACTGATCAGTAAAAGTGGGCCCAGGTGGAGTCCACTGAATAGTAAACGTGGGACCATGATGACATCAGCGATGACATCAGCAATGTCATGATGATGAATAGTAACTATGTCTCTCTAAAGTATAACATCATAATTGTGTTGGAAACATCATAATTATTATGGAAACATCATCATCACTAGGTCCCATTGAATAGTGATGGCATCTTTGACCAGATCTGTAAATAGTAACCGTGGGCCCGTGAATAGTAACTATGGGGCCCACAAAAATCGGGACTCCGGGATGAATAGTACCCGAAAAATTTTTATTTAACCATCAGAAAGAGAATGAAAAATGTAGTATAATGGTGTAATTTTGGTGTAAAAACGAGATCAAATAGGCTTCCGAAATTCAGTCTGAAGTTTCTCTGGTTCGGTTCAATTGAATCAAGGTTGACTGAACTTTGACCGAATTTTTATAAATACTTAGAGTGGATAAAATGATCTAGTCTAAGAGGATAAAAGTCTTAAAATAATTTTCAGAAATTTTTCACAGTATTAGAATTGTATTTTATGGCAGTACTGGATTAAACCGAATTAGACCGGTTTAAGTGAACCGGACCCCAAACGGATTCCGATTGAGCTGAAATTTTGAAGGGAGACTAATTTTAATATTTTACGAATTATAGAAGTAGTTTGGAGTGAAAATGAATTCAGTAACATTTAATTTTACCAAAACAATGGAAAATGACCCGAAAAATGATAATTGGACCAAATCGGCTCAACCAATTTGGTTGGACCTGGTTGGGTCCGATTGGACCCATATAAAAGCATTAAAATTGCTGGAAATTTCCTTGGATTCCATCTCATTTCAGCTCTCTCTTCTTCCTCTCTTTCCCGAAGTGTTTCTCATTTCTTTCTCACCATTTTTTCTTTCATTTCTTCTTCATCTCACCTCAAGATCAAACTTCCTAAACATAATTCAACTCATTTGAAATCCATTAGTGATCTTGGAATTTCATTTGAAGGACTATAAGTTGGTGAAATCTAAACTTGAAGTTTAGGTGTCAAATTGAGGTAAGAGAATTCAATCTTTTTAATTTGATTTTTAGGTTCCTAAAGGTAAATTAGGATGTTAATTAGATGTTTATTAAGTTTAATTGATGAAAAGAAATTTAGTTTTAACTAGATCTTAATTTTTGTGTTTGGACAAAATTATGTCCAATAGGTGAGGGAACTTCTAATCAATCCAAGGGCAAGGAAAAGGTTAATTAAGAAGTGTATTTCAAGAAATTGAGGTTTGTGATTGCAAATTCCATTTAATTCCATGGTAAAAATATTTGTTTATGTTATATTGTGAAGAAAGTATGTGATTTATGCATGTTTAATTGAAATTAACATGATATTCATGCTTAGAGATGGTAAAAAAATAGTAGTATTAATGATTAAAATGAAGAAATAAATTTTGTGTGAAAATTATTTCTTTGGTCGAATGTGAATCATGTGAATTTCATGTGTTTACATGGTGTTTTATGTATATTTATGATGGATCTATGGTATTTGGCATGTGATTTAATGAATGGTATGTGTTAGAGTATGTGAAAATATCATTTGGTATGTGATGTATGTATGGCCGAATGTACATCATGTGAAAAGTCATGATTTTTATGTGTTTATATGGTAATTAATGGTATGGTGATGTTATACATGATGAAATTGGCCTAAATAAATGATAAAATTTATAAAGAGAATTAAAGTAATTAATTTGGTATGTGGATCGTATGCATGTGTACCATGATGAATTAATGAGTTTACATGGCATGTGATGATGTGATGATGATAATCACATGTGAAATGATGAAATGGTATGAAAAAGAATGAGATATTATGATGATATACCATGATAAAAATAATATATATATATATATATATATATATATATATATATATATATATATATATATATATATATATATATATATAAAGGGGGTGAAAATTGAGATATATGTATGTCACATTAATACTGTGAAAAATAAAATAATATTGCCCTATGTAGTGATCTGGTAGTCAAGTCTAGTTCAGGGTATGTTGGCATGCCATAGGGACATAAGACCGCGGGAGTGAGCATGACGTCTCACAAAATTTTTATAGGCCAATGATGGTCCTATTCAGTAAAATGTTTAAATGTATCTGTATTGGAATGTACTGGAGTAATCTTTCGGGGTTCTTCAGGTTGGAATGTACCAGACTGATCAATTGAGGTCTTTTCGGGTTTTTATGAACCTATTAGAGTTCACGTCTCGTTTATCCTGTGCATAGAGTCTGCCAGTGTGTTACATGGACATAAAAAAAAATGTGATTAAAATGGTTAGAATGTAATTAAAATAATATTTATGAGAAATAAGGACATAAATATTATTATATAAAAAGTTTAAGGGTAAAATGATAATTTGTGCATATATGTGTCAAAATATTTAATAATTGTAAAAATTTAAATTAAATGGCAGAATTGTAATATTATGAAATTAAAATGAACTAGTGGCAATATGACAATATTAGTGAAATTAAAGTAAACTAATGGCATAAATGTAATTTTTGTAAGATATAATTGAACTAATGGCATTCTTGTCATTTTAAAAATCTTTAAAGGTATAAATGAAATATCACCATAAGTTAATGATAGGATAGTAAGTAATATTATTTATGTGCATTAATTGTGTAATTGTCCAAATTGTGTGATTTAAGAAGAATTGAATATTATATGTTATGAATAATTGACATTTAAATTAAATGTGTTTATTTATGCATATATAATATATTTTTGGGTAAATATTATTTATGCATGAAAAATTAATTAAATTGGAAATTTATGGAATTGCAATCACCACTGAGCATATTTAATGCTCAGCACATAGTTTTATTTGACTGTGTGTAGGTACACAGTAAGATTGGAGCAAAGCATATCTCACATTTTGGAAGTGGTATTGAAGTGTATTAATTGGAATATTTAAGTATGTTAAGTTTGGCATGTATATGACTTATAATATTTTATTCTGGGTTTTGGATTGTAATAGATTTTTGTTTAGACCACCATTAGTTTATAAGTATTGCTTGTGCCTAATAATTGGTAAAAAAAAAAAAAAAATTATCGGTTTTAATTAATCGTCTATTTAATAACCTGAATAGTTTAATAAGGTTAACCGGATTAAAACGAACGGAACAGTAATCGGGTCGTAGGGTATGCTACAGGAAACACATGTCAGGATCTGTGGAGCTCACATGAATGGTCTGACTTTAGCAAAAAAGATCATGCGACAAGGATTCTATTGGCTCAAAATAAATACAGATTGTTCAACGTATGTGAAGCGATGTCATATGTGTCAACATTATGCAGATTTGAGGCATGTGCCGGTCTCAAAGTTGCACAACTTAAAACCACCTTGGCCATTTTCAACTTGGGGAATAGATATTATGGGAGAGATACTCCCTATAGCCTCTAATGGACATTGATTCATCATAGTCGCCGTTGATTACTTCACCAAGTGGGTTAAGGGTGAATCTTTCAAGAAGGTCGATGCCTGGAACATGGCCAAGTTTATTGGTCTACCACACCACGTTGTGTCAGATAATGGGGTACAATTTATGGCTGAAACTAAAAAATTACTCCAGAAGTATGGCATCAAGCATCACAAGTCCTCTCCATATCGCCCATAAGTCAACGGGGCAGTTGAAGCGGCCAATAAAAATGTCAAGAAGATCTTGTCCAAGATGGTTCAAAACTACAGGGATTGGGTAGAGAAGTTGCCTTTTGCACTCAAGTGTTATAAAACCACCATTAGAACTTCCACGGGAGCCACACCTTATTCTTGGGTATATGGAATAGAAGCGGTATTGCCAGTTGAAATAGATCTTAGATCTTTGAGGATAGTTATGGAGGCCCAGATTCCAAAAACCAATTGGGCGTAACAGCGATTACTACAGTTGAATCTGTTAGATGAGAATAGGCTATGGTCTTATTTTCACAACCAAATCTATCAGAAAAGACTTGCTCGGTCATTCAAGAAAAAGGATAGGAAGGATCCGTTAAAAGAGGGAGATTTAATCTTCAAGCAAATGAGGCCAGGTGTTCTAGATATTAGAGGAAAATGCAGACCAACCTGGGAAGGACCATTTGTGCTAGAGAAGCTATTGTTAAAGGGGGTGGCAATCTTAATAGACAATGATGGGAACGAGTTCAAGGAACCAATCAACATCGATATATTTAAAAGGTTCCATGGCCAAAGACTGAAAAATTAAAAGAAGAGAATAAATGCCTTGCGGGTCGATTATTGAAAAAAAGGTGGCCTTGTTAAAATTAGGCAGGATGAAAATCAAAAAAAGGCATTCTGAGCAAAAATTAGGGGTTGAGAGAAAATGTCCAATCAAGGAAATCCTAGAGGGCTGATTGGAAACGGGAGTTTGATGCTTAGAAGATCCACTCTGAGATTAAATGTAGTCAATCATTTTAGGTTTCATGTCAAAATGATGATCATGTATGATAAAATCATGTTGAAATGTATACAATATGGCAATGAGAAATTAAAAAAAGGATTATCTACTACTTATATTCATCTAGTTCCATTATGAAAATAAAAGTATTGTTCTTTTATCAAATCTAATGGCTACTCTACTCTACTCTCACTGGCCAGATATTTGAGTCGATAGGTCCTATTATCAACCACAGGACTAATCACCCACTTCTTATATGCACTAGAAGAAGTAAAGGTACAGTCTCCAATATGTGGTATAACAGTCTTTACAGGTAGCTGTGCGCATAGACCATGGTATCTAGAGATAACCGCAGAAGATAAGGTACCGCCTTAGAAAGACAACATGCACCTGACAATATCCTGTTGCCCGCCAAACTGTCGAGCGCAGCAAGCAGCGATATAAAAAGTAACCCTATGGAGTCCACACAAGGGAACACATCCTGATGGACCATCTTGAGTCATGGATGAAAGAGGTAGCCAAGGACACATAAATCTGATACCATCATCTGTCACTATGGCCAGCAAAGCAAAACCCTCATCAGGAGACTCAAAGGCATACATTCGCCATCTGGGGAGGTAATGTCTCATAGAGTAGGTATCGATCACTCTAGGGGGAGGATCTGATACCAACTTCAATTTCTCTTGTAACCATATCTAAAAAAAAAGCTGCTAGAGTGGTTTGGATCCGTTCTAGGAAAAAATAAGGCACAGAGCTACGTTAAAATCCAAAAGGACACATTTCTCGCTAAGAAAAGCTAATGTGAAAATCCACAGGGGATAAACTACCTTTTAAAATAATGACAAAAGCTTACCTAGAGTAATAAGGGCCTTCTAGTAAGAAAGGCAGTGGGGCCAACATGTGTAGCATTCAAGCCTAATATCGTCTCAGCAAGAATCAGTGGGAACGAGTTTAGCTCGCGATGTATACTAGCCATAATGCCGAATAGCCGATAGTCACCAACCAACTCCTCAGAAGCCACTGTCAAATATCTAAAAAATCATAAGAGAAGAATAGTACTAGCCCGATATGTGGGAACATCAAGGAAACATTCGAGTGCATCAATCAGTTGTCCCAGGGCAAAAATGACATCTCGGGGAATCAATCTAACAACGTCTGATGGTGAAATAACAAAGTCAGCGCTACTTTCCTTGTGCCTAAAGTTAGCACTACTTCCCTTGTGCCAATCAATTCACAACTTGGGATGCAGGGTAGTGTGCCAGGAGAAAACCTCATTCCAATAATTGCAGCGGGCAGGGGGCACAATTCTTGATGGGAAAACATAAAAATATGAAACGGGGGGTCCCAATAGTGAATCGCGGCTAACGAAAGATTTCTGTCAAGTTTGATCCTCCTCAAAAATTTTAGACCAAAATAAGAGGACAAAATGGAGTTTTCCCAGGTTCAGGGGTCATCTAAGAGTTGGTACATTTTGTTAAGGGTTGACATTTTCAAGACAACTGGGCAAAAAATTAAATATCAGCAAAGAAATACAAAGAAAATCAAAAGCCAAAAGGGCAAAGAAGAAGGGAAAATACATGGAGGAAGAGCTCTGACCAAAAGCCAAAAGGAATAAGGCACAAAAGAGGCTATTTATAGAAAAGTATTGACTGTCAGGCGTGGCTCGAGCGATTCACGGCCAGAATGTCAGTCAACCTTGGATAGCTTAGATGGATTTTACTTTTGTATTTTTTCGCACATTTTCACCCGGCATAAATCATCTGCGTATATTTTTCATGTTAAATTTTGCAAAAAGAAAAATTGATCGATGCAGTCACTCGGGAAAAATAAAGGCGTAAACTATTAGGGAGTGTAATGGCCCGAATTATACCCTAGTAGCTAACTGGTCTAATTAAGATAATTGGGATGAGATTGCAATGAATATGTTAATTAAGGACTTAAGTGTAAGTTAATTGATGACCCAATTGAACAAATAAAATAAGTTTAAGTGACTAATTGGTAAATGTGTATGATTAGTGTTAGTGGAGATTAATTAGTAGCTAATAATCAAATTTTGGGTTAATGATGATTAAGGGAACTGAAGTGGATTCCACGTGTGTCTTCAATGTGTTGCTACCTCACCCCTTTTTCATGCAATATAAGTGTTACTTTTGCATGTAATTTTCAGCTGCTCTTTCTCTCTCTAAATTTCTATCTTTCTTCATCTTCTTCTTCGTGTGCCATCTCCTTACATTTTAGATTCAATAAATTCTATTGAGTGATCAAGAGGTTAATTATAAAGTTGAGTTTCTGATTTGTAAGGTAAGTAATTGAGTTGGTTTGCTCTTCATCTTCTTCTTTTATTTCCTTAATTTGGGGTTAATGTGGAATTTGACATTGGTGTCCAATTTTGGAAATTGGACTTGAACTTGTAGTTGAGGAAACAAAGAAAAATAAAGGAAAAGAGAAGGTGGTGGATCAAGGAGCTAAGTGACTTTCTAAGGAGCTTAGGAGAAGAGGTTTGGGAAAACACTCTTACTCGTGTGCTAATCTTGATATAATATAACTTTGAATTGGATGATGAAATATGTGTATTGCAACAAACGCAAGATGTGTAACCTGTGTTTTCAGGAACTGAAGTGAAATGGTAAATTGATGAGTTATTTGATGGATATATGTATGTTGCTCTGTTTTGGATGAATCATGGAATAGTTATGTAAATGGTATAATTTATTGATTGGTATGTAAAATAACATGTTGGAATGTAAGCAAGCATGTTATGTGATGAGTTGGAAACTTGTTTTGGGAATTCACTTAAGTGATACAATTTAACTGGTTAGGTAAGTTGTGGTAAAACAGAATTTGTAGGGTGTTTAATAGTATGAAGAAGTGTGGATGGTAACCTTGAAAATATAATTTTAAATGGATGGAAACAATGGAAAAATGTGTTATAGTACCCTTAATAGGTAAATAATTGAATGCCTAAAGAAATTGCTAGTAAATAATAGGGATCATATGTGAGGAGGAGCTATGAGTGGAAATGAGGAATTGAGTTGCATGTGGAATTGGAAGATTGGTTTTCTATCGCGAGCGCAACGAGGGTCGCAAGCATGATAGAATGCCCAAGTGTTGTCATTTCCTTCTATCGCGGGTGCGCTCATGTGCACGAGCATGACAGAGGCATGGTGTAGGTTCTGTCGTGAGAGCAACTCAAGTCGCGAGCGCTCTATCATGAGCGCGACACTTATGAGTGTTTTAAATAAATCCTTATTTACCTTAGATTGATCAATTTATGTGTTCATATGTAAAGTAAACATGTGTATGATAATAGTCATTGTATTATGCGTATGAATTCCATCACATATAATTGTTAGAGTGAATGAATTATGTAATAAACATTAATACTACTCGTGCATATTAGATATGATAATATGAATAAACTAGATTAATAATATAGCCTGCGAGTCAAGTAGTGGATAGATAGGCATGCCTATAGGGTCTAAGTGCTGCAGCCAAATGCGTTCGATTCCTTTGGAATCATCAATGCGATTTGAATCCTTATTGGATTCTCCTAATGGGAATTTATTGACATTATTGATCTTTTCGATACCTTCGGGTGCTAATGCGAATGTGTGGTATCTATGGATACTAATGTGTTTACTGTACCTTTGGGTACTGATGCGATACCCGTTATCCACATCTTTGAGTTGCAGGCAAGGCTAAAAATTAATATGTTAATTAATTGAATGACGTGAAATTATGTGACATATCCTTGAGTATGACTAGAATGAGCATGCGAAAGTGATGTGATAGTGTAACCAAAATGTGACTATCATGTTATGTTATGTACATGGAATAATTATACATATATGCGCATGTTGATTTTGGAATATGGAATCTATATGACCTGTTGTTGTTGCAATGTATTATCTATACATATATGTGCATACACTGTGTTATTGTATTGCTTTCCCCACTAAGCGTTATTGCTTAGCACAGGTTTTCTAATCCGTGTAGGTTCGGACGCAAAGTGATTTCAAAGGATGGATCCGCATTGCCAACGATCAATACTAAGAGTGCTTATAGTGTAGGTTTTGGGATTTTTGGCAATGAGTTATGTATATGTTTTATTTAATCTTTTGAGAAACATAAAGTATGTAATGAATGGAATGGCTACGTTTATGTAATATTAAGATGATAACATAAGTAGGTTAAATATATTTGTCCAAGCATGTGACAGTATGAGATATTTGCTGCATGTGAATGTATGTGAAATGAAATTTATTAGCACTGGTTTTAGCATGTGTGTAAGAATTATTTGTGCTTGTGATTGCCGTGTGATGACCGTTCTCGACTGCTTTAGCTAAGCTAATTGTGCAGTAGGGAGTGGGTGTTACAGGGAGTATTTTGAAGTTTTTAGAGTCAAAATTGTCTCAAGGAAAAATTAGGGTCTTAAAAAAAAATCAGGAGTAGCCGACAGGCTTATGGGACGTAGCCTATCACTCGCTAACTATAGACACCGAGTCCCGATACAGTCTAAATCAGAATTACCCAATGAGGACACCAAAACCTGTATTATAGGTAGATGGCTGAAGCTATAGAATTTTGCATGAATTTCACAGGTTTTGAAGTTTATTTATGACCAAAAATCCTTTTGATTTCTTAATGGTTTAAAAATAGGGCTTTTTCAGAGTGAAAATTTATTTTCTCGTTGACTGACTATCGTCCCTCGCTCGAAGGACGCTTGTCGGTGAAGGTAGAGGCATAACTGTCGCTTGCGACAGGCGAACCTTGAGTAACGACTGCCCATGACGACTGACACCTATCACTCGGATGGGTGGACACCCGTCAGTCAGTCATCATAAATGCCCGTCTCTTCCAGGGACGGGTTATTGCTTCCACACGAGGGATGCCCGTCCCTCAAGCGAGAGGCAACCTGCTTCTGGGAGAGACAGGCAATCCTTTAGATTTTGGGTTATTCACTAACTGACGCCTGTCCCTCAGGTGAAGGATGCCCGTCGGTCGAGACCTGACAATGAAATTGAATTTTTCTTTGAAAGAAAATCTGAATTTTTTTATTTTAAAACTTAAGGTTTTGATTTTGTGGATAAATCTGATTTATTTAAGTTATTTATCCTTAAGGATAAATTAAACATATTTGATTTTATATCTAAAGATTTTTTGAAGTCACTTTATCTCTAAGGATAATCAAATATTTGATATTTATCTTCAAGGATAAATAGAAGTATTAGATTTTATCATCCAAAAGATAATTTGATATCATTTATCTTTAGAGACAAATCAAATATAATATTTATCTTTAAGGATAATTATAATTTTGTATTTATCTTTGAAGATAAATACTTAATTTTTATCTTTATCCCTAAATCCAAAGTTAACCTATAAATAGAAGGGGGATTGGATTTTTTTGGGGGGAGGGGGAAAATTTTTAGAAAAAGAGGAAAAATTAATTTTCAAATAAAAGTTTTCTTTACATTTATTTTCTTCATTCTCAAAGAGTCAAAGAGCCAAATTCAGAAAGAGAAATCAATTCTCTTTTCTTAATTCACTCTCCTAAATTCATTGTTTTAAAAGAACACTTGGTAGAGAGAAAATCATTTTCAATTTACTCAACTTTCAACTGATTCATACGAAATTTAAGGGAGATCTATACTGCTTTTTGCCTTTAGGAATCAATATTCTGAGGGTAAATATTCTGGGCTCAAAATAATTATTCTTACATTAACTTTGACATGTGGATATGAAATATATGTAATGTCGATATGAAATATATGTTTTATTTTAAAATGTAGATTAATTTTATAATGGCCCAAATTATGCCCTAGTAGTAATTTGACCTAATTAGGATAATTGGGTAAGTTTTATTTGAGTTTGCTAATCTTGGACCAAAGGGTAATTGAAATTGAGGACCCAATTGCATAAAATAAAATTTAGTTTAGTGGTTGATAAACAATTGTGCATGATTAAGTTTAAGAAGGATTAATTAAGAGTTAGTGGAGATTAAATTAAGTTAATCAAGGTTAAGGATTGAAAGTGGAAAATTGGGTGGCTTGTTGAGGTTTTGCCACCTTAGCTTATGCCATGCAATATATAGTCTTGATGAGAGAGAAAACTCCAATTTTTTGCCTGTGGATCGGCTCACTCTTGTTCTTCTTCTTCTTTCATTTCCTCTCTTCTTTAGTTTAAATTCTTTGATTTCTGCTTATTTGGATCAATTAGTGTTTGTGTTGTGCTGTGTTTCAATCTAGTCAAGGTAAGTGCAGTATTTAGATTGTTCTTCTTCTTTTTCATTTTCTTTTGATTTAGATGGGATAATGATCTTTGATCCATTTCTGGAAATTGGACTGTGATTGTAGTAGTTGAATCGAGAAAAGATAAAGGGAAAGAGAAGGTGGGAGAACCTAGTGCCAAGTGAGCTCATTGGAGCATAGGCGAAGAGGTTTGGGAAACTCTGTAAAATATGTGTGTTAATTGATATTTGCCATGGATTGGAATGTGTTATTGTGATGTGTGTGGATTTGAAATTATGTGTTGAAATGTGTTTTTATGTTGTATGATGAAACCAACTATGGAGCTAAGTAAATTGCCATAAGTTATTGAATTAAGCATTTTGTCCTATTTTTAAGTGGCTTGAGAAATTACTATATAAATTGTGTATATTGTTAGTGGTTATGCCCTAAGCCAACTATTTGGACCTTAATGTAATGATTACATTTTCATTTATATAATGGTTTTCTTCACATTAATATTATTGGCATATCACATTATTGTAATGTTTATGAATAACCACGTTTTTCATGTCATCCCTAGTCATTTATCACTAAAGGGCATAAAAATAAATTAAGACTAGTATAGATTTAATCGATAATCATGAGATGATTATATATAGTGATATAAATCAAATCTGTAGGTACTTGTTAGAGAACAAGGTACTGGATAGACCCACTATGAGATCATTTCATGGGATAGTGTCATAAGTGATATTGTAATAGATATGTTATTTAATCTTTTGACCTCGGGTTATCATGGTTTCCTACATAAGGAACATCATGTTTTGACATAATCAAACATTGTCTTTAATCGGATAATCATAAAGGTTATGCTTGAACATGATGAGAATTATGCAGATGATAGTGAATAATTAAGATGAAATTTGTCCCTCTCTCATGAGAGAGATATCTATTGGGCCCCTTGATAAGTAGGACTATAAAATACATGGCCGTGCTCGAATGAATTGATAGTGTGATCAATATCATTTGAATTTATTAGTCTACTTAGTGATCGAAAAATTATATATTTGAGCAATATAAGTTTGACATGGACCATGACTTATGTTCAAACAAGATATCGTGTGATAAAAGGATAATAACATGTTCTGTTGTCAGGTTAAAATTGGACTAACGATATTTATATTATTTGGGTAGTCATAATATCTTGCTAGAAACCAATTATGACTTGTGGGCCTATTATGGAATTGGGCCCACTGCCAACTTAATATAAACCTATTGAGTCACACACCAAGACCACAATAAACAGACTAGATTTTAATTAGGGTATTATGAAATTATATAAATATGGGTATTTATATTTAAATTTCGTAATTATATATATAAATATATTTACATATGATATTTTTTATTATTATGAATAAGAAATAAATAAATATATATATATATATACATATATATCTCTTATTTTGAATAAGAGATAATATCCTTAATTTATCTCTTTAGGGTTTAAATTTATATATATATATATATATATATATATATATATGTTGATAATAACTTAACCCTAATTTCATTTTTCTAAGAGAGGCAGCAAAATACCTAGCCGCCACTTTTCTTTGTGAAAGAAAAACGTAGAGAAAATCTTATAAAATTCAGTCGTAAGAGAGGGAGATAGCACCCCTGCGATTATCTGTTCATCGGTTCATGCGTGTGGATACTGGTAGAGGGCATTCGTGATTGGAGTAATACCTATAGTCTGAATTAAGGAGTTAATTTTGATATATTTTCTGTGTTATAAAGGTTAGTAAATCTTTATCCCTCCTTTTGAATCAATTGAAATACATGGATCCTGTTTGGTTTCGTTTTATATTCCGCTGTGCTTAATTTTGAATTACTGCAATGAAACCCAACATATATTGGATACTTAATGTGAAAAGGAACATATAGAGGTGTTTATGTGTACATTAGGGTAATTTTGTGTGAGTTTGGAGTATTGGATATTCCAACTTTGGGAATTCAAGCTTGAATAGCTTGATGTGGTAAAACTGGTGTAATACAATAATTTGTTATATTAGAATTGTTTAGGTTATAAATTGAGTTGTATGACTCCGAATTGAATGAGGTTAATGGGATTAGGTTCCTAATATATGTGCCTATAATTGTTATAGAAATTATCATATTGATTTGGGGACTCAAAGGTTTTCTAAAGTGTACATAAGTTTAGTTAAATCTTGTAGGAGTGCCTTTGGAGCAAGAGGTGTTCCATTGGCCATAATTCCTTAATATTAAGACCAAAAATAATGAGAATTGTGCTATTGTAGACTTAATATGTAATGGCAGAAGATGATGTTAGGATGGGTTTTGGAAGACATTGGTGTGGTTTTGGCAAAGTGCATGAGAAAGAGGTTTGTGGATTGGACCCTTGAACATGTAGTTCAGGTTCTATCGAGAACGCGACAGAGGTCACGAGCGCGACAGGGGTCACGAGCACGATAGAATGCTCCGACGGGCAAAGTTGCTATCTTGAGATCTGTCGTGAGTGCAAGTGTTCGCGCGAGCGCGACAAAAGCGACTGGTTGGTTTTGTCACGTGCGCGAGTTGTGCCGTAAGCACGACAGAAGGGGTTGTCGAGATCTGTCACGAGCGCGACAGAGTCTCAACTTTGGGATATTTTCTAAATGTCCCCCTTTGTGTAAATTATACTATTTGTCTATGAACAATGTTCCATATGGGATTAAAAATGTATTAATTCATATAATTCTACATAGTAAAGTGAGGATGTGTTTGTTGAGTTATATCCATGTATGCAAGATATTGAATGTTAAGATATTGCTTTCTGTGTATATATGGATGTTACATAATGCAAATAAGTGAACAATAATTCGACTAATAATTTAACCTGCAAGTCGAGTAGTGGATAGATAGGCATGACTATAAGGTCAAAGTGCTGCAGCCAAAGCATTAGATTCCTTTGGAATCCCTAATGCATATTGAATCCTTCTTGGGTTCCCTTATATATTATATCTTATTGATTATTCCGGTACCTATGGGTACTGATGCGAAAGTGTGTATCTTTAGATACAAAAAGTGATTGTTGTACTCGTACTGATTCAATACTCGTTATCCACGTCTATGAATTGCAGGCAAGGCAAGTTATGAACGAGTTATACTGAGCAAAGTGAATAATATATGATTTGCGAATGTGATTGTGATTCGTTATAACATTGTCATGCTATAATGTGATATTAGAATATGACTTTCTAATGATAATATATGTACATTAAATCCTGCTCAATGCTATATTTATGAAGCATGTATGTGATGAGGCATAAAAATAAAACATGTATCTATTATTGTTGTAAGATTGTTATATATATGTGTATATGGTTTGTTGTTACCCCACTAAGCATTATCGCTTAGCAGGGGTGTTGATCCGTGTAGGTTCCAAAGTGAAGCGTAAGTGAAGGACGGTCCCGCATCTTCCATTGGTCAACACTAGGATCAGCTACTTAGTGTAGGTTTTGGTATTTTGTATTTTGTATTATGTAATATGTAAATGATAGTTTTTGGCATGTAAAGAGATATAAGTAACAATTGAACATGGTTTGTAATGTAAGTTGACTATATACATGAATGAGTATGAGTATGCATTTTGAAATGTTTTTGCTGCATGTAAAAAGAAATTGTTAGTTTAGGATTGTGTGTATGATGATATTGTAAGTGCATGTGATGCGATATGATGTGATGCATGTCAAAACGACCGTCTTCGACTGCCGCAGTGAGGCTATCTGAGCGATCGGGGATGGGCGTTACAAGTTGTGTTATCAGAGACTATATTGAGTTATTTCTGGACATAGTGTAGAATAGGATGCATATAGTGGTGTTGACCTAATGCGAACGTCCTTGTGTATGTATTAGATCGATGGATCTTTCTCATGATGCTAGAGAAGAGACCGCTGAAAGCGTAAATCCATGAGAACTAAAAGTGTCTAATTCTAGTCAGTTTGTACCAGCGAGTGTGGAAAGGGACGTTCTAATAGTACCAATGGAAGCTTTGCTCAAAATGTCTTAGGATATGGCGAGGGTGCTTGATCGTATGACAACACCAAAAGCTCCGTTGGAAATATTGAGGAAGCATGGTGCAGAGAAATTCTATGGCACCAGTCTAGATGAATCTTACAAGGTAAAATTCTGGAATGAGAAGGTTCGGAGGGTGCTGGATGAGGTTAGATGCCCTCCTGAGCAAAAAGTGGAATTTATAGTATCTGTGCTGCAAAGATCTGCCTATGACTGGTAGAAGTTGGTCTTAAGGCATCCAATGCTTTCGAACCCGATCACTTGGGAATTCTTTGTACAGGAGTTCTATAATAAGTACATCACTAAGGCGTATCGAGAAGCAAACTAGAAGCAGTTTCTAAACTTGAGGCAGAGAGCCTTATCTATAGCTGAGTATGAGAAGGAGTTCTGTAGGCTCAATAAGTATGCACCTGAAGGCGTGATTACAGAAGAGTTCCGGTGTCAACAGTTTGAGGAAGGTTTGAATGAGCTAATTAAGGTATTGCTGATCTCTATGACTGCTTCTTAGACTGTGAGCTACTACCAGATAGTTCAGGCAACCATGAGGGTTGAAAGGTCACAAGAGATTCAGAGGGAAAGAATGTAGAGGAGGAATTCTAATAGAGGTGGGGCACATTCGGGAAAGCGAACGAGAGAATCTCAAGTGGCACTCCAACTGAGTCAACTAGTAACCCAGCTACCAGAGGTAGAAAGCAAGGATCTTCTTATGCATTTGGTACGGGTAGAGGTATATCTGGTAATAGAAATGATGTGCCTGAGTGTCCCTATTGTTGTAAGCGACATAGAGGCGATTGTTGGAAGTTAACTGGTACGTGTTTCATAAGTGGGAGTACTGAGCACTTCTTGGCTAACTGTCATAAAGTTTTTGAAGTGATAGGGAATCAGTAGGAAGCTAGTAGGGGTGGATTTAATTTACCTCCAGTGAACCGTGGAAGAGGTACTATCAGCTGCAAGTAAAGAAGGAGGATATACGATAGACTGCATTCAGGACTTGATATGGTCATTATGAATTTCTAGTAATGCAATTCGAGTTGACCAATTGTGACTCATGCTGAACTAGGAAGGCCCTCATCAATGAGGCCTGCTTTTAGTTTAACACCCCAAAATGGGCCTAGTTGGAAATCAAATATTATTTGGATAATTAAGGGCATTTTTGGTATTTATGCAAGTGAATTGGGAATTAATTGAGGACTTAATTGATGGGAAATAAAAGCATTTTAGTGAAGAATTATTTTTAGTGAGTAAAGTGATATGGAGCATGGATCAATTAAAGAAAGCTAAGGATTAAAGAGTAAAGTCAAAGATATTTTTGTGATTGACCAATAGGATTTTGCCAAGTGGACTTAGTTGGTGTGGGTATTAAATGAGAAAGAAAGAAAAGGAAAAGAGGGGAGAGAGGGAAGGACAGAATTGCCTAGTCTAGTTCCTGCCCTCTCTTCCTTCCCGTTCTCTCTTCCCTTTTCTTCTTTCTCATTTCTTGCTCTTCCTCTCCTGGTTGTGTGTGAGCTGGAGCTGGTTTGGTAGAGTTTGGGAGCATGATTGAAGAGGTAGAGGTTAGGTTTTTGGTTGTATGTGCTTAGATCTTCATCTCCTTCTGGTTTTGCTTTTGATTTTGGAATCTAGGGCTTTGGATTAAGAATTTTTGGGTTTGTTTGTGCGAGATTTGGGTGGCAAGAAGAAGAGCTAGGGCAAGGAAAGGTTCTAGCTTGAGGAAGAGCTGGGTTTTGAGCTACAAGAGGTTTGGGAGTTGTCTGTCTTGTTCTTTTCGGATCATTGTGTGTGTGTTCTGTTTTAATTTCTTGAATTTTGAGTGTTTGATATCTGTATATACATGGGTTATTTGAGTGGGTATGATGGCTATGCTTGTTAGTGTAGAGAATGATTGCATGTGGGTTTTGAAGGGAAATTGCATGAGTTAGGGTAAATTTTCTAGCTTGAATGTTCTTGTGATTTAATTTGTAGTTTGAGTGAAATTCTTGATAATAATTAGTGTATGATGTTTATAATTTGATTTTAATATATTTGGTATGCATTTGAGTGATGAGGTAAGTGTTATAGCATGATTCAATGGTTTTGAATTGAGTTTTGAAAGTTGAATGTCTGAGAGTTGTCCTGAGGAACTGAGAAATGCGACAGTGTCATGAGCGTGATGATTATCGTGAGTGCGACAGAGTCACACGATTTCAGTTTTGTACGGGCGGCCTGGTTTTCTCTCTGCTCTGAGTTGTGCACTCCAGCACAACTTGTGTCTTTGGAAATTGTCACGAGTTGTGACGTTGTGCACGACTCATGACAGCTTCTTTCAGTAGATCGAGCACGAGTGTGAAGGGAGCTGATGTGCTCGGAGTCGTGAACGCCAGCATGACTCGAAGGTGTATGTGAAGAGGTCACGAGTCGTGCTCTAGGGACATGACTTGTGATGACTTCCTTTAGGGAGAGCACGAGTCGTGCTCAAGTGCACGAGTCATGCACATGAGCACGAGTTATGCACTTGTGCACGAGTCGTGCATAGTCTCTCCTCTGCAGCGTGTTTCTAGCTTATGTCGTGAGCGTGACTTCTTATCGCGATCGCGACAGAGATCTTCGTGCCTGCCCTATTTTCTGAAGAGATTTTTCTCCCTTGTTTCACTCTGCATGTTTAAGCTTCTCAGGAAGAATTAGCCGGTGGTGTGGAATAATGATTGTCAATTGGCTTTTGATACTATTAAGGATTATCTCCTGAACCCACCAGTTTTAAGACTACCATGTCGAGCCAAACCGCTAATCCTGTATTTGGCGATAAAAGACAGTTCAGTGGGTGCCATGATGGCTCAGGAGGATGAATTTGGACTGGAGTTTGCTATTTACTACCTTAGCAAGAAATTCCTGACATATGAAGCCAAATATGTTGAAGTAGAAAAGATTTGCTTGGCAGTAATTTAGGCCTCCAAATATTTGCGATACTACTTTCACTCCTTCAGTGTACAAGCGGTTGCCAAGCATAACCTGCTCAGGTACCTTCAAGAAGCACCCTCTCTACAAGGAAAAATGGGAAGGTGGTTATTACTGTTGCAGGAGTTCGATATCGAATACATCACCAGGAAAACCATTAAGGGAAGAGCTGTAGCTGAGTTCTTGGCTGAACACCCTATTGAGGGAGACCAGTTCGAGTACAATTTCCCAGATGAAGATGTCACGGCCATAGCAGTATAAGGGTGGCAGATGTTTTTCGATGGGGCAGTTAATAGTAAAGGGGCAGGTGCAGGGATTATTCTTACAACCCCGAATGGTGAGAAGCAGTCATTAGCCAAAAATTTGAGATACAAGGCGATTAATAATGAGCAAAATATGAAGCTTGCATCTTCGGATTGAAAGTATTGCTTGCTTTAGGGGTAAAGACCGCAGAAGTCTTCGGAGATTCATCCTTTGTAATCCATCAAATCAAAGGGGAATGGTCAGTTAAGAAAGAGAGGTTGTTGCCTTATATGAAGTACTTGAGAATATTGAGTAGCCAGTTTGAGACTTGCACTTTTCACTTTGTCCCCAGGGATGAAAATCAATTGGCTGATGCTCTCGCGACTTTAGTGTCCATGTGGGATAATCCAATGGGGGTTATTATGAGACCCGTGCTGATCTTTAGTGTGAAAAAGCCTTGTTTTGAAACTGAGCAGGTAATGGAGGTTGAGGTCGCCGATGGAAACCCTTGGTACTATGATATTCAGAATTATTTGGAAAAGTTAGTTTTTCCAGAGGAAGCCGCCGAGAAAAACCAAAGAATGATTAGAAAGTTGTCCACTCAATTCATCAGTGTAAATGGCACTTTATATAAGAGGTAAGCTGATGGTATCCAATTAAGATGTTTGGCGGAGAAAGAAGCTGAAAGGGTTATGGAAGAGGTTCATGCCGGAGTTTGTGGAGCTCATATGAATGGCTTAGTCTTAGCAAAGAAGATCATGCGCCAAGGATTCTATTGGCTCACAATGGATACGGATTGTTCAAAATATGTGAAGCAATGCCAGTTATGCTAGCAATATGCGAATTTGAGGCATGTGCGAGTTTCAAAATTACATAATTTGACATGTCCATGGCCATTTGCAACTTAAGGAATAGATATCATAGGCGAGATACGTCCTATAGCTTCTAATGGACATAGGTTTATTATAGTCGCCATTGATTACTTCGCTAAATGGGTCAAAGCTGAATCTTTTAAGAAAGTTGATGCTAGAAACATGGCTAAGTTCATCAAACGGAATTTGATATGCAGATATGGCCTCCCACACCACATTGTGTCTGATAATGGGGTACAATTCTTAGCAGAAACCAAACAGATGCTTCAGAAATATGGAATCCAGCATCATAAGTCTTCTCCTTACTGACCTTAGGCTAATGGCGCGATTGAAGCAGCGAACAAGAATGTTAAAATAATATTGGCCAAGATGGTTCAGAGCTATAAAGGCTGGGCAGACAAGCTACCTTTTGCACTTTGGGGTTATAGAACCACAGTCAGAACCTATACGGGAGTGACACCATTCTCTCTGGTATATGGAACTGAAGCAGTTCTGCCTGTTGAAATTGAGCTGAAATCCTTAAGAGTAGTCATGTAAGCCGAGATTCTAGAAGCGAAATAGGCACAACAGTGATTGTTGCAGTTGAATCTGTTGGATAAAGATAGATTGCGAGCCTATTATCACAATCAGGTTTATCAGAAGAGGCTAGCTCGGTCCTTTGGCAAGAAAGCACCCATTGAAGGAAGGAGATTTGGTCTTTAAGATGATGAGGCCAGGGGTGCCAGACATACGGGGAAAATTCAGGCCAACATGGGAAGGTCCATTTGGCTGAAAAAGTTACTAACAAAAGGAGCAGCAATTTTAGCAAACAGCGATGGGAATGAATTTAAAGACCCGGTCAATATTGATAGACTAAAAAGGTTCTATGGCTAAAGACTAAAAATCAAAAGAAGAGAATAAATGCCCCGCGGGTCGAAAACCAAAAAAAGGCAGCCTTGCTAAAATTAGGCGCCCTGTCAGGGTGAAAATCGAAAAAAGGCATCTTGGGCAAAAATTAAGGGCCAAGAGAAAATGTTCAATCGAGAAAACCCGAGAGGGCCGATTGATAACAGGAGTTTGATGCTTACAAGATCTATTCCGAGATTAGGGGTAGTTTTGTGTTTTTGAATTCTTGTTAAATGAGGATCATCTATGATGAAATCATATAGAGATGTACACAATTTTGCAATGAATAAAAGAATTCAGTTTGCATTTTCATTGGTTTTTAGTTCTGTCTTAAAAAGAAATATATCATTTATTTGTCTAATGACTATGGTCTAATCATTTTCATCGAAAAGGGTCTAAGCAAATTGTGCTAGTCATCCTTAAGGGAGGTTCTGATAATAGCCTTCACTTCTCTTGTAGTCTCCTAAATAGAAAAGGTCGTTAGAGATGAAAACCGTGACTGACTCTCTAAACAAAAGTTAGACCGAAGGGCAGGGTGAAAACCTGGAAATAGGCAGTCTGCCCTATAAAAAAATGAAATAAATAAAAGCCGCTAGATTGGGTTGGGTCCATTCCAAGCAAAAATTAGGCAAAGGGTTATGTGAAAATCCCCCAAGGGACGCATTTTCCACAACAAAAAGCTAGTGTGAAAATCCACAAGGGACGCACTACCTTTAAAACAATAACTTTCGATGCCTGGAGCGATAAGGCGACGTTACTTCAGATGATCTTCCTTCAGTCAGGTAAGGCATAATTCAGGACATGAATCAGAATCCTAGGCGTATGCTCATTGACCGGAGGGCAAAGATGCACACGGGTCAGTTCTCTTTGAAAGGTTTACGGGTCAGTGCCCATAAGCCAAGATGATACCTTTAGATCCTCTGGGGGCATCGTACAAGGCGAGCAGCCAAGACATATCCTCAACGGACCCCTAATCACCTAGAACGTGGTCTATCTATTTTTGCATGCATTCTATACCATTCTTTAGCAAGCATCTGTATAAGATCATTTACACTTGCACACACAATCTTTTGTATATACATTTGTGCCAATGACTTTGTAGGAAAAGGCTGAACCGAGGGACAGTTTCGGCAAGATGAAGTCAAGATGAAGACCCCACAAGTTGAAATCAAGTGAGCCCTTAGAGGCATTATCTTTAAATTCTTTCTCCAAGACATTTTTAGTCTTTTCGGAGCATTGTCTTTAAGTGCTTCTTCCAAAGTAGTCTCAGTCTCTTAGAGCGTCATTTGTAAATAAAATACAAATCATACATAAAACGGGCTGTTTATTAAGGATGGGAATATTGGTTTTCGCATGCATACTTTAAAAAAAGTGTTAAAGGTGATGGTTTGTTTGGGTGTAAAAAACTAGGACATTGGTCCCATCTTTATTTAGAAGAAAAACCAAATTAATTTAATAGAAATAGTTTGTGATTTTTAATTAACGTGCAAAAAAATTAAACTTATTACAAATTACATGATAAAATAAATAAACCCAAAATAATGAAAAACAATAAAAATGACAAATAACTCCCAAATAGTATCTTCAAATCACTATGCCTCCCACTTGCCATTAAAAAGACTCACACATAAAAAAATGAGTATTGAAATAAAAATACAAATAAAAGTGATGTTAGTAACAAAAAATAAATTTAAACATACAACATAAAAATTAAAATAAGACAAATAAAAATGTATCATGTATGACAAATCAATTAAATAACATAATAAAAATATGCGACTTATCATATGAACAATTCAACATGCATAAAAATATAAAATAATAACAATAAAATTCAACATGCATAAAAATATAAATAATAATAAAAATGAAATTCAACATGCATACAAAGCATAAATAGTAATAAGAATAAAAATTCAACATGCATAAAAACATAAATAGTAAAAAAAAATTAATAATAACAATAATAAATAATACTAACAAAAATAAAAATAGTAATAGTAATAAAAAATAGTAATAGTAATAATAATAGTAATAATATATAATAATGATAATGATGGATAATAATAATAGAGTAACAACAAGAGTAATAATAATAATAATAATAATAATAATAATAATAATAATAATAAACAAAAGTAATAATGATATTAACAATAATAATAATAATAATAAACAATAACAATAAAGAAGATTAACAATCAATAATAAGGAAGATGAACAATCAAGCAAGTAAAATAAAAGAAATAAAAAAACAAAATAAAACATGTTAAAGCATGTTAAATAATAATACTACTAATAATAATTATAATAATAATAAACAATCAAATAAGAACATAGGAATAATAATAATAATAATAATAATAATAATAATAATAATAATAATAATAATAATAATAATAATAATAATAATAATAATAATAATAAACAATTAAACAAGAACATAAGAAACAAGAAATAATAATAATAATAATAATAATAATAATAATAATAATAATAATAATAATAATAATAATAATAATAATAATAAAGAAGAACAATCAAATAAGTATGCAGGAATAAAATAAAATATACTAAAAACATTAAATCACATAACTAAATTTCATAAACAAATTAAAAAGTAACAAAAGATTAAAAAACTACATGATGACTAATTAATTATAAACAAAAATTAAATTAAATATTAAATTAAAAATATAGCAAAAAATGTTTACTCTCAAAATTTGATGTGATGAATGAAGGTAAGTGATTGATCTCCTTGTCTTGATTTGTAAGAATGATCTTACAAAAATAAAATATTGAAAAGAAATTTTATCTTAAAAACAAATAATTAATTTATTTGTCTCAAGGTAAGAATTATTAAATAAAAAGTAAGAAAATTCCCAAGAACAAAAATTGTCCTTTTTGCCTTAAGAATTTACTTAAGAAAATCCTTTAGAAATTGAGAGAATTTGCTCTTGAAGAAAAAGAAGAAGAAAATATTTTTTCTAAAGAAAATCCCCCTAATTCTCTTTCTAAAAATAATTTTATACCTCCCCAAAAAATAAGATTTTTAATGAAAAATTAAAATCAATTTAATTTTCATAACCACAAAAAAATGATAAATTTGAAAGGTTTAGAATCCAAAAAGTTTTAGAATTAAATTATATGAAAAAAATGAAGAAAAGACATTAAAAAATGAAAAAAAGGCCAAAATAGCTGTCTGTGGTTAAACCGAGCGCACAGGGGCGAGCGACGCCCGTTGGTGCACCTGAAGGGCATTACCGCGTGCGGCGGGCAGGCCGTCGCTCGCGCTGGGCGCTGCGGGTCGTCCAGCGCACGGGCGAGCGCGCGCCGCCCAGCACTGGGGCACTGCCGCACCCCCGACATTCGCAAACTTTTTTTTTTTAAATTTTCTAAAAAACTATAATTTCAAAACATACTCTTTTTATCTTAAAATAATTTTTTAAAATATTTTTATTTATTTCTAATAAATCAATTCGACAAAGAAATCGTCACTTCCAACTTTCATTTTTGCCTATAAACAGGCACACTTAATTTCATCATTGGGTAATCCTGATTTAGACTGCTTCGGGACCCAGTGTCTATAGTTGCCCCCAATTTTGGGGATGCTAGTGCATGGATGCTTAGGTGAGCCAAAATTCAAGAAAGGGAAAGAAGCACGTACTTGAGGCTGCCTCGTTCCTGCTGCCGTGAGAATGAAATCATCTCTTTAAGTCACCATATAGACCGTGGAGCGATTGTCATCCTTCTGCGTTGCACCGAATCTGCTCCAGACTTACAAAGTGCGAAAATTACTCTCCTAAGCTACACCGAGCTTACAAAATGCGGATGCCATCTTTAAATGACGTTGCGTCGAGTCTGTTCCAGACTTACAAAACGCGAAAATTATCCTCCTCAAAGGGCTGCACCGAGTCTACTCCAAACTACTAAAAGTGCAGGTGCTATCCGCAGATGGCGATGCATCGAGTCGCTGACAAGACTACAAAACGCAAGAAATGTCCTCCTTAGAGGACTACACCGAGTCTGCTCCAGACTACTAAAAGTACAGGTGCCATCCGTAGATGGCGATGCATCAAGTCGCTGACAAGACTACAAAATGCAGAAAATGTCCTCCTCAGAGGACTGCACCAAGTCTGCTCCAGACTACTAAAAGTGCAGGTGCCATCTGCAGATGGTGATGCGTCGAGTCACTGATAAGACTACAAAACGCAGAAAATGTCCTCTTCGGAGGATTGCATTGAGTCTGCTCCAGACTACTAAAAGTGTAGGTGCCATCCGCAGATGGCAATGCGTCGAGTCATTGATAAGACTACAAAATGCAGGAAATGTCCTCCTCAGAAGACTGCACCGAGTCTGCTCCAGACTACTAAAAGTGGCGATGTGTTGAGTCACTGATAAGACTACCCTCCTCAGAGGACTACACCGAGTCTGCTCTAGACTACTAAAAGTGCAGGCATCCTCGTGGATTAAAAGGATTTGGAATATTTTGGAAGAAGTTTAATGCTTCGAAGGATAACGCTCCAAGAGACTGAGACTACCTTGGAAGAAGCACTTAAAGACAATGCTCCCAAAAGACTAAAAATTCCTTAGAGAAAGGATTTAAAGATAATGCCTCTAAGGGCTCACATGATTTCAACTTGTGGGGTCTTCATCTTGACTTCATCTTGCAGTATCTGTCCCTCGGTTCGGCCTTTTCCTACAAAGTCATTGGCACAAATATATATACAAAAGATTGTGTGTGCAAGTGTAAATGATCTTATGTAGATGCTTGCTAAAGAAAGGTATAGAATGCATGCAAAAATAGATAGACCACGTCCTAGGTGATTAGGGGTTCGTTGAGGATATGTCTTGGCTGCTCGCCTTGTACGATGCCCCCTGAGGATCTAAAGGTATCATCTTGGCTTATGGACACTGGCCCGTAAACCTTTCAAAGAGAACTGACCCGTGTGCATCTTTGCCCCCCGGTCAATGAGCATATGCCCAGGATTCCGATTCATGTCCTGAATTATGCCTTACCTGACTGAACGAAGATCATCTGAAGTAATATCGCCTTATTGCTCCAGGCATCAAAAGTCATTGTTTTAAAGGTAGTGCGTCCCTTGTGGATTTTCACACTAGCTTTTATTTGTGGGAAATGCGTCCCTTGGGGGATTTTCACATAACCATTTGCCTAATTTTTGCCTGGAATGGACCCAACCCAATCCAGCGGCTTTTATTTATTTTATTTTTTAATAAGGCAGACTGCCTGTTTCCAGGTTTTCACCCTGCCCTTTTGCCTAACTTTTGCTTAGAGAGGCAGTCACGGTTTTCATCTCTAACAACCTTTTTTTTAGGAGACTACAAGAGAAGTGAAGGCTGTTATCAGAACCTCCCTTAAGGATGACCAGCACAATTTGCTTAGACCCTTTTCGATGAAAATGAGTAGACTATAGTCATTAGACAAATAAATGATATATTTATTTTTAAGACAACTAAAAACCAATGAAAATGCAAATTGAATTCTTTTATTCATTGCAAAATTGTGTACATCTCTATATGATTTCATCATACATGATCCTCATTTGACAAGAATTCAAAAACACAAAACTACCCCTAATCTCGGAATAGATCTTGTAAGCATCAAACTCCTATTATCAATCGGCCCTTTCGGGTTTTCTCGATTAAACATTTTCTCTTGACCCTTAATTTTTGCCCAGGATGCCTTTTTTCGGTTTTCACACTAACAGGGCACCAAAGTTTAATAAGGCCGCATTTTTTTGGTTTTCAACCCGCGGGGCATTTATTCTCTTCTTTTGATTTTTAGTATTTAGCCATAGAACCTTTTTAGTCTATCAATATTGACCGGGTCTTTAAATTCATTCCCATCGCTGTCTGCTAAAATTGCTGCTCCTTTTGTTAGTAACTTTTTCAGCACGAACGGACCTTCCCATGTTGGCCTAAATTTTTCCCGTATGTCTGGCACCCCTGGCCTCATCATCTTAAAGACCAAATCCCCTTCCTTCAATGGGTGCTTTCGTACCTTCTTGCCAAAGGACCGAGCTAGCCTCTTCTGATAAACCTGATTGTGATAATAGGCTCACAATCTATCTTCATCCAACAGATTCAACTGCAACAATCGCTATTGTGCCCATTCCACTTCTGGAATCTCGGCTTCCATGACTACCCTAGAGAATTTTAACTCAATTTTAACTGGCAGAACTGCTTCAGTTCCATATACCAGAGAGAATGGTGTCGCTCCCGTAGAGGTTCTGACTGTGGTTCTATAACCCCAAAGTGCAAAAGGTAGTTTTTCTGCCCAGTCTTTGTAGCTTTAAACCATCTTGGCCAGTATTCTTTTAACATTCTTGTTCGCTGCTTCAACCGCGCCATTAGCTTGAGGTCAGTAAGGAGAAGACTTATGATGCTGGATTCCATATTTCTGAAGCATCTGTTTGGTTTCTGCTAAGAATTGTACCCCATTATTAGACACAATGTGGTGTGGGAGGCCATATCTGCATATCAAATTTCGCTCGATGAACTTAGCCATGTCTCTAGCATCAACTTTCTTAAAAGATTCAGTTTCGACCCATTTAGTGAAGTAATCAATGGCAACTATGATAAATCTGTCCCTTAGAAGCTGTAGGGCGTATCTCGCTTATGATATCTATTCCCCAAGCGGCAAATGGCCATGGAGATGTCAAATTATGTAATTCTGAAACTGACACATGCCTCAAATTCGCGTATTGCTGGCATAACTGGCATTGCTTCACATATTTTGAACAATCTGTATCCATTGTGAGCCAATAGAATCCTTGGCGCATGATCTTCTTTGCTAAGGCTAAGCCATTTATTTGAGCTCCACAAACTCCGGCATGAACCTCTTCCATAACCCTTTCAGCTTCTTTCTCCGCCAAACATCTTAATTGGATACCATCAGCTTGCCTCTTATATAAAGTGCCATTTACACTGATGAATTGAGTGGACAACTTTCTAATCATTCTTTGGTCTTTCTCGGTGGCTTCCTCTGGAAAAACTGACCTTTTCAAATAATTCTGAATATCATAGTACCAAGGGTTTCCATCGGCAACCTCAACCTCCATCACCTGCTCAGTTTCAAAACAAGGCTTTTCTGCACTAAAGATCAGCACGGGTCTCATAGCAACCCCCATTGGATTATCCCACATGGACACTAAAGTCGCGAGAGCATCAGCCAATTGATTTTCATCCCTGGGGACAAAGTGAAAAGTGCAAATCTCAAACTGGCTACTCAATATTCTCAAGTACTTCACATAAGGCAACAACCTCTCTTCATTAACTGACCATTCCCCTTTGATCTGATGGATTACTAAGGACAAATCTCCGAAGACTTCTGCGGTCTTTACCCCTAGAGCAAGCAATGCTTCCAATCCGAAAATGCAAGCTTCATATTTCGCTTCATTATTGGTCGCCTTGTACCTCAACTTTTTGGCTAATGGCAGCTTCTCACCATCCAGGGTTGTAAGAATAATCCCTGCTCCTGCCCCTTTACTGTTAACTGGCCCATCGAAAAATATCTGCCACCCTTGTACTGCTATGGCCATGACATCTTCATCTGGGAAATTGTACTCGAACTGGTCTCCCTCAATAGGGTGTTCAGCCAAGAACTCAGCTACAACTCTTTCCTTAATGGTTTTCCTGGTGATGTATTCGATATCGAACTCCTACAACAGTAATAACCATCTTCCCATTTTTCCTAGTAGAGAGGGTGCTTCTTGAAGGTACTTGAGCGGGTTATGCTTGGCAACCGCTTATACACTGAAGGAGTGAAAGTAGTGTCGCAACTTTTTTGAGGCCTAAATTACTGCCAAGCAAATCTTTTCTACTTCAACATATTTGGCTTCATATGTAAGGAATTTCTTGCTAAGGTAGTAAACAGCAAACTCCACTCCAAATTCATCCTCCTGAGCCATTATGGCACCCACTGAACTGTCTTCTATCTCCAAATACAGGATTAGCGGTTTGGCTCGACGTGGTGGTCTTAAAACTGGCGAGTTCAGGAGATTATCCTTAATAGTATCAAAAATCGATTGACAATCATTATTCCACACCACCGGCTGATTCTTCCTGAGAAGCTTGAAGATGGGCTCACATACTGAAGCTAGCTTGGCGATAAACCGGCTGATGTACTGAAGTTTTCCTAGGAAACTTGAAACTTCTAACTCCTTTTCTTTCTGAGGTACTGGCATCTCTCTAATGGCTCTGACCTTATCAGAATGTACTTCAATTCCTCTCTGACTTACCACATGGCCCAATAGCCTACCCGAGGTAACTCCAAAGATGCACTTCTTGGGATTGAGGCACAGATTATACTTATTGATCCTTTGAAAGAACTTTTCCAAAGCCTCGAAGTGACCTTCCCTGGTAGCTGACTTGATCATCATATCATCAACATACACCTCCACCTCCTCATGGATCAAATCATCTAGAACTGTAGTGGCCATTCTTTGATAGGTTGCTCCTGCATTCTTTAATCCGAAAGGCATAACCAGATAAGCAAATGTACCCCATTCAGTTATGAAAGTTGTCTTAATTCAATCCATAATCCTGTTGAGGATTTGATTGTACCCTGCGTACCCATTAAGCTGTACATCATACAAGCAGCGGCACTATCTACCAGCACATCAATATGAGGCAGAGGGAAATCGTCCTTCGGATAGGCTTTGTTCAGGTCCCGATAGTCCACACATACTCAAACCTTTCCATCCTTTTTAGCCACAAGAACTACATTAGCTAACCAAGTCGGGTATTGAACCTCTATTAGGAACTTAGCCTCAATCTGCTTATGGATCTCTTCTTTTACCTTTTCTGGTCTAAGTCTTCTGAGTTTTTGCTTGACTAGTTTACTCTCTGGGTAGGTTGGGATGGTATGTCCGGCGACTTCTCGATCAATTCTCGGCATGTCCTTGTAGGTCTAGGCAAAGACTTTTTCATATTTTTTCAAAATTCTCTCAAATTTTAACCTCTCCTCAGGGGTTATGTTTGATGTTATCAAAATTTCCTTTGGGTTCTCCAAAGTTCCAAGATTAAATGCAGTTGTGCTAGTTGAGTTAATGTCAAAAATGAATGTATCATGTTTATGATCATGAGAAATGAAATCATCAGAAACATCACACAAGTAAGCAAAGTTATTCATCTCATTAATATAATCAGCAACATTAACATTGTCATTATTGAAAAGTTCTTGCATAAAAAACTATCTAAGTAACTATTGTCTTCATCTCCTGTCGATGCTGATGTTGCAGTCGACTGTGCTTTGGCTTTTTGGCTTCGTGGAGGCTTTTCAACTACCTCCGATGAAATCATCAAATCTTCAATCTTTAAATCTGGCTCTTCCATCTTCGCTTTTCCCTTCAACCTGGTGGCTAACAGCTTGTTAGTGACAATCTCCTCAGGCCCATCCCTATCCCAAATACTACATTGAGTCATAATCTCTTCATCCCAGAAGTCCTCTGCAGATTTGATAACTCCAACATCCCAGTCGAAGACATCATTAAATATTTTAAACCCTAGAATGATTTTTCCATCCACCCACTGAGGCTCTTCTTCTCCAGTATAAGCACAGACCGAGGATGCTGGAACAAAACTATCTGAAATATGGTGGATCTTCTCTAACATCTTCTTCTTGCCATGCTCTCCTTTGTAGCCCAGACCCTTCCGATCTTTCTGGCCTTATGTTGTGATAGCAGACTGCAGCCCTTGTGAGTTTTTTCCCAAACCAGTCCCTGGAAGGAAGTGCATCTTCTTCATCATATTCACCACTTGAGGGCTGCCTGCTGAACCCTGCTCTTCTCCTATCACTGATATGTGAAAGCCACTGAATAGCTGGTTAGAAATCCCCAAGGTGGACACTTGGTTTTCTCACACTGCTTTAATAGTCACCACCTCTCCTTCATGAGATATCTTGATCATCTGGTGTAGGGTAGACGGCACTCCTCCCCATTTATGGAACTATAGCCTTCCAAGTAGAGCTGAGAAATTCGCTGGGATAGGCAAGACCATAAATTCTATCTCCGTCTCAATAGACCAAGTCTTGATTAGAGCTTTAAATGTTCCCGACGCTTGTCTTCGAGAATAATTGTCAGCTGTGATTGTTAAATCAGACTTGCTTAGCATGTTTTCATCTAACCCAAAAGCTTAAAGTGCCACTAAAGGGCAAACATTTATGGATGAGCCATCATCAACCATGAAACAAGCTGTGTGCTTGCCATTAATTTGTGCCTTAATGTACAGCGACCGGTTGTGATTGCGGCCCTCAGCTGGTAGGTCAGTATCAGAAAACACCAATCTCTCCCCTGATCCCCCTTTAACAAGATCTAATAGCATGGATGGAGAAATTGTGGTGGCCACGGTAGACTCAGCCAAAGCCTCAACCAACTTTTGTCTGTTGGATGGGGACTGCCTTAAAAGATCCCAAATAGATATTTGAGCCGTAATCTTTTTCAACCGCTTTACTATGGGATTTTCTTTTGGCTCCTTCTCTGCAGGTGCTTGTACTAAGTCCTGCGACTTCTCAACTTCTAGGACCACTCTCCCACTTCTTGTTACTGCTCTAACCCTCTCCTCTTCATTTGAATCCCATGGATCCATGAACTTTCCATCTTTCTCCTCTTCATCTTCTTCTCCACTCTCACTAGTGGACCAACAGTCTATCGTGGCATCCCTTCTTTACTTGCCTCAGGGCGAGTGATAGAGACGTAATCATTTCCATATAAATCCTACAAGACATACCACTCAAGTAGGCTTGACCTAATCATAAAGATAGGTGGTGGCACAGCATTGTAGTTGGACTTCTTCTTGCTCTCTCTCCGTTCAGGATCAATGATCTGCTTACTATCAATCAGATCCTGAATTTGGTGCCTTAGTCTTAGGAAATTATCTGTCAGATGCCCAGTATATTGGTGAAAGGCACAGTATTCATTCTCCTTATGCCCCGGCTACCCTTGGGTCCTAGCTGGCCTAGGTGGTAGGGGTTGTAGGTTCCCCTCTTTTATCAATCTCTTTAATACCCATGACAAAGGCCTGCCCAAATTTGAGAAGTACCTCTGATTTACACCTGTTGCTAACACCTCAGCTGTCTTCCCACTTCTATTGCCACTGCTGGAACTAGCTGACTTGGTTGCCCCTTGATTAGTATAGCCCCTCTTGGCATAAGCCTCACTACTTGCCCTCCTGGCCATGTATTCTCCCTCTGTCTCTATGGCAATGTCCTTCAAGGACTCCCAATCCTTCAGCCCTTTCATTTTTAGTCCATCTCTCAGGTAGGGGCTAGCATTCTGAATGAACAATCGGATCTGATCAGGAGTATCAGGTTTGTGCTTAATCTCCATAACTCGATTCCTCTACCGAGTGAGGTACTCATGAAAAGACTCTCTAGCCTTTTGCTGCAGCAACTCTAAATCTTTCAATGTGACCTCCATCCTGGTACTGCAATCATATTGCTTTAGGAACTCTTCAGTCAATAACTCCCAGTCTTCCTTGGACCTTCTGTCCAGCCCATGGTACCAGTCAACGGCAGCCCCTGCGAGACTCAGGCAAAATTACTCTATCTTCTGCTTCCTAGTCAGAGTTATCCCCTTCATGACCAGTGAATACTGTTTGATGTGTGCAGTAGGGTCAGAAGTGCCATCAAACTTTGGGATATCAGGCATCTTGAAGTTTTGAGGGATCAGATCATCACCATCCAGCTCTCGATCCTCAGGGTTTATTCCCCTTCCAACAGTAAACATCCTTATCATGGCCTCAAACTTCTCCTCCATCTTCCTCCACATCGCATCCTCTAGCTTGGGCGATTTTCCCTTTGCTACCATCTGTTTCTCTTGCTCCTCCCATAAGTCAACCTCAAATTTAGGGCTTTCTCTGTGCTCTACAGGCCCTGGCGCTCTTGGCTCAATAGAAGGTGGGTCAAATACCGCTGGGGGATCCTCTCTTACAGTCCCTTGTTCATCTTGCCCTCTAATTGGAGCAACAGCTTTTGGCCTAGTAAGTGGGGCTAGGGTAGTAGCCAGGTTGCCCATCATCGCCATCATTCTAGCCTCATACTCATCCATTTTCCTCCCTACCTCTTCAGCGATCTTTGCCCGGGTTGCATTAGACCCACTTGATTGGTTAGTCATACTTGTATCAGTTGATGACTCAGAAGACAATATCTCACTACCTTCTGAAAGAGAATCTGAACTCTGATCTGACACTAGCTTTGGTGATCCAAAGAGTGGAATCCTTCTTAGCCGTCCGTCAGGACCTCTAAACCACCTGGACGAATCTATGATGGCTACAGAATACACCTTGTTAGGATGATGCATGATTGAAATGCAATGCATGGTCGTACTGATATAGTATAGACAAACACATGCAAGCAGATCGATCCTTCTAACCTTATCTCTCCCACACACAAGGTAGTATAGTCTCTTTCCTATGTGGGCTTTATCCAAGGGTTACCAGGGAACCCATTGGATGCGTATGGTGCACGGTGTAAAGCCGGCAGCATAACATCTCTTGCCTAATGTACATACATATGGATTTTTGGCCATTGTGTATTTAAACACCTCAATTAAATCAAGATGGGTCCACCGGGGCGTGAAAGCCTTTAATGAAAGACCATTTAATTTAACTGATTTTGTTCAATATATGATGGCCCATGTAGCAAGCAAGGGATTACGGTACATTTCACCTAGTGAAAGTATCTATTGCCATTACATGAGCTTTGGTTAAAGGTAGTGGTACTTTAGGGCTACCCAAGCATGGTCCCTGCTAATGGGTCTAGCTAATTACAAGCATAATGACCGATTGGGTCTCCATTTGATATACCATAAGGTACGAGGCTTGGGCTGGTGATTATCTTTAACACTTCCCCATATTGAGTGAACGTAGAGTCGTGCTTTGGGAATGCACCGGGGCTAGAAAAGGGACCAAACTAGCATAATCTAAGGCTCTAGCATGGATGCAATACAGTTTCGAAAAAGGATGAAATTTTTAAATTAAAACTCAATTGTAAATTTTAGCCAAGGTACTTTCAAAGCAAAGTCTCGAGTATTATCCCCAGCGGAGTCGCCACTATAACGCGCGCCGAACCTCGGGGCGCCCCGAACGCCCGCTTTTAGGGCGATCAAGACAGGTTCATTAAAACTTGTAAGAAATTATAAGTGCGTCCATTTTGGGTAACAAGGAGGTTTCTTGGAGTCGCCGTCCAATAGAATATTGAAAAAGGTCGTCTAGTCTCAGTGATCCTAAGATAGCGCTGCTATGTCCATTTTGGGCAAGTCAGAGGGGTCTTGGAGGCCCCATCCTAATAGAAAATTAGGATGGCCCTCTCGCCTCGTGGAGCCTTGGACTATGCAAGTTGGGCCTTTTTCGGGACACAAGAGGTGTCTTGGAGGCCCCCAATAGAACATTGAGGTGGCCCTCTTGCCTCGTTGAGCCCAAAGACCAGAGAAGGTTAGGGACTTCCCATTTATTCATACCTTGGTTAAGTTTATAATTGAGTTTTGAATTTAGCATTTCATCTCATTTCTCATTCGATTTAATGCAATTTAATTAAAGCGCAGGTTGTCCATCTAAGGGAACAGATAAATAAAAGCGTAAATAAAATAAAGCATATGAAAATAAATTACAACAAAACTATGAGCGGAATACAATGCCCATTTGTAAATAAAATACAAATCATACATAAAATGGGCTGTTTATTAAGGATGAGGACATTGGTTCTCGCATGCATACTTTAAAAAAAGTGTTAAAGGTGATGGTTTATTTGGGCGTAAAAAACTAGGACATGGGTCCCATCTTTATTTAGAAGAAAAATCAAATTAATTTAATAGAAATAGTTTGTGATTTTTAATTAACGTGCAAAAAAATTAAACTTATTACAAATTACATGATAAAATAAATATATCCAAAATAATGAAAAACAATAAAAATGGCAAATAACTCCCAAATAGTATCTTCAAATCTCCACGGGCTCCTACTTGCCATTAACAAGACTCACACATAAAAAATGAGTATTGAAATAAAAATACAAATAAAAGTGATGTTAGTAACAAAAAATAAATTTAAACATACAACATAAAAAATTAAAATAAGACAAATAAAAATGCATCATGTATGACAAATCAATTAAATGACATAATAAAAATATGCGACTTATCATATGAACAATTCAACATGCATAAAAACATAAAATAATAACAATAAAATTCAACATGCATAAAAACATAAATAATAATAAAAATGAAATTCAACATGCATACAAAGTATAAATAGTAATAAGAATAAAAATTCAACATGCATAAAAACATAAATAGTAAAAAAATAATAATAACAATAATAAATAATACTAACAAAAATAAAAATAGTAATAGTAATAGTAATAATAATAGTAATAATATATAATAATGATAATGATGGATAATAATAATAAGAGTAACAACAAGAGTAATAATAATAATAATAAAAACAATAATGATAATAATAATACGAATGATGATGATGATAATGATGATGATGATAATAATAATAATAATAATAATAAAACAAAAGTAATAATGATATTAACAATAATAATAAACAATAACAATAAAGACGATGAACAATCAATAATAAGAAAGATGAACAATGAAGCAAGTAAAATAAAAGAAATAAAAAAACAAAATAAAACATGTTAAAGTATGTTAAATAATAATACTACTAATAATAATTATAATAATAATAAACAATCAAATAAGAACGTAGGAATAATAATAATAATAATAATAATAATAATAATAATAATAATAATAATAATAATAATAATAATAATAATAATAATAATAATAATAATAATAAACAATTAAACAAGAACATAAGTGATAACACCATAAATGGCATACCCAAAGAGGCCTATTTAGTCGGCCCAATCTACTTGGCAGGGCCCAAGGTCCATCAAAAAAGAGCACAAAGCTTGAGCGTGAAGGCAGTGCCATGTCCAATTGGACTGACATGACAGCACGTCCAATCAGTCCATTGACACAAGGTAGCGCCATGCCCTTCAAATGCTCCCTGTCGCTTCGCCGCTCACCTACTCTGACTGCCAGTTATCACTCCCCAGACACTCAAGTGCACCTCTCCTATCTCATATAAATAGCTCAATATACAGTGGCACCAGGTATCAAATCTCTGAGACTTTCTCTCTAAGCATTATCTCTCTAGAAAGCTACTAACTTAAGCTTCGGAATACTTACGCCTGGTCCGACCGGGTACTCTTTATTGCAGGTCTCAACCATCCGATCGGCTTTCACTCTCTACTACTTGAAACTTCCAACCAGCTTCTCTCTTTTCTAGATAAAGACAATCCAGGCTTTATCATTTGATGCTTTCGTTGAGAGATATAGCAAGTTCAAGATCAAACGAGAATTCTGGAGAGCACAATCGCAGTGGCAATAGCCAGGGCAGATCTAGGTCCTCGGAGAGAAGAGAAAGATCTCCCAGGTCACCAGTCAAGGGGAACCTTCTCCCAGAATTTAATGATGCCATTCTACGGCAACTGGAGAACACTCCCATTATAGTCAGGGACATATGAGCCCTCCTTAGTGACTTCACTAAGAGTATAGTCCAAACTATCAGAAAGGGCAAGATGCCCAGAACCTCCGAAAGAGACCATGAAGAGGACTTCATGGATGAAGACTTTGGAAGGAGAAGAAATAAGGGCATCTCCATCAATGAGCCAAGGGCTCATGACAGTGGAAGGGGCGTTACCAGGACCTCGGGAAGATATGATAAAGGGAAAAGGACAATGTCCTCGAGTAGGGACTCTACTTATCT
Source organism: Excoecaria cochinchinensis (assembly GCA_947683425.1). Lineage (NCBI taxonomy): Eukaryota > Viridiplantae > Streptophyta > Magnoliopsida > Malpighiales > Euphorbiaceae > Excoecaria > Excoecaria cochinchinensis. The sequence continues at coordinate 23,402,620 of CANTUQ010000146.1, forward strand.
TCCCAGTAGATCTTTCACCCCATCCATTGGGGATGACCTGTCCTTTATGTGCACGCCAAGCTGCACCCACTCCAGAAGGCCGCGAAATGAGTCTATCTCTACGGCCATGAGCAGGGAAGACAAATGGCTTAAGAAAAAGCTCAGGCAGTTCGGGTTCACCGGCCCCAAAAAAGCCATATTTGAAGGGAACACCTGCAGGAACACTGCCTCCCCATTCTGTAGGGAAATAACGAACTCCGAGCTACCTCCCAAGTGGAGAGATGTGGTGATGGATAAATGTACAGGTAAAACCAACCCCACCACTCATCTAGCAAAATATTTGACAAATGTGCAAGTCTACACCTACGATGAGAGGATAGCCTGCAGAATCTTCCCCACCACCTTCGAAGGTGATGCTTTGAATTAGTTCCATGAACTGCCACAGGAATCAATCACCTCCTTCAGACAACTCAAGGAGTTGTTCACCACAAGGTTCATCGTGCAGACAAGCGCACCAAAATCGGTGAATGACCTATGCAATCTCTACCAGTGTTCCGATGAAAGTCTTAGAGACTACATCGATAGGTTCTAAGCTACCATGTCTGAAGTGAGGAACGTAAGTGTGGAAATGGCAAGTAATGCCTTGGCTGGGGACATCACGGATCGCCCACTGTTTGAATCAATAACTACAAGACCCCCAGTCAATTTCTCTGATCTGATGGAAAGGGTGAGACAAAACATCCAACTGGATGATGCCCTGAGAGCCAATAGGGGAAGGACCAACGTCATGGATCAGCTGCAGCATCCAGATGGATGGTCATTCAATATAGCTCCCGCATTCGAACGGATAGCCCGGACAGAGCCGCGACCTCAAGAAATTTAGGGTCCGGATGGGACAGAGCCGAATGCTCGGACGAACTGCCGATCAGAATATTTAACCCACTCAACACCAACTCAGCTTAGGTGTTGATGTGGATCAAGGCAAAACACAGCCAGGTCAACTGGCCCAGAAGGCTGTCCGAGCGGAGCAGAACTGTAAGGGACCCTAAGAAATATTACGAGTTTCACAGAGATATCGGTCACCTGACTGACGAGTGCACCTCGCTAAAAAATGAGATTGAAGGCTTGATTCGAAGGGGGTCCCTTAAAAAGTTCATAGGTCCGGCTAGAGGGGAAAGTCCCTGTAGATGGTTGGACCCCAGGAAGGATAACTCTGGCTCAGATGATGATGATGACGAGCACAGAAATTCGAGGAATGCCGACCCGCGCAGACTGTATGCCGGGGTAATAAACATGATCACTGGAGGATCATCCTATGGAGAGGACCTTTATAGGAAAAAGAAGGGAAAGGGTGTCTACCTCTCTCACCAGGCCGAGCAGATAGCCCCTGCCACCATATCTAGCAAAGATGCACGAGACGTAATGTTCCCACATGAGGATGCTCTCGTTGTAAGAGCTCGGATTAATAATTTCAATATTAAAAGAATCTTGGTGGACAATGGCAGTGCTGTCAACGTGCTCACCCTTCAAGCCTACCGAGCCATGGGACTCCCGGTCGAAGAGTTGAAGCTGAACGCCACCCCTCTGATTGGACTTAGCAATTCCACTGTCCCGGTAGTGGGGTCTGTCGAACTCTTTGTCAAGCTTGGCCAAGAGTTAATCGCCCACGTTTGTAAGGTAACATTTATGGTGATTGATATGATTTTTGCCTACAATGCCATTTTTGGCAAGCCGCTATTTTTTCAAACCGGAGCTGTTACAAGCATACGGTACATGGTGATAAAATCCCCACTAGAGGGGGTGTCGCCATCCTGAGGGGCGATCAAAAGGCATCACGCGAAGCATACATCACCATGATAAAATAGCAGAGGGAAGCCATGGTAGTGGAGCCAGGCCTGGAACGGTCTGAGCAGGCAGAGAGGCCAAGAATGGATCTTGGTGAAGAGGTGAAGACAAGGGCACTATCAAAAGGCAAAAGTGTCCAAGTCGGGACCAGCATGAATGTAAAAACAGAGGATGCCATCATGCAGGTCTTGATGATCAACCAAGCGTTCATTACCTGGAAGCCAGAGGATATTCCTGGCATAGATCCAAAAGTAATCACCCACAAATTGAATGTGGACCTAACTCACCCTCCGGTCAGGCAGAGGCTTCGCAGGCATGCGCTCGATCAGAGGAACTTCATATCTGAGGAGGTTGATAGGCTGCTTAAGATCGGAACAATTCGAGAGGTAAACTATCCTGAGTGGCTTGCCAATGTGGTCCGAGTGAAGAAGAAATCAGGAAAGTTGCGGATGTACGTGGATTTCACAGACCTCAATAAAGCATGTCCAAAAGATAGCTACCCCCTGCCAATCATAGACCAATTGGTGGACGCCATTGCAGGTCATGCGATTTACTCCCTCCTCGATGCATACGCTAGCTACCACCAGATCCTAATGTGGCTTGCAGACCAGGAAAAGACCAGTTTCATCACAGATGATGGAACTTTCTGCTACAAGGGGATGTGGTTCGGTCTAAAAAATACTGGTGCCAAGTATCAGCGTCTCATGAATAAAATTTTTAAAGACCAGATTGGGCAGAATGTGGAGGTATATGTGGACGACATGATCGTCAAAAGCAGGAGCCCTGAAGAACATCCTGCTGATCTGGCAAAAGTTTTTTGTACATTAAACAAATTTCGGATGAAGCTCAATCCCGAAAAGTGCGTCTTCGGGGTCCGCTCAGGAAAATTTTTGGGCTTCATTTTTTCTCAGAGGGGGATTGAAGCCAATCTAGAGAAAATAAAAGCCATCCTCGAGATGCAACCCCCTAGGAGCATAAAGGACATCTAGAAGCTGAATGGGATAATTACTGCCCTAGGACGATTCATCTCTTCCTCAGCCAAGCGATATACTCCATTCTTCAAAAGGCTAAGGAAAAGTGAGACTTTCAATTGGGGGGAAGACTGCCAGCAAGCTTTTGAAGAGTTGAAGAAGTTCCTCACTAACCCGCCACTGCTCAGCCGACCGATCCCAGGTAAAAATTTGTACCTTTATTTGTCCACCTCTGGTGAGGCCGTTGTAGGTGTCCTGGTGAGAGTAGAAGGGACCCAACAGCTACCCATGTACTACGTCAGTCAGGTACTCAAGGGTGCGGACTTAAAGAAAGGACCGGTCGAGCAACTCATCATTGCCCTCATGATGTGCGCAAGAAAGTTAAGACAATACTTTGAGGTGCACACGATAATGGTCCGGTCGTGTCATCCAATCAGAAAAATACTTCAGAACCTCAACCTGGAGGACAAAATGGTAGGATGGGCAATAAGTTGCAGTCATGGGATGTGAGGTACGAGCCTAGGACAGCAATAAAGGCTCAAGCTCTAGCAGATTTTGTTGCTGAGTTTATCGCTGAAGACATCGAAAATCAGCCCAAACATCAAAAACAAGAAATGATTGTGGACGGCGCAGCAAACGACACTCGAGATGGCGTGGGTATCGTAATAATAGGCCCCTTGGGAATTGCAATAAGGTATGCAATAAAGCTTAGCTTTAAAGCTTCTAATAATGTGGCAGAGTACGAGGCGCTTCTTCAAGGATTGAGACTGCTCCATGCCATCCGGCCGGAGTCAGTAACCATTAAAAGCGACTCTCAGCTCGTGACAAGCCAAGTGATGGGCACCTTCGAAGCCAAGGAAACCAGCATGATCTAGTATCTGGCAAAAGTCAAGGCTGCTATCAGAATACTTGAAGAATCTATATCAGAATGGAACCTTCAGAAGGTGCCAAGAGATCAAACATCCGAAGCTGATCGGCTGGCAAAGATGTCTGCTTTTGAACAAGGAGTAATATAAGAAAATATCACTGTCGTCGACTAAACCTCCTCCTCCTTAGACGAGCCAAAAATGATGGAGATTGATCAAGGGGATGAAACCTAAATGAGCCTGATCAAGCAATACCTGCAGACAGGACAGCTGCCGGAGGACAAAATCGAAGCTCAAAAGGTATCACGTAAATCCCTTAATTACTCCATAATTAATGGTGATCTGTACAAAAAAGCTTTCAGCCATCCTTGGCTCAAGTGCGTGACGGAGGAAGAAGGGGATTACATCCTTAGGGAAGTCGATGAAAGCATCTGTGGGACACACAAAGCGGGCAGAGCCATGGCAAGGAAGGTACTCCAGACAGGATACTTTTGGCCAAGCATTTTCAGAGATGCTCAGGAGAAGGTAAGGAGATGCCCGTAGTGCCAAGTTCATGGAAGGGTCATAAGACAGCACGGAGCAGACCAACAGCAGATCGGGGTCGCGTGGCCATTTGATCAATGGGGCCTGGATATCCTAAGACCTTTCCCCCAAGGCAAAAGGCAGATGAAGTTTCTCATATGGCAGTTGACCTTCTCCAAATGGATCGAAGCAGAGCCTCTGGCAACGATCACGGCAGAGAGGGTCAAGAACTTTGTAACGCCCCCGCCGCCGCCCCCGTTAGAAGGGCGCCGGCAGGGCGCGCTACCCGACGCTCACTCACGACATACATATAAACATACATGCGCTAAGCGGAAGCATTCACTAAGAATATTAATAAAGGCAGAACATGAATATCATATAATCAAAATATAGAGTTAAATACAAAGCCAAAAGATTACATCATTCCTTTACAAAAAAGTTACAAAAGCCACTATACAAAAATATTACATACAAGGAGAATTACAGGAGGAGATAACAAAAATAACTCTACTCCTATGTGGCCAACTTGCAGATGCGCGACACGAGCAAGCTCCCAAAATTCCTGTCACCTACACGGGACAAAAACCCGTGCTAAGCGATAACGCTTAGTGGGGAGGAACAAACACAACAGAGCACTATGCAAGATAATAAATATTATCATACAGAATTCACTAAACATCAGAGGGCAGAAATATATATACACAGCTCAAGAGTCACTACAAAAAAATATCAGCACTGAAACAGAAAATATGAAGCACTGATCATGTCAGAATCATGCAATAATTAGGACCGTTCACTAATCACATACTAGACACTTAACACAATAGCCTGAATTCAATGGTGGAGGATACGGAAACACGGCACGGGAGACCGAAGCCTCAAAAACAGTTTTAATACCCGAAGGTAGCGCGGGAGACCGGAGTCTCAAAACATTTATCACTACACGGAAGATGACCATCTCGAAGGTCAACCGCTTCGCCCAAACGGGGCGGACACGGGCAGCTGCACTCACAAACCCCTTCTTAAGCATGCTTAATTATCCAGTACCTTGACACTTCTGGCTCGATAATACTTTAACTCACACGACGATACACGATCAAAACAAAGTTCAACGTATGACTCTAACATCAAATAATTCATAACTAAGACACTAGTACAATAACATCATGAGTCATGAGCACAAACATGTTTCATGCAATAGTGAGAAACCGTGCAAAGTGGAACAAAAGAAACGCATTCGAAAAATAGGGCAAGCAGGAAGGGCCTCTGTCGCGATCGCGACAGTGTCGCGCTTGCGACAGAGCACGGGGCACCTCCTCTCGAGCTCGCGCCAGAAGGCCTGCTCGCGACGAAGCACGCTAGGCAGATTCGCGCAACCAAGCTCTGTCGCGCTCGCGAGAATGTCGCGGTCGCGACAGAGACCAGTTCCTTCCTCCTCCGCGCACGCTTGGCAGCATGCTCGCGCGGAGGGCTCGGCTCCATAGCTCTCTGTCGCGATCGCGACAGAGCGCTTTACAAGAACAAAGGGCCAAATCTGAACTCTGTCACGCTCGGACATTGTCGCGATCGCGACAGAGCCCAGATTCGCCCAAAATCTGCACTTTTCCTACTCTTTCCACACACAATCCTTCATACATGCAAACAACACATACAAACACTTACCTCAAGCCTCCTGCACATTACCGCATCATTCTCAAGCCACATAAACACATTTTACACAACAATTAAACATCAATTCATCATGGATTCACTCACGATCAAACTCAAGATTCATTTCAAAACATGTTCATGTTCCAAAAACACATGCTATCCTCACTAAATCACTAACACTTCACTATAATCACTACTTAACTTAAACATGCATTCATCTAACAAAACACTCAAGGTTACAAAAGACATGCAATCACAAAATAGAATTGATCCAAGGAGAAATCAGGGGAAAAACATAATCCACAAACACAGCTCCCAAACACAATCAATTTAAACTCCCAAACACACACACACACTCAAAAATGCAGCTCCCAAACCTGGAAATGAAGCTTCAACCCGAGCCCCTCACGAATCCGCTTTCTCTTTTCCCTTGCTCTTTCTTCTAGCTTCTGATTCTTGCACAAACCCAATCAAAACTCACTCAAATCAAACCCAAAATTCCACAATCGAAATCAGAAAAGAAGGAGAAGAGAAGAACCGAAAAACCAAAGAACTTCAGACCACTTACCTTCAAAACCCCAACTCAAAGCTCAAGATGACACAAGAGGAAAGGAGATGAGAGCAGAAAAATGGAAGCAAGAGAGAGAGAGAACGAGAAAGAAGAAGAAAAAGAGGAAGAAATGAGCTAGCTTCCACGGGAAGCTAGGAAAATTCTGCCCTTCCCTTCCCTCTCTCCCACTTTTCATTTAATGTTCACCAACCCCTTGCCACTTGTCACCATCTTAGCAAATCAAGCCTTCCCACTTTGACTTAACCACTTAAGGCACCATACTCTACACACACACTAACTTCTCTTACGCAAATATCTTCTAATGCACCAAACTCAACTCACACCATATTATTTCTCATAACCCACTTATCATCCAAGGCACCATGCACCAAAACCACACAATGAAATCCCTTAGTTCACTTATACCCTACTCCCATACACTATAAGCACACCATATCATTTCCTTCCCTTAACTTATTACTTAATTAATTAACATCTAATTCCTTATTATCCAAATTTTTCTCTTGCTCAAATTACGAAAATACCCTTACTAATCCGACTTAACACACGGATTCTGACCAAGCCCTTTTTGGGTTGTTACAAACTTCGCGTGGAAGAATATCATCTGCATTTATGGCTTACCTAACGTTTTCATTACAGATAATGGCAAGCAGTTCGACAGCTCCATCTTCAGAAATTTTTGCCAAGGCCTAAATATCAACCTGAGATTCACCTCAGTCACTCACCCTCAAAGCAACGGGATGACGGAGGTCTCTAATAGGATCATCCTGGAAAGGTTGAAGAAGCGACTGGGTGAGAGGAAAGCCAAATGGACTGAAGAACTGCAGAGTGTCCTGTGGTCATATAAAACTTCGCCAAGGACAAGCACTCATCAAATGCCATTCTCTCTTGTCTATGGCTCCGAAGCAATGATACCTGTAGAGGTCGGCCTCCCATCCTACTGATCGGTGTTCTATTCCAAGCAGATGAACATCCAGGAAAGACGCCGGGACCTAGATCTGATAGAAGAAAGGAGAGAGGACGCCTATGCCTAAATCGCTGTCTACAAGCAACGGGTCGCCATATATCACAACATCAAGGTAAAGTCTAGAGCTTTCAATGTGGGTGACCTGGTGCTCAAAAAGGCGGACATAGGTTCGGGAAATGTAGGAGTTGGGAAGCTAATGCCAAACTGGAAAGGGCCTTATGAGGTCTCCAAAGTCTTAAGCTAGAGCACATACAAGCTCCGAACAATAGAAGGGCAAGACATCCCTAGGAGCTGGAACATCGATGTGCTAAAAAAGTACCACTTGCGATAATGTATCTGGATACAACAAATATTCAATCAATAAAAAAGTTCTTTTTCATCTCTGTGAAAGGCATGTATGATGCAACTTATACGCTAGGCTTGATGCCCATCCCAAGCCGAAAACGCGAAAGTTAGAACCGATTTCTTTGCAGGTACAATTCATCCGTTAGGATCGATGTTATTCCTGATCCAAAAATATGGAACAACTCTAAGTCAACCGTTAGGATCGATGATATTCCCGATCCGAAGATACAGAAAATGCCTAATCTCTGCTAACTCATTCGCTAGGTTCAACACCAATCCCAAACCAAAGACGCGAGGGTAAAGTTATAGCAAAAGTTTCTCCCAAGTTAAGCATTGCCCAGCAATCACGGATTGAAAGGCAAATTAAAAATGCTAACTTAATATACGAAACTATTCATCTAATTCCAAGTCTATGCGAGGCTAAGAAGTCATACGCTAGTCTTGAAGGTCATTGATTCAAATTCAGGAAGTATTTGTAATTAATCAGTCAATTACATTAGCAAGTTATATGCAGTTTTACAAGTTATTGAAGAATGCCAATCCATAACTATGAAAGTTTGCAATTTATGCAAAAGTTGTCATTTATTGAAGAAATTGTATACAGTACAACTTATGAGGATCAGTACAAAAAACAAAGTATACAATGGAAAATCCTAATCTAATCTATGTCTCTATGTCTACAATTTGTACATCAATAGGAGCCAGGACCTGATCAACAGCTGGCTCCACGCTTGGCTCGGCAGAAGGCTCTACATTTGGTTGGGCGGTAGGCTGAGAAGTCTCGGCAGCCACCTTAGAGATTGGCTCCGCTTGCAGAGAAGCACCAACCTCAACTCTAGAGGGTGCATCTGACAAAACTTCAGCAGACAAAGGATCTTCCATGGATGATGGCGCTCCGACGGTTGCCTCCTCTCTGGGAGCCTCTTCCTCATCGTCACTAAATGGCGGATCGGGAAGAACACTGGGATCCTCCATCCAATCGAGATCAGCTCCTGGGAAGTGCCTCCTGGCCTCATATATCAGCCGAGATGACAACTTCCCTTGAGCCTCTCCCAATTTATCAAGAAGCTGCTCCTTTTGAGAGGCAAGCTCCTCTTCAAGCTTCTTCCTCCAAGAGGTTTCCTTGTCCTCTAAAGTAGCCTTCAGCGAATCCCGCTCGGCTCGAAGTTTATCGCACTTTACCAAGGCTTTACCCTTCTCAGTGCCCAGGAGCTTGCACTTGGCGCTCAGTCTGGCCACCTCATCTTCAAATTTCTAGCATTGAGCACTGTCGGCTGTCAGACATGAGACCTCACCCTTTAGCCGATCGACCTCACCTAGCCGAAACTTTAACTCCTGGGTGTGCTGAGATGCCTCCTTCCTCACATCTACTACCTCTCAACGAAGAGCAGTGGTCTACTTTCGCAGATCCAACACCTCTAGGCAAAGGGCAGAGTTTTCTTTTTGGGCAGCATTGCATTGAGCAATTGCCTCCCCCTTCGCCTTGGCAGCATCTTTTGAACTTGCCTCCAAGTAGCGGGCCAGGCCGTGCATGCCATGGCCCCTCTTGATCAGCTATAAGAAGAAGAAAACAACAACATTAGCAAATGAGGGCTTTGTCAATTTCCAAGCAACAAAAACTAGGAGAATGAATCTCACCTCCAGGCTCTGTTGGTTGAACATACTGAGCTCCCGGGTGAGCCAGCTGGGATCTCCCATGACCTTGAAGTCATCATCCTGAAGAATACCCCGGCAAAGATAACTGGCGACTACCTTATTGTTTGCCGACTAGTCATTACCAAAGTTTTCCCTCAGCACGTCCTTCAAAGGCACGGTTCACCTCTCAAGGGCTCCCCTAATAGCTCGTCGGGCTGACTCACTTCGGATTGGCGCCTTGCCTTTTTCTGCCACTCGAGCGTCTGAGGTAGCTACCACCTCCGCAGCTTTCTTCTTAGTGACCTCCCTCAGCTGTTGAATGCTGGGAGGAATGGCGGCTGGCTGTGCTTCAGGTGCTTCATTGGATTCAAACTCCTCATCCAAGAGCATCCGCCTGCGTCAAGGCCAATCCTCAGCACCAGTCTGGACAGCAGTGGGAGGAGCACCTGTCGGACCTCGCGAGGCAAGCACTTCTGAAGCGGGTAGGATCTTCCTTTTCTTTGATTGCTTCTCCTCCCTCATAGCCCGATCGGCATCCCATTTGGCCTTAGCCCGAGCGGCAAGTTGCCTTGTCAGATCATCCCCTCCAGCCATCGCAACTGCATCACAAAAGCAAACAAGATAAGTATTCTTTTTGAAAAGCTAACAGGCAATACACATGCAATGCATGATTATCAACTCATGATGCTCTCTCCACTACAATCCTAATGCTCATGTTCTGCATTTTCGGCAGTTTCGGAGCTAGAAGAACCGAACAACGTGGTCAGGAGAAAGCTGGACTTATAGGGTTCTCTTTATCTTGCCACGGCATCCATCAGTTTCTTAATGTCGGCCTCATACATGGGCTGACCAGCAGCTAGGTCCTTCAAGATGGTGGCTCCACCCGATCGGGTAAGAGCACACCAAAACCACAGATCATCCCCACCAGGAAGTACCTCTCCTTGTACCCTTTCATTGAGGTAGGGATATGGACAAGTTTTCTCAATGGTCGGCTAGTGAAGAAATACTCTGTCCCATCGCTCCGACCCGATATGTAAAAGAAATCGGTGAAGAGGTCTAGAGTCGGAGCCACCCCCTCTATTTTGCAGAGAATCTTAAAGCAGGCCACCGACCTCCACCCATTCGGATGCAACTGATTCGGGGCAATCCCGTAACCATCCAGTATCGCCATCTCGAAGGTGCCCAACGGGAACCTCTGGCCTGCATCCAGGCTCCAAAGATGGCAAACAAACCACTCGTTCTCCTGATGACCGAAAGGCCCATCCATCACCGACATGGAATCAGGGCAGGGCATCACGAAGATGTCATCGGGAAGGCCATATTTAGAGGGGATTTCAGCCACCTCACTGGGGCTCAACCTGGAGCAACGCTCAACTGCCGGTTTATCCTTGTAATCATCCATGAAGCTCCTATCTATTGATCGACCGCTACTGGAAGCCATTTTCAACACAGTAACCCTAATTCCTAACGGGGTGAAGTGAGTTGAATGCAATAGTGCAATAGAGAGAAAGAGAGGAAAAATTAAGGCAGACAAGAAAGGAGTACTTACTGGATTGAAGGTTGTAGGTACTTTGAAAAATTTTGAAGAATGGGAAGTAAGAATTGTCGAAATATGGAAGAGGCAAGAAGAAAATTCGGCAGAGTTCCTCTAAGGATTGTAGAAAAGTGAGGAAAAAATGCCCCAGAAATTACCTTTTTATAGACGAAAGCTTCTCGGGAACGCCAAACGTCTCACCACGTGTCCTAAGAGCATCATTGCTGTATGAAGAATGAAACGTCACCCTCGGTGCACGCATAGCAGCATTAAATGAGATAACTGTCCCAGCAAGCGCGTCTCTTCAAATAAGCGCCTTTCAAATTCAAAAATCCTGTCAACGGATATCCCCCGAACGGAGCAATTCAAGGCAAATCTATGCCCGATCGGACCCTTTTGAGGGGGGACAAGTGATAACACCATAAATGGCATACCCAAAGAGGCCCATTCAGTCGGCCCAATCCACTTGGCAGGGCCCAAGGCCCATCAGAAAAGTGCACAAAGCTTGAGCGTGAAGGCAGCACCACGTTCGATCGGACTGACGTGACAGCACGTCCAATCAGTCCACTGATACAAGGCAGCGCCATACCCTTCACCGGTTCCCTGTCGCTTCACTGCTCACCTACTCTGACTGCCAGTTATCACTCCCCAGGCACTCAAGGGCACCTCTCCTATCTCATATAAATAGCCCAATAAACAGTGGCACCAGGTATCAAATCTCTGAGACTCTCTCTCTAAGCATTCTCTCTCTAGAAAGCTACTAACTTAAACTTCAGAGTGCTTACGCCTGGTCCGACCGAGTACTCTTTATTGCAGGTCTCAACCATCCGATCGGCTCTCACTCTCTACTACTTGAAACTTTCAACCAGCTTCTCTCTTTTCTAGATAAAGACAATCCGGGCTTTATCAATAAGAAATAAGAAATAATAATAATAATAATAATAATAATAATAATAATAATAATAATAATAATAATAATAATAATAATAATAATAATAATAATAATAATAATAATAATAATAATAATAATAATAATAATAATAATAATAATAAAGAACAATCAAATAAGTATGCAAGAATAAAATAAAATATACTAAAAACATCAAATCACATAACTAAATTTCATAAACAAATTAAAAAGCAACAAAAGATTAAAAAACTACATGATGACTAATTAATTATAAATAAATATTAAATTAAATATTAAATTAAAAATTGAGCCAAGAATGTTTACCCTCAAAATTTAATGTGATGAATGAAGGTAAGTGATTGATTTTCTTGTCTTGATTTGTAAAAATGATCTTAGAAAAATAAAGTATTGAAAAGAAATTTTATGTTAAGAATAAATAATTAATTTATTTATCTCAAGATAAGAATTGTTAAATAAAAAGGAAGAAAATTTCCAAGAACAAAAATTGCCTTAAGAATTTACTTAGGAAAATCCTTTAGAAAATTGAGAGAATTTGCTCTTGAAGAAGAAAGAAGAAGAAAATATTTTTTCTAAAGAAAATCCCCCCTAATTCTCTCTCTAAAAATGATTTTATACCTCCCCAAAAAATCAGATTTTTAATGAAAAAATTAAAATCAATTTAATTTTCATAACCACCAAAAACTGATAAATTTGAAAGGTTTAGAATCCAAAAAGTTTTAGAATTAAATTTTATGAAAAAAATGAAGAAAAGACATTTAAAAATGAAGGAAAAAGGCCAAAATAGTTGTCGGGGGCACTACCGGGCGCACAGGGGCGAGCGACGCCCGTCGGCGCGAGACGTGTAGGCCGTCGCTCGAGCACATGGGTGACGGCCAGCGCGTCGCTTGCGCACAGCGAGCGCTCTGGGCGCTGCGCATCGCCAAGCTCGCGGGCGAGCACGCTATACGCGCTGGGGCGCTGCCGCGCACGCCTAGCATGCTGCCACACCCTCGACACTCGCAATTTTTTTTTTAATTTTCTAAAAAACAATAATTTCAAAACATACCCTTTTGTCTCAAAATAATTTTTTAAAATATTTTTAAAATACATTTTTATTTATTTCTAATAAATCAATCCGACAAGAAAATCGTCACTTCCAACTTTCATTTTTGCCTATAAACAGGCACACTTAATTTCATCATTGGGTAATCTTGATCTAGGCTACTCCGGGATCCGGTGTCTACAGTATGGTTTTTCACTATTGCATGGCTCATGTCTTTACTTATATCCTGTTAGTGATATTGTTCTTGAATTGTGTACATAAGTATGATGTGATAGTGTTTTGAGTTTAATTCCGATATGGTTTGACTTAGCGATTATTACTATGATTAGTGTTCTGACTTATGGTTTGGTACTGTCTAGTGTCATATTAGAGTGAGTAAGTTGAGCCTGAAGTGTCATGGTAGTGGATAAATAAGCATGTCTATAAAGGGATATATGAGTGCAGCTACCTATGATGTCCCCGTTTGGGTCTTTCGGCCGACCTTCGAGATGGTCATTCTCAGTGTAGTGAAAATGTTTTGAGACTTTGGTCTCCCTTGCTATCTTCGGGTATAAAAATAGTTTTTGAGACTTATGTCTCTAGTATAGTGTGTGATCGAGGCTTCGGTCTCTCACAATTGATACTGTTCGCAGTATCCTCTGTAGTGTAGTGCTCCCGTATCCACAGCTAGTGAGATTCAGGCTAATGTTTGAGATGTGTGAGTGTATGTTCAGTGTAGTGTTATAAATAAATGAGTGGCTTGGACTAGTGATTATGTTTTGATATGATTTTGGTATGTCGTGCATGTGATATCTCGCGTGTTGCCATAGTAAGTATTTTTGTATGTGTATATATTCGTATTCGCATGACTTATTGTATTCATGTTTAGTGTACTTGTTCTCTAGTGTTTTTGTTCCTCCCCACTAAGCGTTATCGCTTAGCATGGGTTCTCTTCCAGTGTAAGTGGCAGGATTTTGGTTCGGTTCGTGTCGCGCATCTGCAGGGTTAGCCACTAGGAGTTAGAGTTTTTATTTTGTATTCAGGTCCTGTATTTTGTATATGTAATTTATTTTTGTATAACCGTATATGTAAATGTTTAAGGATCTTTATGTAATATTTTTGGATATTGTGTATATATATATATATATATATATATATATATATATATATATTATGTTTTGTTTATATATGTTTTATCATTTTATTGCATGCTTCCATTGAGATGTATGTATGTTTGTGAGTGAGTGTCGGGTAGCGCTCTGGTATCCTTCCAATGGGGGTATCGGGGTGTTACATTTAGGGCTCGAGGGATTGGTTCGCGTCATTTGATTTTGGGAAACATGAGACATTTTGGAATTCCTTACCCAATAGAATATTGGGAAGTTTATCTAATCTCATGAAGCTTTTAGGCACCTTTGAGCTATTTTGGAGTTGCCACCCAATTTACAAGAAATTGGGAAAGGTCATCTAATCTCTATGGTCTAAACTAGAGAAGGTGTTCGAAACTTTACTCTTATTTATGCCTTGGTTAATTATAAGTGAGTTTTTATAGAATTCCACCTTTCTTCTTACGCGATTAGTGCAATTTATTAAAAGCACATTTTAAGCATCAAGAATGCGATAAAAGAAAAGCTGTAAATAAAGCAGTAAATAAAGCGGTAAATAAAGCAGTAAACACACAACACGTCATTTACAAGGGAGAAATTGGGAAAAATACAATCCCCAAAAAAAGCTAAGCAAAATTAAGATAAAAATTGGGACAGAATACAATCCCCGAATGAAAAAAAGTTTAATAAAATTGCCCTAAAAATAATTAATTACAAGGGCCCACAAGATATATGTGAAAATAAAACTAAGTAATCAAGCAAGATCAATAAAAAAGGATTACATACATAAATCGGGATATTCATTCAGGTTAGGAACATTGGTTCCTCATGCTCACTTAAAGAGGGATCAAAGTCATTTTAATTGTTGGATTGAAAATTGGGATGAGTGATCCCATTTTAGAAAACTTAACTCTTCGTTTTATTCATGACATTTTACATTTCTTAGCTAAAATGAAAGACATTGATCCCAATTTTATTAATAAAATCTCAATTTGATTATAAAAATATTTTTGTAATTTTTTATCCGACACGCGTATAAATAAAACTATTTTTAATTTACAAACAAGCACAACCACATAAAGAAGCAGGTAAGATCTCATCGAGAAAGGTTTCCTACACGTCGTGACCCCTCCGTTTGGTCACGACGATACTCAAGCGAGCGACATCACATTTTACCCAACACACGAAGAAAGCAATAACAAAAACATTAGTAATAAATCTAAAATTTAAACACATGAGCATAAAGATGAAGGAAAAATAAAGAAAAGATTAATCATACAAAAACATAATAATGGAATAATAATAATAACAACCAACACAAACACATAATAACACTGATAATAATAGTACTGCTAAATAATCACAATAAAATAATGGTAATAGTGGAAATAACACTAACCAAAATAATAATAATCATAATAATAACAACAATACAACAATATAAAAATAACAACCATAATAATAACTATAACAGTAAGAATGATAGCATAATAATAATAATAATAACAACAATAACAACAACAACAACAACAACAACAACAACACAATAAGGATAAATAGTAATAATAATAATAATAATAATAATAATAATAATAATAATAATAATAATAATAATAATAATAATAATAGTAATAATAATACTAGCAACAACAATCACATTGATAGCAAATGAAAATATGACCCAAAGTTGGTAGTGATAATCATAAAACAACTAATAATGTCAACAGTAAATAATCAACTATACGAGAACAATAATGGTAATAACAGCAACAATAGTGATACTAACAATAAAGGCAGATAAAATGAGGTAGTGATAGAAATGGGTCCAAGAATGTTTAACCTCAGAGTTTATAAAGTGGAGAAGTGATGTCTCAATCCGTCCCCCGTGTTGAGTTTTCGGTGAAAAACCTCAAAATATTCAAGAAAACCTAAGTTTTTAACATAAAAAAAAACTCAAGCAAAAGATTTCGATAGAGTGACCAAGCTAAAGAAATTAATTTTCCTTGCTCAAGTCAAATCCAAGAACCAGAAACCCTCTTTAGAAAAAGGAGAATTAAATCTTTTTTTTTAAAATGTTTTTCTCTCTTGCTCTCGTCTGCCCTTTTTTCCAAGAGGAAGAGTCTTTTTTCTTCTCAGGCAGCCCCCTATTAATGAAGACAATATCTCCTTCTTATTTTTCCTCATCTCCCGTAAGGGAAAAGACAGAAGCTGCTTTCCTAAACCCATTTTTCCAAAAATCACTAAAGTATGAAAAAAACCGATTTTACAGTCCCAAAAAACTAGATTTTTTGCAAGTGGGAAAGGGACAGAACGGCAAGGGAAACGGTCTCCGATTGGGCTAAAATCTTATTTGGAGCTTAATAAATATATTTTATGAATTTTGGAATTGATTTAGGGAGGAATTGAACTTGTGAAGTGATGAAAATAATTTTTGGATTGGAAAATGGGCTTAAAATGTATAAATGGGCTTTTACTTGGATGGGCCACTTGGTTGGTGCGACGCACGTCGAACCCCCGGGAGGCCCCGAAAACCCGCTTTTAGGGCTTTTGGGGGAGGTTCATGGAACTTATAAGAGATTTTATAAGGGCGTCTATTTTGGGCAATAAGGAGGTGTTTTGCAGTCGCCACCCAATAGAACATTGGAAAAGGTCATCTAACCTCACTGAGTCTAAGACAGTGCATGTGTGTCTATTTTGGGCAATCAGAGATATTTTGGACACCTCCTTCCAATAGAACATTGGGAGGATCATGTAATCTCGTGAAACCTAAGACGATGCATATACGTCCATTTTGGGCAAGCCAGAGATATTTTGGACACCTATTTCCAATAAAACACTGGAAATATCATCTAATCTCGTGGAGCTTAAAATAATGCAAATTGGGTCTGTGTTGGGCAACAAGAGATATTTTGGAGACCCCACCCCAATAGAATATTGAGATGGTCCTCTAACCTCGTTGAGCCTAAGACCAGAGATAGTTCGGGACTTCCCATTTATTCATACCTTAGTTAAAATATAATTGAGTTTTGAATTTAATATTTCATTCCTTTTCTCATACAATTTAATACATTAATTAGAGTGCAAGTTGGTTCACATAATAAAAGTGATAAACGAAAGCGGTAAAGATACGGGATTAAAATAGAATAAACAAAAATCCAATAACTTACAACAAAAATAGGGGCAGAATACAACCCCCATTGTAAATAGCAGGTGAATCATACATCAAACGGGATATTCGTTAAAGATGAGGAAATTAGTCCTCTCATGCATACTTACAAAAATAATTCTAATACGTCAATTTTATTTGATAAGAGAAATAGGACATTAGTCCTCATTTTATTAGAGAAAATTCCTATTTAATTTATATAAATATTTACCCATTTTCATGTTAGCGTCATAAAATAATATTTACAATAAATGAAAATTAAAATATGGAGGAGAAAGGGTAGAGAAATAAACCCGAACGAAAATTCTCAGATCATTGCGGTGTCTTCAAGTTTTAATAACCCAACTCCAATAAAGAAGCAATAAAACTCACAAAAATAAAAATCATGTTAGTACGACAATTAAAATAAAATATACATAAAAAATAAATAAGGAAGAATCCATGAAGAATTGTCATGAGAATAAATAAGGAGTGTAGGTGGTAAAGAAATAAAGAAAATGGGGAAAAGGCCCAAGGATGACCCATGGAGAGCGAGCGACAGGCGTCCTTGGGCCGACCGATGGGTGGAGGTATAAGCCCTCGATGGACTGTCGATTAGATGAGCGATGGCCGTCGGTGGTTCCTCTGCCCGTCGGTTGCCTCAGACCCAGAAAAAAGAAGAAAATCAAATGAAAAACTTTTTATTTCAAATAAAACGAGATTTTCTGTGTAAAATTAATATGAGATGATTAAATGTAATAGGGATTGATCCAGAATGTTTACCCTTGGAATATTACCTTTGAAGTTGAATATTGCGTGATTTCCGTTCCTTGAGTTCTATAAGAATTGATTCGTGATGTATAATTTTTGGAGATTTTATGCTGCAAAAATCGTGTTTTCGAAAATAAATCAAGAAAAGAAAATTATATTTTTCTTTCTTGATATTTTGATAGCAATTATTGATGCTAAAAAGGGCTAGATCGGATAGAAATGAATTAATTTTGTTCTCTCAGATTTCCCTTTTTTAGAGAATATTTGATGAAAATCTGACAAAAATAAAAGAAAGAAAATTTTTATCTTGTCAAAACTGCTAACTCCTTTTTTTGTAAAAAACGCTAACCCCGAATAATGAGCCTCAACTCCCTTTTTATAGGTTTAGGAAAATACTTCAAATAAATTCAAATTTAGAATTTAAATTTGAAAACGATTTTCGAAATTGAAACCAAAATCGACTGATTTACAGAATATTCTCAAAATCAAATCCAAAATTTGAAAATATTTGAAGAGATTTAGGAAATATTTGGAAAATCTTGAAAATATATTTGAAAAGATATGGAAAATTTGAAAAATCCCGCTCAAATCAACGGTAGATCGATGACCGACGGGCGTCGGTAGAGGACTGACGGGAGTCGGTGACGAGGGCATCCTTGGTCTTTTGTGCGATTGACCACCCATGAGAGATGGAGGCCAAGAGACAGCCGTTGCTTGCGAGAGGCATGCGTCTCTCACACAAGAGACGGGCGTTGTTCAACGTGAGAGATGGCCTTCGCAAGCGGGTGACGATCGGCGCTAATCGTGAGGGACGGGCCTCTCACGCGAGCGACGGGCGTCGTTCCTACGAGAGACGGCCCGTTCTGCGCGAGCGACAAGCACCGCTCACTCGAGAGGGGGGCCGTCCTTGGTAACGAGTGACGGATATCGCTATGACCGACGGAATACCCGTCGGCGAAGCAAAGTCCAGATTTTCAAACTAGGAACTCCTCCTAACATCCAGAATTCCCCTATCACCAAGAAGAATCCTCAATCATTGTAAAACCGGAGAATGAAAACTCACAACTTTCATCCATTTGCTTGGGAACAGACATTGATATATTCATCGGGTAACTCTTATCTGTACTGCCTCAGGACCAGGTGTCTACAGTTGGGCCATACCCAACCCAAATTAGCCCCTATATAAGCCCTCAAATCCCAGATTTCTCTAGAGAAATCTGCCAAAATCTAGCAGCTCTCCCTCCCCCTTTCCATGGCCAAATTGTCTTCTCCTTCTCCACCAAATTCTTCTTTCTTCTTCCAAAATTCTCACCAAATTCCACCTCCCTATGTAAAATTGAGCCTCTCTTTTCATTAATGATAGTCTCAAAAGCTCATTTGGAGTGAAATAAGTGGAAAAAAATCAAGTGTTCAAGGTTATGTCTCAAAAATGAGGTAAGAGATTTTGAGGTCTATAATTTATTTTGATGGTTTAAATAGATATTTTAGGGTATATAGAGGATGTTTATGTAGTTATATTGAATAAATGAAGTGAAATAATGGGTGTGTCTTTGATAGAAGAATTCGGCCACTAAAGGAATTCTAAGGAGATGGTGATGTTTTATGGAATAAAGCTAATGGAAGGAAGATGAAAGTGTGGAGGAAATGAATCTAAAGTTAGTGGATACAATATCCCATCCTTTCCATTTATTTTGTATGTTTTTAACTTATGTTTATATTGTATGTGTGTGATTTATGCATGTTTAATTGAAACAAACATAATAGACATATTTTGGGAGGTTAAATATGAGATTTAGAGTGATTAAAATGAAGAAAAATAAATTGTATACCAAGGATACAAAGTAGGCCGAATTGAATACCTTAGGTATATTAGGGTATACAAGATGCTTTAGATGAAATAACGGTATATTCATAATTAATTATATGTAATATGACTAAATTAATAATTAAAGAAAAGAAAAATAATATTTGGAGAGTAGACATAAGGGTGACCGAATGGTATACCTAATGACATTAGGGTATATTTGTAAATTGACAAAGTATGCATGTAAGTTAAGATGCAAATTAGTTTAAATAAAGATAAATGGGTGGAATAGAATTTTTAATGGTAATATTTGTGAGTTGCCCGAATGGTTAACATGGGAAAATTATGGTCAAATTGGATTAATTTACTAAGTTTAAAAGCATAAAATGAATATAGGATAATAATTAAGTGCATGAGAATTTATTGAACATACACGAATATTTTAGAATAAATTAGTATAATATGTTTATTTTAAAAATCAAGTTAAATGTGTATTTAGTTGAAAGTATGGCATAAAATGAATATAGAATAAGAATTGAGGGCATGGTAATTTACTTAATATTTATCGAGTAAAAACGAATATTTTAGAATATTTTGGTATGTTATGTTTATAGTCAAAATGAAGTAAATGGTTTAATTTTAATGAAATTATGACATGAGCGATATTAGAATTAATTAAATAATGAAATGAAGATGCATTAGTGGAAAAAAGAATGAATTCCATGTTAGTGGGAAATGTGGTTGAAAGAAATGTATTGTTAATTAATAGTGTAATTTATTTTAAGTTATTATTATAATGGAACTTAAATGGAATGAATGATTTAATTGCCCTTAGTAGTGGTCTGGTAATTATCTAGTTCAGGACATAGTTGGCTAGCCACAGGGATTCCACATTGCGGTACGAGTCATGGTGACTCACTTAGGTAGGCCAATGACAGTCTACTGAATGTTGGAATGTTCAAATGTTGAAATGTAAAGTGAAATGGAATGTATGGGTGATTCCTCGGAATCACTCTAAAATGTATGTAGTGGATATATGGGGTTCACGTTCTGTGTATCCAGGTCGGAGATTTCTACAGGATCGATATTAGGGGCAAAATTGTAAAATTGATTTTAAAATGGTAAAAAAATAAATTAAAGTAAAAAAATGGAAATTAAAATGAGAAATAGAGTAATAAAGGACTTAATTGTAAGAAATTAATAAGATTGAGGGATTAATTGGTAAAAAGTATAAAAGTGTAAATTTAATAATTAATGGGGTTAATAAAAGAAAATAGAAAATAAATTGGCAAAGTAAGTAATTTGATAATAATATAAGGACTAAGACGTAAAATGGTACAAATATAGTACTTAAGGATTAAAAAGTAAATTGTATGTAAAATAATGGAAAAAGGAATTGAAATGAATAAATGAATCTTAATAAAGGAAAGTAAATTGAAAAAGAACTAAAATCTAAGGATATTAAAATAATAAGAGCAAAACGGTAAATATATAAAAGATTGGATTAAAAAGGAAATTATGAAGTTATATGTGATTTATTATTAAATTAAATAAAATAATATTGAATTAAGGATTAAAAAGGTAATTTGATCCAAAAATGACATTTAGGGATTTAACAAAAATCGTACATATAGGAAATGAAATTAATGTGAAAGATATGGAAAGAAATAATTTTAATGGCATAATTTGTAAATATATTGGAAATAAAGGGTAAAATGGTAATTTCAATAAAATTAAAAGAATTTAAGTGTAAATTAGTATTAAAATGTTATTGTAAGGACTAGTTGGTAATTTACATACAAAATAATGAAGTAGTTATGAAAACGAAGTTGCTTAATGACATTTAAAATGAGTGGAAAAAGAAGGGTAATATTGGAATTTAGTGATGAGTTAGAAATTAAATGGTAATTTGATAGTAGTATAATTTAAAAGGGTAAAATATAATTGTCAAATATTATGAATGTTAATTGAACAGACAATTAAAGATAAAGATATTAATGATTTAGAATAAAATGATAATAACTAATAATAATAACAGCAGTGACAATATTAATAAGACAAGTAGGAAATAATAAAAGAAGAATTTAAATTGTATATAATAATAAGATTGATAATTTTATACTAAATGATTATCTGCATATCAGAGAACGAACTAAGTAGGAAATATGGCAAAGAAATGATAAAATGGTAATAAAAGGAAAAAAATCGGAATGTTAATATGATTAAAGGATTTAAAATGTGAATTGACTATGTTAATGCTAATAAAAGAATTAAAGAGATAAAATGTATAAAGATACAATAATTAATTGAGTAAATAGTAATACTATAATTTTAGTAAAAGTCTTGAGACTAAACTGTAGAAGAGTAACAGGAATGCAAATTAAATGATTAAAATATAATTTAAAAGTAATATGAGTATTAGGTTTATAATAAAATGTTATTGAAGAAGTTAATGGTCCAATAATAATGAGAATAATGTTAGAAAAATAATATTAGTGTTATTTAATTAGTGTGACATATATAACATACATAATATAAGTGTATATATATGTGTGCGTGTGTGTGAAAATAAATGATAATAATGGATAAAGCCTAAGAAATTTTTATCTGAAGAAGATAGGGCGAGCCGATCGGATGAGAAAACCCTGCAATAAGAAGTGCCCGGTCGGACCAGGCGTAAGTATTCCAAAACTTAAGTTAGTAGCTTAGAGCGAGAAAGTGCTTTTAGAGATAGAATGTTGGGGATTCGATACCTGGTGCCATCGTTGGCTGGGCTATTTATATGAGATTATTGAGGGGCACTTGAGTGCCTGGGGAGTGATTACTGGCTGTCAGAGTATGTCACACCCCAAAGAGGCCCTAGAAGAATTACAGAGTTTTGTTCGATAAAGGTAAGTTTATGTGCGAGAGTTCTGTCGCGAGTGCGACAAGTGTCGCAGGCGCGACAGAGCCCTCCAGCGGTTTCCGAACTTCAGCTGGTTGGTGCGGGCATGAGCGTTCTGTCGCGAGCGCGACTGAACCCCCTCGCGAGATGTGTGCATAAGTGGGACTAAGAGATTTGGAGTTATAGGGAGTTGACACATGGTATCATAGAAGAGTGACAAGTGTCATCATAGAAGAGTGACAAGTGTCATTGTAGAAGAGTAACAAGTGGCGGCATATGAGAGTGACAAGTGGCATCGTAAGAGTCTGCCAAGTGTCATTGTAAGAGAGTGACACATGGCGGCGTAGGAGGTTGACAAGTGGCATCGTAGGGTTTGGACACATGGCATGAGTTAAGCTTATGTTATGGAAAGAGATAAGCATGTAATTAATTTGGTAAGTGGCATTAAATTGAATAGTAAATGTTGGATAGAGTTTGACCATTTGCCTTTTGCCTTCTTTTGCTCACGTTGGATTGTTATTGGCCATTTGTTCTCCATTTCTTTCTCTTTTCTTAGGCCTTCAGCCGTTCTCCCTCTCTTATTCTTTCTTTTTGTTCTTTTGGTTTGCTTTTTAAGAGAATTACTTGAAGTGGCTTAAAGAGAGCATAGTAAGACTTGATTAGATCTCTTCAGAAGGTTAGCTTAATTTATTTTCCGATCTGACCTCCTTTTTCTCTTTGTTTTTGATTTAAAGTAAAAGAAGAGTAACCCAAGTGTTTTCTATGTGATTTGTGAAAGATGTGGATAAGAGACTAGCGAAGGAAAAGAGAAGATCGGAGCGAGTAGAGAGCTGTGATCGAGTTCCTAGAGGTAGGGATCGAGTGCGATTTT
Organism: Excoecaria cochinchinensis; assembly: GCA_947683425.1. Taxonomy (NCBI): domain Eukaryota; kingdom Viridiplantae; phylum Streptophyta; class Magnoliopsida; order Malpighiales; family Euphorbiaceae; genus Excoecaria; species Excoecaria cochinchinensis. The sequence goes on from CANTUQ010000146.1 coordinate 23,426,038, forward strand.
GTTTTCCTGGCATGTGATTGAGTGATATGTGTTTAAAAGGAACCATGACTGGATGTAGATGTATATGATGAGCTTTAACTAGCTCAATTGCTCTTTTAGTGTATATTGGTTTATTGTTCATTTTGATTGCTTACAGTGCTCATGACATGTGTATATATGTTTATAAGTATGTAACTTGATCATTTGAGTGTTTGTGTTGATGATAGAGCTTGATTTTGCGAAATTCTGCTTATTTGTCATCAGACCTCTGTGTATTGTATTTGTAATAAGTAGAGCTATAGGACTCCAATTGTGTTGATTCCAATTGCATTTGAAAGATAAGATCCGTATCTAAAACTGTCTAAGAGGGCTTGATCTAATTCTTGCCCTAATTATCCCAAAAAGTAATTAAAACGTAGGTGACCCTGTTCTGGCGGGTTCACTGGAACAGTATATGTTGTTTAGATCATATCTTTTGTTATAGATGTCTAAACGACCTGCAATTGTCCCATTTGAAAGCTAACATCCTAGAGAACAATTGTTAAGAAGAACATTTTGCCTAAAATAGACGTTTAGAGGTTCATTTAGATGATACAAGTTTAGGGTAAAAAGCAGTCTTGTGAGGCACCAAAGCGGAGCCTCTGTCGCGAGCGCGACACATGTCGCGACCTCGCGACAGAACAACTCATTTTAGGCTTTTTCTTCTTATTTTTGAGCTCCTAGTTGCCACGGGTCAACCCCTTGCCTTTCCCCTTAACGTTTTATACATGATTAGGGCTCCTAAATGATTACAAACTAGTTGTTAATGGAAAAATACATATGAGTATGATTAAAGATGGTAATTTAACTAATAAAGTAACAATGTATAGTTGTAGGAAGTATAGTACATAACATGATAAATATGTATGAACTTAGGAATTGTTACATAATGCATTTGGTATAGAGTATAGAGCCTTTTTACAATCTGGCTTCTGTCGCGATCGCGATAGTGGACTTGGCTTCTGTCGCGAGCGCGACTTCTTATCGTGATCGCGATAGTGAACCTCTTCTCATCCTGTTCTACTTGTTTTGAAGAGAGTGTTTTCTTCTATCTTGCTTTGCATGATTTATATGTTTATGCAATGAGTTGAATACATGTATATGATGGTGTTATATAAGAGTGCATGCATGGAATTTAAATGTTACATGTTTTTAGTTGTTGAATAAGATTAATAAAGATTGTATATGAATTATATGCCTCTGAATTTGATAAATGCACTTGAATTTTAGTTGATGAGTTGATATCTGTGTATAGTGTGTGAGTGGGTATTGAGCCTGATTGCCGTTATAGTGGATAGATAAGCATGCTTATAAAGGGCTAGAGTGTAGCTGCTAGAGTTGGCCTTAATTGTGCCCAGAGTTCGGAATACCTCGTGTATTCCATAGAGTTTGAGTTAATTCTCCATATGTAAGATACTGTAAACAGTATCCAAAGTTACCCGTATCCACCATGAAAGGAATTTAGGCTTGTCTTGTTATCGTTATGTAGTGAACTTGAGATGATTCAGAGTATTGTTCTGAATAAGTGCTATAGTACATGAGAGTAATGTTTAAGTACATTACAGTTCTGTATACAAGTACATGATTTCATGAATGTGAACACATGATATCGTATATTTGAATAAATAATATGTATAAGTGTAAGTGTACATGAATAAGTAGAAGAGTAAATGCTATATACATGTGAGTGCATAGTATTTGATAATTGACCATGCAACCTTTATATGTATAAGAGCTATATGCATGAGCTAGTTGAGGTTGTTACATGAACTGTGTGATTTATTTGTGACTTCGTAAAGAAGTCCTTTGCATTATCTTATCCCCACTAAGCGTTATCGCTTAGCACGGATGTTTATTTCCGTGTAGGTTACAGGTTCGGATCAGTGAGTGGACATCTGCAGGTCAAGGCCACTAGGAGTTTTGTTATACCTTTTTGTATAAGTTAGAGATAGAGTTTTTACATTTTGAGTAACATCATTATGTAATATAAGTAGAAAAATCACATGTAAATGTATATGTAAAGTTAAATGAAAACAGAGTGTAATATGAACAAAGTAGTACATATGTATAGTTGATATGAAATGCATGTTGGGCCCTAGTGTAGTATTTAATTACTTTTAAATGGATGTGTTTATGCTATCGCTTCCGCTAATGCATGTACATGTATACGTAAGTGTCCGCGTAGCGCCCCGATATTCCTTACAGGGGGTATGGGGGTGTTACATTTAGTGGTATCAGAGCATAGGTTAGAGGTTCTGGTCTATAAGATGTAGAGTATAGATTAAATGTCATAGTTTGTCTAGAGTTGTGGCCTAATGCAGATGTCGTTTGTGTAAAGTATAGATGGAGTCTGAGTCGTGTGAGAGCGTAGACGAGGCAGCAGCAGATGGGAATTGGTAAGAGTTTGAGGTGACACTCTGTATTCCTGTCAGCTATCTCCTTGAATCATGTGCACATAAGCATAGTGAAACATGGGGATGGGAAAAGTGCATTATAGTAGCCTACATTGCATTTTTGCATCATCTTGCATACACGAATCATTACATGACCATTCCATCCGCATCCCTCATTTGCATGTGAAAAAGTATCATTGCATGCGTTTCATTGAGAAAAGCTGACAGGATATACATTCAGTGCTAGATGCATAAAAGAAGTATATGGATTAGAGTGCAGTGCATTAAGGAAAGTGTAAAGTGTGTTCGATTTGATAGCTGTATGGTGTAAGTGATTAACAGGGAAATTTCGAGGACGAAATTTCTTAAGGGGGAGAGATTTGTCACACCCCAAAGTGGCCCTAGAAGAATTACAGAGTTTTGTTCGATAAAGGTAAGTTTATGTGTGAGAGTTCTGTCGCGAGCGCGACAAGTGTCGCGGGCGCAATAGAGCCCTCCAGCGGTTTCCGAACATCAGCTGGTTGGTGCGGGCATGAGCGTTCTGTCGCGAGCGCGACAGAACCCCCTCGCGAGATGTGTGCATAAGTGGGACTAAGAGACTTGGAGTTATAGGGAGTTGACACATGGTATCATAGAAGAGTGACAAGTGTCATCATAGAAGAGTGACAAGTGTCATTGTAGAAGAGTAACAAGTGGCGGCATATGAGAGTGACAAGTGGCACCGTAAGAGTGTGCCAAGTGTCATTGTAAGAGAGTGACACATGGCAGCGTAGGAGGTTGACAAGTGGCTTCGTAGGGTTTGGACACATGGCATGAGTTAAGCTTATGTTATGGAAAGAGATAAGCATGTAATTAATTTGGTAAGTGGCATTAAATTGAATAGTAAATGTTGGATAGAGTTTGACCATTTGCCTTTTGCCTTCTTTTGCTCACGTTGGATTGTTATTGGCCATTTGTTCTCCATTTCTTTCTCTTTTCTTAGGCCTTCATCCGTTCCCCCTCTCTTATTCTTTCTTTTTGTTATTTTGGTTTGCTTTTCAAGAGAATTACTTGAAGTGGCTTAAAGAGAGCATAGTAAGACTTGATTAGATCTCTTCAGAAGGTTAGCTTAATTTATTTTCCGATCTGACCTCCTTTTTCTCTTTGTTTTTGATTTAAAGTAAAAGAAGAGTAACCCAAGTGTTTTCTATGTGATTTGTGAAAGATGTGGATAAGAGACTAGCGAAGGAAAAGAGAAGATCAGAACGAGTAGAGAGCTGTGATTGAGTTCCTAGAGGTAGGGATCGAGTGCGATTTTGTTTTCCTGGCATGTGATTGAGTGATATGTGTTTAAAAGGAACCATGACTGGATGTAGATGTATATGATGAGCTTTAACTAGCTCAATTGCTCTTTTAGTGTATATTGGTTTATTGTTCATTTTGATTGCTTACAGTGCTCATGAGATGTGTATATATGTTTATAAGTATGTAACTTGATCATTTGAGTGTTTGTGTTGATGATAGAGCTTGATTTTGCGAAATTCTGCTTATTTGTCATCAGACCTCTGTGTATTGTATTTGTGATAAGTAGAGCTATAGGACTCGAATTGTGTTGATTCCAATTGAATTTGAAAGATAAGATCCGTATCTAAAAATTTCTAAGAGGGTTCTTGATCTAATTCTGGCCCTAAGTATCCCAAAAATTAATTAAAACGTAGGTGACCCTGTTCTGGCGGGTTCACTGGAACAGTATATGTTGTTTAGATCATATCTTTTGTTATAGATGTCTAAACGACCTGAAACTTGTCCCACTTGAAAGATAACATCCTAGAGAACAATTGTTTAGAAGAACAATGTGCCTAAAAAAGACGTTTAGAGGTTCATTTAGACGATACAAGTTTAGGGTAAAAAGCAGTCTTGTGAGGCACCAAAGCGGAGCCTCTGTCGCGAGCGCGACACATGTCGCGACCTCGCGACAGAACAACTCATTTTAGGCTTTTTCTTCTTCTTTTTGAGCTCCTAGTTGCCATGGGTCAACCCCTTGCCTTTCCCCTTAACGTTTTATACATGATTAGGGCTCCTAAATGATTACAAACTAGTTGTTAATGGAAAAATACATATGAGTATGATTAAAGATGGTAATTTAACTAATAAAGTAACAATGTATAGTTGTAGGAAGTATAGTACATGACATGATATATATGTATGAACTTAGGAATTGTTACATAATGCATTTGGTATAGAGTATAGAGCCTTTTTGCAATCTGGCTTCTGTCGCGAGCGCGACATCTTGTCGCGATCGCGACAATGGACTTGGCTTCTGTCGCGAGCGCGACTTCTTATCTCGATCGCGATAGTGAACCTCTTCTCATCCTGTTCTACTTGTTTTGAAGAGAGTGTTTTCTTCTATCTTGCTTTGCATGATTTATATGTTTATGCAATGAGTTGAATACATGTATATGATGGTGTTATATAAGAGTGCATGCATGGAATTTAAATGTTACATGTTTTTAGTTGTTGAATAAGATTAATAAAGATTGTATATGAATTATATCCCTCTGAATTTGATAAATGCACTTGAATTTTAGTTGATGAGTTGATATCTGTGTATAGTGTGTGAGTGGGTATTGAGCCTGATTACCGTTATAGTGGATAGATAAGCATGCTTATAAAGGGCTAGAGTGCAGCTGCTAGAGTTGGCCTTAATTGTGCCTAGAGTTCGGAATACCTCGTGTATTCCATAGAGTTTGAGTTAATTCTCCATATGTAAGATACTGTAAACAGTATCCAGAGTTACCCGTATCCACCATGAAAGGAATTCAGGCTTGTCTTGTTATCGTTATGTAGTGAACTTGAGATGATTCAGAGTATTGTTCTGAATAAGTGCTATAGTACATGAGAGTAATGTTTAAGTACATTACAGTTCTGTATACAAGTACATGATTTCATGAATGTGAACACATGATATCGTATATTTGAATAAATAATATGTATAAGTGTAAGTGTACATGAATAAGTAGAAGAGTAAATGCTATATACATGTGAGTGCATAGTATTTGATAATTGACCATGCAACCTTTATATGTATAAGAGCTATATGCATGAGCTAGTTGAGGTTGTTACATGAACTGTGTGATTTATCTGTGACTTCGTAAAGAAGTCCTTTGCATTATCTTATCCCCACTAAGCGTTATCGCTTAGCACGGATGTTTATTTCCGTGTAGGTTACAGGTTCGGATCAGTGAGTGGACATCTGCAGGTCAAGGCCACTAGGAGTTTTGTTATACCTTTTTGTATAAGTTAGAGATAGAGTTTTTACATTTTGAGTAACATCATTATGTAATATAAGTAGAAAAATCACATGTAAATGTATATGTAAAGTTAAATGAAAACAGAGTGTAATATGAACAAAGTAGTACATATGTATAGTTGATATGAAATGCATGTTGGGCCCTAGTGTAGTATTTAATTACTTTTAAATGGATGTGTTTATGCTATCGCTTCCGCTAATGCATGTACATGTATACGTAAGTGTCCGCGTAGCGCCCCGATATTCCTTACCGGGGGTATAGGGGTGTTACAGAGTAGGTATTCGACGACATGAAAGGGAGCAGGTGGTAGGCATGGGCACTGCCTTGTGTCAGGCGGCTGATGGGACTGGTGGTCATATCAGCCGATCGGGCATGTGCACTGCCTAGGAGCTCGTGTCTGCTACTCTTGGTTGTTAGGCCTTGGGCCTTACCAGTTGAGTGGACCGGCTGAATGGGCCTTAGAGCAAATTATATTTGCTGTGTTATCACTTGTCCCCCCCTCAACAGGTTCGATCGGCCATGAATTGCCTTTTGTAGGTCCGTTCGGATGGAATTAGTTCTGAATTTTCCCGATCCGAAGATGCGCGTTGGCGGGATTTTTGAAACTGTGAGGCGCTTTTTCTGAAGAGACGCGCTTGCTTGGACAGCTGTTTGCATTTAATGTTGTGCATGCTCCAAGGGTGACGCTTCGTTCTGTGTACAGTCATAATGCCTTTTGACACGTGGCGCGACGGTTGGCGTGCTCCGGAAGCTCTGGCTTATAAATAGGGGATTTCAAAAGAATTTCCTTTTTACTTTTGCAATCCCTAGCAAAGGAGAGGTATACTCAGAAACGAGTCGGAGGAGGAGGAGGAAGGGTCTGGATACGTCCCTCTTCCTGACCTACAAGTTCTGAGGGAGACAACCCAGGAGGGGCAATCCCAATCGTCCGAGGCCGAGAGGAGGCAGGCTGAAGAGCCGAACGATCCACCTCGACGAACGGATAGGCGACCTGTGCCATTGCAGGACTTCTTGAAGGAGAACTTTGGCAATGACTGGTCAATGAGCAACAAAATAGTTGCCAGTTATCTCTGCCGGGGTATTCTCCAAGAGGATGACTACAAGGCCATGGGGGACCCTGGTTCGGTTGCTCGGGAGTGGAGTATGTTCAATCAGCAAGCTTTAGAGGTAAGATTTGGCCAGCTTGGTTGTTGTTGCCTCTTATGGTAATTCTTCTCTTGCTTGAGATTGTTCTTTCCCTTTTGCAGCTCATTAGAAGGGGCCAGTGTCTACATGGCATTGGTGGCCTTGTTGAGGCCAGGGCGAGGGAGGCTGGGAAGGCGAGGGGAGAGGCGGCCGCTCTATGGGACTCCGCTCATTGAGAAAACTCCACACTTCACCTGGAGGTGTCAGGTCTTCAAAAGGAGGTCTCCGGCCTTCGGGAGGAGGTGGTGGTCGCGAGGAGAGAGGCCAGTCGCCATGCTAAGGAGCTGAAGTCTAGGCTCGCTGAGTCCGATCGTCTGAAGGGTGAAGTGGCATGCCTGACAGCCGATAGTGCTCAGTGTCGAAAATTTGAGGAAGAGGCGACCAGGTTGGGCGGCGAATGTAAAACTCTAAGCGCTGAAAAGGCTAAGGCTCTGGAGGAGAGGGATGAAGCTGTGGCGGAGTGCGATCGTCTTCGCGCCACTCTGGCGAACAAGGAGGCCACCTGGGGGAGGAAGTTTGAAGAGGGACTCGCCTCTCGAGAGGAGTAGCTGCTTGATCAAATGGGCGAGGCTCAGGCGAAGTTACTGTCGCGGCTGATCCATGAAGCTGGGAAATGCTTCCTTGATGCCAACCTCAACTGGATGGAGGACCCTACAGCCTTGCCCGATCCTCCATCTAGTGACGATGAAGGAGATGCTCCTAGAGAGGGAGCTTTCGAGCAGGTCTCTTCGCCCCAGGCTCAGAGAGATGCGCCACCCGAGGCTGAAGTAAATGTGGCTTCGCCCGCCGAGGCTGTCTCCGAAGGGGTAGCTAAGCCTTCTCAGCCTTCTGCTGACCTTTCCCAGGCTTTACCCTATCAAAATGTAGAGACACCCTCCGAGCCTCCTGAAGCAATAGAGATTGTAGATATAGAGACTTAGATTAGAAGTTGTATATGTGTACAAGTTGTATGATGTTTTTGTTTTTGTTTTGTTTTTCGATGAATAATATATTCTTTGCTATTTATCTTTGTTTCGCGTAAGTTTCAATTTTGACCATGCATTCGCAAATCTCTAAAAAAATTGCATGAATTTTGCAAAGTTCACTAAAGCGCATATAACTTGCTATTGTGAAATAATTCAATAAAGCTGGGTACTTCCTGAATTGGAGTGACCTTCAAGTCCAGTGGCCACTTGGCTCAATCTGGATTGGGAGCATCGTCGACCCTGTTGGATCCGGACGGTCCGCGCAATTTTGAATCGAGGCGTCCGACTTAGCGGATAAGCCAATCGACCTTTGTATTTTTGCTTCGGAGCGGGTGTCGAACCTGGTGCATGAGCCCTTCGGGTTGCATAAAATTGCATAATTGAGCTGAGTGGTACTCGTAGAATTGCATGAAAATTGCATAATTGAGTTAGACAATACTCGTAAAGTTGCATAAAGGTTGCATAATCGAGCTAGGAAATACTCGTAAAGTTGCATAAAGGTTGCATAATCGAGCTAGGGAGGTGAGATCCTCCATAATACAAACACTTGGGGAGGTCAGATCCTCCATCATGACAGATTTATGGAGGTGAGATCATCCTAGTCGATCCTAAAGAGATCTTCATCTTGTAAACGGACGAACAACATAATTGTATATCATGCATAATTTGAACAGGGGTGAAAGAAAGAACCTCTTTATTAATCAGGCAATTGCCAAGTTCTAATACATTATTAGAGATGGTACTTTTTGAGTACTTCAACATTCTAGCTTCTGGGGACATCTTGCCCTTCTATAGTTCGGAGCCTATAAGTGCTCGGGCTTAAAACTTTAGAGACCTCGTAGGGTCCCTCCCAATTTGTCATTAGCTTGCCCACCCCAGCATTTCCCGAGCCTAAGTCTGCCTTTCTGAGCACCAGATCACCGATGTTGAAAGTTCTTGACCTCACTTTCGCATTGTGGTACCTAGCAATTCTTTGCTTGTAGGCAGCGATCTTCGTGTAGGCATCCTCCCTCTTTCCTTCTATCAGATCTAAGTCTTGGCGTCTTTCTTCAACATTCTTCTGTTTGGAATAGAGTGCCGATCGGTAAGAGGGAAGGCCGACCTCTACAGGTATCATTGCTTCGGAGCCGTAGACGAGGGAGAATGGCGTTTGATGAGTGCCTGTCCTGGGCGAAGTTCTGTACGTCCACAGGACACTCTACAGTTCTTCAGTCCAGTTGCCTTTTGCTTCACCCAGTCGCTTTTTTAACCCTTCCAGGATGGTCCGATTGGAGACCTTGGTCATTCCATTGCTTTGGGGATGAGCGACTGACGTGAACTTTAATTTGATGTTTAGGCCTTGGCAAAAGTTTCTGAAAGTGGAGCTGTCGAACTGCTTGCCATTATCTGCAATAAAAACATTGGGTAAGCCATACCTGCAGATGATATTTTTCCAAGTGAAGCTCTTGACCCTCTTGGCTGTGATAGTGGCTACAGGTTCAGCCTCAATCCATTTGGAGAAGTGGTCTACTGCTACTATGAGGAACTTCATCTGCTTTTTGCCTTGGGGAAAAGGTCCTAGGATATCCAGCCCCCATTGATCGAACGGCCAAGCAATCCCAATCGGTTGTTGGTCTGCCCCATGTTGCCTTATGATCCTCCCATGTACCTGGCATTGCGGGCACCTTCTCACTTTTTCTTGGGCATCTTTGAGCATGCTGGGCCAGTAGTATCCCGTCTGGAGGGCTTTTTTTGCCATAGCTCTGCTTGCCTCGTGTGCTCCACATATACCTTCGTGGAGTTCTCTGAGGATGTAATCTCCCTCTTCCTCCGTCACGCATTTGAGCCAAGGTTGGATGAAAGTTTTATTGTATAAATCACCGTTAATGATGGAGTAATTAAGGGATTTTCGTGATACCTTTCGAGCTTCATCTTTGTCCTCGGGCAGCCGACCTGTTTGGAGGTACCGCTTGATTGGGCTCATCCAGGTTTCATCCTCTTGGTCGATCTCCATCATTTTCGGCTCGTCTAGGGAGGAGGAAGTTTGGTCAACAACGGCAATGTTTTCCTCTATAACGCTTTGTTCAAAGGCAGACATCTTTGCTAGCCGATCGGCTTCTGATGTTTGGTCTCTTGGCACTTTCTGGAGCGCCCATTCTGACCCAGTTTCCTCGAGTTTTGCGAAGGCAACTTTGACCTTGGCTAGGTACTAGATCATAGTGGCTTTTCTGGCTTCGAAGGTCCCCAGGACCTGACTGGTTACCAGCTAGGAGTCACTCCTGATGGCTATTGACTCCAGTCGGATTGCGTGGAGTAGTCTCAGCCCTTGAAGGAGCGCCTTGTACTATGCTACATTATTGGAAGCTTTAAAATTGAGCTTTATTGCGTACCTTATTGTGATGCCCAGGGGGCCTTTTATTACTATGCCCACACCTCCTCGAGTGTCATTTGCTGCGCCGTCCACTGTCATTTCCCAATTTTGTAGCTTAGGCTGACTCTGTGGTTCCTCACCTGCAGATTCAACGACGAAATCTGCCAAAGCCTGGGCCTTTATTGCCTTTCTGGGCTCGTATCTCACATCCCAGGACTGTAGCTTAATTGCCCATCCCACCATTTTGCCTTCCAGATCGGGGGTCTAGAGAATCCTTCTAAGTGGGTGACCCGATCGGACGACAATTGTGTGCGCCTCAAAGTACGGTCTCAGCTTTCTTGCACACATCATGAGGGCGATAATGAGCTGCTCAATCGGTCCCTTCCTTAAATCTGCACCTCTAAGTACTTCACTGACATAGTACACAGGCAGCTGTTGAGTTCCTTCCTCTCGGACCAAGGCACCTGCAACAACTTCCTTAGAGGTGGCTCAATAAAGGTATAGATTTTCACCTGGTATTGGCCGGCTAAGCAGCGGTGGGTTGGTGAGGAACGCCTTCAGTTTTTCGAAGGCTTGTTGGCAGTCTTCCCCCCAGACGAAGGTTTCACTCTTCCTCAGCTTTTTGATGAAGGGAGTGCAGCGCTTGGCTGAGGAGGAGATGAATCATCCCAAAGCTGTTATTCTTTCGTTCAGCTTTTGGACATCTTTTATGTTCCTGGGGGGTTGCATCTCGAGGATAGCCATGATTTTTTTCAGATTAGCCTCAATCCCTCTCTGGGAGACTAGGAATCCTAAAAATTTTCCTGATGGTACCCCAAAGACGCACTTCTCGGGATTGAGTTTCATCTAGAATTTGTTCAAAGTGTCAAAAACTTTCGCCAGATCGGCGAGGTGTTGCTCGAGGACTTCGGCTTTTGACGATCATGTCATCTACGTAGACCTCGACATTCTGCCCGATCTGGTCTTTGAAGATCTTGTTCATAAGACGCTGATACGTGGCCCCAGCATTCTTCAGGCCGAACGGTATCACCTTATAGAAAAAGGTCGTCATCTGTAATAAAGCTGGTTTTCTCCTGATCCAGGAGCCACATTAGGATTTGGTGGTAGCCGGCGTATGCGTCGAGAAGAGAGTAGATGGCATGGCCTACGGTGGCGTCCACCAACTGGTCTATGCTGGGCAGGGGATAGCTGTCCTTGGGACATGCCTTATTAAGGTCAGTAAAGTCTACACACATCGGCAGCTTGCCTGACTTTTTCTTGACCAGAACCACGTTAGCCAGCCACTCGGGATAGTCTACCTCTCGGATTGTTCCGGTCTTAAGTAGCCTATCCACCTCTTCAGAAATGAACTTCCTCCGGTCGGGTGCATGCCTCCTTAGCTTTTATCGGACCGGAGGATAATTTGGGTCCACATTCAACTTGTGGGTGATCACCTTAGGGTCTATACCAGGGATGTCTTCTGGCTTGCAGGCGAAGGTCGCTTGATTTATCGGCAAGACCTGCATGGTGGCTTCTTCCATTTCTTTATCCATGCTGGTCCCGACTTGAACATTTTTCCCTTTATTTAGCGCCCTCATTTTTTTCTCCTCGGCAGGGTCTATCCTGGGCCTTGCCGCCTGCTCTGGCTGCTCGAGGTCGGGCTCTACGGTCATTGCTTCCCGCTGTTGCTTTATCATGGTGATATAAGCCTCTCGGGATGCCTTTTGGTCGCCTCTCAAGATAGCGATGCCTCCTGTGGTTGGGATCTTCATCACCATGTAGCGGATGGAGGTAACGGCTCCTGTCTGGAAGAGCAATGACCTGCCAGAGATGGCATTATAGGCAAACGTCATGTCAAAAACCATAAAAATTACCTTTCATCCATGAGCGATTGCCTCTTGGCCTAGCTCGACAAAGAGCTCTACCGATCCCACTACCGGGATAGGGGAATTGCCCAGCGCAGTCAGTGGCATGGCATTCAGCTTTAGCTCTCCAATCGGGAGTCCCATCGCTCAGTAAGCCTCTCAAGATCCCAACCGCTGTTGCTTTATCATGGTGATATAAGCCTCTCGGGATGCCTTTTGGTCGCCTCTCAAGATGGCGATGCCTCCTGTGGTTGGGATCTTTATCACCATGTAGTGGATGGAGGTAACGGCTCCTGTCTGGAAGAGCAATGACCTGCCAGAGATGGCATTATATGTCACACCCCATAAGTGGCCTAATTGGATTTAGCAATTCTAATTGGACATTTAAGGGCAATTGGGTAATTTTCTAGTGAAAGAGGATTTAATTGCAAAGTTCTAATAAAGAATTTATTTAAAAGATTTTAGTTTGGTGAGTGAAAGGTAATTTGACAAGGATTTTATGGGAATTGCTTTGATCAGACGGTAAAGAAAGGGAATAGGTGGGTCTGTGAACCGTGCATGTGTGCCATGTGGTAGCAGAGTGTGTGCACGTGGTGAGGGAAAAGTGAAGATTGAGAAAAGTTTTGTTGGCTGGAAACAAAAGACTGAAAGTTCTCTCTTTTCTTGTTCTCTCTCACGTAAAACCACATTCTGTTCTTTTCTCCATTTTCTGTTCTTTCTATCATTTGCATGTGTGTTCATCTGTTGTGGAACTAGGGTTTGGATGTGATAGAAGCTACAGAAGCTGTTGAAGACAGAAGGAAGGATAAAGGAAAAGGGAAGATTGTGGATTGAGAAGAGTACAGTGGGCGTTTTTGGACTTCATTCAGGTTTGGGAGTGTCTGTCCTTTATTGTGTTTTGATCCTGTTTGCTATTTTGATATGAACGTGGTTTCTGTGTATTTGTTTATCGAAATGCATGAAATATGTGCTGTGTATACATGATTCCTGTAGAAAAGAATAATGTGAGTTTTATAAGAAGATGAATATGTATGAGTTGAATGTGGATTCCTGGGAAGTAGATGTTTTGGCATTGTCTCTGGCTTGATGGTGAAAATGTGTTATTTGTGTTAAAATTGTTGTAATACGCTCTGGAGACTTGAAGGTATGTATTTGAATAATTATTGCATGAAAATTTGTTTTAGACAAAGAGGGGTTTTAATCTTTGGTTGTACTCTGTTTTCGCGATTTCTGGTTTCAACGTTTTCTGAAAATTCTGAGTTTGAGAAGAGAAGCAGAAGTGTGAGAAGAAGGTCACGAGACGTGATGAAGCATCACGTCGTGACCCCCTTCTCTGTTGAAGGTCACGAGACGCGACGCAGCTTCACGCCGTGACCCCTTCTCTGTTGAAGGTCACGAGACGTGATGTGGCATCACGCCGTGACTTTTGTCTTTCCCTGCGTGTCACGAGACAGGATCTCGTGACCTCTCTTCCTCTCCTCTCAGGCGTCACGAGACGTGACGGATGGTCACGCCGTGACTGCCTGCTCCTCTGCGTGGCGCTTGCGAGAAACCAGCGTCACGAGACACCACTGCCTGGGTGTCTCGTGACCGGCCTCTACCTGCTGCCCTGTTTTTCCAAAATGAAGTTTTTACTTCTGTTTTAAGAAGTTTTTTGCACTACATGATAAATGTTTGGGTTTAAAATCTGCATTGTAATTAATAATTGCTTAATACTGAGTTGTATACTTGATCAAATAATCAATGTACATAATTTACTAGTTTATATTTTACATGAACATAATTTGACTTGAATGTGAATTATTTGTACTTCTGCCTCCAATAATTGATACTAGATATATTTAAATGTTTCTGATTTTGATCTAGACACATGTACACTTGAAATATGTATTTGCATTTAGTTGTATTTAATATTGATATTGGTGCTTGAATTGTTGAGTTGAGTTTTAAGCCTGAAAAGTCATAGTAGTGGATAAGTAAGCGCTTACTTAGGTCAGTGTGTATGTGCAGCTGCTATATGATAAAACGTTATACGTGGGTCCGTTTGGATCCTTATTTCGATCCTGTATGGGTCTATATGGATTTAAATGCGAGACTTCGGTCTCTATATGAAAAATACATGTTTGAGACTCATGTCTCTATATGTTTGGGATACTGTGTCCTATCAGTATCCATTTGACCGTATCCACTTCTAGAGAGTATTTTTAGACTAATCAGGCTATATGTTGAAATGTGTTGCATATGTTGAGATGTATTTCTGGACATGATTACAAGTATATGATGTATATGAATTCTTGCATAGCTTGATATCGCACCTTGAATCTGTATACTTGAAATGATGAGAATTATGAATTGAATACTTGGTTGCTTGTATTGTATATATATTTATGCATGTCAAGTAAAGAATTTTGAAATATGTTTACATGTAATTTCAATGCCTTTGATTTTGAATCATTAGATTGTATTGTTATAAATATAGTATATGCATATTGTTCGTTTGTTTTGTTCCTCCCCACTAAGCGTTATCGCTTAGCACGGGCTCTTTTCCCGTGCAGGTGGCGAGTTTGGATTGGAGTCGGATATCTGCAGGTCGGCCACTAGGAGTCTTTTTGAATGAAGTTATTTGAAGTCTTCCGCTGTAATTTTTGTAAATGGCTTGTGTATAGCAAAGTAAATTTTTATAAAGGAACAAATATTATTTTTGTATATGTATTTGCTTACGAGCCCTTTTTTTAAAACAATATTGATATATGTTACATGTAAAAAGGTTTTACTATTAAATGATTAAAAGTTTCTTTTCATCTCATTGGTTTTTGTTTATACATGTGTATGTGGATTCGTTATATGTAATTGCCCGCGTGGCACTCCGGTATCCTTCCAACGGGGATGGCGGGGTGTTACAGCTTGGTATCAGAGCCCAGGTTTGATGGTTCTGGGTTATGTTGTGATTGTTTTGGTGTAGAGTCGAGTCTATGCATGCGAGTCAGTTTTGTATAGTGGCCTAATGCAGATGTCTTGTGTTTTGTAGTGCCTGTATGGAGTCGGATCCAAGTGAGTATATGGGTGACACGATGGACAGTGTCTATATGGGTCGTAGAGATAGTCCGATCAGAGGAGGTGATCCAGTGAGACAGGATAGGCCTGCACAGGAACCTGCACCAGCTGTGGGTGCAAATAGAGGAGTTGGTTTTGATCCAGCATTAGTGCAAGGGTTACTGCAGGTGGTTGATAGGTTGACTACTCCTAAGGCTCCAATTGAATTGTTAAGAAAAAGAGGAGCAGAGGATTTTCATGGGACTGCCTTAGATGAATCAGATGTGGCTGAGTTTTGGCTCAAGAGAGTAGGTAGGATTTTGCAAGAGATTAGATGTCCCGCGGATCAGAGAGCTTCATGTGCAGTTTCGTTGCTTCAGGGACCAGCCTATCATTGGTGGGAGCTTGTGATGAGGAATCCTCAGCGGCCAGCTGAGTTGACATGGGAATACTTCAAGCAAGAGTTTGAACAAAAGTATGTGACAAAGGCGTACCAAGAAGCGAAGTGGAGAGAGTTTATCAGTTTGAAGCAGCGGGGAATGACTGTTAGTGAGTATGACAAGGAGTTCAATCGGCTGAGTAAGTATGTGCCCGAACAGTTGTTGACTGGTGAGTTCAGATGTATTGAGGGACTTCGTGAGGTGTTTAGAGGTCCTTTGTCTGCGATGATTGTATTGCAACCAGTGGGATATTATCAGCTTGTGGCTGCAGCAATGAAGTTAGAGGAATCTGAGGAGATTAAACAGAAGATGGCACAGAAGAGGAGAGCACCAGATGGGGGAGTTATGAGTACTAAGAAGTCTAAGGGTGCTCCAGTTGAGCAAGGAAATAGAGGGTCTGTTCAGGTGCCTTCAGAAGTAGGAAGTGTGGCACCGCATGCTAGCAAGGGAAAACGAGCACCGGAGTGTGAGCACTGTCATAGGTACCATTGGGGTACGTGTCGCAAGATTACTGGCGCCTGTTTTAAGTGCAGGAGTATGGAACATCGGTTTGCATTTTGCCCTGATCGACAAACGGACCAGAATCAGCAAGAGAGCAAAAGATCTAATGTCATCCAAAGCAATCGGGATACAAGTAGAGCTCCGAGAGCACCATCTGAGACGGTGCAACGACCTGGTGCTACAGAAGATCATACTAGGCATCGGGCATATGCTATGACTGCTGAAAATGTGACTGTTGCTGCAGGACCTTCAGGTAAGTGTTTATATGTTAAGTTTTGTTCGTTTCGGTTTAGGTATTTGAGATGTGTTTGGATAAGCAAGGAAATTTCAAGGACGAAATTTTCTTAAGGGGGAGAGAGTTGTCACACCCCATAAGTGGCCTAATTGGATTTAGCAATTCTAATTGGACATTTAAGGGCAATTGGGTAATTTTCTAGTGAAAGAGGATTTAATTGCAAAGTTTTAATAAAGAATTTATTTAAAAGATTTTAGTTTGGTGAGTGAAAGGTAATTTGACAAGGATTTTATGGGAATTGCTTTGATCAGACGGTAAAGAAAGGGAATAGGTGGGTCTATGAACTGTGCATGTGTGCCATGTGGTAGCAGAGTGTGTGCACGTGGTGAGGGAAAAGAGAAGATTGAGAAAAGTTTTGTTGGCTGGAAACGAAAGACTGAAAGTTCTCTCTTTTCTTGTTCTCTCTCACGTAAAACCACATTATGTTCTTTTCTCCATTTTCTGTTCATTCTATCATTTGCATGTGTGTTCATCTGTTGTGGAACTAGGGTTTGGATGTGATAGAAGCTACAGAAGCTGTTGAAGACAGAACGAAGGATAAAGGAAAAGGGAAGATTGTGGATTGAGAAGAGTACAGTGGGCGTTTTTGGACTTCATTCAGGTTTGGGAGTGTCTGTCCTTTATTGTGTTTTGATCCTGTTTGCTGTTTTGATATGAATGTGGTTTCTGTGTGTTTGTTTATCGAAATGCATGAAATATGTGTTGTGTATACATGATTCCTGTAGAAAAGAATAATGTGAGTTTTATAAGAAGATGAATATATATGAGTTGAATGTTGATTCCTGGGAAGTAGATGTTTTGGCATTGTCTCTGGCTTGATTGTGAAAATGTGTTATTTGTGTTAAAATTGCTGTAATGCGCTCTGGAGACTTGAAGGTATGTATTTGAATAATTATTGCATGAAAATTTATTTTAGACAAAGAGGGGTTTTAATCTTTGGTTGTACTCTGTTTTCGCGATTTCTGGTTTCAACGTTTTCTGAAAATTCTGAGTTTGAGAAGAGAAGCAGAAGTGTGAGAAGAAGATCACGAGACGTGATGAAGCATCACGCCGTGACCCCCTTCTCTGTTGAAGGTCACGAGACGCGACGCAGCTTCACGCCGTGACCCCTTCTCTGTTGAAGGTCACGAGACGTGATGTGGCATCACGCCGTGACTTTTGTCTTTCCCTGCGTGTCACGAGACAGGATCTCGTGACCTCTCTTCCTCTCCTCTCAGGCGTCACGAGACGTGACGGATGGTCACGCCGTGACTGCCTGCTCCTCTGCGTGGCGCTTGCGAGAAACCAGCGTCACGAGACACCACTGCCTGGGTGTCTCGTGACCGGCCTCTACCTGCTGCCCTGTTTTTCCAAAATGAAGTTTTTACTTCTGTTTTAAGAAGTTTTTTGCACTACATGATAAATGTTTGGGTTTAAAATCTGCATTGTAATTAATAATTGCTTAATATTGAGTTGTATACTTGATTAAATAATCAATGTACATAATTTACTAGTTTATATTTTACATGAACATAATTTGACTTGAATGTGAATTATTTGTACTTCTGCCTCCAATAATTGATACTAGATATATTTAAATGTTTCTGATTTTGATCTAGACACATGTACACGTGAAATATGTATTTGCATTTAGTTGTATTTAATATTGATATTGGCGCTTGAATTGTTGAGTTGAGTTTTAAGCCTGAAAAGTCATAGTAGTGGATAAGTAAGCGCTTACTTAGGTCAGTGTGTGTGTGCAGCTGCTATATGATAAAACATTATACGTGGGTCCGTTTGGATCCTTATTTCGATCCTGTATGGGTCTATATGGATTTAAATGCGAGACTTCGGTCTCTATATGAAAAATACATGTTTGAGACTCATGTCTCTATATGCTTGGGATACTGTGTCCTATCAGTATCCATTTGACCGTATCCACTTCTAGAGAGTATTTTTAGACTAATCAGGCTATATGTTGAAATGTGTTGCATATGTTGAGATGTATTTCTGGACATGATTACAAGTATATGATGTATATGAATTCTTGCATAGCTTGATATCGCACCTTGAATCTGTATACTTGAAATGATGAGAATTATGAATTGAATACTTGGTTGCTTGTATTGTATATATATTTATGCATGTCAAATAAAGAATTTTGAAATATGTTTACATGTAATTTCAATGCCTTTGATTTTGAATCATTAGATTGTATTGTTATAAATATAGTATATGCATATTGTTCGTTTATTTTGTTCCTCCCCACTAAGCGTTATCGCTTAGCACAGGGTCTTTTCCCGTGCAGGTGGCGAGTTTGGATTGTAGTCGGATATCTGCAGGTCGGCCACTAGGAGTCTTTTTGAATGAAGTTATTTGAAGTCTTCCGCTGTAATTTTTGTAAATGGCTTGTGTATAGCAAAGTAAATTTTTGTAAAGGAACAAATATTATTTTTGTATATGTATTTGCTTACGAGCCCTTTTTGTAAAACAATATTGATATATGTTACATGTAAAAAGGTTTTACTATTAAATGATTAAAAGTTTCTTTTCATCTCATTGGTTTTTGTTTATACATGTGTATGTGGATTCGTTATATGTAATTGCCCGCGTGGCACTCCGGTATCCTTCCAACGGGGATGGCGGGGTGTTACATTATAGGCAAACGTCATGTCAAAAACCATAAAAATTACCTTTCATCCATGAGCGATTGCCTCTTGGCCTAGCTCGACAAAGAGCTCTACCGATCCCACTACCGGGATAGGGGAATTGCCCAGCGCAGTCAGTGGCATGGCATTCAGCTTTAGCTCTCCAATCGGGAGTCCCATCGCTCAGTATGCCTGGAGAGTTAGGACATTAACAGCGCTGCCATTGTCCACCAAAATTCTTTTGACGTTGAAGTTATTAATCCGAGCTCTTACAACGAGAGCAACCTCATGGGGAAACATGAAATCTCGTGCATCTTTGCTGGATATGGTGACGGAGGCAGGCTGCTCAGCCTGGTGGGAGAGGTAGACACCTTTCCCCTTTCTTTTCCTGGAGAGATCCTCTCCGTAAGATGACCCTCTGGTGATCACATTTATTACCCCGGTATATGGCCTACTTGGGTCGGCGTTTCTTGGGTTCCTGCGCTCATCATCGTCTGAGTCAGGATCGTCCCTATGAGGCTTCGGCTGTCTACAGGGATCATCCCCTCTAGCCGGGCCTATAAACCTTTTGAGGGCTCTGCGGCGTATTAGCCTTTCAATCTCCTTTTTGAGCGAAGTGCACTCATCGGTTAAATGATAGATGTCTCTATGGAATTCGCAGTACTTATTTTGATCCCTCACAACCCTGCTTCTTTCGGACAGGTCCCTGGGCCAGTTGACTCGGCGGTGCTTCTCCTTTATCCACATTAGCACCGCGGTCGAGGTAGCATTGAGGGTGGTGTATGTTCTTTCGGGCCGATCGTCTGAACGCGTAGACCGGTCTCATCCCAACAATTTCCTCTGGCCTGGATTTTTGGAACTGGCAGCTCCGTCTGGGCTTCTAGCTGTCCGATCGGGGGCGAATGCTCTGTGGAAAGAGCGACCGTCTGGATGTTGCAACCGGTCCAATACGTTGGTCCTTCTGCCCCTGTTGGACCTAAGGGCGCCATCCAATTGGATGTGTTGTCTAGCCCTCTCCTTGAGTTCGGCGAAGCTGGATGGGGGTCTTGTTGTGAGTGATTCGAATAGTGGGTGGTCAGTGATGCCCCCTGTTAAGGCGTTAGTCGCCATCTCTACACTGACATTTCTCACCTCGGACATGGTAGCTTGAAACCTATCGATGTAGTCTCGCACACTTTCATCGGTTCTTTTATAAAGGTTACACAAGTCGTTCACCGTCTTAGGTGCGCACGTTTGTACGATGAACCTCGTGGTGAACAGCTCCTTTAGCTGTCTAAACGATGTAATGGATCCCAGAGGCAGCTCGTGGAACCATGTCAATGCATCTCCTCCCAAAGTGGTGGGAAAAACCCTGCAGGCTATCCTTTCATCATAGGTGTAGACCTGAACCTTGGTCAAATACTCAGCCAAGTGAGTGGTAGGATCAGTCTTACCCGTGTACCTTTCCATGACCACATCTCTCCACCTGGGAGGGAGCTCAGCGTCAGTGATTTCTCTGCAAAATAGGGAGGCAGTATTCTCGCATGTGTTTCCTTAGAAGGCACCTTTCTTAGGAGCGAGAAAGCCAAGCTGCTTCAGTTTCTGCTTGAGCCATTGATCCTCTTTACTCAGGGTCGTAGCGGTGGACTCGTCTTAGTGCTTTCTCATGTGGCTGTGGCTTGGAGTACACATGTAGGACAAGTCATCCCTTATGGAGGGAGTGATGGACCTGCTGGTGTAAGGGGAGCCCCTGTTTGTGGACATCATCTGCTTCCCCTTGTCATACCTTCCCGGGGTTCTGACCGCGCCCCTTTGAGCTCCCTGAGCTCGATGCTCATTAATGATGATTCCCTTGTTTCTATTCGTTTTGAAGTCTTCGCCCGCGAGGTATTCCTCCTGGGCTCTTTCCGAAGTGGCTGGCATCTTACCCTCCTTGAGCGTTTGGACGATGCTCTTGGTGAAATCGCTGAGGATAGCGCGCATGTCTCTCACAGTGACAGGGGTATCCTCAGGTTGCCTCATGGTGGCATCATTGAATTCGGGAAGGAGGTTGGTCCTCGTAGGGGACCTGATGGGCCCTTCCCTCCTTCTCGAGGTGCCTGATCTGGCACGAACATTATCATCATGATCAAGGTCCATGGGGGTCATGTTCTCGTTGGATCGTGAGTTCGCCATGCTCTCAATGAAAGCACCAAATGATAAAGCCTAAAAAATCTTTATCTGAAGAAGAGAGGGCGACCCGATCGGATGAGAAAACCCTGCAATAAGAAGTGCCCGGTCGGACCAGGCGTAAGCACTCCGAAGCTTAAGTTAGTAGCTTAGAGAGAGAAAGTACTTTTAGAGATAGAATGTTGGGGATTTAATACCTGGTGCCATCGTTGGTTGAGCTATTTATATGAGATGATTGAGGGGCACTTGAGTGCCTGGAGAGTGATTACTGGCTGTCAGAGTAGGTATTCGGCGACATGAAAGGGAGCAGGTGGTAGGCATGGGCGCTGCCTTGTGTCAGGCGGCTGATGGGACTGGCGGTCACATCAGCCGATCAGGCATGTGCACTACCTAGGAGCTCGTGTCTGCTACTCTTGGTTGTTAGGCCTTGGGCCTTGCCAGTTGAGTGGGCCGGCTGAATGGGCCTTAGAGCAAATGATATTTGCTGTGTTATCAATAATAAATGTTAGCTTTTGTAATTATAATAATAGTAATAAAAATAATAATGTAAATATTAATAATAATGTGAACTGAATTATAAAATGTATAATAAATTAAATTAAGTAACTTAACAGAAATAATAGTATCAATGTTAATAGTAATAGAAAATATTAGTAATAATGATCGAAAATGAATTAATTTTAAATGAGGGAAATGAACATAGAGACTGAGAATATGAATAAGCACATAAATAGTAATTACAATACAAAATATTGGGAGTAAGTTAATAATCATAATAATGAAATAAGAATATTGATAATAATAATAATGATTATTCGGTAAATGAAAAATGATAAAGAAAATTTTATATCAATAATTGTAATTAACTGATAAACATAGATGTATAAGGATTATAGACAATAGAAAGTAACTAAATTTATGATAGAAATGACAACGATAAAAAGGGAAAATGGAACAACGAAAATTGTTAGGAAATACATAAATGGAATAATTAAGGAAAAATTTAAAGTAATGGAAATAAAAATCTAATAATGAAAATGAACAAATGTTACAAGTAAGTGAAGTTAAAAGTTAATTTATAGTTAAAGTGAAAATGTTAAAGATGAAAGGAAGAAATAAGAATAGAAAAAGGAAAGACAACTGAATAATTATAATGTTAACAGTCGTAACAATGATAATAATAAAAGTAATTATGGTAGTTAAAACTGTAATAATAGTAGTAAAAAGGTAGAAAGCTGAAGTAAATATAGACAATTATGGATATAAACTAAAATGGTTAATAAGTAATCTTGAGTGTGTGTGCATGCATGTATGGCCTTAGATGAAAAGTTTAGGATATTTATCCACTACTGGGCATTTTAATGCTCAACACATAATCTTGTAACTGTGTTCAGGTTATGAGAAGTAGGAAGCTTGAAGTGGCCGACATATGATTGTTGATTGGGAAGAAGAGGCAGGTAGCGGAGACAGTAGCATAGACATGGCATGTATATGGTCGTAACGGATGTTACGGGTTAAGTTTTGTGTAAGATAGGTACAAGCTTCAATAAGTACTGTGTATTCACTATTGTATTATTATTGATTGTTTTAGTGTATCACTGAACTTTTAAACACGAAAAATTTTTACTAAACTGTTTATTGTAGCATAACATTGTGACTTTGGTACTGCGGACAACTGAGAATGGGGAATTCATTTAGGTAGGAATATTGGTTCATGCATGCATATTTATAGAAAACAAAGAGTTCTTAGACAAGTCTTAAAGAAAAGGGAATGAGTGATCCCATTTTGATGAAAATAAGAACTATTCCTTTATGTGTCGTTTTGGGGTAGAAAATTGGACATTAGTCCCATTTATTAAGGAAAAATCCCATTTTATTTGTAAAATCCTTTAGGTGAGTTTTTATGTTAGCGAGCATGAAAATGCTTTTATTATTACAATCCCAAACCAAAATAAAGGCAAAGTAAAGAAACAAAAATAAATAAAGTACAAAAAAATTTTACTGTGACCCATGCATCTTAGTCTCTAGATCTTCATTCGTCAAGTAAACGCATGTATGCAGGATATTTGAGCCAAAAAAAGACAAAAGAAAATAAATTGTTAGAAACACAATAAACAAAAATAAATAAACAAATATAATTAAAATAGCATTAATAATAATAATAATAATAATAATAATAATAATAATAATAATAATAATAATAATAATAATAATATACTCAAACTAAATATATTTAACAAATTATTATGAACAATATTATGTAAATAGAAAATAAAATAAACTATAATGACGTATAAAATATATTCACAAAAAAAGGATGAAAATAAAGAAACAAAAATGGAATTTATGTAAAATGAAGAAAATTAAATAAATGAAATATGAAAACAAATCAACATGCATGCAAAAATAAGGTAATAGTAACCCACAAGTAATAAACCATGCAAAACACGCATGAATGACGAACTGCAGATGGGCAACGAGAAAGGGGCAACAGTGGACTGATTCACGGGCAAAGGGGAACGGCAGCAGGAAGAGCAGGAACGGGCGAAGGCGAGGGGCTGTGAGTGATAGGATGCCCGCCGAAAAAAGGAGGCAGCAAGCGACGGGCGATGGCTGACAGTCATTAGTCACTGTCTGCCCGCAGGTGGCGACTATAACAGCTCCGTTTCGAGCCCAAAAAAGCTCATAAATCTCAAAAATGGAATTTAATCCAAAAATCACTATATAAAACAAGAATCATGCACAAAATCACTTAAAACTAATCATCAAATAGGAAAAAACAAGAATTAATGCATAAAACACAAAATCATGAAATCAAGAAATGTGAAAATGGAAGAACAGAGGAAAAAAAGGGATAATGAATGAAACACAAAATCATGAAATCAAGAAATGTGAAAATGGAAGAACAAAGGAAAAAAAAAAGGATAGTGAATAGTAAAATTTCAAATATGCATAAAATCATCAATTTTGCATGATTTAAATGGATTTTTGTGCATTGATGAACAAAATAAATGCAAAGATGCAGCAATGATCAATTTACAAGCCAAAAACCAAGAGATATAAGAAATTAAAAAAAGAAGTAAATGAAAAAACTACATGAAGCCTACTTTAGAAAGGCTATTGAATATTACCCTCTGTTCTTAACTCCAAAGCTGAGAGAATCAAGCTACTGTGGCTCCCCTCTTTGATTTCTCTGCCTCAGTTTATTGGTGGAAAACATAGAAGCTATTTTCTTTGGTTTTGCTTTTATTGTGTGTGTGTGATTTATTGTGTGTTTTATGGTTTTGTATTTCATGCTCTCTTCTAGGTCTCTCTCTCTCTCTCTTATTTTTTTTTTGCTCTCTACCTTAGTCTCATTTTCTCAGTAGATGCTACCTCTCCCTCTTCACCCTAGGGTTTTTCCTTTTTATATTTTCTGTTCCTTATTTCATGCCGTCTTTATCTTCTTGATCTCTTGCCTGATTTTCTCCTTTTTTTCTGAGACTTCTTATCCTCTTTTGCAAATATCCTCTTATTTTAATTTATTTTTGGTTGATCTAATTTTCCTTCATATATGTTACATATATTTTTTATTAGATAATTAATCCCTCTCTTATTTTCTTTTTTTCTTCTTTTTGTCTCTTTTTTTAATAATTGTAATTTTTAGTTAATATATATTTTTAATATTAGAAAATGGAAACCCTGAGAAGAGACCCCTTTTTAAGGCATCGAAAATTTCGGAGGAGAGCAGTTAAAAATCAATTTTTTGCCTTTTAAAAACACAAAACCCAAAAAGAGAGTCTCGTTCTTCTGTTCTCTGGCTCTTTTGGAGCAACATTATCCTCATCAGGTAACCCTGGTCATAAGCCTCCTCAAGACCTAGTGTTTGTAAGTATCAATCACTAAAGACACGACGGTCTCGATACACTAGATAACAAACTGGTATCGAATCACTATATTGGACACCAATGCGGTATCAACACTAACAGCTACAATCACTATCATTATAGGCATGCCTATCTATCTATGACCATGTACAATTCAAGCGTAAAATAAATATTTCACTCACTACTTTATTTCTTGCATAATATTCACTTTTCATATATCATATTTACATCAATATTTCAATGTATTTCCATATGTATACATGCATATTTAATATAACTGTAGTGCGCTGAACCCCGGGAGGCCCCAAAGATCCGCTTTTAAGGTATTTGAGAGAGATTCATAAGACTTGTAATAGATTTACAAGGGCGTCTATTTTGGGCAACAAGGAGGAGTTTTGGAGTCACCACCCAATAAAATATTGGGAAAAATCGTCTAGCCTCAATGAGTCTAAGACAACGCATGTGTGTCTATTTTAGGCAAACCAAAGATATTTTTGAGTCCCCACCCCAATAGGACATTAAGGTGGTACTCTAACCTCATGGAGCCAAAGACAATGTAAATTGGGCCTTGGGGCAACAAGAGATATTTTGGAGACCCCACCCCAATAAGACATTGAGATAGTCCTCTAACCTTGTTGAGCCTAAGACCAGAGATGGTTCGAGACTTCCCATTTATTCATACCTTGCTTAAATTATAATTGAGTTTTGAATTTTAAGATTTTATTCTTTTTCTCATACAATTTTAATGCAACAATTAGAGCGCATGTCAATCACATAATGAAAGCGGTAAATAAAACAAAATAAAGTAAACAAGAATACAATAAATTACAACAAAACTAGGAGCGGAATACAACCCCCAATTATAAATAAAATATAAATCATACATAAAATAGGATATTTATTAAGGATGGGGACATTGGTCCTCACATGTATACTTAAAGGAAGAAGGGATAAAGGTGATGGTTTATTTGGGTGAAAAAACTAGGAAATTAGTCCCATTTTGTTAGAAAAATACCAAATTAATTAATAGAAATATTTTTTTGATTTTCTTTAAAACGTGCATAAAATAAAAAATTTTATTAGAAATTACATGGCAAAATAAATGAAAAAGCCAAATAAATAAAATATTACAAATAATACAAATAAATGGTCAAACCAAACGAGCCTCCTGAATCTCCTCGTTTGTTCGCGAGAATGCCTAAAAAAGGAAAAAGGATATTTGAGTCAAAAACAAATACAAAAAAAAATGAATGTTAGTTATTAAATTAAGAAAGTTAATCAATTAAACAAATAAAATGATAAATAATAAACTAAAATAAAATAAGATGACATGAAAGATGACAAATGAATTAAGATGTTAATAAATTAGAATAAATGAAAAAAATGCCTTATGAACGACAAAGGAATTAAATAATATAATAACAACAACAACAACAACAACAACAACAATAATAATAATAATAATAATAATAATAATAATAATAATAATAATAATAATAATAATAATAATAATAATAATAATAATAAAATGATAAAAATAATAATAAATGAAAGAATGATGAATAATTAAATAAATGAAAAAGAACAAAGAAAAATGTAAAAATGTTAAATTTATATCTAAGATAACATAAAATAAATAAATAAACAAAAATTATAAAGATTTACATGATTATTAATTAAATATGAATAAAAGATAAATGAAAGAAAATAAAAATGATGAATCGAGTCTAGAATATTTACCCTCAGATTTCGGATTCGATGAAGGAAAAGAAGTGATTGATTTCCTTACTTTATTTTGCAAACTTAGAATTGAAAATAATAAAAATTGGAATTTTATTCCATAAAAGAAAATTGCTAAAAAAATGGAAGAAATTAAAATTCTCAAGAACAAAAAATGACTTTTTTTGTCTAAAGAATGATCATTGATTAAAAAGTTGATTTTTATTTGAAGAAGAAAAAAAATATAATGAAAGAAAAATGAAAATTCTCAAGAACAAAAAATGATTTTTTTTTGTCTCAAGAAAAATAATTAATAAAAAATTAAACTTTTTTAACTTTGAGAAATTTTTATTTTGAGGAGAAAAACTAAAAAGATGTAAAGAGAAATTTTTGTTGAAGAAAATAAGATGAAAAAAATGAAGAAAAACCTAAAATGAAATTCTCCCTTTTCTTTCCCATAATTTTCTATTAATATCAATAAAAATGGAAAATCTAATTAATTAAGAAAGAAAATCAAATTTTTATTAAATTCCCC
Organism: Excoecaria cochinchinensis; assembly: GCA_947683425.1. Lineage (NCBI taxonomy): Eukaryota > Viridiplantae > Streptophyta > Magnoliopsida > Malpighiales > Euphorbiaceae > Excoecaria > Excoecaria cochinchinensis. The sequence goes on from CANTUQ010000146.1 coordinate 23,453,247, forward strand.
TTAATTTGGGTTCAAAAAAGGAAAATATCATTAAAAATCCCGTAAAAAAAGGGTAAAAAGTTAAAAATATATCAAAAAAATTCAAAAAAAAGGGGCAAAAATGCGTTTGCGGCAAACCAAGGCCGACCGGCGCCCGTCAGTGAGCGCGACGGGCATCAGGCTTGCAACAGCGTGGAGCGGCGCCACGTGCGTCGCTCGCGCACGGGTGAGCGATGCTCCCCGCGCGCGAGGCCTGCCGAAAGCGCCGAAAACTTTTTTTTTAAATAACAATTTTGACTACAAAACTATAATTTTCAAACTCCATTTTTCAAATTTAATTTTTAATACTTTTTTTATTTTTTTTTATTTTTTTACTCTAAAATACAAATTTGACAAGGAAATCATCACTTTCAACCTTTTTGCCTGTGAGTAGACATCTAATTATCATTGGATAACTCTAATCTGGGCTGATTCAGGACCTGGTGTTTACAATAACATGCCATATCATTTTCAATTTTCAATAATAATCACTTTGCTTATATATTCACATATTAATCAATTAAACTTAATGCCTTGCTCATAGTCTTATAATCATGCTATTTAAATCCTATCAATATTATATTTATGCATATTGCATGTAATTCATCATATAGTCATGTTATTAAATCAATAAATATTTAACATGTAGTTTTGTAAAGAATTGGATAAGAAAAAGTGAGCAAATATCATAAATTTATAGTACTGAAATTGAAGGTTACATCCGTATAAAGTAGCATAACATTGTACATTCAAAACAAAAGCCATTTACATGGCAGGCAAACAGATTTACACGATGGGCAAGAATTCTTAACTGCCATGTAAAGTAAAAATTAGGCAATTTCAGTATTCCAATAGTCAATTACATAGCAGGTACAGATCCCTAACCGCTATGTAACTAGGCAAATTCGGTTATAAACTTCTACAAAATTGCAGAGCAATTTCTCTTAATACAATTCACCTATTAAATGGCATTTTTAGACCAAACTTCCTTTATAACATCCATTGATAATCCTCTTAAGTTTACCATGATACAAAAAATCACATCAATTAAGCTTGTAAAATAAAAGTTAAGTTCATTAAAACATATCTATTCCTTAAACTTGGCAGAATTCCATTTCAACTTCCATAGCAAATTAGCTTAACATGGAGGCAAAATTATGCATCCATTCCTTCTAGACCAAACTTCCTTTATAACATCCATTTATAATCCTCTCAATTTTACCATGATACAAAAAATCACATCAATTAAGCTTGTAAAATAAAAGTTAAGTTCATTAAAACACTATCTATTCCTTAAACTTGGCAGAATTCCATTTCAACTTCCATAGCAAATTAGCTTACATCGAAGCAAAATTATGCATCCATTCCTTCTAGACATTTAAATATCTACTTCTTATGGTTCTTTACCAACTAAAATAAATTCATTTGAAACTCTATAAATCAAACTATAACCTAAATACTAAGAGTTGTTCGTGTAAGCCAAAAACATAGTTTAATATTAAAAATCCATTTCTAAACTGTATATTCTTTTAATCCAATCAATATTTAATCAAAATAATCTTTATTGCTTAACACAAATAAATTCAAAACCATCAAGCACATACAAATTCACATAGGAAATTTCCAAAACTAAATAAATCAATTACCTTCAAACTTACTCATGTTAATACCTTCTCCTTTCCTTTTCTCTATTCTTGTTGATTTCTCAAATCTTTAATTTCATCCCTTCCAAATCTCTAACTTATAATTCCAAATTCAATTCATGATACAATTGATGAATCAAATGCATGCTTTCCCGAGAATTAATGAGGGAACCGAATTTGAACAAGAAATGGGAAAAATGATATCTACCTCTTCTCTATGCATGCACGTAATCTTAGTGGCTCTCCCTTAAATTGCCACATTAAATTCTCTTTTAATTAACATAATCTTACTTAGCTTTAACTAATTTCCTTTAATCAATTAATCATGGCATTTTACTTTATAACCCTTAAACTATATATTTGAATTCAATTACATTTTCCAACTTTTTAAATTCTTTCATTTAAGTAACTTAACTATTTATCTCATATTTTAATTTAATCCTTTATAATATGTTGCCACTAAATCATGCTTATTTAACTATTTAATCACCTTTTTATAGGCCTCAATATAAGTAAGGTATATATCGGGTCCTTATACACTGTCTCCTCTTAAAAGAAATTATTTTTTTCTTGAAACAAACACCTTTTATTTCAAATGATGGTAAAATTAGTATCCCAAAGTTTTCTTTAGATACCCAAAAAACACTTGTCAAACTTAGCATCAAGCTTGTCTGACACTATCTGTTTGACATAAACATGACAACCCCATACTTTCATATGTGAAAGTACATATTTCTTATTATACCATGACTTATATGGTGTGACATCAACTAATTTGGTTGTTACTTTGTTTACTTCATAAATAGTAGTATCAAGTGCATAGCCCCATAAAGACTCGGGCAAGTATGAAAGACTCATTATGTATTGAACCATGTCTAATAGAGTTCAATTCCTACTCTAAGACATATCATTATGTTTTTTATTACTTTCCAAAGGCTTTATGCCTCGTGTGAATGATTTAAATCTTTGTATATATAAACTGCTTTACTACTTTCTTTACACACTTTCGAAGTCCTTGTTGTCATATAATGCATGTATAATCATGTGAGAAGAGAGATAAAGTTTATAACTCAAAATGACTCAGCTTGTTTAACATTATATATTTTGGGGCGTAAGAAATAGTTGGGTTCTGAACCATTTATGGCATCGGTGCATTAGGTTTTTGTCGATTACTTCGGGTGGCGACTTCACAAATAAAAATAACCTTGGTGCCCAGTTCTAGTTCGATTTAGCTTATTATGAATAGGATAGAATTCCTTGAGATGCCTATCTTGAGTTTAGGCTAATCAAGTTTAGTTTTTTATTTTTTCAAAGTAAGAAAGATTGGATAAAATTGACAATGCGAACATAGGGTGTAATAACTTGAAATGCACCCTAGACGGATTCGCCCATGTCTAGGCCATATGGTGGCAAAAAATGTGTATTTGGATGTATTTGGATAGTTAAAATGGTTAAGTGTAGTGGATGACATAATCAGTATTAAATAAAAAGTCAAGAGCAATTTGGTAAATTGACATTTGAGGTTAACAAATATTGTATGTCAATGATTAAGATGGAAGTAATTTTATGCCAAATTTATAAAGAGATAAGAGATTAAGGATCAAATTGAAATTAAGTATAAAAATCTAAAGTGGACCAATCAAAAAGTGGCATGTGTAGTGTGTATGGTAGGAATGGTGTGAGTGAAACATGGAATAACACACATGGCCTATGTAAGCCATGTGAAGCGATAAATGAAGGATTAGAATCCCCATTTTCTTTTCTTGAATTTAGCTAAAACCTCTCCCACAAACTCTTTTAATTCATGTTAATTGAGTTGCTCCAAGAAATTGAAAGGCAGATTTTGGGTTAGTACAAGATTATTAAGGTAAGAATTGGTCTAACTTTTCTCTAATTCTTCTCTTCTTTTGCTGTGCAATTAAGGGACTTAAATTAGGGTTAATTGAATGTTAATTAATTGTTTTGGTTGGTGTTAATTGAAGAAGAAAGAGCATCAAACAAAGGGAAGGAATAGATTGATGCACCAAAGGCAAAGTGAAAGTAAAGATTGAAGGAAAATGAAGCAATTTTAAGGTTTGGGATTTTCTTTTCATTTTCTGTTATTTGAATGATTTGTGATGATGTTGGTTGGTTTGTAAGGATGATTTTTGGATTTAGGTGTGTCGTAGTTGGTTAAATTATTGTAAGAACAAAATTGGTAAATAGTTGCCTAAAATTTCATCTTGACCAATGTTCTAGCTATAAATCAACCTAGGAGAGTCTGAATTGAATGATTCTTATGCCATTTGAACCATGAAATCCATACCTAGAATTGACTTAGAGATGGCCCTAAGCTAACTCTAGCCCTAAGTGGCCTAAAATTAGCCAAAACCGAAGTGATATTATTGTGGTCGGATTCAAGGAGCAGTACGTACAATTTAAGCCATAAATATTAAAATATAATTCCAATTAATTTGATATTTTAGCCGTATAAATTTAAGACATAAAGTAACAGAAGTCTAGAAGATCACTTTCGCTAAATCTGCTGTTTGGAATTTCAAAATGGCTGCACCATGTGAGGGTCATAATTTGCCCTGTACAAAGTGGGGCAAAATGGGTTTACATGATAGTAAAGGACTCCTGACCACTATGTAAAAGCATTTTGTCATTTAAAAACCCTATTTTTACTGCCCCACATGGCGGACAAGAATTTCTGCCCACTGTGTGACCTTAGGTTTTGACTCAAATATGAGTTTTTCTCACCGTAATGACCCATAAACTTATCCAAACTTTTTTGGATGTTTTTGATACTTGAATAATACATGTTCTAAGACAATTAATGATGGTGAGGTTGTGTAATATGTGAGTAAATCTTAGTTAAATAAAAGGAACTAAATTTATAATAAGTAATTATATAAATATAAATAATATATATAGACTTGTAAAAGATTAATGATATACGATATTAAAAAGTAATCTTATATAAAGATTAATTAAACATAGTTCTATAGGTAATGACATGATAGAGGATTCGAACATGAAGTTACATGTTAAAATATAATTAATGGTCAAAAATGATAAAATACATGAAAATGGCTATGTATTATAGATTGATAGTTATAAATAAATGAACTATAGTGTGTTATGAATATGTAAGAATGATGTACACGTAAATATATGGAATTGCATGTTTAATGTTATAAAATGAATATGCAAAGGAAATTGTATGAATATGCAACTATGAGTAAGGTTCAATTATGGAAAATTATTACGAATGTAGATTAATCGAGAGAAGAAAGCTTATCAAATCTTGAAGGAATACACATGTATTAATATACATGAAAAGCAATGAATGTAAAATTAGTATAAGACTAAAAATGAACCTAAGGGCATGTAATAAATATCTATGATAAGAGAAAGAACAAGAATTGGAGGTGTTTAAGAATATAGACTTGTCAACATAAAGTGACTCTTAAATATCAGTAAGTGAATTATACTCGTTTTGAAATATGTAAAAGAAACGTAAATATATTCATGCTGTCCATAACAATATGACCCTTATGTTTTATCAATTTGTCTCGAAAATATTTCTTATTGAAATATGGCCTCTGAATGTTTGAAAGTGAATTGTTCCAACTCTAGAATGTATTCTTTAACTTGTAATCCAAATATATGAAATGTGAATGCTCACACATGAATATGATAAAATTGAAATTGACTATGATCTGTTAATAGCCTGCTTATTCCGTCTAGGATATGGATAAATAGGCATGCCTATATGGGGCTTGAGCAGCTGCTACTAGATTTCTTCCCTCTGGGGATGCTTAATTACTTTCCTCCAGGGATGCTTAATACCTTCCCTCCAGGGATGCTTGATATCTTCCCTTTGGGGATGCCTGTTTCATTACCCATTATCCACACCTATAGAAATGTAGGCAATGAGGCTTTATGAAAATTCTTTGATTTGAATTGGTCAAGTTTTTGACATTTAATCAAATAATGTTATAATTGATACTATCCGGTGATTATTGCCATTTGAATATATATGTGTGTGTGTGTGTTGTGTGTGTATGATGGCATATGTGTGCTCATTCTAATACTTATCCCTTCAGGGATCCTGATATGATTTACTTTTCGGGGATACCAATTTTGTTATCTGATTTACTTGCTCATAGATGATATGGCCATGGATTTAATGAGTAGCTTTGTTATTTGAGTTAACATGAAATATATTCTTAATTGTGCGCCTGTCTTAGTCTATTAGTATAGTTATGACTATGACTCTTGTATGATTTGTTAATAATTATGGAAATAATATTGAAATAAAAATATCCTGCTTGCATGACTATTGTACATAGTCATAGGAAACTTTTGTGAATGTATATAATATGAAAGATGAATGAAAAGCATAGAATGACTGTGGTTCATAAATCTTCACACTTGAAATACAATATAGACAATTTGTGATATGTTCCTATTTTGGCTTGCCCTTCTTAGTTTGGATCTGAATGTTTATCTGTAACAATGTAATGATTAAATAATTTTGATACTGGAATTAAGATGGAGACATTATCTTGGTTATGAGTTTTGTATGGGTGGGTAATTAAATGGACATAAATAACAAGAATAAACATGATTGGCATAATATGATTATCTAGTATGAGTATATGGTAATCTATGCACCTGTATACAATATAAGAAATCAATAAGGACCATAATAAGGTTATGAGATAAGAACTTTTAACATATGAGTCTATATGCATATTCACATGTAGTTGAACTAGGAATAGACTTGGAACATGTATATGTGAAGAGTATGTAACTAAATGTATAATAAATGTGAAGATTTAAGTATACGTGAGATGACATATATATATATATGAATTTATACATTAAGGAATGGGTATAAGTAAGAAACCCATATTCATGGAAATATAAGCAAAGAGTAGAATTTATAGCGAGTAAGTAAATACAATGAATTAACATGAACTCTTGTATTCTGGGTATGATTTACTTGTAATTGGAGCAGTGTATAAATAATAATATGAGAATGTTATGTGAACATGCTATGCTTGCTAAAATATAACGTTCTCATTTTTTTACTTTTAAAACGTGCATATTGCATTTATATAAATATTATGAATTGTATTCCTAGTTCAATGACTACTGTGAGTGGCCATTTTTATTTGTAAATTCCCCATTAAGCTTTATGCTTAGCACGGGTTTATAATCCGTGTAGGTACCAGTGTCAGTCCTACTTACAAGGACAATCCAAAGGGTTAAAGGCCAACTCAGAGACAGGAAAGCAGCCTTTTTGTAGGCTTTTTTTTGAGTCTAAAATCAATGTATATGTAATTTATCATCTTTATTTCATAATTGTAATTATTTATCTATTAATAGTTATATGTAAGCAATATGAGTTGCTAACCTAAAACATAATTAATATGTGTAAGTTCAAAAGAAGGATGTCTTTGTGTATAATGGATTATGAATATCTAGAATGTGTGACATGTAATTAATTAAAGAAAATGTTTTTAGTGAAATATGAGTATCTGTGCTATGTAGTGTGACATCCTGCTGTAGGTAATCCTATGTTATCAGTCAAGGTAGTGGGATACCTGTAAGGGGTGTTACATTTGGTGGTATTAGAGCATAGGTTTAGTTGGTTCTAGATGACTAGGAGTTTAGTAATGTATCTGTATAGTTTGTGTTGGCCAAAGTGGATGTCCTTGTTCTTTGTATAGATGGTAGAAACCAAAGTTTTCCGAAAGAGTTAGGTGAATAGTTAAGAAGTGTCAGATCAAAAGTTCATGGCCTATCTGTTTTGAACTCTTTTGTGTTTGAGGGATCTAAAATGTTTGCACCGGTTGTGTTATAAGAGTTTTTGCTAAGGATTTTCCTTAGTATGATGTAAATTTTGAATAGGTATTCTGTCCCAAGGGAAGTATTAAGTGAAGATGTAAATGGTTTTGAATTGAAAGCAATATGGAGTATAAGACCTCGTTGAGATCATTTGACCATGAGCATGTTATAAAATAGGGATAGGAAATGTGTATTGTTATTGCAAAAATTACATTTGCATCACTTTACATACATGAATCATTGTACACTCGTTACAGTTACATCCCTTGTTTATACATGATAAGCATATGTGCATATGTGTGACTTGAAAAGAAAGCCGACAAGATGTGCATTGAGTGCTTGGTGTTGAAGTATGTATAGTAAGAAAAGTAAAGTGTGTGCTAAAGGAAAGTATTGTGAATGAGTAGATAAGAAAGTTATTTGAAGAACAGTATAAGAGCTTGTGACTAAGATTTCGAATGGATAGTAAGTAGTATAAACTAAAAGATATTTCGATTGGATAGTAAGTAGTATAAATTTTGTGTGTATGTAAGTTGGTTAATGTGAAGTCTAAATGTTTGGATCCTAAATAATGATATGATAATAATTGCTATAATTGTTATGAATAGTTGGGAAGTAATTTGATGAAAAGAGTTATACCTGATTTGATAAGATTATTTTCTTATAAGTTTGAATTTAATTTTGGACAAGAATTGTGTTAGGGACCTTCTAGTTACCTTGAATAAGAACATTTGTTCAAAAGGGATAGTAAAATGTGTTATATATGAAAGATAAAGTGAACAAGAAATAGTAAGGTACGCGCAAAATGTATATGTTATATGATAATGTAAAGTTAACATATATAAATAGTAGTGACAAAGACTATGGTATATGGATAATTTGACATGAATAAATTTTGAGGACAAAATTCTTAAAGGGGGAGAAAGTTGTAATAACTCGAAATGCACCCTAGACAGATTCACCCATGTCTAGGGCAAATGGTGGCGAAAAATGTGTATTTGGATAGTTGAAATGGTTAAGTGCAGTGGAGGACATAATCGGTATTAAATAAAAAGTCAAGGGCAATTTGGTAAATTGATATTTGAGGGTCTAAGTGAATAAATTAACAAATATTATATGTTAATGATTAAGATGGAAGTAATTTTATACCAAATGTATGAAGAGATAAGAGATTAAGGATCAAATTGAAATTAAGTATAAAAATCTAAAATGGACTAATCAAAAAGTGACATGTGTAGTGTGTATGGTAGGAATGGTGTGAGCGAAACATGGAATAACTCAAGTGGCCTATTTAGACCATGTGAGGCCACAAATGAGGGATTAGAATTCCTATTTTCTGTTCTTCAATTCAACAAAAACCTCCCCCACAAACTCCTTTAATTCATGTTAAATGAGTTGCTCCAAGAAATTTAAAGGCAGATTTTGGGTTAGTACAAGATTATTAAGGTAAGAATTTGGTTTAAATTTTCTTTAATTCTTCTCTTCTTTTATTGTGGGTTTAAGGGACTGAAATGAGGGTTAATTTAATGTTAAGTAATGGTTTTGGTTTGTTTTATTTGAAGAAGAAAGAGCATCAAACAGAGGGAAGCAAAAGATTGATGCACAAAAGGCAAAGTGAAAGTAAAGATTGAAGGAAAAGGAAGCAATTTTGAGGTTTGGGATTTTCTTTTCATTTTCTATTATTTGAATGAATTGTGATGATGTTGGTTGGTTTGTGAGGATGATTTTTGGATTTAGTTGTGTTATAGTTGGTTAAATTATTGTAAGAATAAAATTGGTAAGTAGTCACCCAAAATTTCATCTTGACCAGTGTTCTATTTTTAGGCTATAACTCAACCTAGGAGAGACTGAATTGAATGATTCTTGTGCCATTTGAACCTTGACTTTAATGCCTAGAATTGACTTAGAGATATCCCCAAGCTAACTATAGCCCTAAGTGGCCTAAAATTTGCCAAAACCAAAGTGATCTTATTGTGGCCAGATTCAGGGAGCAGTATGTCTTATATAAGCCATAAATCCTAAAATATAATTCCAATTGATCTGAAATTATACTAGTAGAAATTTAAGACATAGAGTAACAAAAGTATAAAGATCATTTTTGAAAAAATCTATTGTTTGGCAGTTCGAAATGGCTGCACTATGTGAGGGTCAAAATCTGCCCTATGCAAAGTGGGGCAGAATGGGTTTACACAGAGATAAGGGATTCCTGACGGCCGTGTAAAAGCATTCTGTCACTTAAAAATCCATTTTTGCCGCCCCACATGGTGGTCAAGAATGTCTGCCCGCTATGTGACCTCAGATTTTGATTCAAATATGAGTTTTCTCACCATAATGACCCCGAACTTATCCAGACTTTTCCGAATGTTTTTTATACTTGAATAATACATGTTCAAAGACAATTAATGATGGTGAGGTTGTGTAATATGTGAATAAATATTAGGTAAATAAAAGGAACTAAATGTATACTAAGTAATTATATGAATATAAATAATATATATGGACTTGTAAAAGATTGATGATATACAATATGTAAAAGTAATCTTATATAAAGATTAATTAGACATAGTTCTATAAGTAATGACATGATTTGAACACGAAGTTACATGTTAAAATATAATTAATGGTTGAAAATGATAAAATACATAAAAATGGCTATGTATTATTCATTGATAGTTATAAATAAATGAACTATAGTGTGTTATGAATATGTAGGTAATGTAAGAATGATATACACGTAAATATATGGAATTGCATGTTTAATGTTATAAAATGAATATGCAAAGGAAATTGTATGAATATGCAACTATGTGCAAGGTTCAATTATGGAAAATTATTATGAATGTAGACTAATCGAGAGGAGAAAGCTTATGAAATCTAGAAGGAACACACATGTATTAATATACATGAAAAGCCATGAATCTAAAATTAGTATCAGACTACAAATGAACCTAAGGACATGTAATAAATATCTATGATAAGATAAAGAACAATAATTGGAGGTGTTTAAGAATATAGACTTGTCAACATAAAGTGACTCTTAAATATTATTAAGTGAATTTTACTCATTTTGAAATATGTGAAAGAAACGTAAATATATTCATGTTATCCACAACAATATGACCCTTAGTTGTTATCAATATGTCTTGAAAATATTTATTATTGAAATATGGCCTCTAAATGTTTGAAAGTGAATTGTTCCAACTCTAAAATGTATGTTTTAACTTGTAATCTGAATATATGAAATGTGATTGCTCACACATGAATATGATAGAATTGAAATTGACTATGATATGTTAATAGCCTGCTTAGTTAGCCTGGGATGTGGATAGATAGGCATGCCTATGGGGGGCTTGAACAGCGGCTACTAAATTTCTTCCCTTCGGGGATGCTTGATTATTTCCCTTTAGGGATGCTTGTTTCATTACTCATTATCCACACCTATAGAAATGCAGGCAATGAGGCTTTAGGAAAATGCTTTGGTATGAATCGATCAAGTTACTGGCATTTAATCGAATAATATTATAATTGATATTATTATGTGATTATTGCCATTAGAATATATATATATATATATATATATATATATATATATATATATATATATATTTGATGGCATATGTGTGCTCGTTTTGATACTTATCCCTTTAGGGATCTTGATATGATTTACCCTTCGGAGACAAGTTCTGTTATCTTATTTACTTGCTCATAAACGATACGATCATGGATTTAATGAGTGGTTTTAGTATTTGAGTTGACATGAAATATATTCTTAATTGTGTTTCTGTTTAGTCTATGAGTATATTTATGACTATGACTCTTGTATGATTTGTTAATAATTTTGGAAGTAATAGTGAAATAAAAAATATCCTGCTTGCATGACCATTGTACATGGTCATAGGAAACTTTTATGAATGTATATTGTAACACCCATTACCCTCTGGGAGGATATCGACGCATCACACACACACACACAACACATACCTAAAAGCACATATTCAAATGACCCAAAGCATTTACATATATGAAACTATACATATTACAAAACATTTAGTTTATAATTACATGATCATATTCCTATACTTGTACACTACGCTTTAAATACAAAATCTATATGTATATCATTACAAAAAGGGGTTCAACAACAACAAAAGACTTCAGCAAGCTCTTAGTGTCCAGCAGATGAGCACTCTCTATTCCAATCCTGCAAACCTACATGAAAAAAATACCCGTGCTAAGCAATAATGCTTAGTGGGGATAAACAAAAGCAATAGACTTCCAACGAAGTCACAAATATAACACACACTGCATATCATCTCATACTCTGACGATTACATAGCCATATCATACTCATGGAACATCAACATGTATCATAATTTATTGTCTCTAACTTGTAATTATGTGCAAATACATATAACATATTACTTGCATTTTGTATAAGGCAAAAATGTATAATTGTTTCCACTACATCTCATATACACTCCTAAATCTCCACTAGCCTGAAATCAATTTATGGTGGATATGGGTACTCTGAATACTGAATTTCAGTATCAACATGTAGAGACCTAATTCAAAATATGAATACTCAAGGTATTCAACAAATAGGAACAAACAGTGCCACTCTAGCAGCTGCACTCTAAACCCTTTATAAGCATGCTTATCTATCCACTACTATAACTCTTCAAGCTTGGACAAAAACTTTATACACTGAACTATATATTCTCTAATATCCATACAAGTCATTATGCATCATTTCAAATCATGAATGAATTAAATAAACCATAAATACACTCATACATATCTAATCGTGATACCATATTCATCTACTTTGTATGCTCATACAATACACAATGCAATACTATACAACTAAATAGGGCAAAAACTTTACCTTGAAAATCCTGGACAGTGTCATGTGATGTAAGATGTCATGGTATGTGTATGATGATCACGCAGCGGAAAACAAAAAAAATTTGATCACACATGCCAAACTATTCCATGACAAGAATCGGAAACATGCAATTTTAGGGTTTTAATAACTTACAACTTTAGATGCCTTTCAAATTGAATTTGATGATGACCAGCAACTTAGATGATCTTGTCCACCTTAGATGTTCACCACCAATGCCAAGGAACAGCCTTTTTCGCCACTCCTCTCTATTCTCACACACACACTTGCAAAGACGGCTCAAAACCGAAAGTGCTAGCTTACTAAATATGTATTGTGTAATGGAATTAGTTTGAAGCCACAAGACTTGATCTTGTCCTTCTACTATGTGTAAAGAATGCTCAAAGTCACAAGCAAGCAAGGAAGAATCCTCCTCCTTGTGTATTTCGGCCAAGAAGAAAAATGAGAGAGAGAGAGAAGTTTCACACCTACTTTTTTCCTTCACCCTAGGGTTTTATTCTTATCTAATATATACCCCCTCCTTATGGCAAGTCTTTAATCCGAATTTTACTACCTCAAGATAGTTAATTCAACCTTAAACACTTCCTAAAGATCAGTAGTAAATATTAGCTCAATCCCTTTTGAATTTAAAATTCAAATTGATTTGAAATAAAACCTTAAGATGTATTAATCAAACTAATCACTTACCATTTAACATGTGCTGAAATTCCCATGGTATATATCCTTGGAATTTCGGCTAGGTCATCCCATTATTAAGTGATTTAGTTTGACTTAAATATCTTAGGATTTAATACTCAATTAAATTAATTAATACAACATAATTAATTAATTGAAATTAAACCTATGTGGGCCGAATTTCCTCTCTCATGGACCAAGGTCCATTAGCAATTAAATACCCATTACATATACATTAATTTGACTTAAATTAAAAGCCCAAATTAATGCCCAATACTTTATTCAAGTATTTTAAGCCCAATGCTTTGTGTGCGATCCTATAGGTCCATTTAATATTGGCAATGAATTAAGAATTAATTCAAAGGCTATATATATTCTCTAGCAAGATATTATAGCATTCCAAATTAAATGAAAATGCAATTGGCATTTAGTGACCTAATGCAATTTTGTATATTCCCTTACCCATAAATATCATAATTAACATAAGGCATGGAACAAGTCATCCTCATGTGTAAGTTAATTCCTTTCTTGATATTCCAGTGACACTGAACTCTCAGATAAATAATGATTGCACATTATTACATCTCGGTATGGCCATACACTTCTCAGTTCACTGATCAAGTGGCCGATGATATTTTTTCCTCTTATAGAGAGGGGTAATCCCTCACTTCTCTCATGCTCTCTAACATGAATCAATGCATACCCAAGCATACCCATACTTGTCACTCAGTTACGAGCACGTTAGGTGTATGTCAAAGTACACAGTAATTCATAAAGAGTTTCATAGAGATTTTAGGTCTAAGAACTCCGATACAAAACTTGCATATGAGGAACACTTATGACTTGTACCATGTAGTGTTCTCATGTGTGGATCGTATCCAAATACCATGTTATAAACATGTATCTATGATCTCTGATTGACACTTTTGTCCTTATGATCCGTAAGACAGAACTCAACTAATCAGAGAGAGCATACTAGTCTTAATTCATTTGTTATTCCCATAACAATGACTGACTAGGGATATTTAGAATGAAGTCTCATTTGTTTCAAGGTCTTACAACCATGTGCCTCACACATGATAACTTAAACTGAAACAACATTCTTGGATAGTTCTATCAATTGATATGCACAGGAATACAATTGGTAAAACAAATGCCTCATTTATTAACTAAAGTGTTTTATTACAATGTATTGGGGCTAGGGCTTACACTAACATCATGCTCACAACAAAGCCAAGAATCCCTTACTGTCATGCTCACGGCAGTGTCGCACTCATGACAGAATGCCCACTTGGCTTCCATCGCCACCGCGATGAGGCTCATGCTCGCAACCCGACACGGCAAGGCGAACACTTGCCCTCAGAGCATTCTGTCACGCTCGCGACAGAACCCTAACATCATGCCAAAAATTTCAAACACCCAAAACTCTCATGCCAAAAAAATACACACATCAACTCAATATCACACACATATCTTCCAATGTAATTAAACACAAAAACCCAGCCAAAAGGCCTTCAATAAAATATTCATATACAAGTAACTTCTCTAATATCATCAATACCCTTATATACAAATAACACTACAAGTAATCAAAATGAACATATACTCATTTTTTAACTTCGAACTAGATCAAAACTCTCAAATTCTTAGTCATATAACATGCAGTTAGCAAACAATCAAGTATAATAATAGCTCAATAACATGCATCAACCACAACACACACGATCCCAACCTCTAGAGCAGCTCGATCAAATCACTACTTCGGATCAAATCTTTCTCCTTGCCCTTGTCTTGCCTTTTGTCAACAACTTCCATGCACAAACAACCAAAACAAACACTTAATCCTCATTTAATACTTTAAATCAACAGAAATATACAAGAAGGAGATCAAGACCTAACTTCAACCACTTACCTCTTCAAACCTATTACTTAAGTCTCAAAATACTCTTTAAACCAATCCAAGAGTATCATTCAAAGTAAGTCAATGGAGAGGAACACAAGCAAAAGAAGAAGGCCAAAGAGAAGAAAGGAGGACAAAGAAAGAAAATCAGAAAATGAAAAACAGGAAAGAAGAAAGAAAATAGGACCAACCAACTTTAATGCTACTAACCCTCATTAAGGCCAACCAACCACAATAACTCAATCTACAAAATCTGTTTTAAGCCATCTGGCAAGCCCCCAAACCGCCACTTGTCAATTCTTATAAACATGTCAATATGCGTTCTGTCGCGCTCACGACAGAACACGCTTCTAGCGTAGCCCACAACCACTTATGCCAAAATGCACTATAGTCCCTCAAATCCATTTCTTTCCTTTTAAAACTTATTTTTTCTTTGCAATTACAACCTCTAAATCCATAATTCCTTGTACAAATTAATATTTATTGCTCTTGCTATTCACTTAACACTGCAAAATCCTGCTAGGGTCCAAAACAGGTTGTTACATATATCATACGAAAGATGAATGAAAAGCATAGCATGACTATGGTTCATAAATCTTCACACTTGTAATACAATATAGACAATTTGTGATATGTTCTTGTTTTGGCTTATGCTTCTTAGTTTGGATCTAAATGTTTATTGTAACCTCGTAATAATTAAATAATTTTGATACTAGAATTAAGATGGAGATATAATCTTGGTTAAGAGTTTTGTATGGGGAGGTAATTAAATGTCAAGAAATAACAAGAATATATATGACTGGCATAATATGATTATTTAGCATGAGTATATGGTAATCTATACACCTCTATACAATATAAGAAATCTGTACCGACCCAAATAGTACTCTAGTAGGAATTATAGTGATAATTGCGGTATATGTATAAGTTATGGGTATTTGTGGATGAAATTGAAAGAAAGGTAAAGTAATTGTAGGGAAGAATTTATTGGAGGGACTGATTTGAAGCTTTGCCATGGACCAAGTGGGAATTTAGTTGTGAGTGGGACACATGTCATGAAGTGGACATGTGGCAAGAGAAGAGAGTGCCACCTATATTGGTCCATGCAATAAAAGGGGTGGGAAATTCTGCCCCATTTCTTGCACGTGGCCGGTTTGTGCTTCTTATTTTCTCTTGGTTCCTTTCCATCTTTCTTCTTCTTCATTTTTGGTTCTTGTTCTTCACATTGTGGTTATTTACTGAAAATGGGAATGATTTGAAGAGGTTTAAAGGATAAGTTGAGAAGGTAAGTATGGTTTGGATTTATTAAGATTTTCTTCTACTTCTTTTTCTTTTGGTAATTGAATATTGTAGACACCGGGTCTCGAGGCAGCCTAGATCAGGATTACCCAATAATGAAATTAAGTGTGTCTGTTTATAGGCAAAAATGAAAGTTGGAAGTGACGATTTCCTTGTCGGTTTGATTTATTAAGAATAAATAAAAATGTTTTTTAAAAAAATATATTTTAAATGTTTTAAAAATTATTTTGAGACAAAAAGGGTATGTTTTGAAATTATTATGTTTTAGGAAAATTTTTTTAAAAAAATTAATTTTCGCGAGTGTCGGGGGTGCTGCAGCGCCCCAGCGCGTTGGGCGACACGCAGCCCCAAACACGTGCGCGCTGTGAGCTAGCGATGCACTGGCCGTCGCCCGCGCACGCGAGCGACATCCTGTGCGTCGTGCGCGCAGCATAGCGCACTGCTGCGCGCCGACGGGCGTCGCTCACCCTTGTGCGCACGGTTTGGCACCCCGACAGCTTCCCATCCGTTTTTTTCTCCATTTTTAAGTGTTTTTAACTCATTTTTTTCATAGAATTTAATTCTAAAGCTTTTTATCTTCCAACCTTTCAAATTATTTAGTTTTTTTGGGTTTAATGTGAGTTAAATTAATTTAATTTTTTCATTAAAAATCTGATTTTTTTTGGGTTATAAATTTTTTTTTAGAGAGAATTTTGAGGGGGGATTTTTCTTAAGAAAAATATTACTTTCTCTCTTCTTCTTTTTCTTCTTCTTCTTCTTTCTTTTCTTCTTCAAGAAAAATTCTCCAAGAGTTCTAATTTGATTTTATTAAGTTAATTCTTAAGACAAATAAATTAATTATTTGTTCTTGGGAATTTACTTCTTATTTATTACAATTTTTTTCTTAAGACAAATAAATAAATTATTTGTTCTTGGGATAAAATTTCCTTATATTTTATTTTTTAAATCAAAGCAAAGAATTTGTCATCCAACTTCATTCATCACATCAAATTTGAGGGTAAGCATTCTTGGCTCAATTTTTTAATTTATTTTTGTTTAAAATTAATTAGCTATCATGTAAATTCTCCTAGATCTATTTTTTACTTCTTATTTCTCATGTTTATTTAATTGTTCATATTATTATTTCTTATTCTTATTTTTTTATTTAATTGTTCATATTATTATTTCTTATTCTTATTTTTTTATTTAATTGTTCATATTATTATTTCTTATTCTTATTTTTTTATTTAATTGTTCATATTATTATTTCTTATTCTTATGTTTATTTAATTGTTCATATTATTATTTCTTATTCTTTTTTTATTTAATTGTTCGTATTGTTATTATTGTCATTATTTTTGTTCCTATATTATTGTTATTATTAGTATTATCATTTAATATGTGTTAGCATGATTGGCTTATTTTATTTCTTTATTTTATTCTTGCATGTTTAATTGGATTGTTTATCTTCTTTGATGTTATTGTGTCATCATCATCATCATCATCATCATCATCATCATCATCATCATCATCATTATTATTATTATTATTATTATTATTATTATTATTATTATTATTATTATTATTATTATTATTATTCTAGTTTGGTCCGTTTTCTAGCCCGGGTGCATTCCCAAAGCACGACCCTATATTCACTCAATGTGGGGAGTGTTAGGAATAATCACCAGCCCAAGCCTCATACCTTATGGTATATCAAATGGAGACCCAATCGGTCGTTATGCTCGTGATGAGCTAGACCCATTAGCAGGGACCATACTTGGATAGCCCTAAAGTATCATCACCCTTGACCAAAGCTCATGTAATGGCAATAGGTACTTCTCCTAGGTGATATGCTTCTTATTACAATGCTTGCTATGTGGGCCATTATATATTGAACAAAATCAACCAAATTAAATTGTATTTTATCAAAGGCTTTCATGCCCCGATGAGCCTATATTAATATGGTTGAAATGTTTGAATACATAAAGGCCAAAACCCATACGTATGTACAATAGGCAAGAGATGTCACGCTGCCGATTTTTCACCGTGCACCATGCACGTTCATTGGGCTCCCTATTGACCCATGGACCAAGCCCACCTAGGAAAGAGAATACACTACCTCGTGTGTGGGAGTGATAAGGAAGAAAGGATCTATCTTCTTGTATGTGATTGTCCATGCTGCATCAACAAGATCATGCATTTTATTTATCATTCATGCATCATCCTAACAGTTCAAATCTGTTCAGCCATCATAGATTCACCTAAGTGGACTAGGGGTTCTGACGGTCGGCTGGTGAGGATAGATTTGCCTCTTGGATTGACAGAATTAGTGTTTGATTGGAATTTTGAGCCACTCTCAACGACCAGAGAGTCATCCATAGAATCACAAATGGCAGAGGAGACCGGAGCCTTAAAAACTCAAGACCTTGCTAGGAGGCTAGAGGATTTTGAGCAAAGAATGTTGGAAATGATGGGAGCTATGGCTGATAGGATTGCTCATCCTCCTGCTTCACAACCACCAGCTACTCCACATCCACCCATTGCTCCACAGCCCCCGATGGTTCATGCTGGGGGACAAGTTGAACCACTTACTGGCAGAGAAGCTCCCATTGTAGTTAATGCTGCTCGCCAGCTTGTTAATGAGCATAGGGCCGCAGTGCCTGTTGAGCAAAGAAGGGCAATAATCCCCAATCCCAATGATGATTTTGTGATGGAGGAGGAAGATGAAGAGGCAGTAGCACCTCAATTTGTTGGGGCCAGAGCACCCGGGGTAGAGGATTAGGTGATGAGAGGGTTGAGGCAACAAATTAAAGCAATCACCCGTATGTTATCAGCCGAAAAGGGGATCAACCCTGAAGACAGAGATTTGGGGGATAAAGCGCTATTGCCCCAAATGTTCAAAATGCCTGAGCTGCTAAAGTTTGATGGTACTTCAGATACATCTGCACATATAAAGCAATATACCCTGGTGATGAAAGGCACAGGGTTAACCAAGAAACAGAAGGTGGAATATTTCTACGTTAGTCTTGTGGGTCCGACTGTAGACTAGTACCATGGGTTAGACAGGAGGTCAAAGGAAGATTGTGACCTTTTGACTGAGGAGTTCATAAAGCAGTATGACTGCAGCACCAGAATGGAGGTCACCTTAAAGGACCTCAAGCTTTTACAGCAAAAGAATAATGAGTCGTTCCATGAATACCTTACAAGATGGAGACATAGGGTCATGGAGATGAAGAGAAAGCCTGACACTACTGACCAAATCAGGCTATTTATCAGGAGCTCTTGCCCTTACTTGAGGGACTTGCTCAGCTTTAAGGGGCTCAGAGATTGGGAGTCGCTTAAGGACATTGCTGTAGAAGCTAAGGGGGGTTACCTAGCAAAGAAAGTAAGCCAAAATAACTTTGCTGGGAAAGGTTATGGCAACCAATCAGGGTACAAACCAGGCGGTGCAGGAAGCAGTAATAATAGAAGTGATAAGACGGCCGAGGTTTCATCCACCGAGGTTGGACAAGGTCAGAGGTACTACTCTAATTTGGGCCGCTCTCTGTCTTGGGTATTAGAGAAATTGACAAAGGAAGGCAAGCTGAGATCATTGCCACCCAGGCCAGCCATGAATCAAGGAAAGCCGGGGCATAGAGATGATCAATACTGCGCTTACCATCAGCACACTGGGCATTTGACAGATTACTGTCGAAGCTTGAGGAACAAAATTCAAGATCTTATTGATTCCAAGGAGATCACTGACCTTGAAAAGAGAGACAAGAAAAAGAGGGCAGGGTATAATGCAGTTCCCCCACCATGAATGTAATTGGAGGAGAAGATGATGTTTTTAGTTGCTTTTTTATTCCAAGAACAGCTTTTATGACAATATTTGCAATGTTGGTTATTTCAATAAGATGAACAATCTTGCGTATTTGTATAATGTCTCTGATGATTTCATTTCTCATGATCACGATGTATTCATTTTTTGATATTAATTCAATTAATACGATTACATTTAATCTCAGAACTTTGAAAAACCCAGAGAAAATCTTGATAGCATATGCTATAACTCCTGAACAGAGGAAAATTCTAAGAGCTGAAAATAAAAATAGAAAAAAGTGATAGAAAAAACTAGTTGCAATTAGTGGATTGGATGAAAACTCACTAAGAGCACTAGAAACTTTCTGATTACCCGTCAAAGCGATCTCTGGATAAGACAGAACCTAAAAAATGATTTAGGTAGCCTTTTTTTGTATAGCTCTCTAAATGACTATTTTCTACCTTTATTTCGCAATCGCTTGCTATCCCGTTGAGCCTTTATGGAGGTATACTAAATGCGTGCTAATTTTGTTATTACACATGTTAAAACTACCCCTTCTCCTAAAATAATTTTTGCCTCCCCTTAGAAGAATGGTCGTTCTAATAACGATTGATGTACATCATTGACAATTCTACATCATTGATAATTCTTTGGGTTATCAAAAATTGCCCTGATAAGGATGAGTTTACACTTTGGGAAGAGGGTTTAGTCATGTGCCAAAGACATGAGCTCGCAAAAAAAGAAAAGATAGGAAAAAAAGATAGGAGAAAAAGCAATGAAAAAAAAGGAAAAAAGAAAGAAAAAGTAGAGCTCAAGATAGTAACCCCTTGATGAGCTAAAAGTATTATTAAAACTCAATTTCAAGAATCCATTTATAGTATGCAATTGAGCTGAGGATGGGCCTCCCATTAGTCGGGTAAATGTTACGGCCGTTCTTCTCTAGCAACCTGATCCTCCTTTGATAGCCATCTACCTAAGCCTAACGTTACAATTGAAGTAAGACCTTTTGATTCTTGATTCAGTCTTATCCAATTAGTGGAAATGACCTTTTAATAAGGTTCGGTATGTAAGAAGAGTCATATAGTATTTCTTGAGCTTCAAGCGGGGAGCCACGAGTGCATTTATGAATTTGAGCTGAGTCTTGTCCCCAATGTTGCATCTAGAACTTGCTTTAGAAAAGAAAAAGAGCATCCTGGCAAAAATGAAGGGTAGAGAGAAAATTTTCAATCGTGAAAACCCGAGAGGGCAGATTGATAACAGGAGTTTGATGATTTCAAGATTTATCCCGAGATTAGATGAGGTCATATATTTTTTGAGTTAACGCCAAATAATGATCATGTGTCATGAAATCAAATTGAAACATATGCATTTATGCAATATTGATGTGGTCAAAGCAGTTCATTTTGCATACTCAAAGTTGTCTAGTTCTGACATGAAGGTAGCAATTGTTATTATCTGCCCTCTGCTTTTCTCGCTACTCGGGCCCTTCAGCTGATGCATTCTTCTGTCATCTGTGAAATTAATTCTACAGTGCCATCATGAGAAGAATAAAGCTTAGACAACCATGATCCAAGACGTAAATACATACTGATCACGCCTGAAAGATTTTTTGCAATAGCTTCAACCTCTCTGCAAAAAAAAAGAGCCGTTAGAGATGAAAGCCGTAATTGGCGCTCTAAGCAAAAGTTATGCAAAGGGATAGGGTGAAAACCTGGAAACAGGTAGTCTGTCCTTAAAAAAATAGAAGAAAAGAAAAAAGCCACTGGATTGGTTTGGGTCCATTCCAGGCAAAATAATAAGGCACAGGGTTATGTGAAAATCTACAAAGGAGGCATTTCCCGCTAAGAAAAGCTAGTGTGAAAATCTACGAGAGACGCACTACCTTTAAAAAATGACTACAGGTATTAGATGAGAACCTTGCAATCCCAAAGGCATGAAATTCAAAAGCAGCTTTCAAAAGGCATCGATCCTATCGCAAGTTGCAGCCAACCCATCTATCACCTCTAAGTCCACATAGATGAATTCTTATCCTGCATTCCGGCATGACTCATGCATTTCACGTGCATGCTCACTATTTTTCCTGCATATTTCGTTTTTTAATTTTACGGTAAAAGAGATTCAATGCGAACACCGACAAAAGGCGAGTGACGACATCAGTCAGAACATCATCAAGCATCAACCAAAGACCTCTCAGGGGGGCAACCAACCAAAACAACATCAGTCAAAGCAACAATCCAAATATCGGTTCAAGCATCAATCCAAGAATCAACCAAAGTCCTCTTAGGGGGCAAACAACCAAGACGACATCAGTCCAAGCATCATTCCAAACATCAAATTCAAACAATCAACCAAAGACCTCCCATTGGGCAATCAACCAAAGGGCTCATAGACAGCACCACTTTAGAAGGGTTAGCACGATGATGGCACTACCACTCCATAGAGGGTTAGCACGATCACGGCACTACCGCTTCAAATCTAAGAAGGGTTAGCACGATGACGGCACTAGCACTCCAAGGAGGGTTAGCACTATCACGGTACTACCACTTCAGAAAGGTTAGCACGATGACGGCACTACCATTCTACGGAGGGTTAGCATGATCACGACACTGCCACTTCAAATCTCAGAAGGGTTAGCATGATGGCGGCACTACCATTTTACGGAAGGTTAGCATGACCACGGCACTACCATTTCAGAAGGGTTAGCACGATGGCGGCACTACCACTCCTCGGAGGGTTAGCACAACCACGGCATTGCTACTTCAAATCTCAGAAGGGTTAGCATGGTGGCGGCACTACCATTCTACGGAAGGTTAGCATGACCACGGCACTACCACTTCAGAAGGGTTAGCACGATGGCGGCACTACCACTCCTCGGAGGGTTAGCACGACCACAACACTGCCACTTCAAACTCAGAAGGGTTAGCACAATGGCGATACTACCATTCTACGGAAGGTTAGCATGACCACGGCACTACCACTTTAGAAGGGTTAGCATGATGGCAGCACTACCACTCCTCAGAGGGTTAGCACGATCACGGCACTGCCACTTCAAACTCAGAAGGGTTAGCACGAAGGCGGCACTACCATTCTACGGAAGGTTAGCATGACCACGGCACTACCACTTCAGGAGGGTTAGCACGATCACGGCACTATCGCTTTACATCTCAGAGGGGTTAGCACGATGGCGGTACTACCATTCTATGGAAGGCTAGCACGATCACGGCACTACCACTTCAGAAGGGTTAGCACGATGACGGCACTACCACTCTACGGAGGGTTTGCACGATCACGGTACTACTGCTTCAACACGCCAACAACATGGCAAAATCACCCCAACAACATCGTCCAGTCCGGAAAGACAGCCGCCTCAGGTACGTGTCTCTTTCCTTCTTTTCTCTGAGTTTAGGCTCATCTACACACTAGTGTACTAGCTTCCCTAAAACTGTGGGCAACTGTAGACACCGGGTCCCAAGGCAGCCTAGGTCTGGATTTTCCAATGATGAAATTAAGTGTGTCTGTTTTATAAGCAAAAATGAAAGTTGGAAGTGACGATTTCCTTGTCGGTTTGATTTATTAGGAATAAATAAAAATGTATTTTAAAAAAATATATTTTAAATATTTTAAAAATTATTTTGAGACAAAAAGGGTATGTTTTGAAATATTGTATTTTAGGAAAAATTAAAAAAAAAATAATTTTCGCGAGTGTCGGGGGTGCGGCAGCGCCCCAGAGCGCAGGGCACGCTCACCCGCGTGCTAGGCGACGCGCAGCCCCCAGCACGTGGGCGATGCCTGTCGGGCGCACCGACGGGCGTTGCTCGCCCCTGTGCACGCGGTTTCGCCCCCGACAGCTTCCCATCCATTTTTTCTCCATTTTTAAGTGTTTTTAACTCATTTTTTTTCATGGAATTTAATTCTAAAGATTTTTATCTTCCAACCTTTCAAATTATTCAATTTTTTGGGTTTAATGTGAGTTAAATTAATTTAATTTCTTCATTAAAAATCTGATTTTTTTTTGGGTTATAAATTTTTTTTAGAAAGAATTTTGATGGTGGATTTTTCTTAAGAAAAATATTACTTTCTTTCTTCTTCTTCTTCTTTAAAAAAAAAAAAAATTCTCCAAGTGTTCTAATTTGATTTTATTAAGTTAATTCTTAAGACAAATAAATTAATTATTTGTTCTTGGGAATTTACTTCTTATTTATTACAATTTTTTCCTTAAAACAAATAAATCAATTATTTGTTTTTGGGATAAAATTTCCTTATATTTTATTTTTTAAATCAAAGCAAGAAATATGTCATGCAACTTCATTCATCATATCAAATTTGAGCGTAAGCATTCTTGGCTCAATATTTTAATTTATTTTTGTTTACAATTGATTAGCTATCATGTAAATTCACCTAGATCTATTTTTTACTTCTTATTTCTCATGTTTATTTAATTGTTCATATTATTATTTCTTATTCTTATTTTTTATTTAATTGTTCATATTATTATTTCTTATTCTTATTTTTTTTATTTAATTGTTCATATTATTATTTCTTATTCTTATTTTTTTATTTAATTATTTATATTATTATTTCTTATTCTTACGTTTATTGAATTGTTCATATTATTATTTCTTATTCTTTTTTTATTTAATTGTTCATATTGTTATTATTGTCATTATTTTTGTTCATATATTATTGTTATTGTTAGTATTATCATTTAACATGTGTTAGCATGATTGGCTTATTTTATTTCTTCATTTTATTCTTGCATGTTTAATTGGATTGTTTATCTTCTTTGATGTTATTGTGTCATTATTATTATTATTATTATTATTATTATTATTATTATTATTATTATTATTATTATTATTATTATTATTATTATTATTATTATTATTATTAGTGGTATTATTAGTTATTATTTATCATTGCTACTATCATTATTATTTTTATTAGTTTTATTTATTATTATAATTTATTATTGTTGTCATCATCATTATTATTTTCATGTTTGCATGCATGTTGAATTTTGTTATTGTTGTTATTTTTATTATTTATGCATGTTGAATTGTTCATGTGTTAAGTTATATTTTTTATTATGCCATCTAATTAATTTGTCATGCATGATGTACTTTATTTGTTTTAATTCATTTTTTACATGTTACATGTTTAACTCATTTTCATTACTAACATCACTTTCATTTGTGTTGTTTTATTTCAATAATTATTTTTTTGTGTGAGCCTTTTCAATGGCGAGCGGGAGCCCATGGAAGTTTGAAGATACCATTTTCGTGGGATATATTTTTTAGCATTTTTAGCATTTTTAGTATTATTTTGCTTTTATTTGCTTTTATTATTTAATATGTAATTTGTAATAAATTTATTTATTTTCATGCACGTTAATTAAAAAGTCGCATAAATTTTTATATTAATAAATTGGGATTTTTTCTAACAAAATGGGACCAATGTCCTAGTTTTTCATCCAAATAAATTATCACTTTAAAATCATTTTCTTTAACTATGCATGCGAGGACCAATGTTCTCATCAATAATAAATACCCCATTTTATGTATGATTTGTATTTTATTTACAATGGGAGTTGTATTCCGCCCTTAGTTTTGTTGTCATTTATTTTCATACGCTTCATTTTAATTATGTTTTTATTTATTGCTTTCCTTGAATGACCAACCATGCACTTTAATTAAATTGCACAGAATTGAATGAGAAATGGAATGAAATGCTAAATTCAAAACTCAATTATAAACTTAACCAAGGTATGAATAAATAGGAAGTCCCGAACCTTCTCTGCTCTTTAGGCTCAACGAGGGGAGAGGGCCATCTCAATATTCTATTAGGATGGGGCCTCCAAGACACCTCTTGTGTCCCGTAAAAAGGCTCAATTTGCACAGCCCTAGGCACCACGAGGCGAGAGGGCCATCCTAATGTTCTATTAGGGTGGGGCCTCCAAGACACCTTTGGTTTGCCCAAGCGCAAGGCCGAGAGGGCCATCCTAATGTTAGGGTGGGGCCTCCAAGACACCTCTGGCTTGCCTATGATGGACATAGCTGCATTGTCTTAGGCTCACTGAGGCTAGACGAACTTTCCTAATGTTCTATTGGGTGGCGACTCCATAAAACCTCCTTGTTGCCCGAAATAGATGCCCTTGCAATTTCACTTGCAAGTTTTTATGAACCTCCTCTCGAAAGCCCTAAAGGCGGGCGTTCAGGGCGACCCGGGGTTCGGTGCACGTCACAGATGTGTTTTTGAGTTGGTAAACACTGGATTAAGTGTGTATTTTTGAATTGGTTGTGCAAGAAGTATTGGATAAGAGGAAACAAAAAGGCAAGGAGAAGGTTTGATCTTGAAGTGAAGTGATTCAAGATGCTTCATTGAGGTTGGGATTGTGTGTGAATTTCTCTTAGATGTTTCTGTGTTAAGTTGATTTTGTGCTTAACCTTTAGTAGATGCATATTTAAGATTATGTGTTAGTTTTGGGTCAAATGCATGTTTTGGTATATACAAATAGATGAGCTTTGAACTGATTCTATAGCTTTCTTAGTCGTTAAACTAATTTGTTTTAGTTGCATGTTGAGTATGTGAAAGATTATGAGCATATTATTGAATGTATATGTGTAAAGTACTTGTTTTGACCTCAATGCTTTATGATCATTTTGGTTGTTATTGAATATTTGATTGTGTCTATAATTGTGGTTAGAGCCTTGTAATGTATATGATATGGTTTTGGAAATTATGCATGTGTGTATGGGTTGGCATGTGTAAGTTTGTGCTTGATAGTTATGTAGCTCGGAGGTTGAACACTTAGTTCAGTTCTATCACGAGCGTGATAGAATGCTCCTTGAGCGAGGTCTGCACTGCTGTAGACACAGGGTCCTGAGGCAGCCTAAACTAAGGTTACCCAGTGATGAAAATGATACTTGTTCACAGGCAAAAAAAGTTAAAAGTGATGATTTCCTTATCGAAACCCTTCTTTTTAAATAAAAACTAAAAAATCATTATTATTTTGTTTTTGGGGTTTTCGGTGGCCGGCCGTCACATGGCGCCTACCGGCAGCGCGCGAGAGGCCTCACCTCACGCAGCACGTGGCCTCCCGCGCGACGGCAGAAGAACAAAAAAATTTTAAATAGATGATTTTTGAGAGCTAAAAAGATTTTTCAAAAATTCTCAAATTGTTCTGGAGCCAAAGAAATTAATTTTTTGTATTTAAGATTCAATTCTCATCTTGACCTTCAATTTTTGTGAGAGAAGACTTTTATTCCAAGTTTTCTTTATTCTCTTTTTTTAAGCAATCGATAGGAAATTAGTCTTTCTTCTTTTGCAGCCAGAATCAAACCTCTGAGGGTAAATTTACGAGCCAGAGTCAAATCCTTTTTCTTTCCTTACTTTGCATCATTCATTTGCTTTCCCATTGTAATTACTGTAGATTAATATTAGTTTATTTGCGTTGTTGTTTGTTGTAATTAACATGAATTTAGATTAATTTAATCAAATCATTGGTATGATGCATGTAACGTAAGTTAAATCTGTAGGATATCTAGTATTAATTTTGTATTTTTCATTTGATTTTACTTTAGGTCGTTAATCTACCTTGTTAATTTCCAATTTCTTTTACCAAACATCATTCTCTATAGTAATCGCAAACATTTTCCACAATTAGAATTATTTATTGTATTTTCTTCATTTAATTATTTACTCCTATTCTATCATATTCTGTTTAATTTACTAACATTGTTTTTATTCTTATTTTTGTTGTCCACCAAACTTATTTATCTCACTTTGAGTGATGTTCCTGGGCAAGCTGGAGAATCAAGAGATTAGGACCTTTAAGTTTGGTTTGCATTCTCATCTCTATATTTCCCTTATTTTATTATTTTGTATATTTTATGCCAAATAGTATTTAGATGCATTTATTTTATAGAAATTCATATTTTTTACAATAATAAAAATTAGAATTTTTATTAATAAAATAGGACCAATGTCCTGATTTTAGCCCATAAACTTTCATTTTCAAAAGGAGTTAATTTTCATAAAACGGGATCTAATTATCCCTATTATTTTTATCGCCCAAAAATAGTGCTCGAATTTTTAAGTTAACACAAGGGAACCAATGTTCTTAAAATCTAATAAATGTTTCGATTTATGTATTATGTATTTTACTTTATTCTTTTTTATGTATTATTTATTTTGGGCCCTTGTAATTAATTTTGGGGCAATTTTATTCTTTTATTTATTTATGTTTCTTTTATTTTGGCGGATTGTTCTATCCCATTTTTTCACTTGTAATTTATTTATCATTTTTTTTGTTTCTTTCTTTACTGCTTTCCAAAATTTTATTGCATGATTGTGTGAGATGAGAGATGGAATTTCAATTACTAAAAAACTCATTTATAACTTAAGGCATTAATAAGAGTGAACTTCCGAACACCTTCTCTGGTTTAAGACCCCTAAGGTTAGATGACCTTTCCCAATTTCTTATAACTTGGGTGGCGACTTCAAAATACCTCAAAGGTGTCTATAGGCTTCATGGGATTAAATGAACTTCCTAATGTTCTATTGGGTAAGGAATTCCAAAATATTTCGTGTTAGCCAAGATCTAGATGCAAACCCTTCTCGAACCCTAAAAGTGGGCCATCCGGGAGACATAAGCGGGTGCCCGTAGGTCACAGTCGCGACTCTACTGGGGATAATCGAAACTTTGCTTCGAAAGTGACTTGAGTTAAAATTATAATTGAGTTTTTAAGAATCAAAAATTTCATTTTTATTCTAAAAAACTACATTGCATTCATTAGAGCCTTAGAATTATACTAGTTGGTCCCTTATTTTACCCCAGTACATTCCTAAAACACGATCCTACTTTCATTCATTGTAGGGAAGTCCTAAGGATAATCACCAGCCCAAGCCTTGTACCATCAATGGTATATCAAATGGAGACCCAATCGATCGTTATGCTGGCGATGAGCTAGGCCCATTGGCAAGGACCATGCTTGGGTAGACCTAAAGTAACACCACCCTCAACCAAAGTTCATATAATGGCAATAGAAATCTCTACTAAGTGATATGTACCTTAACAGTGTGCTTTCTTTGTGGGCCTTTATATATTGAACAAATTCAAATATATTAATTAGACACTCATCAAAGACTCTCATGGCCCAGTGGGCCCATTTTTAGTCTATTTGAAAGGTTCAAATACATAATGGCCAAAATTCATATGCATGTGCTTTAAATTAAGAGTGTTATGCTGTTGGTTTCTCACCATGTACCATACGTGCCCATTGGGTTCCCCGCTGACCCATGGTTCAAGTCCACCTAGGAAAGAGACTGCATGACCTCCTGTGTGAGAGTAACAAGGCTAGAAGGGTCTATCTACTTGTATGTGGTTGTCTATGCTGCATCAACATGACCATGCATCTTTAATGTGACTCACGCATCATGCTAACAATTTGAGTCTTTCAGCCATCATAGGTATGAATCAGTGGTCTAGAGGTCCTAATGGCTGATTAGTAAGGAGAAACCCATTCTTTGAGTTACCAGAGCGAGTGTCGCATTGGGGTTCGGAGTCACTTTCAGATAGCACCGAATCCTTTCATTCAGAATTATCACTAGACATGGCCAACCCAGATTCAAATGCCACCCGGGCTATTATCACAGAAGATATGGACCGAAGGGCCCAAGAAATGGAGTGCAGATTTGAGGAATTTGAACCAAAAATGATGGCAATCTTGGGTAACTTAGCTGCCACTCTAGCACCGCTAGCTGGCCAACAACCTACCGCTCCTCCCGTGAGACAAGTCAAATAGATTTCGATCAGGGAGGCACCCCCAACAACAGTTGTAGCCTAGAGCTCCTGCACATGTTGAGCCTAAAAGAGTTGGGGGACATAGACCTGAAGAGGATTTTATAGAAGATGAGCATGAGGAACCTGAGGTAGTGAGAGCTAAACCTCCTAAAGAGGATGCTGCCTCAAAGAAGATAAAAGAGAGAGTTGAGGCGATGGCCCACCTACTGTCTGCTGGAAAGGGGATAAGCCCTAAGGATAGGGATTTGGATGACGAGGAGATGCATCCTCAGAAGTTTAATATGCCCAAGTTTGATGGCACCTCAGATCCATCTGCTCACATTAAGCAATACACGCTTGTGATGAAGGGGACTATGCTTACCAAGAAATAGATAGTGGAATAGTTTTGCCTCATCTTGACTAGGCCTGCTGTAGACTGGTACCATGGTTTGGATAGGAGGACAAGAGAAGATTGGGACCTATTGACTGAAGAATTCCTCAAACAGTATGACTGTAGCACCTGAATGGAGGTTACTTTGAAGGATTTGGAGCTACTCCAATCGAGATCTAATGAATCATTCCATGAGTATCTTACTCGATAGAGAAATCGGGTAATGGAGATGAAGAGGAAGCTGGATACTCCAGATTAGATTTAGTTATTCATCCATAATGCGAGTCCATATCTGAAGGAATGGCTAAAGATGAAGTGGCTAAAGATGAAGGGGCTCAAAGATTGGGAGTCTCTAAAGGATATTACCATCGAAGTAGAAGGTGAGTACCTAGCAAAGAAAGCAAGCCAAAGTAACTTTGCTAAGAAAGGTTATGGGAACCAATAAGGATACAAGTCGGGTGGTGCTGGAAGCAGTAATAACAAGGATGGAAAGACGGCCGAGGTTTCAGCCATCGAAGATGGACAAGGTCAGAGGTACTATTCTAATTTAGGCTGCTCTCTATTCTGGGTATTGGAGAGATTAACAAAGGAGTGTAAGTTGCGACTATTACCACCAAGACTAGCCATGAATCAGGAACAGCCAAGGCACAGAGATGATCAGTACTGCGCCTACCATCACCATACTTGGCACCTGACAGATTATTGCCGAACTTTAAGGAATAAGATCCAAGATCTTATTGATTCCAAGGAGATTACTGACCCTGAGAAGAGAGAGAAGTAGAATAAGGCGTAAGGGATTTCAAGACACTAATAAAGAATCCCAAAAGGTGGTTACTGCATAGTAAAAAGTAGGATAGAAGACTTTCTATTAGATGTACTTTTCATTTTATTATTGAACTTTTCAATCTTTTTGTATGCAGCGTTGTTTACATTAATCATATTAATGACTTTTTGCTTATGTCTCTCATGATTTCACTATACATGATCACAACCATAAGTCGTTTACATTTGATATTAATTTAATAAATACTGCCTTATTCAATCTCGAGATCCCATTAGCATCTGATATCATTCCTGAAGAGAGGAAAGTTCTGAGAGATAATAATAATAATAAAAAAAGGGAAAAAGAAATGGCTTTTGCATGGACCTGGAATACTAAAAATTAACAAGGGTATTGCTAGGACACTGCTGCTTCAATATGCTAACATGATGATGAGCAAAATTTCAAAAGCCATTGCTTTGCCCCCTCAACATTTAGGACGCACACAATGCAACCCAACAAAATCAAACTTCGATCATTAAGAGGCCATATCAAATTCAAGACAAGTGAAACTTTGTACCTCAAAAAAAAACACATAGTCTTACCTCTACAAAAAAGAGAGAAGAAAGAAGAAAGCAAAAAAAAAAAGGAAAGAAAAGAAAAAGAGGAAAAAATTACAGTTTTGCCCTAAACCACCTGTGTCTAACTTGCAACCCAATCTCAACCATCAAAGGCTATTTCAGAAATTGAACCACCAAAATTGACAAAAATAAGAGGCAAGATTTCATATTCAAGTTCCAAATGGAGAACTCACCATTTCAGCCAATTTGCACAAGGGTCAAGATGTAGCCTTTGATGCTGAAAAGGATGCACTGTTAGAAGAAGCAGCTTTCCCAACTAACGAGGATGGAAGCAAGTTCAAAGAAACCAATAGATGCTAACAGACTAAGTGAGGTTCCATGGCAAAGGCTAAAAAAAGGAAGGAGAAATAAATAATAAACGCCCCACAGGTCAAAAATCGAAAAAAGGCGATCATGCTAAAATTAGGCACCCTACCAGGGTGAAAACCAAATAAAGGCATCCTAGGCAAAAATTAAGGGCTGAGAGAAAATCTTCAATCATGAAAACCCGAGAGGGCTTATTGATAACAGGAGTTTGATACTCACAGGATCTATTTCAAGATTAGATGAGGCCTTGTATTTTTCGAGTTAATGCCAAATGATGATCATGTGTTATGGAATCAAATTGGAACATACTCATTTATGCCATAATATATTAATATAAATAGACCACCTTATCTCACATACTCAAAATTGTTTAAGTTCCAACATAAAAAGTAGCACATTATTTCTCTTTTCCCATACGGCCTCCATTACTATCATCATCCTGACGTTTCAGTTGAGTTGCCCATCATTATCTTGAGCTAATCATGCAGCACCTTCATAAGAAAAATCAAAATCCATACAGCTACCAAAAAAGGCCGTTATGTTAGTGGTTATGCCCTAGGCCAAATATTTGGACCTTGATGTAGTCATTACATTTTCATTTATATATATAATGGTTTTCTTCACATTAATATTATTGGCATGTTTCATTATTGTAATGTTTATGAATAACAATGTTATTCATGTCGTCCCTAGTCATTTATCACTAAAGGGCATAAAGAAAAATTAAGATTAGTATAGATTTGCATTGATAATCATGGGATGATTATATATGATAATATAAATCAAATCTATAGGTATTTGTTAGAGAACAAAGTACTGAATAGACCCATTGTAAGATCACTACACGGGATAGTGTCATAAGTGATCTTATAATAGATATGTTATTGAATCCTTTGACCTGAGGTTATCACGGTTTCCTAAGGAACATTATGTTTTGACATAATCAAATGTTATCTTTAATCAGATAATTATAAAGTTTATGATCGGACATAATGAGAATTATGCAGAGGAAAGTGAATAATGAAGATGGAATTTATCCCTCTCTTATGAGAGAGATATCTGTTGGGCCCCTCGATAAGTAGGACTGTAAAAATGCATGACCGTGCTCGAATGAATTGATAGTGTGATCAATGTCATTTGAATTTATCAGTCTACTTAGTGATCGGGAAACTATATGTTTGAACAATATAAGTTTGACATGTACCATGACTTATGTTCAAACAAGATATCGTGTGACAAAAGGATAATGGCATGTTCTATTGTCAAGTTAAAATCGGACTGACGATATTTATATTATTTGGGTAGTCATAATGTCTTGCTAGAGACCAATTATGACTTGTGGGCCTTGTATGAGATTAGGCCCACTGCCAACTTAATATAAAACTATTAGGTCACACACAAAGACCAAAATGAACAAAATGGATTTTAATTAGGGTATTTCAAAATTATAATGTGGATTTAATTTTGAAATCATACATATATATATATACATATATATATATATATATATACACACACACATATAAATATATCTCATATTTTGAATATGAGATAATAATATGTATTAATAAAATATTTCTTATTATTTCGAATCAGAAATAAATAAATATATATATATATATATAATATCTCTTAATATTAAATAAGAGGTAATATCACTATTTATCTCTTTAGGGTTTAAAATTTACACACACATATATATAGATATATGTTAAGAACATAAATGCTAACCCTAATCACGTTCTTCTAAAAAGAGAAAAGATTGAGAGTGGCTGTAATTTTTCTTAACAGAGAAAAACCTAGCCGCCATTTTTCTTTGAGAAAGAAAAAACATAAAAATTCAGTCGCAACACAAGGGACCTAGCACCCCTGCGAATTTTGTTCGTTGGATCGTGCGTGTGGATACTGATAGAGGGTGTTCGTGATTGTGGCAGCACCTATAGTCTGAGTTAAAGGAGTTAATTTCGAACAAAGGTTGGTAAATCTTAATCTATTCCTTTTAAATCAATTGAAAATACATGGATCTTGTTTTGGATTTCAATTTTATTCCACTGCGTTAATTTGAATTATTGCGACAAAAAACCAATAGGTTAGAGATAAAAACCGTAACTGGCTCTCTAAGCAAAAGTTAGGCCAAAAGACAGGATAAAAACTTGGAAACAGGCAGTCTGTCCTACAAAAAAATAATAATAAAATAAAAGCCGCTGCGGTAGGTTGGGTCCATTCCAGGAAAAAGTTAGGCATAGGATTATGTGAAAATTCCCATAGGGACGCATTTCCCGCAAAGAAAAGCTAGTGTGAAAATCCACAAGGGACGCACTACCTTTAATAAATGACCAACAGTACATGGAGCGATAAGGCGGCTCAAATAGTATCCCTTCAAGCAGATAATGCATAATTTAAGGCACGAGTTAAAGTCTTGAGGGCAAAATGCTCAATGACCGAGGGCAAAGATGCGCACGGGTCGGTTCTCTTTGAAAAGATTATGGGTCAGAATTCTTAAGCCAAGACAACACACCTCTAGGTCTTTGGGGGGGGGGGGGGTATGACGTGCGTCGAACCCGATCGGTTCCCGAGATGCCCGCTTTTAGGGCCTGAGAGGGGTTTGCATCTTTTGATCTTGGGCAATCATTAGATATTTTGGACATCTCCTTCCAATAGAACACTGGAAAGGATCATCTAATCCCATGAAACCTTTAGGCACCTTTGAGGTATTTTGGGTAGTTGCCACCCAATTTACAAGAAATTGGGAAAGTTCGTCTAACCTTGGGTATAAACCAGAGAAATTCGAAACTTTACTCTTATTAATGCCTTGGTTAATTATAAATGGACTTTTAATTTTAAATTTCTATCTCTCTTCTCACACGGTAATGTATCAAAATAAAGTGCAAATCAAGCAGTAAAGAAAGCAATCTAAAGAAAGATAAAAAGTGGGACAAAATACAATCTCCCAAAATAAAAAGGTATTACAATTTGGGATAAAAAATACAATCCCCCAAATAAAATCAAGCAAAACATAAATAAATAAACCAAATGAATAAAATAAATATTCATAAATCGGGACATTATTTAAAATAGGAACTTTGGTTCATTCATGTTCACTTTATAAAATCGAATAGTTATTTTTGGTATACTTGGGAAAAGTCGAGATGAGTGATTACATTTTAAGAAAATTAACTCTTCTTTTTAAAGTGAATTTTTATTGATTGAAATTACGACATTGGTCCCATTTTATTAGAAAACCCCAATTTATTAATATAAACTTTTGTGATTTTTTTTAATTAATGTGCATAAAAATAAATAAATTTATTACAAATTACATCAAATAAAATAATAATGAAAAATAATAAAAATGACAAAAAAGACAAATTCCACCAAAACAGTGTCTTCAAATCTTTATGGGCTCCCACTTGCCATTGAAAAAACTCACACATGAAAATAAGTATTGAAATAAAAACACAAATAAAATTGATGTTAGTAATAAAAAATGAATTTAAACATATAACATGTAAAAATGGAAGAATAAATAAAATAACATATATCATATATGACAAATCAATTAAATGACATAATAAAAATAAATAACTTAACATATGAACAAACCAACATGCAAAAAAACATAAATGATAATAATAATGATAACAATAATAAATAATACTAACAAAAATAAAAATAATAATAGTAATGATAGTAGTAATAGTATATAATAATGATAATAATAATACTACTAATGATAATAATCACAATAATGATAATAATAAAACAAAAGTAATCATGATATTAACAATAACAATAAGAATAATAAACAATAACAATAAATAAGATGAACAATCAAGCAATAAGGAAAATGAACAATCAAGCAATCAAAATAAAAGAAATAAAAAAAAACAAAACATGTTAAAGCATGTTAAATAATAATAATAATAATAATAATAATAATAATGTATGAACAAAAGTAATGATAATAATAATAATAATAATAATAATAATAATAATAATTATTATTATTATTATTATTATTATTATTATTATTATAATAATAATAATAATAATAATAATAAAAGCTGAACAATCAAATAAATATACAAGAATAAAATAAAATGTGCTAAAATATTAAATCTATGGCTAAATCACATGAACATAAACAAAATAAAATAATAGATCAAAAATTTACATGGTTGCTAATTAATTATAAACAAAAAATTCTAACAAAATTAAATTAAAAATGAGCCTAGAATGTTTACCCTCAAATTTGATTTGATGAATGAAGGTAGATGATCAATTTTCTTATCTTGATTTAGAAAAATAAAATATATAACAAAATTTTATCCCAAAAAAAATAATTAATTTATTTGTCTCAAATAAAAAATTGTAAAAAAAGAAGTAAGAAAATTTACAAGAACAAAGAATTGTTCTCTTTGTCTCAAGAATTAACTTAAAAAAAAATTAAAAATACTTGGAAAATTTGTTCTTGAAGAAGAAGAGAGAAAATAAATTTTTCTTAAGAAAAAATCCCCCCCCCCCCCCCCCCCCAAATTCTCTTCCAAAAAATTATTTTTTACCTCAAAACAAATCAATTTTTAATGAAAAATTAAATTAATTTAATACCCATTAAACCTAAAAACTGAAGAATTTGAAGGGATTAGAAGACAAAAGGTTTTAAAATTAAATTTTACAAAAAAAAATAAAGAAAAAAATACAAATTTGGGCCAAAAAAGCACCTGGGGCTGCTGGAGGGGCAACGGGCGCATGGCAGGGGCGAGTAACGCCCTTCGGCGCGCCCGACGGGCGTCACAGCGCACAGTGGAGTGCAAAGGCCCAGTGCGCGCCTCGCGCTGCGTGGGCATGAGGGCGAGGGACGCCCACACGCGCGCCCAGCGCTCTGCCACAGGCTGACACTCGCAAAAAAAAAAAAATTTAAAATTTTTTCTAAAACACTATAATTTCAAAACTCATTTTTTTCTTAAAATAATTTTTAAAACACATTTTTATTTATTTTTAATAAATCAATTTTGACAAGGAAATCATCACTTCCAACTTTCATTTTTACCTATAAACAAGCACACTTAATTTCATTATTGGGTAATCCTGATCTAGGTTGCCTTAGGACGCGATTTCTACAATTGCCCCTAATTTTGGGGAGGCTAGTGCATAGGTGCCTAAGTGAGCCAAAAATCAGAAAAGGGAAAGAAGCGCGTACCAAAGGCGGCCTCCTTCTAGCTGCTCCCTAGAGAACAGTGTTGTGACTTGAACTGTGAATGTTACCCTTCTAGATCGCACCGAGTCGCTGACAAGACTACGAATTGTGGACATTCCTAAATATCACCGAGCCGTTAAATAGGCTACAAATGATTGCACCGAGTCGCTGACAAGACTACAAAGTGCAGATGCCATCCTTAGATGGTGATGCGTCGAGTCTGCTCCAGACTTACAAAACGTAGGATGTGCTCTCTTGAGCTGCACTGAGTCGCTGATAAGACCACTAAGTGTAGGTGCCATCCTCAGATGGTGATGCGCCGAGTCTGCTCCAGACTTACAAAACTCGAGAAATGTCCTTCTGGACCTCACCGAGCCTGCTCCAGACTTACAAAGTGTGATGGACCATCCTCAGATGGTGATGCACCGAGTCTGCTCTAGACTTACAAAATGTGAGGTTGTTTTCATGAACTACACCGAGTCTGCTCCAAACTTACAAAATGCGAGGTGCCATCATCCAATGGCAATCCACCGAGTCCGCTCCGAACTTACAAAATGCGGGATTTCTCTTCTAAGCTGCATTGAGTCTGCTCCAGACTTATAAAATGCTTGGGTGTCATCCTCAAATGGCGATGCACCGAGTTTGCTCTAGACTTATAAAATGCAGGAAGTGCTCTCTTGAGCTGCACTGAGTCATTGACAAGACTACTGTAACACCCCCACCGCCGCCCACGTTGGAAGAACGCTGGCGGGCGCGCTACCCGAAGCACTCACACACGGATAAACACATTCGTTACGCGGAAGCATGCATACAAGCATAAACATACATACAAAAATACGGGTAATTAAAAACTTGACTTACCCTGCGGGCACAAACTGATCATACAATAACTCACGCACACACGCAAGCACTAAACGGAAGCATAAACACATGCATACATAAGATCACTCGGCGGAAGCATAAAGTGAACGATAAAACAAAAGGCTCATTTATCGGAAAACTCAATTACAATAAGATCCTTACAAATACAAATATATAAGCAAAAGGCTACAAAATTACAGAATTCGAAATACAGGAGCTGAACAAAATATAAAACTTCTAACTTCTACGTGGCCGACCTTACAGATGCGCGACTCGAATAGAACCAAACCTGCCACCTGCACGGGAAGGAAATCCGTGCTAAGCGATAAACGCTTAGTGGGGAGAACACACCATAAAAATGGACGGCCATTCACAATGGCCGCCAAGGCATAACACATTCGAATGTCAAATGCGGATATTTATAACACATATATAATCAGACTTGCATAGCAAAGGCAATACCAAACCTAATACAATTATCACCATGCAGAACTCTTAAAAATATTGCACATGCACATATCATACCAAGGTATCCTTATCATAGTGGAACCCGCTCACATGCAACACAATTACCAAGTAAAATTACACCTAACCATCATGCATCCTTAAGAGGTACTAAAACATACTTATCATGTCACAAGATTCCTACACTAAATAAAAACCCAGTGTATAGCATCAAACCACCACACTTCCACTGCACAACTCTAATCCATACAATATCATGTCGTGAATTGCAAACACACAACTACGTATTAAAAACACTGCGATAACTGAGTTCATAGGAACATATAGCATATCGTTACATTATGGCACATGCACTTACCGAATGTCGATCCACATGCGTTGCATCTCAATATGACAAATACTCATTCACACATTCACAATACAATATAGGCGGTAAGCATATACAAATGCATACTTGAGTCATATTCAAACCATACAAACTTCCATGATCACATTTACAAAGATAGCTGATTCATATTACTGAAATCTTAACCAAACGGTTATCATATTCTCATATTCATATCAGACAAAGCGAATAGAATACCTGCTGACTCAAAATAGTGGACAATGAGAAATCAGACAGTGCCTCACTGGCACGATCAGGCGCACCTTACGGGTACGAATCGAAGTAATCACATAAACTTTATCTGACAGTACCTTATTGGTACAAACGGGCGCACCTTACGGGTACGAATCGAGAGAAAAACAACATCATTTTCCACATTTGAAAACATTTTAACGAAAGGGGATCTTAAACAAGATCCATACACATAAATGGTTCGCGAGGAACCAAACAGGGACCTGATCAGGGTCCAAACATTCAAAGGGGCTGCAGCTAACAGAACTCTATTAGGCATGCCTAACTATCCACTTACTAAACTCTAGCAGGTCATACATAAACC
This sequence comes from Excoecaria cochinchinensis, assembly GCA_947683425.1. Taxonomy (NCBI): domain Eukaryota; kingdom Viridiplantae; phylum Streptophyta; class Magnoliopsida; order Malpighiales; family Euphorbiaceae; genus Excoecaria; species Excoecaria cochinchinensis. Next base: position 23,492,650 of record CANTUQ010000146.1, read on the forward strand.
ATTCAATCCATTTCATAACTCCCAAAATTATCATCATATATGTACATAATCATATCATGGTTCCATATTCATATTATTCATAAAATACCAAACATAAATCTCATAACTGTCAAAAGGAACGGAAGTTTAAACCACACGAAATGAAAGAGAACTCATTTAGCATATAAGGGTCTGTCGCGCTCGCAACAGAGACTGAAGTCTCTTTAATGTGTGCGCGTGACGGACTTCGCGACCGCGAGGAGGACGGAAGGGCCAGACTCTGTCGCGCTCGCGACGTATGTCGCGATCGCGACAGAGAACAATTGGTGCTGTCGCGGGCTCGCGACGAATCGCGTGCTCGCGATGGCACTTGCCCAGCATCGCACTCTGTCGCACTCGCGATAGAGAGTGCTCAACACTTTGGCTGTCGCGGGCTCGCGAAGACGTCGCGTGCTCGCGACAGCGAAGCTCCCAACACCGCTCTCTGTTGTGTTCGCGACAGCATCGGGATTTCGAAAATCTGCAGAAATTCTGCAGATTTTCCTCTTCCAATTCCTCCTCCCATCACACAAATCTCAATCCAAGATCACTTACCTCCAAACCAGCATCCATTGCCCTCAACAACCATAATACAACATTTATTAACAACAACTTCATACAATCCAATGATTTAAACATTTCGTTTCAAGAATCAATCAAAAACCCAATTTATGCATCAAACCACATCAATTCCAAAATCATCATAATTAACTCATAATCTTGCAAATTCCACATTCCAAAATAAAGACCCATAGCATATACATTAAAATAAAGGACATCTAATAACCTACTTCCAAGAAACCATCAAAACACATACATGAACATATTCACATGCAAAAAATAAGAGATTCCCAAAAATCACCAATCTTAATCGTACTCATAAGTTTTCCCCAAAAACAACTACTTATATAGCCATTTAATTACCCTAAACGTGCATAATAAGCTGAGGGGAAGGTACGGGATTGATCCGGGTTAACCAAGGGCTCAAAAATGAAGAAATAAAGGCTAATATAGGTTTTTCTATCGTGAGGTCGCGACCCTTGTCGCGCTCGCGACAGAGGCTCATCTCAGAACCCACAAAAGACTGCTTAACGCCCCTGACTTGTGTTGCCTAGACTGACCTCTAAACCTCATTTTTGGCCAAATCTTCCTTCTTAACAAATGTTCCCTAGGATGTTAAAGTTCAAATGAAACAAATTTCAGGTCAAAAAGACATCTATAACTCCAGATATTCTCTCCACAACCCATACTGGTCACACAACCCGACACAAAAAGAGACACTAAGTTTTTATCCAAATTTCAGGGTCTTAGAGTAAAACTTAGTCCAAGGCTATTTCTAGGATATTTAAAGACATGGAAGTTATGGTTATAATGGAGCAAGAATCACACAATTTGGAGGTCTAACACTCTATCGTTGACAAAAACAATACACAGAGGTCATTAAAAAACAGGACAGAATTGCCAAGACTCATGCATTGCAAAGCCAACCCTCATATACATTCATCTCAATCAATAACATGGATTACTAACACATCTACCCAAACTAATTCATGCATTTACACATACCAAAACACTCAAATTTCAGAGATTTAAACAATACAAACTCATCTACACCTTAAGTGAGAATTAGGGCACAACAACTCATAGATTCCAATTCATAAATCAAAGCTCCCAAACTTGATTTCTTTGTAGCTTCAAGACCCAATCTTCACCTTCTCTTTACCCTTGAGCTTTCTCTTGAAACCCAAAGCTTGCACAAAACCAAAACCCACAATTACTCTTCCACAAACCTTAACTTAAACAAAACCAAAGAAGAAGACAATCCAAAATCCAAACACAACATCCAAAATCTAACCACTTACCTCTTCAATCTTGCTCTCAAACACTTCCAAAACCAGCTCCAAACCCACACAAACAAGAGAGGAATTGCAAGAAATGGGAAAGAAGAGAAGAAGAGGAAGAACGGGAGAGAGAGAGGAGGGAGCCCCAATGTGAAATCTGCTCTCCCTCTCTTTCTTCTTTTCCTTTAACTCTTTTCCCATTAATTGCCCACCTACCAAGCCACTTGTCCCTCTCCTATTGGACCAACATCCACTCACTTAACTTTTCCACTCTAAGCACCATACACAAACCACACACATCCATGTCTTGAATAAATATCTTCAAGGCACCAAACACCACTCAGACCATATTATTCCTTAAAACCCACTTACATCCTAGGCACCATACATATAACCCACACTATAAAACCCCTTAATCCACTTATATCCTACTTCCATACACTACAAGCACACTCTAACATTTCCCTTTACAACCTACTTAATTAATTACTTTGACATTAAATCCTTATTATCCAATTTTTCTCAAGCATAAATTACTGAAATACCCTTCAATTCCCGACTTAATGCGCCAATTCCGACCATGCCTGATTTGGGGTGTGACAACTCTTCCCTCCTAAAGAATTTCGTCCTCGAAATTCACTTACTCCAGAAGGATTCACAACCCAACGATCCAAGTTGCCAACAACTCACACACTTCACTTCCAACTACTCGCTTGTTTACACTTATCCTCATCATTAAACTCTTAGATCACTTTCTTATATCTGAACCAAACACTTTCAGCAAAATAATCCCTACTCAACTTCCATAACAAATACTCTATGTACACCATGTCAGCTTTCCCTCAGTCAAAACACATATGTAATGCTTTTCATGTATGGTCAAGGGATGTTGATGTAATGAGATTGAGATGATTCATGTATGCAGAATGATGCAATTGATGCTATAATAATGCACTTTGTCCCAACCCCATGATTTAATATGCTTTCATTCAAAACTTTTTCTGGGGATAGCTGACAGGTATACAGAGTGCTACCAAAACCTTACAAAATCCAAAGATCCTTGCGTCCAAAGATACCAAACAAACTTTACTCAAACATATCAAAAGAATACTTACCGGAAGGCGCTGCAGAATCCTCTACTTCACTGTGGTGCACAACAACACCTGAGGGCACACGGGCGGCTCGAAGCAATTCCTCCACATCCTTTCTAGCTTGATGAGATAGATTGTCCCCCATCTCAGGACAATCAGCAATCTGATGTTCCATGCTGCCACACCTGAAACAAGCACCCGAGAGCTTCCGACATCGGCCCCGATGTCGCTTTTGGCAGTGCCTACATATTGGCGGTACCCACTTTTTCCTACACTTTCCCTCATGTTATTTCTGACATTGATGACACATCAGAGGTTCTTGAATTCTTTTTCCCGTGGACACTTCTCTACTTGACACCTTCCTCTTTTGAGGCACCCTCCGAACAGAATCCTGAAGAATCCGAGGAGCAGTCAACCTATCTAATATCCGAACCAACCCTTGCACTAATGTCCTATCATCGGAAGCAAAACCGAGATTTCCAACCAAAAGATGCTCGAAGACACTCTGATCAGCTACAACAGGGTTCACACTTTCCGTTGTCTCGCCCACATTCTCACTAGGATCGGACTCCATCTAAACACCACACCAGACAAGACACATCTGCATTAGGCCACGACACAAACCGACTCACATGCAAAGACATGACACAACCCATTTAGCATACCAAGACTTGACACTCAAACAAACAAACGCAACCAGAACTGCAATACCACTAACTGTAACACCCCCACCGCCGCCCCTGTTGGAAGGACACTGGCGGGCGCGCTACCCGAAGCACTCACACACGGATAAACATATTCGTTATGCGGAAGCATGCATACAAGCATAAACATACATACAAAAATACGGGTAATTAAAAACTTGACTTACCCTGCTGGCACAAACTGATCATACAATAACTCACGCACACACGCAAGCACTAAACGGAAGCATAAACACATGCATACATAAGATCACTCGGCGGAAGCATAAAGTGAACGATAAAACAAAAGGCTCATTTACCAGAAAAATCAATTACAATAAGATCCTTACAAATACAAATATATAAGCAAAAGGCTACAAAATTACAGAATCCGAAATACAGGAGCTGAACAAAATATAAAACTTCTAACTTCTACGTGGCCGACCTTGCAGATGCGCGACTCGAATAGAACCAAACCTGCCACCTGCACGGGAAGGAAATCCGTGCTAAGCGATAAACGCTTAGTGGGGAGAACACACCATAAAAATGGACGGCCATTCACAATGGCCGCCAAGGCATAACACATTCGAATGTCAAATGCGGATATTTATAACACATATATAATCAGACTTGCATAGCAAAGGCAATACCAAACCTAATACAATTATCACCATGCAGAACTCTTAAAAATATTGCACATGCACATATCATACCAAGGTATCCTTATCATAGTGGAACCCGCTCACATGCAACACAATTACCAAGTAAAATTACACCCAACCATCATGCATCCTTAAGAGGTACTAAAACATACTTATCATGTCACAAGATTCCTACACTAAATAAAAACCCAGTGTATAGCATCAAACCACCACACTTCCACTGCACAACTCTAATCCATACAATATCATGCCGTGAATTGCAAACACACAACTACGTATTAAAAACACTACGATAACTGAGTTCATAGGAACATATAGCATATCGTTACATTATGGCACATGCACTTACCGAACGTCGATCCGTATGCGTTGCATCTCAATATGACAAATACTCATTCACACATTCACAATACAATATAGGCGGTAAGCATATACAAATGCATACTTGAGTCATATTCAAACCATTCAAACTTCCATGATCACATTTACAAAGATAGCTGATTCATATTACTGAAATCTTAACCAAACGTTTATCATATTCTCATATTCATATCAGACAAAGCGAACAGAATACCTGCTGACACAAAATAGTGGATAACGAGAAATCAGATAGTGCCTCACTGGCACGATCAGGCGCACCTTACGGGTACGAATCGAAGTAATCACATAAACTTTATCTGACGGTACCTTATTGGTACGAACGGGCGCACCTTACAGGTACGAATCGAGAGAAAAACAACATCATTTTCCAAATTCGAAAACATTTTAACGAAAGGGGATCTTAAACAAGATCCATACACATAAAGGGTTCGCGAGGAACAAAATAGGGACCTGATCAGGGTCCAAACGTTCAAAGGGGCTGCAGCTAACAAAACTCTATTAGGCATGCCTAACTATCCACTTACTAAACTCTAGCAGGTCATACATAAACCATTCAATCCATTTCATAACTCCCAAAATTATCATCATATATGTACATAATCATATCATGGTTCCATATTCATATTATTCATAAAATACCAAACATAAATCTCATAACTGTCAAAAGGAACGGAAGTTCAAACCACACGAAATGAAAGAGAACTCATTTAGCATATAAGGGTTTGTCGCGCTCGCGACAGAGACTGAAGTCTCTTTGCTGCGTGCGACGGACTTCGTGACCGCGAGGAGGACGGAAGGGCCAGATTCTGTCGCGATCGCGACAGAGAACAATTGGTGCTGTTGCGGGCTCGCGACGAATCGCGTGCTCGCGATGGCACTTGCCCAGCATCGCACTCTGTCGCGATCACGACAGTTGTCGCGCTCGCGATAGAGAGTGCTCAACACTTCGGCTGTCGCGGGCTCGCGACGGCGTCGCATGCTCGCGACAGCGAAGCTCCCAACACCGCTCTCTGTCGCGTTCGCGACAGCATCGGGATTTCGAAAATCTGCAGAAATTCTGCAGATTTTCCTCTTCCAATTCCTCCTCCCATCACACAAATCTAAATCCAAGATCACTTACCTCCAAACCAGCATCCATTGCCCTCAACAACCATAATACAACATTTATTAACAACAACTTCATACAATCCAATGATTTAAACATTCCATTTCAAGAATCAATCAAAAACCCAATTTATGCATCAAACCACATCAATTCCAAAATCATCATAATTAACTCATAATCTTGCAAATTCCACATTCCAAAACAAAGACCCATAGCATATACATCAAAATAAATGACATCTAATAACCTACTTCCAAGAAACCATCAAAACACATGCATGAACATATTCACATGCAAAAAAATAAGAGATTCCCAAAAATCACCAATCTTAATCGTACTCATAAGTTTTCCCCAAAAACAACTACTTATATAGCCATTTAATTACCCTAAACGTGCATAATAAGCTGAGGGGAAGGTACGGGATTGATCCGGGTTAACCAAGGGCTCAAAAATGAAGAAATAAAGGCTAATATAGGTTTTTCTATCGTGAGGTCGCGACCCTTGTCGCGCTCACGACAGAGGCTCATCTCAGAACCCACAAAAGACTGCTTAATGCCCCTGACTTGTGTTGCCTAAACCGACCTGTAAACCTCATTTTTAGCCAAATCTTCCTTCTTAACAAATGTTCCCTAGGATGTTAAAGTTCAAATGAAATAAATTTCAGGTCAAAAAAACATCTATAACTCCAGATATGCTCTCCACAACCCATACTGGTCACACAACCCAACACAAAAAGAGACACTACGTTTTTATCCAAATTTCAGGGTCTTAGAGTAAACATTAGCCCAAGGCTCTTTCTAGGATATTTAAAGACATGGAAGTTATGGTTCTAATGGATCAAGAATCACACAATTTGGAGGTCTAACACTCTATCTATGATAAAAACAATACACAGAGGTCATATAAAAACGGGACAGAATTGCCAAGACTCATGCACTGCAAAGCCAACCCTCATATACATTCATCTCAATCAATAACATGGATTACTAACACATCTACCCAAACTAATTCATGCATTTACACATACCAAAACACTCAAATTTCAGAGATTTAAACAATACAAACTCATCTACACCTTAAGTGAGAATTAGGGCACAACAACTCATAGATTCCAATTCATAAATCAAAACTCCCAAACCTGATTTCTTTGTAGCTTCAAGACCCAATCTTCACCTTCTCTTTACCCTTGAGCTTTCTCTTGAAACAGAAAGCTTGCACAAAACTAAAACCCACAATTACTCTTCCACAAACCTTAACTTAAACAAAACTAAAGAAGAAGACAATCCAAAATCCAAACACAACATCCAAAATCTAACCACTTACCTCTTCAATCTTGCTCTCAAACACTTCCAAAACCAGCTCCAAACCCACACAAACAAGAGAGGAAATGAAAGAAATGGGAAAGAAGAGAAGAAGAGGAAGAACGGGAGAGAGAGGAGGGAGCCCCAACGTGAAATCTGCTCTCCCTCTCTTTCTTCTTTTCCTTTAACTCTTTTCCCATTAATTGCCCACCTACCAAGCCACTTGTCCCTCTCCTATTGGACCAACATCCACTCACTTAACTTTTCCACTCTAAGCACCATACACAAACCACACACAACCATGTCTTGAAGAAATATCTTCAAGGCACCAAACACCACTCACACCATATTATTCCTTAAAACCCACTTACATCCTAGGCACCATACATATAACCCACACTATAAAACCCCTTAATCCACTTATATCCTACTTCCATACACCACAAGCACACTCTAACATTTCCCTTTACAACCTACTTAATTAATTACTTTGCCATTAAATCCTTATTATCCAATTTTTCTCAAGCATAAATTACTGAAATACCCTTCAATTCCCGACTTAATGCGCCAATTCCGACCAGGCCTGATTTGGGGTGTGACAACTACAGAGTGCGGGTGCCATTCTTAGATGGTGATAGTTTTCACTTAGACATTTCCTTCAAAATTATGTGCACGGAAATATATACAAGAAATTGTGTGTGTATGTGTAAAAAGAAAAATGCTAATGCTTGCAAAGGAATTGTATGACATGATATGTAAATGCTCGTAAAAATGGATAGACCATGTCCTAGGTGGTCAAGGGTCCATTGAGGATACGGCTTGGTTGCTCGACCATGCCCCCAAGGATCTAGGAGAGTCATCTTGGCTTATGGACTCTGACCCGTAAACTTTTCAGAGAGACCTGTCAGGTGTGCATCTTTGCTCCCCTATCAATGATCATATGCCCAGGATTCTGACTCATGTCCTGAATTATATCTTATCAGGCTGAAGGGAAATCATCCGAAGTAATGCTACCTTATTGCTCCAGGCATCAGAAGTCATTATTTTAAAGGTAGCGCGTCCCTTGTGGATTTTCACACTAGCTTTTCTTTATGGGAAATGCGTCCCTTTAGGGATTTTCACATAACCCTTTGCCTAATTTTTTGCCTGGAATGGAGCCAATCCAATCCAGTAGCTTTTATTTATTTCATTTTTTTTTTGTAGGGCAAACTGCCTGTTTTCAAGTTTTCACCCTGTCATTTGGCCTAACTTTTGCTTAGAGAGCCAGTCACGATTTTCAACTCTAATGGCCTTTTTTTTTAATTTTAAAAAGGCTACAAGAGGAGTGAAGGCTATTATCAGATCCTCCCTTAAGGATGACCAGCACAATTTTCTTAGACACCTTCTGACGAAAAACAATTTGAGAATAGTTCAGATGGAATTCGAGATGTTGTGAGGCCCCTCCCATCCTTTCCAGATGGCATCTTATCTTCGACTTTCACCTCCAAGTACCATGGCCTCTGGACCCAACTGCCTGTGAAGGCTGTTATACAACTAATCGGAGGTTACCCCCATTGCTTCTACTAGTGCATGCAAGATACGGGTGCCCAGTCCAACGGTTGATAATAGGACCCATCAGCTTAAGCGCCTTGCCAGCGAGAGCAGAGTATAGTTATTTAGATTAGATGCATTCAATAATGAATGATGCTTTTCTTTTTATAAAAGAACTAGAAGATAATGAACATATGAGTCTAATTGCCTTTATTTCATATCTTTTTTGCAAAATTGTGTACATTTCAGTATGATTTCTCTATACATGATCATTATCTAACATAGATTCAAAATGTAAAACTACATTTAATCTCAGGATGGATCTTGAATGCCTCAAAACTCCTGTTTTCAATCAACCCTCTCGGGTTTTTTTGATTGGACATTTTCTCTCAAGCCTCTAATTTTTTACCAGGATGCCTTTGTTCGGTTTTCATCCTAACGAGGCGCCCAATTTTAACAAGGCCGCCTTTTTCAATTTTTAACCCGCGGGGCTTTTATTCTCTTCTTTTGATTTTTAGTCTTTAGCCATGGAACCTTTTGCATCTTTCGGTGCTGACTGGTTTTTCATATTTGCTTCCATCATTATCTGTCGAAAACGCTGCTCCCTTGGATAATAACTTCTCAAGAACAAATGGGCCTTCCTACATTGGTCTAAATTTGCCTCATTCATCTGGAACATTCGGACTCATTTGCTTAAAGATTAAATCTCCCTCTTTCAATAGGTGCTTTCTGACTTCCTTCTCGAATGATCGAACAGAGTGTTTTTTCATAATCTTACTGTGATAGTAATCCCATGATCGGTCCTCGTCTGACGTGTTTCACTGCTGCAACTGTTGTCGTACCCAGTCGGCTTCCAGAATCTGGGCTTCTATGACTATCCTTAAAGATTTGATCTCTACTTTGATCGGTCGTACTGCTTTTGCCCCATGTATCGAGGAATAAAAGGTGACTCCTGTAGAGGTTCTGACGATGGTTCTCTAGCCCTGAAGTGCAAAAGGCCATTTCTCTGCCCAATCCTTATAGTTTCGAACCATCTTGACCAAGATCTTCTTATTAGCAGTCTCTCATGCCCCATTAGTTTGAGGGCAATACGGAGAGGACTTGTGGTCTTTAATGCTATACCTCTGGAGCAACTCCGTAGCCTTAGCCATAAACTGCCCTTTCGTCCTTGGACATAACGTGGTGAGGGAGACCATATCGACAAATCGGATTCCTTTCGATGAACATGTCCGCTGGAGGCCGTAGGGCGCACCTCCCCTATGATGTCTATTCCCAAGCTCTGCAACCCGTATCCATTGTAAGTCAATAGAACCCTTTTGGTCCTTTTCGAAAGTCAAGAAGAATGGCAAAGTACGGGTATGTGTAGATTAATAGGATTTGGACAAAACTTGCCCCCAGGATTACTTTCCTTTACCCCCATATCAACAGTTTTAGGCCGGATCTACATATTGATTCTTTTCCTTCCCTTTTTTTTAATTATTTTTTGCATTATTTTTATTCTTTTCCCTTTTTTTAACAGGTTTTGTTCAAATCCTGATAGTTTACACATACACGCACTTCTCTTCCTAAACATTAGGGACAACGTAGATCAACCCAGACGGGCATTGCACTTTAATAAGAAATTTGGCCCTGTTTCTGCTTGAATCTTCTGAGATTTTGCGTGACTGGTCCATGATCGTGATATGCTGGCATAGTGTGTTCGACAACTTTGCAATCATCTCCCGGTGTGTCTTTGTAGGTCTAGGCAAAGCTTTTCCACACTTTTTTTTATTCTCTCAAATTTTAATCTCTCTTTAGGAGTTACAGATTCTATCAAGATTTCCTTTGGGTTCTCCAAAGTCTCCGAGCTTAAATGAAATGGCATCAGTTGAATCAATATCAAATATGAATGAGTCATGATCATAATTATGCACAGTGAAATCATGAGAGATATCACGAATAAGTAAAAACCATTCATTTCATTTTATAAAAACTAGAATTAAAATGTCATTATCAACTAGTTCCAAAATAAAAAGAACATATAAATAGCTATCTTCTTCCCATTTCAGCTAGCACAGGTGTCGTAGTCGATGGTCCATTATCACCCACGAGAACCGTCTTCCCCACCTTTCAGCTCCTCATCAATGAGGCCTTGAACAAGCTTCTTTGCTAGGAAAGATGGGATGATGGTTGCTATTATTGCAAGAGTTCGATATCGAGTATGTAACTAGGAAAACCATTAAGGGAAGAGATGTGGCAGAGTTCTTAGCAGATCACCCTATTGAAGGAGACCAGTTCGAGTACAATTTCCCAGACAAAGATATCGGGGCCATAGCGGTACAAGGTTGGCAGTTGTTCTTTGACAGCACAGTTAACAGTAAAGGGGCAGGAGCAGCGATTATTTCTACGACCATGGATGGTGAGAAGCTACCATTAGCCAAAATGTTGAGGTACAAGGCTACTAATAATGAAACTGAATATGAGGCTTGCATCTTTGGGTTGGAAGCACTGCTTGCCCTAGGGGGCAAAGACCGCAAAAGTCTTTGGAGATTCATCCTTGGAAATCCATCAAATTAGAGGAGAGTGGTCAGTTAAAGAAGAGAGGTTGTTGCCCTATGTGAAGTACTTGAGGATGTTAAGTAACAAGTTTGAGACTTGCACTTTTCACTTCATCCCTAGGGATGAGACTCAATCGGCTGTTGCTCTCGCGACGTTGGTATCCATGTGGGATAATCCGATAGGGGTTGCTATGAGACCGGTTCTGATCACTAGTTCAGAAAAGCCTTATTTTGAAACCAAGCTGGTGATGGAGGTTGAGGTTCCCGATGGAAACCCTTAGTACTACGATATTCAGAATTATTTGGAGAAATCAGTTTTTGTAGAAGAAGCCCCCGAGAAAGACCAAAGAATGATTTGAAAGCTATCCACTCAATTCATCAGTGTATATGGCACTTTGTATAAGAGGCAAGCAGATGGTATCCAATTGAGGTGTTTAACACAGAAAGAGGCTGACAGGTTATGGAAGAGGTTCATGCCGGAGTCTACAGAGCTCATATAAATGGCTTAGCTTTAGCAAAGAAGATCATGCGCCAAGGGTTCTATTGGCTCACGATGGATACAGATTGTTCAAAATATGTGAAGCAATGCCAGCTATGCCAGCAATACGCGAATTTGAGACATGTACCGACTTCAGAGCTACATAACTTGACGTCTTCATGGCCATTTGTAGCTTGGGGAATAAACATCATAGGTGAGACCTGCCCCACAACTTCTAATGGGCATAGGTTCATCGTAGTCACCATTGATTACTTCAACAAGTGGGTTGAAGCAGAATCTTTTAAGAAGATTAATGCCAGGGACATGGCCAGGTTTATTAAGCAAAATTTGATATGTAGATATGGCCTCCCGCACCATATTATGTCTGATAATGTAGTACAATTCTTGGCAAAAACTAAATAGGTGCTTCAAAAATATGGATTTCAGCATCACAAGTCTTCTCCTTACCGACCTCATACTAACGGTGGGGTTGAAGTAGCAAACAAGAACATCAAGAGAATATTGGCCAAGATGGTACAGAGCTATAAAGACTGGGCAGAAAAGCTACCCTTTGCACTTTGTGGTTATAGAACCACAGCCAGAACCTCGATGGGAGCAATGCCATTTTCTTTGGTATATGGGAATGAGCCGATTTTGCCAGTTGAAATTGAACTGAAATCGTTAAGGGTAGTCATAGAAACCAGATTCTAGAGGCAGAATGGGCACAACAGCGATTACTATAGTTAAATCTATTGGATGAAGATAGGTTGCAAGCTTATTATCACAACTAGGTTTATCGAAAGAGGATAGCTCGGTCATCTAGCTAGAAGGTACGAAAGCACCCATTGAAAGAAGGAGATCTAATCTTCAAGATTATGAGGCCGGGGGTGCCAGACATCCGGGGAAAATTTAGACTAACCTGGGAGGGTACGTTCATGCTAAAGAAGTTAATATCGAAAGGGGCAACCATTTTGATAGACAGCAATGAAAACAAATCAAAGAACCGGTTACTGTCAACAGGTTGAAAAGGTTCCATGGCTAAAGACTAAAAAAATCAAAAAAAGAGAATAAATACCCCGCGATTCGAAAATTGAAAAAAGGCCTTGCTAAAATTGGGTTCCTTGCCAGGGTGAAAACAGAAAAGGCACTTGTAGACAACGGGTCCCGAGGCGGTCCAAGATCAGTATTAGCCGATGATAAAAATGACGCTTATTTACAGGCAAAGATATTAGAACTGATGTTTTCCTTGTCTAGAAGCTGCATTTTTAAGAATTATAAGAAAAAAAAATTATTTTATTTTGAAAAATTTTATTTTTGAGTTTTTCGACGGTTTCGGGGCCTGCGACCGTACGTCGGTACGACGCACAAGGAGTGCGGGGCCTATGAGCAGTGCATGTGGGGTGCCGCGCATAAGCTCGGCCAAGGCATGGCCTCTGCGCGAGGCGAGGTGCGGCCTCACTTGTGGCCATACCTCGCCTCAAGTGAGGTGCGGCCTCTAAGGCCGCACCCCGCGTGCGGCCCTCTAGGTGCGGGCGGCCCCCTCTCTACGTAGTCACTTTCCACCTACAAAATCTATTTTTGGGGACTGAAAAAAGCTAGTTTCTTTCATGTTTTAATGATTTTTGGAAAAGTGAGATTAAAAAAAGTGGTTTTCGCCTTTTCTATTATGGGAGATGAAGGAAATAAAAGGAAAATGTGCTCTCATTTTTTAGTGGGTTGCTTCTTTAGAAGAAAGAGATAGTGTTTTTCTTCCTGAGAAAAGAGGAGGCAGACGAGAGCAGAAAAAATATTCTCAAAAATCTTAGGAATTTTACTCTTCTTCTTTCTAAAAAGGTTTTGTTCTTGGATTGGTCTGGGCAAAGAAAATTAATTTCTTTGGCTTAGTCACCCTATCAAAATCATTTCTTTGAGTTTTTTTTGTGTTAAAAATTTGTGTTTTACAACCGCAAACTCGACAAGGGGACGGATTGAGACATCCTACTTTCGATCTATAAACTCTGAGGATAAACATTCTTAGACCCATTTTTGTCACTTTATTTCACCTTGTTTGTTTTTGCTGTTAGTATTATTATTGTTACTATTATTACTCGTATTGCTTGCAACTGTTATTAATATCATCTTCATTGCCCTTTTTTTTCCTATTTTGTTGTTGTTGTTGTATGATAATATTATTCTACCATTATTATTGTTATTGTTGCTATTGTTATTAGTTATTATTGGTATTTGTTTTAATATGACTATTATCATTATTATTATTGTTGTTGTTGTTATTATTATTATTATTATTATTATTATTATTATTATTATTATTGTTATTGTTATTGTTAATTCCACCATGCATTTACATTTGGTGTCACTGTTATTATTATTATTATTATTGTTAATGTCATATTCATTATAGTATTATTATTCTGTTGTGATTATTATTATTATTATTATTATTATTATTATTATTATTATTATTATTATTATTATTATTATTATTGTGGTGGTTATTATTCTATCATTATTATTATTATTATTATTATTATTATTCTGTTTTTTGCATGACTAATTTTTTAATTATCTTTACATGTGAGTCATTCGTATATTAAATTAACATGTCTAATTTAATCTGTTTTATTACATACACATGTGTTAACTATGTTTTGCGTTTTCTCTTGTCTCTGTATCTATTTCGTTGATTGTAGAATTATTACTAACATTTTTATTATTATTTTTTTTGTTTGGTGTTTAAATGTGGTGTCGCTCGGTTGAGCATCACCGTGACCAAACGTAGGGGTCACAACGCGTAGGAAAACTTTCTCGGTCAGATCTTACCTGCTTTTTTATGTGGTTGTGCTTGTTTGTAAATAAAAATAGTTTTATTTATACGCGTGTCGGATAAAAAATCACGAAAATATCTTTATAACTAAATTGGAATTTTATTAATAAAATCGGGACCAATGTCCTTCATTTTATCCAAGGAATGCAAAATGTCACGACTTAAAACGAAGAGTTAAGTTTTCTAAAAATGGGATCACCTATCCTGGTTTTTCAATCCAACAATCAAAATAACTTTTCGATCCCTCTTTAAGTGAGCATGAAGGAACCAATATTCCTAGATTGAATAAATATCCCGATTTATGTATGCTATTTTTTATGTTTGACTTTGTTTTGGTTGTTTTAAGTTTATGTCTATATATCTTGTGGGCCCTTCTAATTAATTATTTTTGGGGCAATTTTATTTAAGCTTTGCTTTTCATTTGGGTAATGTATTCTGTCCCAATTTCTATCTTATAAATGATGTGCTCTGCGTGTTTATTGCTTTATTTACCGCTTTTTTTACAGTTTTCTTTTACCGCTTTCTTAATGATTGCAATGCACCTTCAAATTAAATGTATTAATTGCGTGAGATGGGAGATAGAACTTTATGAATCTAAAAACTCATTTATAATTAATCAAGGCATAAATAAGAGTGAAGTTACGAACACCTTCTCTGGTTTACACCATAGAGGTTAGATGACCTTTTCCAATTTCTCACAAATTGGGTGGCGATTCCAAAATACCTCAAAGGTGCCTAAAGGTTTCATGAGCCTAGATGAACTCCTCAATGTTCTATTGGGTAGGGATTCCAAAATGTCTCATGGTAACCAAGATCAAATGATGCGAACTAATCCCTCAAGCCCAAAAAGCGGGTTTCGTCGAGAGGGCCTTACCGGTTCGGCGTGCGTCACAATGCTCTGGGCAAAAATTAAGAGCTGAGAGAAAATGATCAATCGTGAAAACCCAAGAGGGCTGATTGGTAACAGGAGTGGGACACTTATAGGATTTATCCCAAGATTAGTTGTAGTTTTGTATTTGGTCAAATTTAGTCAAATAATGATCATGAGTGATGAAATCATATGGAGATGTACATGATTTCGCAATAAAGAAATCATGTTGCATTATTTTTCAGTTCTTTTGTAAAAAGATGAGAAAAAGTGTTCTTTATTAAGTCCATCTAATCTAATGATTATCCTCCGAGTGCTCTCTGACCGACAAGATGTCTAGGACGATCTAGCCTGTTGTCAACAGCCTAAAAAGAAGAAAAAAATAAAAAATAAAAAAAATAATAAAAAAAAAGAGAAAAGAAAATAGAAAAAGAAAAATAAATAAATAAAAAAGCTGCTGAGTTGAATTGGGATCTCCTCAGGCAAAAATGAGGCATAGGGTCGTGTGAAAATCTAAAACGACGCATTTCCTGTAAAGAAAAGCTAGCATGAAAATCCACGAGGGGCATGCTACCTTTAAAATAATGATGAATGACACCGAGATTGATCAGAGGCTGCCAGTCGTGAGCTGTGGGGTCTACGCAGGGAAAATCCAGGTTGAGAATCATCCCAGTTGAAATCCTCGAGAATGAGATAGCGCCTCGATATTTGGGCTACTCAGACAAATTTGTCGCTCGCATTTTGCATAGCATGTGCACATTTACACTCATAACTTCCCCCTGTATATGAATTTTAGTTTTGCAGGAAATGTTAAGCAGCAGAGGTTACCGGGAAAAACACCCCCAGGCGTTCAGGGAGTATTCAAAAAATTAATAATAAATAAATAATTATTTAAAATTTTTTTAGGGATACCTCCACGATGCGTTACACCTAGGGAACCAGCAAATATTCCACCTTCAGCATGGATGACTGCTGCACAGAGATGAAGGTTTGAGGCATTATGTCATCCACAGTTTTATCCAATAAATTTTTGTCCCGGACATTCTTGGAGTAGATGGGCATGTGAGAGGAGGTCAGCATGCTGTTAGTGTAACGCCCATTCCTGACTACTAGATTAGCTTTGCTAATGCAGTTAGGAACAGTCGTTACACACAACTCCCATGCATATTTCACTATCACAATTTCAGGTTAACAATACGAATAATAAAATTTCCCTACTAAACATACATTCACATGCACCACATGGCATAAGTTCCCCTGTCATTTAACATATTCACACACTTACATATATGTACAGGCTTTCGTTAAGTTTATAATACTTAATTATAATAGCTTTACATATTTCTAGAGCCAAAATAACATTTTACACAACTCGAACAAACATAAAGTTAAACCCCCATAACCTACACTAAAGACTTAGCCCTAGTGTTGACCGTTGCAAACCGCGGATTCGTCCTTCCAAAAATCACTTCGCATCCAAACCTACACGGATCAGAAAGAACCCGTGTTAAGCGATAACGCTTAGTGGGGAACACATATATAACATACAAGCTCAATCATAGCATTAATATTATGCATGCATCATACTAGAATCATGCTTGGCCTACCAGTCTATAACATTTATGTATCACTATATTCTTGTCATTGTCACTAGTTCACATTTTAATAGAGCATGCATTAATTGGCATTTACAACTACTTAATCACACGTCTGAAAAGTATTATAGGTAGACATAGATTCAACAAATACAAAGCATTCATACATCAACTTAACCATTAAGTTTATCTTTATCTTATATTTAAGTTTGCCTGCAATTCAAAGACGCGGATAACGGGTAACGCATTGGTATCCCTGGGTACTATAATTTCATTGTATCTGTGGATACACATATACACATTTGTACCCTAAGGTACAATAACTCATTAAAATCAATATTCCACATTAGAGAATCCAGCAAGGATTATTTCGCATTGTGATTCCAGAGGAATCGGACGCATTGGGCTGCAGCACTTGATCCTATAGGCGTGCCTACCTATCCACTACTTAACTCGCAGGCTAAAGTTGATTAGTTCCATTATTGATTTCATAGTTGTTAAATTTAATAGTACATACACAACCAACACCAAATTCTTCTCTTTGCATTTGTACAACACATTAACAATTCACAATATTGTTTTACTCATCATATTCATATGTATAATTACCCCCACATAATCTTGATATCATGCTCATATAAAATAGCCTCAAGCATGGTTAAATGTCACACAAGTAACAAACCAAAATGAATAAGGGTTACTTGCCAAAACAGGGTACCTCACGGTCACAACCAATTTAGTTGCCACCATGACATACTGAGATCTTCAAAACAGAATGCATTCTAAGGTACCTCATGGTCATAACCAATCTGGTTGCCACCGTGACATACCAAGCACTCCCAAAATAAAATGCAACATGAGGTATCTCACGGTCACAACCAATTTGGTTGCCACTGTGAGATACAACACACTTGCGAGCAGAATGCACATTTTAACACCTCACGGTCACAATCAATCTAGTTGTCACCGTGACATGCCAACCAAAAATAAAATGCAACATGAGGTATCTCACGGTCACGACAAATTTGGTTGCCACTGTGAGATACAACACACTTGCGAGCAGAATGCACATTTTAACACCTCACGGTCACAATCAATCTAGTTGTCACCGTGACATGCCAAACTCAGCCAGGCAGAATAGAGTTCCTGCATACCTCAAGGTCACAACCAATTTGGTTGTCACCGTGACCTATGCAAAAACATCAAAACACAGCTATGTTTTACCAAAACACAACTGTGCTCCCTGACTCAATTCTCATATCACTCTTAAGGCCTCCAAATCAATTCCCTTTTGTCATTCAAACCAACCCAATCTTTCAATAACCTAACAATTAACACATACCTGATTTCCATGAAGCCAATCTCATCCAAAATGCACAAAGTATAACACATACACAATCTCAATACTTAGCATACCATTCAAGTATCATAAACACAACACTTGCCACTAACCTATTCCACACAATACACGTTTTTGGTCTTAAAACCTAATCAACTCATTTGTTTACTTCATTAAAGATTCGGATTATCAATTTAGTTCACACTTAATCAAACTACACAAGCAAATACAATCATGCCATTTACACACTTAGGGTTAGTTCCCAAACCTCGTCGCCTATGCTCCTAGCATTCACTGAGCACTAGCTTCTTCGATTTTTGCCTTTCCCTTGTCCTTCTTTACACTTTCCTCTATAAACTATTCCAATTTCCAGAATTGGACACAATCATCAATCCTCAATCCAAATTAAACCAAAACCAGAAAGAGAAGAAGATGAATTACAAACAACCACTTACCTTTCAATTTAATCCACTTAGTTCTTATTGCACTTAGCAAAATCATATAATCAATTTGAGAACTCTAAAGAACCTTATGGAAATGGAAAGGAGAAGATGATACAGAAATAGCTGAAAACATGCAATTAGTGGCCCTTTTCTCTCTCTTCAAAACTTTTTACATGCATGTGAGAGAAGAGGTGGCAGCACAAGGAAATGCCACATGTAATCCACCTCAAAGTCTGCCCTCCACCTTACTTAATTAACTCATAATTAAGTTAACTAATCCTCAATCAACTTTAATCATGCAAAACTTACAGCTTAGCCACTCAACTTCCTTTAGCTTCTCAATTATGTCCTTCCTTTATTACAATCAAGTCCATCATCCACGTGACACACACACACACACATACCCTTAGTTAATCAAATTATACCTATTGCTATTAGGGTACATTTTCGGCCATTACAGTTAGCAACTATAGGCTGGATGGATTTCCTTACACCAGCCTTTCTCACATGCCCAGAGGTTACTAGAGAGTTCCTGGCTACACTTAAGTACAGGGGTTCTTGAGATTAGATATTGATCCTGAAGCTATATCATTTCTAGTCTGAGACGTAGGGCATACGATGAGTCGCCAGAGTTTTGCACAGATTATGAGTCTTCCGACTGGAGACCATGTACAGGTACCGGACAGGGCTATTTTGGCACACCAATGGGAGATGATCACAGTACTAGGGGTCCATTATGACCGTAACACAGCTAAGAGTACTTTGTTAGTTTCACAGGTGTATAAATATATTCAGAGGGTTTTGGCTAGCAGCTATTTGGGCAGAACTGGTATTCCTAACGCTATCAAAACCATGAAGATTTGGAGTCTATGGGCCATGACAATAGGGACACAGCTCAACATTAGTCACAAGATTATAGCCGGCATGGTCAGACAGAGTTGGAGGTGTAACAACCCAAATTATACCCTAGAAGGATTTAAAGTATAATTGTATTGCAAAGGTATGAGAATATAAGGGTATAAGTGGGAGTTTATGGGTTTTATAGGATGTAATTGAAAGAAAAGTTGAGCAATTGAAAAATAGAATTTTTAGTGAGGGATTTAAGGGAGTTTAGCCAAGGACCAAGTGAGGAATTTTGGAAAAGGTGGAGTGGAATCAACATGTAAGATGGTGGGTGTGCCAACACTCTCCTTACATGTATATATAAGGAGAGTTAGTGGAGCAAAAATCCCATTTTCTGCATGTGTAGTCCAGCTCCCTCTTACATCTTCCTTCTTATTCTCCCTTCTCTTGATATTTCTTTAAGTGTTTGAGATTTTTGAGCTTTGATTTGGTTGGATTTGAAATTAAAGGATAAATTGAGAAGGTAAGTATGGGTTTTTGATTTAAGGGATCTCTCTTCTACTCATTTTTGTTTTGATTTGGTTTGTTGGATAAATGGATTAAGAGTGTGTATTTCTTATGCAAGAAGTTCCGGACAAGAGGATTGAGAAAGGCAAGGAGAAAGTTTGATCTTGGAGAGTAGAGTTTCTAGCTGCTTCCTAGAGGTTGGGATCGTGTGCCTTTTAATTTGATTGCATGTGTGAGTTGAGTTGGTAGTTATTTGAGGTGGTAGAGGTATGCTGAGTTTGTGTAATTTATGAGAAATGCATGTGTTGTTAGTTGAGATTTGGTAATTGAACTTCTGCTATTAGATGTAGACTTGGATAAATGGTATAGTGGTATGCTTGAGTTAGTGCTTTAGTCCAATTGAGACTTATAGTCAACTTTGCATGTTGTATATGTATATATTTTGGCTTCTATAGCACTTGTTATGATCATTATGGTTATTTGCCATTTTGATTGATATTAGTGTATGATTCTGTTTAATATTGAAATAGAGTTTAGAAGTGCTTATGGCATGAGTTTGAAGGTTATGCATGTGAATTGGTTTGGGTATGTGAAGGTTGTGCATGAGTGGATTGTGTAGTTTGGACTTCAACATTTAGTTCTATTCTGTAGCAGGTGCGATAGTGGTCGCCAGTGCGACAGAACACCCTTTGGCAAGGTCTGCCTGCCGAGCTATCTCGTGCATGGCCGAGCTATGCCGAGTTTTATCACGAGCGCGAGCTCCATCGCGGGTGCGATAAAAGCTACCTTGCCATTCTGTCATGAGTGCGATGAGGCCCACGTGCATGACATATGCTTGTGTTGGGCTCTATCGCGAGCGCGACAAGAGTCACGAGTGCAACTCTATGTAATGTTGTGAATGTAAGTCTTGTGTTCTCATTGTGTGTGGCATTGTATTCGTATATGTTTGATCATGCATAATTAAGTTTGTATGTAATATATATATGTATGAATCATATGCTTGATGGGATGATTAGCTTGGTCAGGTATTGAATTGAATGTAATTGTGGTTGGATTCATGAATATAAGATATAATGACTAGAGTTGTATGTAAAGCCTAAAGAGTCATGGTAGTGGATAGATAAGCATGCTTATAAAGGGCTAGTGATTTGCAGCTGCTAGTGTTTGGCCCGCAAGGGTCTAGTGTTTGTTACCTTCGGGTAACTAGTGATTTGAGACTTCGGTCTCCCTTGTTTGATACTGCTAGTCAGTATCTAGTGCACCCGTATCTGCTATTAGTGAGAATTTAGGCTATGGTTTAATGATTGAATGATTATGTATAAGCATGTGTAGTTATGACCTATCAAGTGTAGATGAGCATACATAGAGATGCTTGAGTTAAGTACATGCTTTACTGAATGTACACAATAATGATATGACAAAGCATGTGTTAGGTGTTGTGAATATGTACATGATATTATAAGCATGAAACGTATAGGTAATTGTTATAGATGTGCAAATGATAGCTATGTTTATAATGATATTATGCCTTTGCTTATTGATATATGTTGCAAGTGTGTATGCTTGTATATATTTATATATGATTGTTGTGACTTCAAAAGAAGTCCTTTGTTTCTGTATATCCCCACTAATCGTTATCGCTTAGCACAGGTATTTTTTCCGTGTAGGTATACAGGCTCGGTTCGATTTTTGGGAGTCGTGCATCTGCTGGCCACTAGGAGTTTGGATAGTGAATTTTTGTATAAGATTCTTTTTGTAATGATTATGTATGTATATGACACGAGAATATATTTGTATAGTGTATATGTTCAGCCACTTGATTTTATAATGTAAGAATGATACTCTTTAGTAATGTATAAATTTTATAAGGTTATTAATACAAGTATGCTTTGTTTTATGTATGCTTTCGCTTATAGTATGTTTGTTTATGTATGCATTTGTGAGCGTATTGCAAACCGATATTCCTTCCGAGGGGTATTGGGGTGTTACAGGAGGACTACGGCCCAGCTATGTATAGGTGGGGTAGTCACCAGATTGCTACAGCACTTAGGTCACGACCCCATCATGTTTGGCCCACCCGTGGATGGGGACATTTAGGTTGATTGGGTTCTTGCCAAATATATGGGCATGCTTGAGCAGTTGCCTGGGCAAGCAGGAGAGTATAGACTACTTTCTATGGCTGAGACTCGGCAGATGTATCGTTTACCTTCGCTTGCAGCTGCGGCACCATCCGAGGGTCAGCCTCAGGCCGAGGGGGAGCCTCTACAGCCTCAGCCACTTGAGGGGTATTATCAC
Source organism: Excoecaria cochinchinensis (assembly GCA_947683425.1). Lineage (NCBI taxonomy): Eukaryota > Viridiplantae > Streptophyta > Magnoliopsida > Malpighiales > Euphorbiaceae > Excoecaria > Excoecaria cochinchinensis. Next base: position 23,514,991 of record CANTUQ010000146.1, read on the forward strand.
CTGCAGCCAAAGGGAGGAGAGCCTTTACAGCCTCAGCCAGATGAGGAGTATTATCATCTGTAGCTAGAGGGAGGAGAGCCTCACTCGCTGCTGGATGGTATGGATGTGGACATAGATCTGGATGATCTTCTTCACACTCCATCATCACAGCCATTTTCTCGAGGGGATCAGATGCACCCTCCTCCTCATATGCATACCTGGGGGTCGGATCCTCAAACATCTGGGAAATATTACCCCTATGGCCATCCAAATTCTCCGGGGGCATCTACTTCGACAGCTCTAGCACAACCACCACCTAGGCCTGGGATAGAGCAGAGCCAGGTGAGTATAGAGGTCCTCATCTAGGCTATGCAAAGGGAGATTTTGGCAGCATTGGATGTTAGATCCCAGCATTCTGATGAGAGGCTGATAGCCATGGAGCAGCGTATAGATGAGAGGGCAATCGCTTTGGAGCAGCATTCTGATGAGAGGTTGATGGTTGTGGAGCAGCGTTCTGATGAGAGGTTGATGGCTGTTAGCTTATTTCTAAGTGCTAATTCTGCAAGTATACGGTGTACCAGTTATAGTACAAAAGATGTCGATCCCACGAGGAATGTGATTAATATTACACACTATTACTACTCAATTTTAATTTTGTTTACAATGATCAATATTTTATACATGAAAGTGGAAAAACTATGTCTAATACTATCTAACCTAATTATTGATTACCGGAGAAGACAAATGATTAATGATGATAAAGTAATAATAAATAGAACTTGAAGTGATTATTCTTGATTATAAGTATATTCTTGTCATGAAAGCCAAGTTGAATAAGATTCCAATTTACTCTCTCGGCATAAACTAGATTGCCTAAAACATGCATTTATAATTCTAACTCACAATTTTCATTAATGAATTAGAGGGTTATACATACAAATTTCAGGAATAAAAAACAACCCATAACAACCATCTAACATTATGATTTCTCAAATAATACTTCAATGATGAACTTCTATTAGATTTAAGTAAGGATTTATCTTTCAACTAAACACTTACTTATAATGATCATGCATAAAAATACTAATAGAAAATTCTACTAGCAAGAATATCAAATTGATATGAATAAGAAAATATAACATTAAATATTCAAGTTCATAAATGCATCATTCAATAATTACAAAGAAGAAGTTAAAGATGAGAAATGAAGAAGGAGATTTCTCAACCCTTTTCCCTTTCACAAAGTATGCTCTTCTTCCTTATAAGAAATCTTCTCTTCAAAACATAAAAATCCTAACTTAAAAAGTTTTTCTAAGGAAATGTACTCTCAAACTTACAGAAATTTTCTTAACTAAAATTCAACAACACAATTTACAGTTGAAACTAATATTTATAATATTCTAAAGATGTGTTCTTTTAAGTGTCTCTTCAAAGGGTTGCAAGACTTAGTGGAAAGACATGATTTTTCAAGGCAAAACTTGAATACAAATGCCCAACGATCCTCTCTGTTGCCTGTCGCGACATCTATCGCGCTCGTGATAGAGCATGCGTGCTTCTTCGCTCCACCTTCCTCGCGCTGGCTCTTCTCCGAGGCATGTTGCGACCTCGCGACGAGCTTCTTGCTCGCAACAACGCACGTCAGTTTCCTTTCTTCTTCTCTTTGGCTCTCCTCATTGACGCGTCCTGTCGTGCTCGCGACAGATTGCTTCTTCTCCTTTGCTTTCTTCTCTATTTTTCTTCTTTCCTTCTTTGTTTGGCACTTCCTGTAGCGCTCGTGACAGATCCTTCTCTTCTGTAGCTCATAATCTTCTCCTACACACCCAAAACTTAAACAAAAACATACAATTAACTACACATAAATATTATTTCAACCTGAAAACATAAATTAAATATGAACTATTTAAGCTCATATCAAACCCCCACACTTAAACATTTGCTTGTCCCCGAGCAAAAACATAACAAACAACCCAACAACATAATCACACAATGATATGCATACAATTTTGGAGCTCACTTCTATATTTGACAAACATTTGGAAATAACATGCATAAGCTTTTATCTCTTAACAAATTAGTCTAAATATGCAAAATCTCAAGCAATATCATTATCCATCAAACTTGAACAATCATGCACATTTTGGAAAATCATAAAGTTGCAAAACACAAGAATATTTGATCTCAAGAATTTGAATATCTTAACACATGTAAAGATTATTTCACACAAAGCATTGCCTAAAGTAATTCTCACTCAAACACTATATTTCTTAAGCACTCAATCACTCATTGTGTTTAAAGGTTAGTGTTTCTCTCATTCCTTTAATATGCCATTACATACCATAAGCTTGTAATTAGTAAAAATCTCAATCACTAGTATAAAGTAGTACATAAAATTAAAGGGTCTAAAAAGGGTTACAACTTGGCTAAGGTAAAGATAGGACAATTTTGGTTAAAGTAGCTTATATTGTGTTAAAAAAAAAATATCACTATATCATAAGAGATCTAAAAACTAAGTATAGCATGATATTCCAACTTTCTATTCTAACTCCCTTCTTAGTGTCCACACTTTGGCTAGTTTCTTTTTTTTCATATTTTCTTTTCTTTTTTTTTCATTTTTTTTCTTCTTTCTTTCTTTTTTGTATATATATATAGTGGGTGCATTTTATGCTCCATCCCACTTATTTTATTTTCTTTTCTTTTCTTTTAGTAGAAACTAGACCTTGCTAATAGTGGACTTTTACAATAAGGGAATTCAACTTGTACATCAACTATAATCATTTATAATCATGCTTATACTAACAAATGTATCTCCATGGTATAGCAATTCTAATTCTCACCACAACAAGGTTAACAAAATAAGTAATTATTGTTTAGCAAAGGATTTGGTTAATGATGTGCTTAACAACAAAAACAGGTTAAGGCTCAAAACTGGCTACCTAAAGTCAAAAAGGTTAGTTTTTAAAAGTAAGCCAAAAAGGTTTAATCTAATTGCCCTTCTCATTTCTCATGCACATCTCATACTATATCTAGTCTCAAAATTTACTAAAAACAAGTTATAGAGGATATGGCATATAAAGGCTCTCATATAAGAAAATTTTTAATGTATAAGGCTCAAAAGCTCACATAAGCTATAGGTCAAACTACCCTAAGCAATGCATTAGTAAAATAATCCTTATATACATAAGAAAAGATACTTAACTTAAAAAGAACCTACACTAAAGTGCTTTGCCAAGTCATGACGTTCACTATGTACATTTTATTGTCCAAGTAAAATGAAAATGACATTTTTCAAGAATTTACCTAACTAGATTTGATTAAAAGAAATACAAGCTTAATCATGTATATATTCCCAAATATACATCAAATATATAAGCTCTAAAATAAATGCACACAACAACCTAAACATATACATATAAAAACAATAACCTAAAACTAGCAGCGCATGCATAAACACAGGCTACACTAAACACAACATATAAAAATCAAATGAGCACAACAATAATGCCCCCACACTTAAAGGACACAATGTCCTCATTGTGTGAAAACATCATACACCAACAAACATACAATAAAAACAAGCAAAGTACAAAGCACAAATTAAAGAAAAATAAAAATAACAATAAAAATAAAAATAAAAAGGTAGGAGAAAACGAATCTTAATTCCCACTAGGGGAATCAAGCGGAGAAGGTGTGAACTCAATATTCTTTTTGTGAAAGAAGGAGAGGAGTTTTTGACTCAAGCTTTTCTGATTCTTGTGGACTATCTTCATTGCAGTCTCAAGGGAATCCATCCTTGCAGCCATGGTCTGGTTAGCAGCCTCCATACCGTCCAATCGTTGCACGATCTACTGGTTAGTAGCCACCATGTCATCCAACCTGGAGTGGACTTGCTGCCAACTAGCACTGCCACCGGGGGCAAATCTTCCAACCTCTTCTTCCTCAAATTCTTCATCATCAGCAGACTCCTCTTATGCACTAGCAGCTGTGGAAGATTTAGGGGCTTTACCTTTGCCTTTGTCCAAGTGTGAACTATCACCCTGCACACAACGATTAACAAACTTAGGTGGCCAACCGCCTTTAGTTAAAATGTTAGCACGCCTCAAGTATAGAATATCCAACATGGCAACATGCTCACCCTCATCTAATTAAAAATTATGTAAATCCCCCAAACAACCTAATATAATGCCCGTCACCATGTGACACATCCCCCCAGTCTTACTTTTAGCAATAGACGCATGATAAAGGCCATCAAAAATAAAAGCAATTGAGCATGGAGTTTTCCTAGATTGCAATAAGTCTAGCACAAATAAATCTTTAGTTTGAACCTTAGAACTTTCCACTCTACCAAACAAAGCACGACAAAGATATTTATGAAAGAGCATCAACACATCATCCTTAATTTGGCTATTGGTTGAATTTTTATTGTTAAAAGAATCCAAACCAGTCAATCGTTTCCAAACAGGCCTAGGATCAAAAATATGAGCATCAAATTGTTTACCATTAAGTGGAAAACCGAAACACTCATGCATTTCATTAAACCCAAAAATATATCCTTGCCCCTGATGTCTAAATTTCATTTTATCCCTACATTTATCCACATAATCAAGAGACACAAAAAACTCAAGTGCCCATTCTTGCCTAATTGGAAGATTAAGATGCACAAACTTACCCCATTTCATATATCTAAGATATCTTTCAAATTTCTCTGTTAAGCCTAAATTATTTAATAAATAGAAATCTATATGCCACATTCCAACATATGATTTTTTAGCAAAATAAACAAACTTCTCACCTTCTTCCTTCGTAGAAATGGAGAAAGGACATTCAAACCTATTTTGGAGTTGAATTGGGTCTTGGTTTGAACTTGATCCGCCAACATCTTTCTTTTCCTTGTGGCCCATAGTCTTAGTTCTTACCATCTTGAAGGTTAGGATGAACAAATTTAATCTAGCAAGGTTAACTCAAGAAAAAGTAAGACAAAACTCCAGAAAACTCAAGAAAAATGAGAGAAGAAGAAGAAGTTTGAGAGAATTTGAAAGAGAAACCGTAGAGAAATAAATAGACAACTCAAAGGTGAAAGAGAAATGCTACAGTTAGGGCAAAAGACTATTTATAGGGGAGATAAGATTAGGGTTCTAACGGTCGAAAATTCAAAAGAATTCAAATTCAGCGCCCTATCGCGACACTGTTGCGCTCGCAACAGAAGCGAATTCTTCAAAAATATCTGCTCACGAGACCAGATGCAATCGCGATAAAATTTTCTCTCCCCTTTCTGTTGCGCTCGCGATAGAAACGAATTGCCCAACTTAGCATTTTTCAATCGCGCGCTCCATGCCTAGCGCTATCGCGATAGCAACCTGTCAAAATATCCTCCTTATATTGTCGCGCTCGCAACACACGTCACGCTCGCGACAGTAAGGAAAATTCAAAGAACAATGTTTCCTTTTTCAATATAACACTGTAAATTTAAATAACAAAATGACACACTATTTAAGACACCCTGTAGAATTAAAAATAAACTATATTAGTAATATATAATGCAAAAATCACACTAAAGTCTAATGAACACCATACAAAACAAGTTAAAAATACAATAATTACAAAATAAAAAGAACATGTAAGTAACTTTCAAACCATTTGTAAAGAGATATATGAGACCTCCCTACCATGAAAAGTTTCCTCCAAATACACCTTACATCTTTGACAATTTGCTTCAAATAATTCTCCTTTACTATTTTTAAGCTCTAAGTAACCATGGTCAAAGACTTGTGTTACTTCAAAAGGTCTACTCCACCTAGACCTCAATTTTCTAGGAAATAGTTTCAACCTAGAATTGTATAAAAGAACCTTATCCCCAATCTTGAAACTTTTATAACTAATATGAGCATCATGCCATTTCTTGGATCTTTCTTTGTATATCTTTGCATTTTCGTAAGAAATAAGTCGTAACTCATCTAGTTCATTAAGTTGTAAACATCTTTTAACACTTACTTCTTTTATGTCATAATTCAAAGTCCTAATGGCCTAATATGCTCTATGCTCTAACTCAATAGGCAAATGACAAGCTTTTCCATAGACTAACCTATATGGTGTCATCCCAATAGGTGCTTTAAATGATGTGCGATATGCCCATAGTGCATCATCAAGTTTATGTGCCCAATCTTTCCTAGAGCTAGAAACTATCTTTTCTAATATCCACTTAAGTTCTCTATTGGATACCCCTACTTGACCACTAGTTTGTGGATGATATGGAGTAGCTACCATATGATGCACACCATATTTATGCAATAAAGAATCAAAAGAGCGATTAATGAAATGCTTACCTCCATCACTTATGATGGCTCTTGGCACTTCAAACCTTGAAAAGAGTTTCTTTAAAAATTTGATCACCACCTTGGAATCATTAGTTGGTGTTGCTTTGGCTTCAACCCATTTTGATACATAGTCAACACCAACCAAAATGTAGTTTTGTCCAAAAAATGAAGGAAAAGGACCCATGAAATCTATCCCCCACACATCAAATATCTCTACTTCTAAGATATTGTTCAAAGGCATTTTATCTCTCTTCCCAATGTTACCAGCTCTTTGACACCTATCACATTGAGCTACAAAAATCCTAGCATCATGAAATAAGGTAGGCCAAAAGAAACCACATTCTAGCACACGAGAGGCAGTCTTAATACTACCATTATGACCCGAATACAAAGATGAATGATAATGTGTCAAAATGTTTACATACTCATCCTCACTGACACACCTACGGATAATGCCATCCCCACTTATCTTAAATAAATAGGGTTCCTCCCAAAGATAATTTTTGACATCACTAAAGAATTTTTTCTTTTGTTGCCATGTCAAACCATTAGGTATAATCCCTGCAGCAAGAAAGTTAGCAAAATCTGCAAACCAAGGACTATTTACTTGCTCAATAGACATAAGAGACTCATCCAGAAAGGATTCATTAATCTCATTGCTATCCCCTGTAGGTCCTTTATCTTTTTCTAACCTTGATAAATGATCAGCCACTAAATTTTCAGATCCCTTCTTATCTCTAATTTCAAGGTCGAACTCTTGCAATAAAAGAACCCAAAGAATTAATCTATGCTTAGCATCTTTTTTAGCAAATAAGTACCTTAGTGCTGCATGATCCGTATAGATGATGACTTTAGATCCTAACAAATAAGACCTAAACTTGCCACATGCAGAACCGCTAACATTTCTTTTTCCGTAGTGGTGTAATTGACTTGAGGTGGTGATAATGGATGGGTAGCATAGTAAATCACATGCAAATGTTCACCTTGTCTTTGTCCTAACACACATCCAATAGCAAGGTCACTTGCATCACACATAATTTCAAAAGGTAATTCCCAATTAGGAGAAGTAATTATGGGTGCACTTACAAAAGCTTTCTTTAAGGTATTAAAAGCAAGCATACACGCATGAGAAAATTCAAAAGGTACATCCTTAATCGACAAATTAGTTAACGGCTTAGAAATTAAGGAAAAGTCCTTTATAAATCTTCTATAAAAACCAGCATGTCCCAAAAATGACCTTACACCCTTAAGTGTAGCAGGTGGAGGTAATTTCTCTATCAATTCAGTTTTAGCTCTATCTACCTCTATCCCTCTACTTGAAATTTTATGGCTTAGAACTATTCCTTCTTCAACCATAAAATGACATTTCTCCAAATTTAGTACCAAATTAGTTTCCTCACATCTAGCTAATACTTTATCTAAATTACTCAAACATAACTCAAATGAGTCTCCATACACAGAAAAATTATCCATGAACACTTCCATGATGTCTTCTATCATATCCCCAAAAATAGAAGTCATGCACCTTTAAAAAGTTGTTGGTGCATTACATAGCCCAAATGGCATTCTTCTATAGGCCAAAGTCCCATATGGACAAGTAAAGGTGATCTTTTCTTGGTCACTAGGGTATATAAATATTTGGAAATATCCCGAATAACCATCTAAAAAGCAATAATGAGAATGGCCAGGTATCCTTTCTAACATTTGATTAATGAATGGTAAACGAAAATGATCCTTCCTAGTGGCCGAATTCAACTTCCTATAGTCAATACACACCCTCCAACCGGTGGTGGTTCTAGTAGGAATCAAATCCCCAATCTCATTTCTAACTACCGTCATACCCCCTTTCTTTGGTACACAATGAATAGGACTTACCCAAGAACTATCCGAAATCGGATAGATAATCCCAGCATCTAATAACTTAATGACTTCTTTTTTAACCACTTCTTTCATATTAGGATTAAGCCTTCCTTGTCTATCAGCCTTTGGTTGACATTCATCTACCATGTTAATCCTATGCATGACTACATTAGGACTAATTCCTTTCAAATCAGAAATTTGACATCCTATACTCTTGATCCTCTTTCTAACAACTTCTAACAATGAAGACTCTTGTACACTAGTGAGTTTGTTAGAAATAATAATAAGTAAAGTATGATTCGAACCAAGAAATGCATACCTCAAATGACTAGGTAGCTCTTTCAACTCTACATTAGGAGGACTTGCAATGGAAGGTGGCAATGGTGCTTCATTTCTATATAGAAGTTCAGGCCTTGAGCTCTCTTGCTCCACCTCTTCATGCACTTCTTCAAAATGAACCTCCTCTTGACCTGCATTGTCTAACACTTCCAAAATACAAGCATCAATGACATCTATTTTCATGCACACATTCTCATCCATGGGATATTTTAGGGCCTTATCTATATGATATTCCACACTATCTTCCCCCACTCTTAAAATTAAAGTGCCCTCATAGACATCAACCAAAGCCCTACCAGTTCTCATGAAAGATCTTCCCAATATCAATGGGCATTTACATCATATGCAAAATCTAGAATAACAAAGTCAGCAGGTAGAATGAACTTATCAACTTTCACAAGCACATCTTCCACTATGCCATATGGTTTCTTAATAGATTGATCAGCCAATTGCAAAACCATAGAAGTAGGTTTAACAGAGTCCAACCCTAACCTCTTAAAGATAGTCAAAGGCATAAGATTTATACTTGCCCCCAAATCACATAAACACTTAGGGAAATCAACATCCCCTAAAGTGCAAGGAATAGTAAAACTACCATTATCCTTAAGCTTAGTAGGCAAATTATTTATAATAATTGAACTACATGCCTCAGTTAACTTAACAGTAGATATTTCTTCCAAACTTCTTTTCTTAGAAATTAAAACTTTAAGAAACTTTGCATAGTTAGGAATTTGTGTAATGGCCTCAACAAAATTCAAATTAATGTGTAAATGCTTTAATTTATCAATGAAAGATTGGAATTGCTTATCTTGGTGTTGCTGCTTCAAGCGTTGCGAAAATGGCGAACGAGGTTGAAACACTTGTGGAGTTTGTGCTTTAGTAACCCCTTCTATTGCGCCCGCGACAGGTGTCGCGCTCGTGACAGTAGGCAGATTCTCATTCCTCGGGCTCGTGAAAGGTAGTCCGCTCGCAATGTCTACCTACCTCTCTTCTGTCGCGCTCGCGACAGAAGGTTCATCCTTCTAAAAATTCTTTTGCTTTTCCTGCACATTCTCATCCATATTAGTAGAAATAAATTCATTGGTATAGGATTTACTTGACCTCAATTTAATGGCTTTAAGATGTTCCCTTGGATTCTCCTCCGTATTACTTGGTAAATTTTCTTGCATTCGTGAAGGTAAAGCCTTAGCTATTTGCCCTATTTGCACCTCAAGTTATGGATAGATGAGGCTTGATTTTTAGTAATTTTATCAAACTTAGTTTCTAGCCTCTTTTGGTTCTCTTCTTGTGAACTAAACTTTAAGTTAATCCCCTCTAAGAACCTATCCATTTTAACCTCTAAAGCTCCAAACCTATCTTGAGGTGGTTGGAATCCTACACCCCTATTTTAGTTACTACTATTCCCCCATGAAAAATTTTTATGGCTTCTCCAACCAGGGTTATATGTATTTGAGTATGGGTTACCACGCCCTTGTCCTTGGATAAAGATCACTTGTTCTTCCGTACTAGCTATCCCCAAATTACACACTTCACTATTATGGCCTTATTGGCCATAAATGGTACATGCACTTTGTGAACTTCCCCCCATTCCTAGGCTATTGATCTTATGTGTTAATGCCTCTACTTGAGCTTATAAAGCTACTACAGAGTCTATTGAATCTACCCCCCTAGCATTAGAATTAGATTCCCTTACTCTTTCGGTAGGCCACACACAATTATTCATAGACATTTCTTCTAACAACTTAAAGGCAGCTTCTGTTGTTTTCCTCATCAAAAAGCCACTAGCTGCAGCATCTATAGTCCTTCTAGTGGTAGGGTTCACTCCATTATAGAAGGTTTGCATAAGTAACTCCCTTGGAAGGTTATGGTGAGGACAACTTCTCTGCAATTCTTTAAACCTCTCCCAAGCTTCATACAAAGACTAATTATCATGTTGCACAAAAGTTATAATATCTTTTATAATTTTGGCAGTTTTAGCTAGAGGAAAGTATTTACATAAAAATGCTTGAGCCAATTGGTCCCAAGTGGTAATAGATCCTCTAGTTAGGGAATTCAACCAAGCCTTGGCTTTATCCTTCAAAGTGAAAGGAAAAAGCCTAAGCTTAATTACATCAGCCGAAACTCCATTAATTTTAAAAGTATCACATATTTCCAAGAAATTTGCCAAACGAGCATTGGGATCCTCATTTGCCAAACCATAAAACTGAATGCTATTTTGAATCATTTGTAAAAGAGATGGTTTTATTTCAAATTGGTTAGCATTTACCGCGGGCCTTACCACACCTTGTTGAGCACCACTCAATGCAGGTGTAGAAAAAACCATCAATCTTGGTGGATTCTCCTCTTCAACCATGATAAGTCTCTTATTCTTATTCTTCTTTTTGTTGGATTTTCGGTTACTTGACAAAAATCTCTCTATTTCAGGATTCAAAGGTTCAAGTTCTTCTTGAGAACTTCTTGTACTAGGCATAGACTTGAACTACCAAATCCTATAAAAATAACACAAAGAAAAACTAATTAAATATTGTAATCCAAAATCATAAATCAAGATTCATAATGGTAATAAATAATCATTCATTCCCCGGCAACGGCGCCAAAAACGTGTTAGCTTATTTCTAAGTGCTAATTCTGCAAGTATACGGTGTACCAGTTATAGTACAAAAGATGTCGATCCCACGAGGAATATGATTAATATTACACACTATTACTACTCAATTTTAATCTTGTTTACAATTATCAATATTTTATACATGAAAGTGGAAAAACTATGTCTAATACTATCTAACCTAATTATCGATTATCGGAGAAGACAAATGATTAATGATGATAAAGTAATAATAAATAGAACTTGAAGTGATTATTCTTGATTATAAGTATATTCTTGTCATGAAAGCCAAGTTGAATAAGATTCCAATTTACTCTCTCAACATAAACTAGAGTGTCTAACACATGCATTTATAATTCTAACTCACAATTTTCATTAATGAATTAGAGGGTTATACATGCAAATTTTAGGAATAAGAAATGTCACACCCCAAATCGGGCCTAGTCGGATTTGACGAGCTAAGTCGGATAAGTGAAGGGTATTTTGGTAATTTGTGCATGAGGAAATTGGATAATAAGGACTTAATTGCAAAGTAATTAATTAAATAAGTTAAGTGGGGGAAATTATTTGGTGCACATGTGGTGTATGGATGTAGGGTGTTTATTGTGGTTTGATCTAGTGGTTTGTGTGTTTGGTACTATGGATGTAAGATATTTCGATGAAGGTTTATCTAGTGAGGTGGATGCATGGTAACAAGGATGTCAGTGTGTTATAAGAAATGATAATATGTGTGATCTGTATGGTGCAAAGAGGGAATTAGTCAAAGGAGGAGATCAAGGACCAATAGGAGAATGACACATGGCCTTGGGTTGGTGAGCATTAAATGAAAAAGGAAGAGAGAGGTAGGGAGGGCAGAATTGGATGATGCTTCCCGTGGAAGCTGCCCTCTTCCCTTGCTAATTCATTTTCCCATCTCTCTCTCTCTCTCTCTTGCTTCTATTTTCTGCTCTCAACTCTTGCTCCCTTGTCTTCCTTGAGTTTTGAGTGGGTTCTTGAAGGTTTGAGCTGAATTTTTGAAGGTAAGTGTCTTGGATTTCTTAAGTTATTTTGGATCCTTCTTCTTTTACTTCTTATTTCTAATTTTAGTTGAGAAAACCTTGGTTTGATTTGCATGTTATTTTGGCTGGGTTTTTATGCAAGAATTGGAGGTGAAGGGAAAGAGAAGGTTGGATTTTGAAGTGATCGGTTTGAAGCTTTGATTTCCAGGTTTGGGAGCTATGTGTGATATGATCTTGATGTATAAATGATGCATGATTATGTATTGGATAATTTTGCATGATTTTTTGGATGTGTTAGATTGTTTTCATATAGCTTTTGTGTGTAAGGTATGATTTTGGGGTAATTCTGTTCAGTTTTTGCCATACCTTTGTGTATTGTTTTTGTCATAGGTAGAGTTATAGATCTCCCCATTGAGTAATTCCAGTGCCAGTTTAAAGATAAGACATAGATCTAAAATTGTCTCTAAAGGATTGGAAGCCAGTTCTTGCTCTAAGACTCGTGAAAAAGTTAAAATCTGAAGTGTCTCTGTTTGGGTCGGGTCACTAAAACAGTGTGGATTTTTTAGCTCATATGTGGAGTTATAGATGTCCAAATTCCCTGAAATTTATTCCATTGTAAACTTAATATCCTAAGGAACAAATGTTAAGGAGGAAGGTTTGCCTAAAACTGTCTTTTAGATATTCTTTTAGGCTGAACAAAAATGAGTTGTGAAGCAGTCCTGAATCCTAGCTTCTGTTTTGCAAATTTTTGGTAGGTCACAGTGGTAACCAAATTCATTACCACCGTGACATATGAACATGCTGGGCAGAATGCTTAGTTTGGACCTCACAGTGGCAACCAACTTCATTACCACCGTGACCCCTTCTGTCTTGACCATTTTAGGTGTTTTTCTTCCCGAATTGAACCCGTATTGCACCGGAACTTTCTAGGATCTATCCTATGTATGTTTAGGACTATTAAATGAGTATAAGAATAGTTATCACATGGAAAATAAACATGAATAGGATTAAGATTAATAGCAAACTAATGAAGTAATGATGTGTAATTGTATGTATTAGAATCAAGTCAAGTTTAATGACATTATTGAGCATCATAATACTTCCATCTATATAAACGTGTATAATATGAACAAGTATGCATAGGTATGAAGTAAGATCTAAGTTATATACACATGAAATGAGTTTGCTTAATGATATATATATATATGGGATATGAGTAGTGAATGTGTGATTGAAGTAATTGCCTAACAATATTATATGATGCATGCATTGATAATAAATATTATTAGAATGTAATAGTATGCAAGATATCTATGATGCTATTATGGTTCATGTGGATATTTGAGTGATTATATAATATGATAATGATAAATGTGATTTAATGCTTTTAGCTTATGAATTCCTCTTTTAAATGGAGGCCCATAATGTGGCAAACCGGGTAAGCAAGTATTTATATAAATGTTCAAATAGTTGCTATGAATGATATGATAAAGTGTGTGTGGAATAACATTTTGTTCTGGGCAGTGGGTATGTCACGGTGAAAACCTAATGGGTTACCACCGTGAGGTACCCCATTAGTGCATTCTGTTTTGGGAGTCTGGGTATGTCACGGTGACAACCAAATGGGTTACCACCGTGAGGTACCCCAGACCTGCTTTCTGCCGAGATCCCTGGGTATGTCACGGTGGCAACCAATCTGATTACCACCGTGACCTACCCTATCTTTGTAATAAAATCTTATTTGTTTCACACGTTTTTAAGATGTTAAATTATGGATTTTTGCACGCATTGTCTTTTAATATGAACTGTATATTAGTGAGATGGATGATATTTACATGTACTGATTAATCAAAGTATGTGGATTCTTTATTGGTTGTAATTGAACTATGGACGTTAACTGTGTAATTTAACCTGCGAGTCAACTAAGTGGATAGTTAGGCATGCCTAATAGAGTCTCGTTAGCTGCAGCACCTTTGGATGTTTGGACCCTGATCAGGTCCCTATTTGGTTCCTCGCGAACCCCTTAATGTGTTTGGATGTTGATTAAGATCCCCTAATGTGAAAGTGTTTCGAATGAGAATTGATGACGTTACTTCGATTTGTACCCGTAAGGTGCGCCCGTTCGTACCAATAAGGTACTATCAGATAAAGTTTATGTGATTACATCGATTCATACCCGTAAGGTGAGCCCGTTCGTGCCAGCAAGGCACTGTTAGATTACTCGTTATCCACTATTTTGAGTCAGCAGGTATTTTGGTTTGCTTTGTCTGATATGAATATGAGAATATGTTATCCGAATGTGTAAGATTTCAGTCATGTGAATCAGATATGAATTCGAAGGTGATTATGAATCTCTGAATGGGTTAAATGTGACTCAAACATGCCTATTGTGTGCGATCATTCATATATATATATATCGTATTGTGACTGCATTTGAATATAATCGATTGTGGTTATAAGCATGTGAATTAGTATGTATTCGAATGTGATTTTATATTGTTAACTATTATGGATTAGCATGTAAACTAGTTTGCGTGAAAATGCGACATTGACTATTGAATGATTATATGTGAATGTGGATATGATCCTCTAAACGCACGGCTTTTATATGCAAGTATAATATTATATATGTTATGAATGTCCGCATATGCCATTTGCATGTGTTACGCCTTGGCGACCATTGTTAATGGCCGCCCATATTTTCTTGTGTGTTTTCCCACTAAGCGTTATCGCTTAGCATGCGTTCTTTTCCCGTGCAGGTGGCAGGTTTGGTTCGGTACGAGCCGCGCGTCTGCAGGGTCGGCCACATAGGAGTTAGAAGTGTTGTTATTCTGTTTCAGCTCCTGTTTTCGGATTCTGTAATTTTGTAGCCTTTTCTTATGTATATGTAATTATATGTAAGATTCTGAATGTAATATTTGGGCTATGTTAAGGTTATTATATTTTTGGTATTAAGTTATTCCTTTGTTTTATGTTTTGCCTTATGCTTCCGCTGAATAATTATATGTATGCATGTTATATGTTTCCTCTTAGTGCTTATGTGTGTGTGAGCTAATTCATGACCAGTTGTGCCCTTAAAGTAAGTTTTTAATTTCCCCGTGCTTTTGTATGAATGTATACTTCCGCTTAGTGCATGTGCGCATGTGTGTAAGTGAACGTCGGTAGCACTCTCCGGCGTCCTCCCAATGGGGACGTAAGGGGTGTTACAATCATCATGTATATGGAAAAGTATAGTATGGAAGTGTAAATGTTAACTGTATTATGTATGTACGGAAGATGAATATGTATTAAGTATAAAACTTTTGTAATATGTACAGTTTATATATTTATACAAATAGTATGTTTGGCCTAAGATATTCTGAATTATTTATTGTTTTTGCTTCCGCTTTCGAGTTGAGGTTGTATATGTATGCATTAGTGTGTTTGCGTGTAGCAACCCGATATTACTTTCCGGGGGTATCGGGGTGTTACATTTAGTAGTATCAGAGCGCCGGTTTGGCGGTTCTGGTTGTCTTATTTGTTATGTGTTGAGTATTTGCGTGAGAGTCGATTTCGTGTCGTGGCCTAATGCAGATGTGTCTTGCTTTGTGTCGTGTCTAGATGGAGTCTGATTTTAGTGAGGATGTGGCGAGGCAACAAAAAGTGTGAACCCAATTAGTGCTAATCAAAGTGTTTCGTTTCTGAGCATCCTTTGGTTGGAATTCCGGTCCTATTTCTAATGATAGAACATTAGTGCAAGGATTGATTCGGATTTTTGATAAGCTAACTGCTCCTAGGATTTCTCAAGGTTTTGTTCAGAGTGTACCTTAGTAAAGAAAGGTGTCGAGTAAGAGGTTAGTGGGAAAGAAAAAAATTCGAGGACCTCCGATGTGTCAACAATGTCAGAAGTAACATTGGGACAAGTGTAAGAAATGTAAGAAGAATTGGATACCACCGGTAAGTGGATGAGTATTTGGATCTTGTGAGGTTTTGGTAGTACTCTATATGCCTGTCAGCTATCTCCAGATAAGTATTTGAATAAAAAGCATATTGAATCATGGGGATGGGATAAAGTGCATCATTATAGCATCAATTGCATTTCTTCTGCATCACTCTGCATACATGAGCCATCGCATTCTTATTGCATTATCATCCCTTTGACCATACATGAGAAAAATTTGCATATGTGTTTTGATTGAGAGAAAGCTGACAGAGTGCACTGGAGTATTTGATGTTATGACTAAGGGTGACAAGTGACGAGTATAGCAACTATTGAGGAAAGTGTCCTGTGTTTGGTTAAGTTGAGTGAAAAGAGTATTTCAGAATCTTATACAGTGAATGTAAAATGATTTTTGGGGATTGATAGATGTATCATTGGAAAAAAAAGGGAAAGGCATGTATGACGTATATCTTTGGAGTAATAAATGATTTGTGTAGCTAATCGGCGAAAGTAAATGGGTTATGTGTGAAGTGTTTGTGTTTCGGATTTCTGATGTGTAGTGGAGTAATGATTATTCTGGTGAACTTGATTAATTCGAATATAGGAAAGTGATTTAAGAGAATAATAATGGCTGTAAGTGTAAGTAAGCGAGTAGATTGAAAGTGAAATGCATGAGTTAATGGTGCCTTGGAGTGTTGTGTTGGGAATTCTTCCTTGCGTAAGTGAATTTCGAGGATGAAATTCTTTTAGGAGGGAAGAGTTGTCACACCCCAAATCTGGCCTAGTCGAATTTGACTAGCTAAGTCGGATAAGTGAAGGATATTTCGGTAATTTGTGCATGAGAAAATTGAATAATAAGGACTTAATTGCAAATTAATTAATTAAATAAGTTAAGTGGCGGAAATTATTTGGTGTGTATGTGGTGTATGGATGTAGGGTGTTTATTGTGGTTTGATCTAGTGGTTTGTGTGTTTGGTACTATGGATGTAAGATATTTTGATAAAGGTTTATCTAGTGAGATGGGTGCATGGTAACAAGGATGTAAGTGTGTTATAAGAAATGATAATATGTGTGATGTGCATGGTGCAAAGAAGGAATTAGTCAAAAGAGGAGATCAAGGACCAATAGGAGAATGACACATGGCCTTGGGTTGGTAAGCATTAAATGAAAAAGGAAGAGAGAGGTAGGGAGGGCAGAATTGGATAATGCTTCCCGTGGAAGCTGCCCTCTTCCCTTGCTAATTCATTTTCCCATCTCTCTCTCTCTCTCTTGCTTCCATTTTCTGCTCTCAACTCTTGCTCCCTTGTCTTCCTTGAGTTTTGAGTGGGTTCTTGAAGGTTTGAGTTGAATTTTTGAAGGTAAGTGGCTTGGATTTCTTAAGTTGTTTCGGGTCCTTCTTATTTCTGATTTTAGTTGAGAAAACCTTGGTTTGATTTGCATGTTGTTTTGGCTGGGTTTTTATGCAAGAATCGGAGGTGAAGGGAAAGAGAAGGTTGGATTTTGAAGTGATCAGTTTGAAGCTTTGATTTCCATGTTTGGGAGCTATGTGTGATATGATCTTGATGTATAAATGATGCATGATTATGTATTGGATAATTTTGCATGATTTTTTGGATGTGTTAGATTGTTTTCATATAGCTTTTGTGTGTAAGGTATGATTTTGGGGTAATTCTGTTCAGTTTTTGCCAGACCTTTGTGTATTGTTTTTGTCATAGGTAGAGTTATAGACCTCCAAATTGAGTAATTCCAGTGCCATTTGAAATCTAAGACACAGATATAAAATTTTATCTGAAGGATTGGAAGCCAGTTCTGGCTCTAAGACCAGTGAAAAAGTTAAAATCTGAAGTGTCTCTGTTTGGGTCGGGTCACTGGAACAATGTGGATTGTTTAGCTCATATGTGGATTTATAGATGTCCAAATGACCTTAAATTTATTCCATTGTAAATATAACATCCTAAGTAACAAATGTTAAGAAGGAAGGTTTGCCTAAAAATGTCTTTTAGATGTCCGTTTAGGCTGAACAAAAATGAGTTGTGAAGCAGTCCTGAATCCTAGCTTCTGTTTTGCAAATTTTTCGTAGGTCATGGTGGTAACCAAATTCATTACCACTGTGACATATGAACATGCTGGGAAGAATACTTAGTTTGGACCTCACAGTGGCAACCAACTTCATTACCACTGTGACCCCTTCTGTCTTGACCATTTTAGGTGTTTTTCTTCCCGAATTGAACCCATATTGCACCGGAACTTTCTAGGATCTATCCGATGTATGTTTAGGACTATTAAATGAGTATAAGAATAGTTATCACATGGAAAATAAACATGAATAGGATTAAGATTAATAGCAAACTAATGAAGTAATGATGTGTAATTGTATGTATTAGAATCAAGTCAAGTTTAATGACATTATTGAGCATCATAATACTTCCATCTATATAAACGTGTATAATATGAACAAGTATGCATAGGTATGAAGTAAGATCTAAGTTATATACACATGAAATGAGTTTGCTTAATGATATATATATATATATATATATATATATATATATATATATGGGATATGAGTAGTGAATATGTGATTGAAGTAATTGCCTAACAATATTATATGATGCATGCATTGATAATAAATATTATTAGAATGTCATAGTATGCAAGATATCTATGATGCTTGTGATGCCCCCAATGCCCCGTGGAAGGACAAGGGAGTGCTACACAACACTAAGCATGCAATTACCTTTCTAGTCTCTCTCTTTTGCTTGTAACATTCACTAACACTGATGATTCATGCGTTCCACTACACTATGCTTTTTCACTATTCAATATTACAAGTTACATGCTTCACTACAATAAGTTACATATAACACTGTACATATACAAAAGAATAGCTTTTACAAAAATGGAGCTCTACTAAAAAAAACTTTACAAAACATTACACTAAGAGGACACTTCCTGCACCTATAGTGGCCTGCAGAACTCCTTCAAAAACTTGGCTCCAATCCACAACCTACACGGGAGACAAGCGCCCGTGCTAAGCGATAACGCTTAGTGGGGATGTACAAACAAGCACTAATACAACAATCACAAAGCATTACATAATAGAGAGCATGCTTAACACATATGGCAAATCATGTACACTCATTAGATCAATATTACACTAACATGCCAATATACCCTAGCTCATGTTAATCACTAGTCATATATTGTCTATAACATACTTTAAATCACTATTCACTTACCAAGTTCAATATTCACTCCACTATGTCAATGACGAACAATAAGTCACTATCAATCAACAATCATATGCATTGCTCATTAGTCACTACACTAAGCCATTTATAGGCTCACTGCACTATCACTAATTCAATAGCATGGCATAAATATCGCACTATTGTCAAGAAACCATAATTCCAATACATATTTATCATGAACACATACAATATTCTTGTTATTCATTAATAGCCTGTATAGTCTTAGAGATGGATACGGGTATACTATTCAATAAACACTAGAGACCGAGGTCTCGAACAATATATCACTAGAGACAGAAGTCTCGAACACTATATCACTAGATACCCGTCGGTATCAATCACTAGACACCCGTCGGTGTCCCACTAGCAGCCGCAATTCACTAGCCCTTCATAAGCATGCTTATTTATCCACGACCCGACTACAGGCTTATAGGTTCATTTGTTTATTCACCACGCATACATATTCATGACATCACTCATTTACATGTCATTGTTCACTCTCACAGTATTACTCATTCGCATGCATAAATCCAAGCATATAAGTTATTCATCGCATATGTAATTATTTCGCGTATAATGCAATCAAGCTTAGTTAGGCTATCATGCATCTCTAATTCGCATACATTTACATACTGATATATTCACATCTCTATCTCACTTGTATGCTTATAAACCTTATTTAACACTTATGTAATGCTCATACAATAAAGTTCTCATTCATAGATTAAATTGCACAATTTACACGTTCATATACAATAGGGCTGCATTGCCAAGGTAGAGGGGTCACGGTCACAATCAAGTTGATTGTCACCGTGACATACTGAATTTCCCAAAACAGAATGTAGTTTGTGATAGGTCACGGTCACAACCAATTTGATTGTCACCGTGACATATGACCAACTCACGGGCAGAATGCATGTCTGAGGTAGGTCATGGTCACAACCAATTTGATTGTCACCGTGACATACTGCACTTCAAAACAGAATGCTCATTTTGACACCTTACGGTCACAACCTCTCTGGTTGTCACCGTGACCCATGCCAAATCTCCATTGCACAATTGTGTTTTACCAAGACACAGCTGTGCTTTTCTCATATCTTGCATTCTTGCATTCTCATAGCTTGGCAACCCTTCCACTATTCAAGCATACCTCACCTCCTCATTTACATGCCATAATACACAACCAAGTCTTGCATACTTCATTCCATATTCACTATTCACTTAGTCACACAAACATTCAAGACACTATAATCACACTAATTAACTAAGCATGCCAATAGATTCCACTAGTCACTATATACCATTAACACTAATTTCACTTCAATATTCACTTTACACTAGTTCACTATCCAATTCAATAGCAATAGCAAAAATCAATATCACATATCATTTGCAAGAACTTTAAACACACTAACACATCAAAACACAACAAATACCTAACCTCTTGGAGCACTCCTTCTTACTCTTCTATATCACTTTCTCCTTCCCTTTTCCAGCTCTACTTGGCTCTTCAACTCATAACACATAAACATACAACACATTTAAGTCCATTAGACTATACCCATAACAATTATGAATCAAATAGAAAGAGATGGAAAAGATAAACTCAACACTAACATACCTTTCTAGTTCTTGACTCAATCCTCTAAGCTATCTCTACCCAACTCTTAAGACTTCATGATCAAAGAGAAAAATGAAAGAGGAACAAGAAGGAGAGTAAACTTTTTTTGACAGAGAGAGAGTGGCCGGCTCAAAGTATCAAAATATAGATTCATTCCACTAAACCACCTCATGCTTGCATGCATGAATGAGGTGTCAACCTCTCAATCCCCTCATGCTAGGTGGCTCCCCTAACACAATCCACTTGGACTCCACTAATATACAGCTGATCCCACTAACTATTGACTAACTTAATTAATCTCCACTACACTAATTAATCTTCACTTGTTAGCTAATCATGCAAAGTGCAATTCAGCCACTACAATACTTTATTTTTCTTCAATTGGGTCCCTCACATCACTTTTTCACTTAGGTCTAATGCTGTAAACCCTAATTATCATGCACTCTATTACACTAATGACACTTAATTCTTCTAGGGTGATTTCCGGGGTGTTACAATGCTATTATGGTTCATGTGGATATTTGAGTGATTATATAATATGATAATGATAAATGCGATTTAATGCTTTTAGCTTATGAATTCCTCTTTTAAATGGAGACCCATAATGTGGCAAACCGGGTAAGCAAGTATTTATATAAATATTCAAATAGTTGCTATGAATGATATGATAAAGTGTGTGTGGAATAATATTTTGTTCTGGGCAGTTGGTATGTCACGGTAACAACCTAATGGGTTACCACCGTGAGGTACCCCATTAGTGCATTCTGTTTTGGGAGTCTGGGTATGTCCAAATGGGTTACCACCGTGAGGTACCCCAGACCTGCTTTCTGCCGAGATCCCTGGTTATGTCACGGTGGCAACCAGTCTGATTACCACCGTGACCTACCCTATTTTTGTAATAAAATCTTATTTGTTTCACACGTTTTTAAGATGTTAAATTATGGATTTTTGCACGCATTGTCTTTTAATATGAACTGTATATTAGTGAGATGGATGATATTTGCATGTACTGATTAATCAAAGTATGTGGATTCTTTATTGGTTATAATTGAACTATGGACGTTAACCGTGTAATTTAACCTGCGGGTCAACTAAGTGGATAGTTAGGCATGCCTAATAGAGTCTCGTTAGCTGCAGCACCTTTGGATGTTTAGACCCTGATCAGGTCCCTGTTTGGTTCCTCGCGAACCCCTTAATGTGTTTGGATCTTGATTAAGATCCCTTAATGTGAAAGTGTTTCGAATGAGAATTAATGACGTTACTTCGATTCGTACCCGTAAGGTGCGCCCGTTCGTACCAATAAGGTACTGTCAGATAAAATTTATGTGATTACTTCGATTCGTACCCATAAGGTGCGCCCGTTCGTGCCAGCAAGGCATTGTCAGATTACTCGTTATCCACTATTTTGAGTCAGCAGGTATTTTGGTTTGCTTTGTCTGATATGAATATGAGAATATGTTATCCGAATGTGTAAGATTTCAGTCATGTGAATCAGATATGAATTCGAAGGTAATTATGAATCTCTGAATGGGTTAAATGTGACTCAAACATGCCTATTGTGTGCGATTATTCATATATATATATATCGTATTGTGACTGCGTTTGAATATAATCGATTGTGGTTATAAGCATGTGAATTAGTATGTATTCGAGTGTGATTTTATACTGTTAACTATTATGGATTAGCATGTGAACTAGTTTGCGTGAAAATGCGACATTGACTATTGAATGATTATATGTGAATGTGGATATGATCCTCTAAACGCACGGCTTTTATATGCAAGTATAATATTATATGTGTTATGAATGTCCGAATATGCCATTTGCATGTGTTACGCCTTGGCGACCATTGTTAATGGCCGCCCATATTTTCTTGTGTGTTTCCCCACTAAGCGTTATCGCTTAGCGCTAGTTCTTTTCCCATGCAGGTGGCAGGTTTGGTTCGGTACGAGTTGCGCGTCTGCAGGGTCGGCCACATAGGAGTTAGAAGTGTTGTTATTCTGTTTTAGCTTCTGTTTTCGGATTCTGTAATTTTATAGCCTTTTCTTGTATATGTAATTATATGTAATATTTGGGCTATTTTAAGGTTATTATATTTTTGGTATTAAGTTATTCCTTTGTTTTATGTTTTGCCTTATGCTTCCGCTGAATAATTATATGTATGCATGTTATATGTTTCCTCTTAGTGCTTATGTGTGTGTGAGCTAATTCATGACCAGTTGTGCCCTTAAAGTAAGTTTTTAATTTCCCCGTGCTTTTGTATGAATGTATACTTCCGCTTAGTGCATGTGCGCATGTGTGTAAGTGAACGTCGGTAGCACTCTCCGGCGTCCTCCCAATGGGGACGTAAGGGGTGTTACAATCATCATGTATATGGAAAAGTATAGTATGGAAGTGTAAATGTTAACTGTATTATGTATGTACGAAAGATGAATATGTATTAAGTATAAAACTTTTGTAATATGTACAGTTTATATATTTATACAAATAGTATGTTTGGCCTAAGATATTCTGAATTATTTATTGTTTTTGCTTCCGCTTTCGAGTTGAGGTTGTATATGTATGCATTAGTGTGTTTGCGTGTAGCAACCCGATATTACTTTCCGAGGGTATCGGGGTGTTACAAGAAACAACCTATAACAACCATCTAACATTATGATTTCTCAAATAATGCTTCAATGATGAACTTCTATTAGATTTAAGTAAGGATTTATCTTTCGACTAAACACTTACTTATAATGATCGTGCATAAAAATACTAATAGAAAATTCTACAAGCAAGAATATCAAATTGATATGAATAACAAAATATAACATTAAATATTCAAGTTCATAAATGCATCATTCGATAATTACAAAGAAGACATTAAAGATGAGAAATGAAGAAGGAGATTTCTCAACCCTTTTCCCTTTCACAAAGTATGCTCTTCTTCTTTGTAAGAAATCTTCTCTTCAAAACATAAAAATCCTAACTTAAAAAGTTTTTCTAAGGAAATGTACTCTCAAACTTACTGAAATTTTTTTAACTAAAATTCAACAACACAATTTACAGTTGAAACTAATATTTATAATGTTCTAAAGATGTGTTCTTTCAAGTGTCTCTTCAAAGGGTTACAAGGCTTGGTGGAAAGACATGATTTTTCAAGGCAAAACTTGAATACAAATGCCCAACTGTCCTCTCTATCGCTTGTCGCGACGTCTATCGCGCTCACGACAGAGCACACCTGCTTCTTTGCTCCACCTTGCTCGAGTTGACTCTTCTCCGTGTCATGTCATGACCTTGCGACGGGCTTCTTGCTCGCGACATTGCACGTCAGTTTCTTTTCTTCTTCTCTTTAGCTCTCCTCATTGGCACGTCCTCTTGCGCTCGCGACAGATTGCTTCTTCTCCTTTGCTTTCTTCTCTATTTTTCTTCTTTCCTTCTTTGTTTGGCACTTCCTGTCGCGCTCGCGATGCTTATCGTGCTCGTGACAGATCCTTCTCTTCTCTAGCTCATAATCTTCTCCATTTTATCCTACACACACAAAACTTAAACAAAAATATAAAACATACCTAATTCTAACACAATTAACTACACATAAACATTATTTCAACCCCAAAACATAGATTAAATATGAGCTATTTAAACTCATATCAATAGCCGTAGAGCAGCGTATGGAGGGGAGACTGCAGGCCATGGATGGGAGACTACAGTGCATGGAGCAGCTCATGGAAGAGATGCAGTAGTGCCAGGACAGGCGAGGATGATTCAGGAGCCCTAAATACCAGTCCCTAGCGAGGATGATTCAGGAGCCCAAGATACCAGTTCCTAAATCCTTGCCCGTAGAGGTAACTGATCAGCTAGCCTCCTTTGTAGGGCCAGACGTGCCGATAGTGTACATACCAAACGAGGAGGATCTGGAGGAGCCCACTGACTATGATCCATTTGGCTAATTTTCAGGGAGATTTATTATTGTTTAGATCTGACCTATGTACGAAAAGTGATATTTATATATGGATGACCTTTATTGCACTTTGCATGTTTTTATGCACTTTAGCATGAGATAGATAAAAGGAATAAGAATATAAAATAGTGAATCACGAATAATAAGATGACAAATGATAACAAAGATAAATTTATATGTATGAAATGACAAACCATGAATGATAAAAAGAGATAATAAGATAATAATGATTGAACCTTCACGAAAGGTAAATGATCAAAATGATTATCATGATAAATTGATTTAATCAGAGTCTATTTTATTTAGGGAACAGCTAAGGTTATGCTATAGAACAATTCTCGCATTTTGTAAGTCCAGAACGGACTCAATGCATCACCATCTAAGGATGGCACTCGCACTTTATAAGTCTGGAGTAGACTCGGTGCAGTTCAAGAGAACACTTCTCGTGTTTTGTAAGTTTGGAGCAAACTCGACGCATCACTATCTGAGGATGGCATCCGCACTTTGTAAGTCTGGGGCAGACTCGGTACAGTTCAGAAGAATAATTTTTGCGTTTTGTAAGTCTAGAGCAGACTCAGCGCATCACCATCTGAGGATGGCCCCCGCACTTTGTAAGTCTGGAGCAGACTCGATGCAATTCAAGAGAACAATCCCTGCATTTTGTAAGTTCGGAGCAGACTCGGTGCATCACAATTTGAGGATGGCACCCGCACTTTGTAAGTCTAGAGTAGACTCGGTGCTGTTCAGAAGAATAATTCCTGCATTTTATAAGTCTGGAGCAGACTCGGCACATCACCATCTGAGGATGGAACCCGCACTTTGTAAGTCTGAAGTAGACTCGGTGCAGTTCATAAGAACAACTTTCACATTTTGTAAGTTCAGAGCGGACTCGGCGCATCGCCATTTGAGGATGACACCCGCACTTTGTAAGTCTTGAGCAGACTTGGTGCCATTCACGAGAACAACCCTAGCGCTTTGTAAGTTTAGAACAAACTCGATACCTCACCATTTGAGGATGGTACCCACACTTTGGAAGTCTTGAGAAGACTCGATACAACACAAAAGGATGATGATCGCTCCACAATCTAGATGGTTACTATTCCTCCTGTGTATAGTTGTGTAGCATCCTTCACCAGTTGTGGTAACTCACCTTTTTACAGTGTAGTTTGCTATGTACAGGTAAGGAGTGTTACATGCATGATGTGATAAAGTTGTCAAAGAATTAAGCTAAGTGTCCAGGTATATGATTGTGAAATATGAAAACATATTAACACATGTGAATATAACATAATTTAAGATTTTATGTGTGAACATAAATACATGAGTTATGAATGAACTTCTGAACTAAATGGTATATGTGAAGTAAATATAAGTTGTATTCATAGAACAAGTAAAAATGAATTTGCTAGATGCCTAAATTGCATGATAAATTCTACACGTAAATTACAAAACGTGTATAAATTTGACATGTACATAATATGTAATATGTATCTATAGGGTATCATTTCATGTAGATAGTTATGGACGCTATAACTCTTACATGACTATATATATGTGCTTAGTGAGATGTGGGCCAAATCTTGTTTGCAACTAAAGTACAAGTAATCTTAATAACATTAAAATGAATTAGTAAATTTAAGAATGTGAGTTACATAAACTGGAGAATAGGATTCTAATAAAAGAAGATTTATATTTTGTTTGATAAAATAATTATGCTATGAGCATACACGGTTCTATACAACATTATTATTTTTCTATGCATAGTTGTATATTTAAATGTGTTTATGTTGCTAACGACTTTTGTAAGAAGTCGTTCATATTGTATCCTTTTTCCCACTAAGTTAGTAAGTTTAGAATGAGTTTTTAATCTGTGTAGGTACAGGTGACAATATTCGGCGCTAGGGATATTCTATAACTTGAAGCCGAGTACGAGAGAAGAGTTTGTGAAGTATAAGTTTTAAGTTTTGTACTACTAGTTTGAATATGTATAAGAGTAATTGTATTCTAGTTTAGATGTATGAAATGGGTTGTATAATTTTTTTGTAACTTGTATACGAAGTGTAAACGCATAAAGCGATATTAACATGAAAATATATGCTAGGTGTTATAGGATTTATAGGTTGGGGGTGTTTAATATATTTAAAAAGATGGTATAGTGTAATATGATATGATTTGATAAGCTATAGTTTTATGCGAGAAAAAGCTTAATGCCCACTTATATGAAGAAAACTTAGGGATTTTTATATATAAAAGTAACAAAAATAACACCCTTTTTTCACCCTTTCACGTAAGACATTTTAAATTTTCTACTTTATTTTTACAACTTCTATTTTATTTTCATGCTCTATCCCTACACATACACGCACATTTATTAAACTTAGTACTCACGATATGGGTGGTGATAGGGGTGTACACAGTTCGGTGCAGTTCGGTTCTTTACAAATCTCCGTATTGTATTGAAATTTCGGTACAGTTCAATTCTTATTAATTTCGGTACAGTTCAGTATGGTTCTTATAATTTTCAGTACAATTCAGTTTGGTTATTCGGTTCTTTCGGTACAAAATAAAACAAGACAATACAATACGGTATTTCAGATAATTCAATATTTTTAAAAATTTACAATATAAATATATGCAATAATAAATATAAATATAATTAAAATATCTCAACAAGTACATACAATTTTGCATTCAATTTTAAGAAAATATTTCAATTTATCCCTCTTCTTTTATGAAAAAAGAAAAACATATTTTAATAATAGTCACTTTAGATAAAATTTTAAATTCGAGATAAATTATTTCAATAAATTTCCTAAAATCCTAATATTTAATAAAATTAATTGATAATTCATCCCTAATGATCATCCTAATTAAAGTTTATGTACAAGTCTATTGATCAAATTTTTAACTAACTAATGACATACTATTAACGAATACCATAAAACCAAAAGTTGTGTGTGACTTATCCTTACTTTTAGATGTAACCGCGAAAATGACAGTGGCAGCGACGAGAAGAAGGAAATGCAAATATAAGCTAAAACCAACAAAAAAATAGAAAAAATTGTAGTATTTGACACGATTTCGAGACAGAAAAGAAAGAGGCAGGCACGATTTAAGTTTTTTTTTAATTTATTTTCTTATATATATATATATAATAAAATATAAAATCGATCGGATTCTGACGCAGCAAAAATACCTCAAAACAAAAGAATTTTATTCCAAGTTGAAAAGTCCCCTCCAAACTAAGGTAACAAACAATTTATATGAAAAAAATAAAAAAAAATTACAATAATACCCCTAAAATTTCAAATTGAAAAACGGAAGTTCAAACGTTATTTTTGAGATACGAAATGGGCTGTTATGGGAAACTAAGATTTGTAAAAGTCGACCGGCTTGAAATGAGCTTTCCGGAAACATATAATAATAAGCAAACGACACCTATAGCAAAAGTTATAACAAAAACAATAATTAATGACGATTGGCCCGTTCAACTCGCTCCAAATACTGAAAACCGAACTCGTCCGCATTAGATTCCCTCCAAATATTTCAATTCCCTCCAAATATTAACCTTTCCCTCCAAAACTTAAAATAAAAAATATTTCTACTAAAATTTTTCAAATTTTATTCTTAGTTTGCTCTAAAAAAATTTAATTAATAAGATAATTATATAATTATATTATATATTAATTAATAAAATTTTATTAATATAATAATTGTATATAATTATATTATTAAAATTCATTTTCAATTACTCACATAAATATTGTGCTGAATATAGATGAGTATTAGTTGAGTAACGCTAAAAATAAAAGAAATTAAAATTTTATTATAAATAATTATATATAATTTTATTTTTAATTTACATATTCATTTACGTATTGTGATAGAAATAGATGAGTATTAGTCGAGTGACACTAGAAGCAAATGAAATTAATTGATAAAATGATTATATAATAAATTATTCAATTATATATAATTACATTATTAAAATAAATCAATTATTCAAATATATATTGTGTCAAAATAGATAATTACTAATTGAATGATACTAAATATAAATGAAATTAATTGATAAGGTAATTATATATACATCATCGGCTGATTATATGGTTAGAATCCATCCATATATATTATCTTGACTCACTTATTATACTCAATTTCACTAAATTTGACTTAATAGTTAAAAGATTATTAATTAATATTATAGTTCATAACTATAAGGGTGAATGTAAAAGTAGCATTAAAAGTAAATAAAATTAATTGGTAAAGTGATTGTGTATATAAATATTTGTACAAAAAAAATTAAGTAGTGGTTGAGTGACATTAAAGCTAAATTAAATTAAATACGAATTAGCAAAATTTAATTATATATAATTAAATTATTAAGTTACAACTCAATTACTCATATATGTATTGTGCCGAAATAGATAAATATTAGTTGAATGATACTAAAAACAAATGAAATTAATTGGTAAGGTGATTATATATTTATATAATTACATGAATTGAATTGGTAAATTTCATTATATATAATAATTATTATATATAATTATATTATTAATTTATATGCTCAATTATTCATACAGGTATTGTACAAAAAATATATATGATATGAGTACTAGTTGAGTGATACTAAGAATAAATGAAATTAATTAGTAAGGTGATTATATACTTATATAGTTATATTAATTAGTAAAATTTAATTATATATAATTAAATTATTAATTTACAATAGATAAATACTAGTTGAGTGATATTAAAAGTAAATGAAATTAATTGGTAAGATGATTATATACTCATATAATTACATTAATTAGTAAAATTTCATTGATATAATAATTATATTTGTGTGTGTATATAAATATTTATACAAAATGAAAAATTATGTAGTAGTTGAGTAAAACTAAACGTAAATTAAATTAAACACAAGTTATTTTAATTGCACATTCATATAGATATGATAATTAAATTTATCTTATTAATAATCAAAATATTATTTTAATTTATTAACTATTTATTATATTAATTTCATACATTAAAATATTTAATACAAATAATTATAAAAGCTTAAAAAAATACAAATAATTATGAATTTAAATTTATATAATAACGATATAATAGAAATTATAAATAATATTTATATATAAATTACTAATATTATATATAATAATTAATAAATATCGGTTATTTCGGTCTAATTCAGTACAGAACAGTTCGGTATGATTCAATACGGTTCTCGATTCAGTTCCAGTATAATTCGGTTTGGTTCTAATAAAAGAGTCAACAGTATAATTCGGTTCAGTTCTAGTAAAAAAAGTTAACGGTATAATTCGGTTCTAAATCTTTTTTTTTTTTAGTATTTCGGTTCAGTACAGAAAAATCTAGAACCGTATACACCGTAAGTGGTAATATGGCAGGGTGGTCAATTGGTCATCATGGCAAACAATGCCTTTATGACCAACGAGACCATTGATACAAATCGTCACTGTCCATGTAATTGATTTTTCACAACTAATTTCTTATATGGAAAAAGGTATTTATTTATTATCAATGTTTGCATTTAAAAGTTTATTTGTTTTTTTTTTTTTTGAAGAATAAAAGTTTATTTGTTTAAATTGTATTTTTCATCTAAAAAATATCTATAATATTTCTAAAATAGTATTCATCTATCCATTTTTGTAACGCTATTAATAACATGACAATAAATAGGTAGAGGGGATACAATCTCCATAACGTTTGGGGCATTTTCAAGATGGAAAAAAAAAAAAATCATTTAGGGCAAACAAGTTTTTGGACCATAACGTTAAGGACATACTAAAGTTTTCTTTTCAGAATCATACAGGATAAAAACCGATGAAAATAGAGATTTACAAGTTAGAAGTTCAATCATGATATTACTGAAATTCAACCAGTTAAAGAAAAAATCAGCCAAAGTATAAATTTTACTCTCTTCGTACTTCAAGTGTCGTTCTTGAATTTTTTTTTTTTTTTTCACTTCAAGTGTCATTTTTTATTATTCAATAAAAAATTAATGTGCTTTTCAAAATTTAAAAAATAATTTAATACACTTTTTCTATTTTATCCTTGTCTTGATATTATAAAAATATTTATATGTTTGTTGTTACTTTTTTTATGTTAATTAATGAAAGGATAATATAGTCAATTAATAATATATTTTTTATAATGTTGAGATGTATTAATCATTTTATTAATCAATGTCAAGAGTCAAGCAACATTTAAAGATGAGCGGATGGAGTAACATATTTCACATTGCAATCTTTATAATAAAATTTTCAAGATACTAATAGCTAAAAAAACGTTTGTATTAACTTAATAGTCATATTTAAAATATAATTCAAATATAATAAGTTATATAGTTCAAATTATGGTAAAACTAACATATTGGATTGAATTTTTTTTTTCACCATTTTTATTGTGTTCATTTTGAAGGTCAACTGAATATTTAACATAAAATATATTTTTATCATTTTATCTTTAATCGATTCAATATCAAAATTGACCCTCTTCACCTGTAAATTTCCAATTTTTTTTGTACGTTAAGATTCTAAAAATCATGAGAGTATCAAAGGCGTGATGTTTAAAAATGGAAAAATGTGATAATACACTTGGGTCCAGAAACTTATTTGCTCTAAAAGTTTTTTTTTATTCCAAAAAATATCCTAAACATTATGAATAGATTGTTGCCATTTTCAAAACGTTTTAGGCATTTTCAGGACGAATAAAACTTTTATAACAAATAAACTGCACGACCCAAAAGTAAGGCAAATTAGCAGATTTTCCCTTCATATAAAAACGACCTCATACAAAACTTCTTTATGGATTATCAACACATAAAGGCAAGGCAACCACAAATCAAATATGGTTAAGAAAAAAAAAAAAAAAAATCAGAGGTATTCTATCAAGAACAATTGAATATAAAAGGAGTCATTAGATAGAAGCGAAAGACAGAAGGCTTTATAATCACATAGATTATCAGTTGAACTATGCTAACAATTATTACATGACCCCATTTATCTAACAAATTATGAAAACCTAAATATTAAACGCAAAAGAAACCACAGAAAACTTGAATATATCTCTTAATATTCCAGTAGAAAACTAATTCTCTTAATATTCCAGTGGATGACGAACAACCGTCTCTCTTCGCAGTACCATTTCCAGAGCGTCTCCATCTTGTGACTGCACCGTATTATGGATTTCACTGGATGATTGTAAAACCCACCCCCCTCTCTTCTGGCCCCGAGCTATTTGCGTTTCAAGGAGTACCATTTTTCTTGGTAGGCTGAATTGAGATTGAAAAATGATAGTTGTGGTATAATCTGAGCTCCGATTGGTGGATAATACTGGAAAATGCGCAAGATATGGAAAAAAAACTCACGTTCAGTAGGTGTTTGTGAAAATGCTCCTGTGATGTATTAGGGAAGCAAATCACAATAGATTATTGTAATTGGTGATATGTATAATATTTGAATACCAATTGTATTTTTAAAATTAAAAAGTTGTATTTTTAAAATTAGAAGTTTAAACAATGACATTTATGCAAGATGAAAAAAATGGTACAATATTTGTATATAATTTTTTTAAAAAAAAAAGTTTAGAATGTTTATTCTATATAATTTCCTCAAAACTTGAAAGGGAATTAACGCTTTATTTGGATAATGCCTGTCATGGCATGGTGTAGTATAGTGTTGCAATTATTGTTAACATATTTAGAATAATGGTATTGGTATTGCATGATTTGATAAATTCTTGATAAGAAGAAAAAATTCAAAAAACATAAAAAAAAAAACATTAAAAAAATTAATTAAAGAATAGAATACAAGGAAAAACAAATATGGTAGGAAAAAAAATATAGAAAAAAAAAACATGGCAAACTACCAATTTAGTGATTTAAAAATTTGGACAAAAATAAACCATAAAATAACCTAACCATACCATACCCATGGGTTGAAAATCTTCCTAACAATTACTTGACCAATATTATACAATATCATACCATGCCATCTCTAAGCATGATACAAACATATGATCCAACCCAAATGAGTCCTTTTGTATTACCGCACAAAGTGTATCCAAGTTGGTAGATAGTTCGCCTAAATGAGATTAAATACAGAGTAGACGGGGCAAACTTTGTCAAATCAATTTAAAGTACAGTGCCAGGAATCATCAATTGAACTTTCTCCAGCAATCACATCTCCAAATAATCGGCCACTTCTTTCATAAGATAGACTCCCGGTTAGGTTGAGACTAAATAACGTGACTTTTAAATATCGACGGGCTATTGACAGCATACTCTGTGAAATGGTAAATAAATTCCAACTTATAAAACCCAAAATATTTGACCTGCATACATATAAACTAGAATACATACACCAAAGCTTCTCCATTTCAAGTGAACTCTTGAATTACATTCACTTAACCATTATACATGAATATCAATGAAGAAACGAAGGCTGAAAAGGCGAAAAAAAATAAATAAATAATTTTGTTACCTCACATCCATATCATGCTCATGGCCACGGCTATTGCACTTGAATTCTAAGTTCAGGACCTTTACACATCAACACCAGCGGAATCGGATGTCACTTGTGATATTGCAGTAGCCATGACTTCTCCCGGCGGTGGATGATCAAACTTGCAAGTTGCACCATATTTGCATGTGCCGGTCTTCATGTAATACGGACAGTGAACAGAACCCTGTTGACCATCAGCACAGAGTCTTCATGTAACCCACATCCAATACTTGCACGTGCATGTGTATATGCAACCAAAACGCCCTTGGGCTGTGGACTATAAGAGCCATACAAGGGTCTTTCATGACACATAGGGAATCAAATAGAATAATAACAAAGCATAATCAGATGTTATATTGCTAAGACCAAAAAGTTTCATCTCAGCAGTGTGAGTGCGGTTAAGGCAAAAACATAACCTTAAGGAGCTGACACAGCTTAGTACATAAATCAATTACATGACTGCTCAGGTTTTATTAAAAAAATAAAATAAAATAAAATTAAAAATTAAAAAAGAAGAAGAAGAAGAAGAAGACAGAAGAAGAAGAAGAAGAAAATTGAATTCGTTAAAACAATTCAAACTGGACATTGTCAATCTCATCATAGTGGGGCACAGAAAGACAACAATTAGCACATGAACAATTTTTCCACCAAGAATTTATGCAGCTCCTTTGAGTCAACTTGTTTTTCTCATAATGTTGTGCACATCATAACATCCGAATTATCCCCAACCAGAAAAAGGAGTAAACCACAAGTTAACATGATATACAAAGTTCACATCACCGAAACAGAGCTATGATAACAATATATGCCGAAATGCACTAGATTTTGATTATTGATGAAGGTAAATACCCGTAACCTGAAAAAGGGAAAATTCTCTTGAAAACAGATTCCCCCAAGTTATCAAATACATGAATTGTTAAACTCTACCTCTCTCCTAGGTAATCCAGCAAGAGTGAGCTTAACACTCTGTTCCACTTGCGTTGCTGTTGGTGCAGACCGATCAAGAGGATGATGGAACCTGCATCTTTCTCCAAATTTACATTCACCAGTCTTCATATAGTACTACAAATAGCAAAACAAAAATTAATAAACATCATTTGATAATATCTTGAATCAAGATAGGAAAGGCAATCTCTAGCCATCCTATAACACCCAAACTCAAATAGGTTGGTCAATAAATG
The DNA here is from genome assembly GCA_947683425.1 of Excoecaria cochinchinensis. Lineage (NCBI taxonomy): Eukaryota > Viridiplantae > Streptophyta > Magnoliopsida > Malpighiales > Euphorbiaceae > Excoecaria > Excoecaria cochinchinensis. Next base: position 23,549,532 of record CANTUQ010000146.1, read on the forward strand.
ACCCATCAATTAAAGGAGACCCTTGGGATTTCAAATCAGTTGCAAGATAAAACCCATTAAGAATTCAGATCATAGAGGTGTGATAACTACGTTAATGTTAATAATATGCACATTTTAATCTGCTGTCTAATAAAATATTTTAATTTATTTATTTTCTGTTTGTTCTTATTATATGAATATATAAAAACAAGAAATAAAAAGACATAGATGGAGATTGGAAAAACAAGGGATATATATGACCAAAAAAAAGGAATAATTAAGAAAAAGACAATATGAATATATAAAAACATGAAATAAGATAACATAGATGGAGAGGGAAAATCAAGGCACATATTTGACCCAAAAAAAAGGAACAAATAAGAAAAAGGCAAACACATAACACCAGCCAAGCCAAATGATTATATTTCTATCAGGTCAGTTATGACCTGATATCTGATCCATAGCTATCCTGAATCAAGGTGGAAAAAGAATTCCAACAGTAGTTGGAGGTGAAAATGAGTCCCCATCAAAAAATAAAAAAACAATTCTCATTGTAAAATAACATATACAGTTCTTCAAGAAAATGATGTTGCATTAGAGTGAAATATGAAGGATAAAGCATACATCACACTCTGCCTGTCCAGGTCGTTGAGGATAGATTGTAACTCCCACTCCCAGCTGCAATTGGTGAAAAACGCATCAGTACTAGGACTTTATAAGTGGCACAGTGCCATGCAAAATCTCATAAGATGATGGTAACATTATTTAAAAGCTATTGGTCCTCTTAAAGCCAAAAAAAATGGGCAAGCTAGGCTTAAACTTGCTTATGGGAAGCTTAAGGAGAAAAAATAAAAAATAAAAAATCAAGGGAAAAAATTTTAGTGACTATGAGAATTGTTTTAGTAATATTTCACAGTTATTCTAACAGTAAACAGGTGGACCTAATAACTGCACATAAACATAATGAAAGTGCAAAACAAATCTATATTTTTCAAGATAATTACTTTATATTTTCAGTCAGAACTTCTGAAAAAAAGAGCCTACTGTAATGACTCAACAAGTGATATATGCAATTCCAAGCCAATCAGCTAGTGTAACAGAGACTGATGATGTGGCTAACAATCAACCATTAGATAATAAATAAGGGATAAATGTGCTTTTTGTGATTCTGTTTTAGCATATTAGTATAAAAACTAGTGCAATTTTGAGTAGTGTATCCAGTAATTGAATATCGAATACAAATCTCTCTTAGTTCTCATTTCCTAAGTTCTTGTTGAATATTGTGAATTGTTAGTCAGCTGTATAAGCTGTTATGTTGAAAATGGTGAGTGATATTAGCTGTAGGAGCAGATCTGTAGGAGCTAATTTAGGAGCTATTATTTCTGACTTTAGTAAACTAATTCTTGTATAAATACATGTTATATGTGTTAATGAAGAGCTAAGAAATCCTACTCTGAATTTCTTCATGGTATCAGAGCAATACTGCCTTTGAAGGTTGAGTTATCTCCCTGCAGTACGTGTTTTTCCAGTTTTTTCAAAATTCCAGTATACTGGACAAATCGAAGATGTGAGTTATCTCCCTCTGTAAGCGACACCGTCACAGTAGAAGGAAGCTCAGGTGATTTCCGGCCAGTGTCCAGGTTTCCGGCGTCTTTCCGACCACGCACGTGAGTACACGTGCTGCTGAAGCCCTCCTTTCTTAACGTTTCTCTGTAGCTGAAAACGGACACTGTTCCGGCCCCCTTCAGACGACACCGCCCTTACCGGAAGAAGCGCAAGGACAAGTTCGGCCGGTACACTGATCTCCGGCAACGTCAGACCCCGCGCGTGAGTACACGCGCCGATTGTTCCATTCTGAGTACTGTTCACTCGCCGGCGCGTGAAGCGCGTGAACAGTCCTCCGGCCACCTTTTGTCGCCGTTTTTTGCTCCGATCGACTCGCCGGCCTGTTCCGCTTCTGACCCACTGATCTCCGGCGACTTCCGACACCCTTGGTTTCTGAGTCCAACAGTGACAGGTTCTGTGCTTGCTGTTTGTTCTTGTTTTGTTTTAAGCCTCCATTATGTCGAATACCAAGAATGAAGTAGAGAAATATTATCCAATTAATGATAATCCACATTTTCAAATTAGCCCAGTTAAATTGGATGGGAGCAGTACTTATTTAGCTTGGTCTAGGTCATGTTTATTGTCGATCAAGGCTAGAAGATTGCAGGCTTATATTGATGGAAGTAAAAAACCACCGTCTACCACCGATCCTATTTTTAGTCAATGGGATTCAGATAATTCACTAGTTATGTCTTGGCTCCTAAATTCTATGCATCCTAAAATTTCTAGACAGTATTTACTGCTTGATACTGCAGAAAAAATATGGAAGGCTGCAAAAACCACCTATTCTCGAATGGGAAATGATGCTCGGATCTTTGAACTTAGGAATAAAGTTCATGGTACAAAACAAGGTGATCTTACTGTTTCAGATTATTTTTCTGAGCTGGGTAGTTTATGGCAGGAACTGGATTATTATCAGGATTTTCAAGCAAAATGTGTTGATGATGCGGTACTGATTCAAAATATGATTGAAAAGGAAAGGGTTTATGATTTTTTGGCTGGTCTAAATCCTGAATTTGATCAAGTGCGAGTTCAAGTTATTGGCAAGACTCCATTTCCTTCTCTTGAGGAGGCACATTCTTTAATCCAGCAAGAAGAGACCAGAAGAAGTGTTATGCTTTATACTGCACCTATTGAGAAGTCAGGCTTAACTGCCCATATCTCTCTTGATCAACCAAAAGGTACTCTTTCTGATAAAGATCATTTACACTGTGATTACTGTGGTAAACCAAGGCATACTAAAGAAACTTGCTGGAAGCTGCATGGAAGACCTACTAGAGGTCGTGGGGGAAGAAGAATCAATACAACTAGAGCTCAAACGAATATGTCAGAAGCAGCCGAATCATCTAAGGAGATAGCTCCAGTCGAAAGTCTCTCATCTGAAGAAGTTCAAAATTTCAGACGCCTTATGTCACAGCTGAATCTTTCATCCAGTGCTACCTCGAACTCCGTTCAAGCAGGTAACACACTTGCTGATCTTGACTCTTGGATTATTGATTCTGGTGCGAATAGACATATGACAGGCACTTCTAAAGGCTTTATTAACTATTCTCCCAGTCTAAAAAAGGATAATGTCAGGGTAGCTGATGGGTCATTTACTCCTATTTCTGGGACAGGTTCTATTGTCTGTACTCCAAACATTAAGTTGTCTTCTGTTCTTCATGTTCCTCAATTTCCTGTCAATCTTTTATCTGTTAGTGCTATCACTAAATCTCTAAACTGTAAAGTTGAATTTTTTCCTGATTATTGTATTTTTCAGGACCTTCAAACAGGGAAGATGATTGGTAGTGGCAGAGAGCATGATGGCTTATACATGATGGACCACTATCAAGGCCTAGCTTTGTTTGGAGGGCATAAGGATGTCAATCAGGAAATAATACAGTGGCATAGGAGATTAGGACATCCATCCTTTTTTGTTTTAGAAAAACTATATCACAATTTATTTTCTAAAACTAGGTTTGAGTTTTTATCTTGTGATGCTTGTGAGTATGCAAAACATACAAAAAATTCTTATCCTTTGAGTGATAATAAAACAGCTGTCCCTTTTATGCTTGTCCATTCTGATGTTTGGGGTCCCACACAGACACCCTCTCTGACTGGAAATCGATGGTTTGTTACCTTTATTGATTGTTGCACCAGAATGACTTGGGTATATTTGATTAAAACAAAAGGTGAGGTTTTCTCTTGTTTTCAATCTTTTCATAAAATGGTCGACACTCAATTTGATGCTAAAATAAAGGTTTTAAGAACTGATAATGGGACAGAATATATGGATAGTAGATTTGGAACTTACTTAGAATCTCAAGGGATTATTCACCAAACTAGTTGTCCTTATACTAGTGCTCAAAATGGAGTGGCTGAAAGGAAAAATAGGCATTTGTTGGAAGTTGCTAGATCTCTTATATTTACTATGAATGTTCCAAAGCCATATTGGGGGGATGCAATACTAGTAGCTGCCTATCTTATTAATAGAATGCCTCTCAAAGCTCTTAATTTTAGGACTCCTTTAGAGATTTTAACCGAGAAAACTCACTATACAGTTCCACCAAAGATATTTGGGTGTGTTTGCTTTGTCCATACTAGGAATGTTGGGAAATTAGATCCAAGAGCGCTAAAATGTGTGTTCATTGGGTATTCATCAACTCAAAAGGGATATAAGTGTTACCACCCCCCATCTAGGAAATTTTATGTCAGTATGGATGTTACCTTTCGGGAGTCTGAATCTTATTTTGGTATTACTCAATCACCTCTTCAGGGGGAGAGTAGTAGTGAAGAAGTGGTGATGGTGATAAATGAACCTGTGGTGGCTCATGAACCTGTGGTAACTCGTGATCTTATTCAGGATGATAATATTGTTAATGTTCAGGGGGAGCCGAATGTTGATAATCAGGGGGAGCAGAATGTTGTTGGTCGTTTAGATAGACCTGATTTATTGAGATACTCGAGAAAGAATAGGCCTGAAGAAGCTATCATGCACTCTACACTGCCAGAATCTTCGGGTGAGTTATTTTCTGATCCTGATTTAAATTTTCCTATTGCTCAAAGAAAAGGAGTCAGGTCTTGTACAAAACATTCAATTTCTAACTTTGTCTCTTATGATCATCTGTCTCCCTCCTATAGAGCCTTTGCCTTGTCTCTTTCCTCTATGTCTATTCCACAGGATTGGAGGGAAGCTATCATGGATCCAAAGTGGCAAGAAGCTATGGTAGAAGAAATGAAGGCTCTCTCAAAAAATGACACCTGGGAACTTGTTGACTCTCCAAACAAGAAGTTAGTTGGTTGTAAATGGGTGTTCACAATAAAACACAAAGCCGATGGTTCAGTTGAAAGATTTAAAGCCAGACTAGTGGCAAAGGGATTCACTCAGACTTACGGAGTTGATTACCAGGAGACATTTGCACCTGTTGCAAAAATGAATACAATCAGAATCTTGCTATCTTGTGCAGCTAATTTAGATTGGGATTTGCAGCAATTTGATGTGAAGAATGCATTCCTCCATGGAAACCTGGAAGAAGAAGTTTACATGGAGATACCTCCTGGTTTTGATGATGAAAGAACTAAAGGAAAGGTGTGCAGATTGAAGAAAGCATTGTATGGATTGAAACAGTCTCCAAGAGCTTGGTTTGACAGATTTAGCAAAGCCATGATTTCTTTTGGTTATCAACAGAGTAATGCTGATCATACCCTCTTTATGAGACACTCCAAGGGTAAAATCACTCTTCTTATAGTTTATGTTGATGATATAGTGATGACAGGGGATGATAAAGAAGAAATGGCTCGCCTGAAAAACCTTTTAGCTCAGGAATTTGAGATAAAGGATCTTGGAGAGTTACGATATTTCTTGGGAATTGAAGTTGCCAGATCAACTAAAGGAATCTTCATTTCTCAGAGAAAATACATCTTAGATCTCTTGGATGAGACCGGTATGCTAGGATGCAAACCGGCAGACACGCCTATTGAGAGCAATCACAAGCTACAATCTGAAGTTGGAAAACCAGTGGATAAAGAGAGATACCAAAGGTTAGTTGGGAGACTCATTTATCTCTCACATACTAGGCCAGACATAGCCTACTCAGTGAGCTTAGTGAGTCAATTCATGCATGATCCACGAGACTCTCACATGCAAGCTGTCTTTCGAATTTTGCGGTATTTGAAGTCTGCCCCAGGAAAGGGTCTTCTCTTCTCCAAACATGGTCACCTCCACATAGAAGCTTTTACAGATGCAGATTGGGCTGGATCCTTAAATGACCGACGATCTACATCAGGATATTGTACTCTTGTAGGAGGGAACTTAGTTACTTGGAGAAGTAAGAAGCAAAGTGTGGTTGCAAGATCGAGTGCTGAAGCAGAATACAGGGCTATGGCTCAAGGTGTTTGTGAACTTCTTTGGCTGAGAAAGCTACTAGAAGAATTGAGACTATTTGAAGGAAGAAGACTATCCTTATATTGTGACAATAAAGCCGCTATCAGTATAGCTCATAATCCTGTTCAGCATGACCGGACAAAGCACATTGAAATTGATCGACATTTCATCAAAGAAAAGTTGACTGAAGGCATCTTGAGTTTATTCCATGTGAAGTCAGATAAACAGTCAGCTAATATTTTCACAAAAGGACTCAATAGTCGAACTTTTCATACCATAGTCTGCAAGTTGGGCATGTGTAATATTTTTGCACCAACTTGAGGGGGAGTGTTGAATATTGTGAATTGTTAGTCAGCTGTATGAGCTGTTATGTTGAAAATGGTGAGTGATATTAGCTGTAGGAGCAGATCTGTAGGAGCTAATTTAGGAGCTATTATTTCTGACTTTAGTAAACTAATTCTTGTATAAATACATGTTATATGTGTTAATGAAGAGCTAAGAAATCCTACTCTGAATTTCTTCAGTTCTCCCTATCGTTCTCTCTTTTACTCTCTCTCTCTCTCTGATTTTCTTCTTCTTCTCCCTTCTCTCATTCTCTGCTTCTTCTACTTCTTATCTCCCAATTTCTTCTCTGAATCCAAATTGTAACACCTATTTGAGCACTTATCCAGGATTTTGAATCAATTGTTTTCAAAAAGATAAGTCACACGTAATCACAGAGACACTTATGATGAATAACAGAAATCTCCATTTGTTACAGAGTATAGCCTTCCCTTATGTGTTCTTTCCTTGTACATGTATGTGTTATATTACATACTTGCATGGTATCAAAGCCTTTTATTTCTGAGAATACTATTATCAGAGCCTTACCATAAGAAATTGCAGAATCACAATCAAAGAACTCAGACCGCTAAGGTTGCAGCTTCTTCTAGTTCTGAGAATACTATTATGGTCTCATTTGATCAATTTGCAAAATTCTCCCAGTAAGCTAAAAGGAGCACAACCAAAAGATTGAATCCTTGATGATGGAGCAAATCAGCATCAGACCTGAGCAATGCCAGACCCATGTGATCTATGAGGAGCTACAACAAGAAAACCAAAGGTCCTTTGCTTACTTGTCTAAGTTGATCCAAGGGAGCAACAGTACAACCCCTTCCTCAAAAAATAGAGGTAAGGAAACTTTAGTTATGAATGAAACCACTCCTAGAATAGATAGTGGTCTCTTACCCACTCCTATGGACAAAGAAGCACTAGAATTAATGGGTGAAGGCCCTACTTATTTCCAAAATTGCTCCCTAAGTGTGGTCTGCTCATTTTTTAGGGAAGGTGCAGTCCTGAGTTAGCAAGTGTAGGAAATATTTCCTCATTTATGAGGTAACCCCCAAAAGGCAAGTGGATCTTGCTAGTCTCTATTTGCAACTTAGACATGGTATTTATGGAGCAGAGATAAAAGAGGAGTAGACTGGGAGGAATTTTCTCAAGCCATTAGCAAGAGGTTTAGAGACTATAGAGAGGAGGACATAGTAGAAGAGTTGATTAAACTCAAACAAACCTCTACCGTTGAAGAATTTCAAGATAGGTTTTTGAGATGCTAAAACTGAAGATGGAAAACCTTCTACAACTAGAGTCCTACTTTGTTTCTTGTTCTGGGGGGGGGGGGGGGGGGGGGGGGGGGGTGCTGGGGGTCTTAAGGATGAAACAAGCACTGAAATTAAGATGTTTAAGCCCAGAGACTTTTATACAACCATAGAGCAGGCGAAGCTCCAAGAAACTCACCTATAGGCTTTGAAGGTCAAGAACTCCAATAGACATGGAACCAATAACCAAAACCACAATACGCAATTCGGCCACACATAGATCCAGTACTCATAAACCAACCCAAACAACTAATCACAAAGTTTTAGAAGACTAGAAACTTTCCCACTTTATTTCCCTTATGCCTCACCTAAAACTCCATTCCAAACCCACAAACAATCTCTTGGTTCTTGTTATAAATGAAGAGACATTACTTTCCACCAAGAAACTAATGGCCCTCCAAACAAGCAAAGATGACAGCCTGAACATGGGCAAGGCAGGAAGCTAATGAAGAGCTAGAATTAAATCACATTGCCTTGTCACTAAATGTAGCGGAAGGAGGACCCGATAACATCTTGACTATTAAGATTTGTTGCCTTAATTTGTTAATTCTATAATTAATAGGCTAGTTGTATACTTTCTAATTAGTAGTAGAATTTCTATATAAAATTTCTTATATATTGATTGTTTATACACAAGTGAGAATAGGAAAATCTCCTTTCACAAAATTCTTCTTGGTATCAGAGCTTATGCCATTTTGAAGGTTGAGTTTACTCCCTTTCGCAGTAGATATGTTCATAAAAACATTTCCAATACATCGTTTTTCGGCAAATGTAAAAAGGTTGTGTTTCATCTCTTTTCTTTCGACACCACCCTCACCGAAGTAAAGCCCAGACCAAGTTCAGCCGGTACCCAAATTCCCGACGTCGTCTAACCTCGCGTGTGGGTACACGCGCTGCAAGAAGCATGCGGCTCCTTGTCCACCCGCCGGCACGTGTAGCGCGTGTACCCTCCTCCGGCCACGTTCTGTCACCGAATCTTGCTCAAATCTGTTCGCCGGCCTTTTCTGACTCCGACCAGCTACTCTAGACATTTCTAAAGTATTGGATTTTCTAGGCTTATCGTGAACAAGTTATGTTTTTCGGATTCTTTTTCACTACTGTTCCTTGTGGTTTTATCTTCAATTTAATTTCGTCATGTCAGATACTAAGAATGTAAGGAAATATTATACTATTAATTATAGCACCTACTCTCAAATTAATCTTGTTAAACTAGATGATAATAGTACTTATTTAGCCTAGTCTAGATCATGTTTACTGTCTATCAAAGCTAGATGGTCACAAGGTTATATTAATGGAAATAAGAAACAACCACCTGTCAATGACCCCACCTTTCTCGTTAGTTATGTCTTGACTTATTAATTCTATGCACCCCAAGATCTCTTAACAATATTCACTGCTTGACATTGAGAAGAAAATATGAAAAGCTGCAAAACCACTTATTCTCGGATGGAAAATGATAGTCGGATTTTTGAACTTCGTAACAAAATTCATGGCACAAAACAAGGTGAGTTTGTTGTTTCAGCTTATTTTTTTGAGTTGGGTAGTTTATGGCGGGAACTGAATTATTATTAAAATTTTCAAGCCAAGTGTGCTGACAATACAATACTGATTAAAAACATGCTTGAAAAGGAGCGGGTCTATGATTTTTTAGCTAGTTTGAACCCTGAATTAGACCAATTGAGAGTTCAAGTTATTGGCAAAACCCCTTTTTCCTCTCATGGGAAGGCACATTCTTATATACAACAAGAAGAGACTAGAAGAGGTGTCATGCTTTAGACAACACCCATTGAGAAGTCAAGCTTAACTGCCCATGTTACTCATGAGCAGCCAAAGGTTGTTACTTCTGATAAAGACCATCTGCACTGTGATTATTGTAGAAAGCCTAGACATACAATGGAGACTTGCTGAAAGTTGTATGGAAAACCTACTAGGGGCCGAGGAGAAAAACGAGCCAGCCCAACAAGAGCTCAAGCAAATATGTTCGAAATAGTAGAATCATCCAAGGAGACAGCTTTAGTTGAAAGTTTCTCTTTCGATGAAATTCTGCATTTCAGGCATCTTGTGTCTCAGCTCAACCCTTCCTCCAGTGCTACCTCAAATTTTGTCAAGTCAGGTAACACTTTTACTCATCTTAACTCATGGATTATCGATTCTGGTGTGAATATACATATGACAAGCACTTCTAAATGCTTTTTTTAATTACTCTCCTCCTTGTCTAAAAAAGAATAGAGTCAGGTTGCTGATAGGTCTTTAACCCCCTATTTTTGGGACAGGTTATATTGTCTGTACTCCAAATATTAAGTTGTCTTTTGTTCATGTTACTCAATTTTTTGTCAATTTTTTTATCTATCAGTGCTATCACCAAGACTCTAAACTATAAAGTTGAGTTTTTTTTTTTATTATTATTGCATTTTTCAAGATCTTTAAATAGGGAAGAGGATTCGCACTGGTAGAGAGCATGATGCATGATGGCTTATACATGATGGAAGACAGTTGAGCCTTAGCCCTTTTTGGAAGTTATAAGGATGTCAACCAAGAAATAATACAGTGGCATAGGTGGTTAGAGCATCCATCTTTTCTTATCTTAGAAAAACTATATCCCAATTTATTTTATGTAACTCAGATTGATTTTTTATCTTGTGATGCTTTTAAGTATGCTAAACATACTAAAAACTCTAATCCTTTGAGTGATAATAAAATCATTGTTCCTTTTATACTTGCTTAGTCATTATGATGTTTGAAGAGCTACACAGACTGCATCTTTGTCTAAGAATTGGTGGTTTGTTACTTTTATTGATTGTTGCATTAGAATGACTTGAGTATTTGATTAAAAAGTGATGTTTTCTCTTACTTTCAATCTTTTTATAAAATGGTTCACACCCAATTTGATGTTAAGATAAAAGTCTTGAGAACTGAAATGGGACAGAATACATAGATAGTAGATTTGGTACTTATTTGGGATCTCATGGGATTGTTCATCAGACTAATTGTCCTCATACTAGTGCTCAAAATGGAATAGCTGAAAAGAAAAATAGGCATATATTGGATATTGCTAGATCTCTTATGTTTACTATGAATATTCCAAAGCCATACTGAGGGAATGCTATACTAGTAGTAGCACATCTTATTAATAGAATGCCCCTTAAAACTCTTAAGTTCAAGACCCCTTTGGAAGTCTTAACCGAGAAGAATGGCTATACTGTTCTACCAAAAACGTGTCTGCTTTGTACATACTGGGAATGTTGGAAAATTAGATATGAGGCCATTAGATGTGCATGCATTAGGTATTCTCCAACCCAAAAGGAATATAAGTGTTATCACTCTTCACCTATAAAGTTTTATGTCAGTATGAATGTTACCTTTCGAGAATTTGAACCTTACTTTGGAACTATCCAGTTACCTTTTAAGGGGGAGAGTAGTGAAAAAGTGATATATGTGGTCCATGAACTTGTTCAGGAAGAGAATAAGGAGACTGATGTTCAGGAGTAGAATCAGAAGATTGATGGGGAAACTAATATTCAAGGGAAAAATATTATTGGGTGTTTAGATAGACCAAATTTGTTGAGATATCTGAGGAAAAACGGGTCTAAAGAAGCCATCATGCATCCTACATTGCAAGAATATTCGAGTGAGTTATCTTCTGATTCTAATTTGAATTTACTCATTGCTCAAAGAAAATGTGTCAGTGTACAAAACATTTTATTTCTAACTTTGTCTCCCTCCTATAAAGCATTTGCCTTGTCTCGTTCCTTTATATTTATTTCACAGGATTGGAGGAAAGCTATCATAGATCCAAAGTGGAAAAAAGTGATGGTAGAAGAAATGAAAGCTCTCACCAAAAATGAAACATGAAAACTAGTTGCTCCTCCAGGCAACAAGCTAGTTGACTGCAAGTGAGTGTTCACAATAAAACACAGCTGATAGTTCGATTGAAAGATTCAAAACAAGATTAGTTGCAAAGAGATTTACGCAAACTTATGGAGTTAATTATCAAGAGACATTTGCACATATTGTTTAAATGAACACAATCAGAATCTTGCTATCATGTGCAGCTAACTTGGATTGGGATTTGCAACAATTTGATATCAAAAATGCACTCCTACATGGAGACCCGAAAGAAGAGGTTTACATGGAGATTCCTCCAAGTTTTGAAAATGAGAACTCAAGGAAAGGTGTGCAGACTGAAGAAAATCTTGTATGGATTGAAACAATTTCCGAGAGCTTGATTTGACAGGTTTAGCAAAACCATGATATCTTTTGGATATTAACAGAATAATGCTGATCAAAAGGAGGTACCACTGAAGAACCAGCCGCTGCCATGGAGGAGGTTAAAGAACACCTGCGTAGCCTGGATTCCAGATTGGAGGAGCAAGGAAGCTACTATTTGCAGCAATTGGAAGCTAAGTTTGGGACCCTGCAGAACCAACTCCAAAAGATGCAATAGGAGCATATCAATTTGAGGGCTGACCAGAAGCGAAGCCAGGGCCAATATGAGGAGCTCAGACTGGAGAACCAAAGGTCTATTGCCTACTTAGCCCAACTTATCCAAGGTAATGCAGCAACTCAAACCCATACCACCCCTGTGTTTACCTCCCATCATGCCTCACCTGCTAGTAGTAGTGCTAGGGGTAAAGAAGCACAAGAGATACCTGATATGGGGGGAGGGTTACTGCCTAGACCAAGAGAGAGGGACGGATTGGAGGTAGGGGGGAATGGAAGAACCTATCTCAATAAACTCTTACCCAAGTGTGAACTGCCCACATTTGAAGGAGGGGATGCTAGATCTTGGATTAGCAAATGCAGAAAGTACTTCCAAATTTATGAAGTACAAGGGGACAAACAGGTGGACCTGGTCAACTTATTCCTTGTTGGGAAGGCTGAGGCCTGGTTCCTGAATTGGGGTAGGAATAAGGAAGAGATAATTTGGGAAGAGTTTGCTGAAGCCTTACACTCTAGGTTCAGAGAGGGTGAGGAACTAGATGTAGTTGAAGTGTTCTAGAAATTGAAACAAACTTCAACAGTGGAGGCTTACTACCAGGATAGGTTTCAAGAGCTTAAGTTGAAACTAGAAAGGATTTTTCCTCAGCACACTGACCCTTATTATGCCAGTAGCTTCATTGGGGGATTGAAGGAGGGAGGAAATCAAATGTGTGGTAAGGATGTTTAGCCCAAGAAATTTATATATGGCCTTAGCTCAAGCTAAGCTCCAAGAGAAGTACATTGAGGCCACCAAACCTAGAACATTCACCAGAACCTTCAACCCAAACAGACCTCACAACAACTACAGCTCTCAACCAAATCAATACAGCCCCAAGACCACTAATCCCACCCCAAACATAATCACTCCAAGCCCTAACCACAACCCTAACACCAAGAGAATTCCTGGCAGCTGTTACAGATGTGGAGATAAATATTTTCAAAGGCATAAGAGCACTGATAAGAAGCTGATGGCCTTGCACACCACTGAGGAGGCAGAAGATGAAGAGTGGCAGGAAGTGGATGAGCAACCCCTAGATGAAGAAGAAGCAACCCTGGAACATGTCCAGATCTCCATACATGCAGTGGAAGGAGGAATAAGTGACAACACCCTCGAGATTAAGGGACAGTTGCAAGGAAGACCCATTATAATGCTTATTGACAGCGGGAGTACCCATAGTTTTGTGGACTCCAAGTTAGTCAAGGAATTGAAGCTACCAATAACCAAAGTAACTCCTGTCACAGTGTTTGTTGCTGATGGCCGAAATACATCCAGCAGCAATTTCCAGCATTTTTTACTTCTTGGGGACAAGAAGTTACCGGTGGAGGGGGGGGGGGGGGGGGGGGGGGTATTGTTAAGTATAAAAGGAAGGATAAAAATGTCAATTAGATTATTAATCTGTTAATCCTGTTATGGCTGGAAAAGGTACGTAGTTAGGGGAATTACTATTCCAGAATTGTTAATTGTTGAGCAAGGATTGCATGTGCAATTGTCATCTAGCACAGCTGTCCTTTTCTTTTGCTCCTTAAATAGCTGTAACGTCCACTTTTGAGACCACTCAATGATTGAATACAGATTCTCTTTTTTCCTCTCTTCCTTTCTCTCTCTAAGATCTGCCTTTTGTCCTATTGCTGCTTCTCTCTTTCTCTTTTTCCTCCTCCTTCTCCAAATTCTTTCCTATCCCTATCGAAATTCCTCAACCAAACACTATTAATTAATTGTTAGGAATTAATCCTAACACAGTCAACTTGGGCAAGTCAATTTATGCATGATCCTGGAGAATCTCATATGCAAGTTGTTTTCGCATTTTGAGGTATCTAAAGTCAGCTCCAAGGAAAGATCTTTTCTCGAAACATGGTCAACTTCGAATTGAAGCCTTTACAGATGCAGATTAGGCTGGATTTTTAGATGACAGAAGATCCATCTCTGGTTATTGCACACTTGTGGTAGGTAATTTGGTCACTTGGACAAGCAAGAAATAGAGTGTAGTTGCTAGATCTAGTGCAGAAGCAAAATATAAAGCTATGGCTCAAAGTGTATGTGAGCTTTTATGGCTGCAGAAGTTGCTAACAGAGCTAAAGTTGGCTGGAAAAGAAAACTATCCTTGTATTGTAATAACAAAAATGCAATCAATATTGCTCATAATCCTATTCAACATGACCGGACGAAGCACGTCGAAATTGATGGACACTTCATCAAAAAAAAACTAACTGATGGTGTCTTGGCTTATTCTATATCACGTCCAAAAAACAGCTAGCTGAAATTTTCACAAAAAGACTCAGCAATAAAACCTTTCATACCTTAGTTTAAAAGTTGGGCATGGAAAATATTTTTACACCAACTTGAGGGGGAGTGTTGACTATTAAGACTTGTTGCCTTAGTTTGTTAATTTTGTAATTAATAGGCTAGTTGTATACTTCCTAATTAATCGTAGGTTTCTGTATAAAATTCTTTGTATATTGATTATTTACACACAATTGAGATGATAAGAAAATCTCTTTTTACAAAATTCTTCACAACACACTCAAACTCAAAGGTCAATTGCAAAACAAAGCTATTATGGTTCTCATAGATAGTGGAAGTACACATAGCTTTATTGTCTCTAAAGTGGCCAAAGACCTCAAACTAAGCATCTCTCAAGTTAACCCAATCAGGGTACCATTTTGCCATACTCTGTCACTTATGACTTTTCTGAAAATACAGTGGCACTCCACAAAGGGGGAAACAAGTTTCAATTGAAGACAAAACAGGCTTCTAGTTTAATGATCATAAAATCCTTGAACAAGATTGTTCAAAGCAGTTGGAAAGGTATTAAATCTAATTTTTTTCTCCTCTCATCTGACAATCCACAAGGAGGGAAACAAGTTACAATTGAAGGGTTGACAAAACAAGCTTCTCTTAGTTTAATGACCGCAAAATCCTTGAACAAGATTGCTCAAAGCAGCTAGAAAGGTATTACATCTATGCTGTTTCTCATTTCTCTTGGTTCTACACTTGACCAACGCCCTGTAAATACCAAGAAACCACCTCCCAAACCAGTACCGTAGCTACCCACCATTGATTCAACACCAATTCCCAGAGTTTTATCATTCTGGAATGTATTCAGCAGTGTGAGAGAGAGAGAGAGATGGGGGTGGGGGGGTTGCTATACATAAGGGAAGGGGTAAAGAAGGAAAGGAGAGAAACAATTAGTGTTATAGCATATAAGACAAAAAGCTAGTTATTCATAGCTTTCTATTGCTAGCAATGTTATTGAAACCGGACCGGATAGAGAACCGGCAAGGCTGAGGGTTCGTGGTTCGACCGGTTCAACCGTTTTTTTTTTCTATTTTTTAAAATATTATTAATTAGTATAATTTTTATAAATATTACCGTATAAACACTCAAATAAAAAAAAAATTATCAAAACATTTAAGAATAAATAATCATATTAGGTGCAACTGAATTGGAAATAATTGAAGTGAATTAAAATAAAAAGGAAATAAAGAATATTAAAAAAAATGCCAAACACTAAAAAGGAAATAATCACTAAGTTTTTCTTTCTTACAC
Source organism: Excoecaria cochinchinensis (assembly GCA_947683425.1). Taxonomy (NCBI): domain Eukaryota; kingdom Viridiplantae; phylum Streptophyta; class Magnoliopsida; order Malpighiales; family Euphorbiaceae; genus Excoecaria; species Excoecaria cochinchinensis. The sequence goes on from CANTUQ010000146.1 coordinate 23,565,142, forward strand.
ATTTGTAGGTCAAACACTTCAATTTTCAATTTCCGACTCCACTTTGGCTCCAACCCCAAAAAATAAATTTTTATTTATAAACCCTGTTCCCTGATTTAGTCAATATCCTTCCAAAAACAATTATTCAGGTTTTTTTTTTCTTTGTGATTATAGGAATTTTTTTTTATTTATTTATTTCTTGCTTTTATATTATGAAGGGCAGTTTTGATCCCCATTTCTTTTTTTTAAAGTCGAACCAGAGAGAGAGAACAAAGAGAGATACACAGAGAGAGTTTTGAAATCGAAAACAAAAAACAGAGAGATAGTGTTTTGTTTTTCAAAAACTAATTGTAAAAAGAAGAAAAAAGGGGGAAACACGATTTGCGAAATATGTCTCCAGGTATCAATATGCTTGATTGAAATCGATTTTTCTTGTTTCAGTTTTCTTTTAATTTTTGAGTTTGTTTCCAGTTTACCTGTTTTCGGATGTTAAATAACAATTGATGGCTCTGTATTTTCTTCTTTTCTCTTCTATTCTCTGTATGCTTTTTCTTGTTTCGATTCGGATTGGTTTTTAAATTCAAACTCTGTAAACATCAAACTTTGTCCTTCCCTTTGAACCGGTTTTGTCCGGTTCGATCCGGTTTTTTTCCAGTCCGGTTTTATATAGTTGAACCGACCGGTTAGGCAACCGGCCGGTCCGGTCCGGTTTTAATAACATTGATTGCTAGCAGAGAATAATCTCGAGGCAATGCTCATGCTCCTTTGCCAATTTGCTCAGCCCAGCTAGCCTTTATTTTATATATGTAACTGTTCCACTTTGGGATCACTATGATTATCAATACAAATTTTATCCTTCTCTCTCTCTCTGACTTCGCTCTCAATCTCTTATTCTGTCCTCTTTCTCTTCTAATTCTCCTTTGTTTTATAATCAATCTCTCCGTCAAATCTGCCTAAGAACTAAGTTAGGATTTAATCCTAACATATATATATATATATATATATATATATATATATATATATATATATATATATATATATATATATATATATTTCTTGTCTCATAAAACATGTTCGTAATTTGCTTGCAAAGACCGAAAAATTAGGAGCTAAACAATGCAATACACTAATGATCCCTGGTGTACATATTACAAAAGATGATGGTGGATTCATTTGATGATCCAGAAAGGTACAAGAAGTTACTTGGGAGATTAACTATCTCACTATATCTTGTCTAGATACTGCATATGCAGTCGATGCTGTTAGCCAGTTTTATGTCTACATTTGCATCCAAAACATTAAGTAGCTTCGGTACAGAATTTGTGCTACCGGAAAGGAGCTCCTAGACTTGGCATGTTATATAGCAATCACAAACACTCGCATTGAGTGACTAATGGATGTTGATTGGGCTGGATCCAATATTGATAGAAGATCCACTATAAATTATTGCATTTTTATCCATGGGAACCTAGTTTTGTGAAAAAAGTAAAAAAGCAGATTGTTGTAGCTTAACCCAATGCAGAATCTAAGTACAAGGCCATGGCACAATCCACATGTAAAAATTTTGTGTATACATCACCTGTTAATTGAAGTTGGCTTTAAGCCTTCAGTACCAAAAAAATTATGGTGAGATAATCAGACTGCCCTCCATATTGCCTTAAATCTAGTTTATCATGAAAGAACCAAGCACATCAAGATTGACTGTCACTAACTATAAAAAGATACAATAGAACCTCATTTTCACCAGTTATGTAAAAACGGGAGAGCAACTATGTGATATATTCACAAAGGCTTTAAATAAAACTCAAGTTGATCAACCTTGTAACAAGTTAGGCATGATTAACATTTATACTCCAACTTAAGGGACTGTGTTACAAAATATAGCATATCCTTATACATGTACATAATCATAGGGATTTTCTTTTAGTTTATTTCCTTTTCTAGACCTTCTATAACTGTATAAGTACCTCTTGTATTCTATAGAATATACACAATAATTCTTTCATCTATTTCTGTTCTGATATAGTTAGACAGAAATTTTATTCATTGCATTGAGAATTTTATAAATTTCCTCTCTAAATTAGAATGTGAAGAAAACTGATTGAGAAAACTCGGCAACTAAATATCAATTAGAAAACAAAAAATTATCAAAAATCAAATTTGTTAATACCTTATTAAAAAGTAACTTATTTTATGAATTTTGGTCACCTTTCTAGCTTAAAAAGTAAATGATAAAATAAAAAAATAAAAAATAAAAAAAGAAAGATGATTGGAAGAATTATCCTTAGGATATTGTAACTACCGTTGCCTGAGCCAATCTAGGGTCAATAGTTTGAAATATAGAGGCAGCTGGATTAACAACTCCAATGCTCAGATTAGCTGCGGGATTAGCTAAAAGTGGATGGCCTATGGCAGCAGCAGGTGGGTTGATTGCTGCAAAACAAAATTGACTACTACAATCAGTCTAAAAAATTGAATTGAAAAATGGAAAGAAGAGGAGTACAAGGAAGATAATCCGAAGCATATAGTCTTTTGGACAAGTTTGAAACATACTGAAATTCAATATCTAAATTAAACTAAAAGCACCAGAGAGTTTGTTTACCATTTCTATCAGGATGATTATAGCGACAAGTAGCACCATACTTGCAACTGATTCGGGAAATAAAAAAGAGATCAGTGAACACTTTATAAATTCCATTATTCTATAACAAAAATTCTGATTAAACAGCCAATTGCAAACCTGCCAGTTTTCAGATAGAACGGACAATCCACTTCACCCTATATGAACAAAAAGGATTAGACTGTCAACAAAAAAGCAAGTTTGGAGATATAAGAAAACTATTATACTGTTTAAAAGATACTGAATGAGTTCACCAATAATACAACATCACAAAACTTTTCACAGATACATAGAAGATTACATTTAATGCACAAAACGGAAAGAAATAAATGGAAATATTATGAAAAATCAAAAACAAAATTATATTCAAACAAGGATATGAATTACTCAAGGTCGACAAGAACAAATAACATGGTGATAAATTTGCTTATATCAGTTAATCCAATCATTTTTATGTTATGCCACCACGGTCCCATTGCTGTGACACTTGGCTGCTACAAGAACAAAATTTGCATTGCAAGGAACTGAAAAGAATATTTTGTCACAACAGTCCCTTATCTGTTACAGAAGACCAACTATTGAGAGAATATTAATGGAATCAACTTTTAGCAATCAGAAGATATAAGATTACCGATGGGTATTAGAATAGGACTTTAGCATGAAGCCTGATGCTTTGATTCATACATAAAGTAAATGAAGCATGGTGGACCCAACTATGAGAATATTTCCAGATTTTGTATATGATATCTTAAAGATTTGATTTGGATCTCCCACAATTTAACAAACAAGGATTTCAATTCTCAATTCGAATATTGATTTGACAGCTATGCTCAAAGCTAGAATAAGTATGAAATGAGATGAACAGTTAGGATATCTAAGCAGCATTTACAAAAGATAAGCAAATAACAGAAATCATCTGCAGAACATATTGAGAAGAGGATTTAAAAATAAATAAATAACAACAAAAACGAAACAGAAAAAGTTCTCAGAATCACACTTGAAAGTCGTTGGGTTGATGGGCATCACACTTATGATGGAATTGCATCGACCAATCCAGAATAGCCAAGATAATTCATTGAAAGCAAGAAATTTAAGCACAATATAATGAGTATCTACAGAGTACGGATCCTAACACTAGACTTTCCAAAAAGAAAATTGTCTTAACCGTCCAAGAGTTCCAAATCCCAAAAGAAATTAGGATTGATGCCATCTTAAGCATGGACTAGTATGCTAAAGACATATAAGTTGCTATTCCCGCAAAGCAGAAAATTGAAAATATACTTCTGGCATAGAATATCAAACCAGAAGCTAATTTTAAACACAAATCTGCCTGAAACAATCCATTTGCCCCACATAAAATGTTGACCCTAACTCTAAATTATCCAGTGCATAACTTTTCTCGAGTTTTTTTTTTCTTTTTTTTTTTTTGCATCACTTTCATATTTCTTGTAGTTTTTTTTTTTCGTTTCAAAATACCCGATTATTTCACAACACCAATCACTTTCTCACCTTTTCCCACAGATACAGGGTTATTGAAGAAAAATGATGAAATTATGAATAAAAAAATAAATCTTGCACAAGGAACGCCACATTGAGTCTTCAATCATTTAATAGAAGCATATTCATTAAATTTGCATTACCGGCCTTACTGGAAGACCTTTGGAATTATGGAAAAGGGCTGGCGTGAATGAAATGGACACTTTAACTGCATTAATGTCTTCTACTGCTCCACCAGACATGACAGCTATTGCGTTTTGCATTGCATCGCTGTTCTCCTGTGTTAATGGTATATGAATATCTTTTGGGTGATGGAATTTGCATGTTGCACCAAATTTGCATCTTCCCGTCTTCATATAGAACTGTTTAAACACACAATAATATGCAAGATGACAAATCTAATGAAGCAACTTGGTTGTATGGCTTCTTAGAAAATAAGACAATGATATCTTACAGCACATGGGGACTCAGAAGGCCTCTCTGGTAAAGCATAAACATCACTGTTTTCTGAACCAACCTAAAACCACAGCAAAGCATGCATGTTATTGTGAAACTAATATGAACCCATGCAGCAGTCTTCATAGTTGTTTGTGATGATAGCTCGTACCACACCCAATTTATCTTTCGGATGATTAAACTTGCATTTTGAACCGTACTTGCACCTTTGAGTTTTTAGAAAGTACTACAAGATGATAGAGCAGTAATAAGCTATAAACAATTCAAGCTTAAAATTCATTCAACAAAAGCCAAAGCAAGTCACAGTTTGAAATGCTACTTACAGGACAATCAGGCTCTCCTGGTCTATCAGGAAGGGATTCAATTGAAGCAACAAGTGGGACCTGAACCAAAAAATAAATTAACCAAAAAAATATATATGAATAATTCATTATACCTGGGTGACAAATATAGGCGATCAACAGTTGGGTTATCCAGACTATGAGAAGCATGTTTGAACTTACCGAACTTGACTTAGTCTATTTCGTGACAAATATAGGCGATCAACAGTTGGGTTATCCAGACTATGAGAAGCATGTTTGAACTTACCAAACTTGACTTATTCTATTTCGTGACTAAGTATTTCAGTCATTAGATCAGATCGCCCAAAAAATTAAATAAAAAAGGTTTCCAATTAAATGGAGAAAAAGAGTAGAGGTTGAACACAACAAACTACTAAGAAATAATAAAAATAAATAAATAAATAAATACTCCCTTCGTTCCTTTTTAGTTGTCACTTTTGGATAAAATTCAAATTCCATTTATCTGTCATTTTTAAATTTTCAATACAATTTAATTTTCTTTTTCAATAAAAGTTAGCCAATTAAATTTAAGTTTTGTGTATTGAATTAGTCAATTTTATTCTAAATTTAAGTCTAATAAGTAATGCTTAATTCTAGTGAAAACAGTAAAAATTACAGATAATATGGAACGAATGGAACAAATTATATAGGAATGAACACATAAGATAGATCAGAGAGCAGAAGTAAAAGGAAATAGAATGAATTGAAAGATACTTTCAGACAAAACACAAAAAAAAAGAGGAGAAATAAATGAAAAAGCATGGCAGCACCACAACTGAATGATACTTTCAAAACAAGAGTACCAGAAAACAAAAAAGCTCAAAATGAAAGACATGAAGAAGAAATAAAGGAAAAAAAATCATAGCAGCACCATAATTTGATTGCTTGTTCCCTACCAAAAAACAAATACATGAGCCTACCTAAAAGTCCATCAAATATTAACACAAGTACGTAAGATATAGACGATCATATCGGTTCAGCTAATGGACCACATAAAGAAAACTGAAATTGAGACCAAACTGATCGACAATTCTTCTCAATTGTTAATTGTGAGAAAACACAGGAAATTGAATTCTCTGTATTCAATTAATTAAAACATTAGATTACACTAAATATTTATACAATAATTAATTCCTTAATTAACTCCTTAATTTGCTCTACCTACTACTAACTTTACAGCTACCTACTACCACTAACACTCCCCCTCAACTTGCAGCATAAATATTAATCATGCCCAGCTTGTTACACGGATATTTCACCCGAGCCCCATTCAAAATTTTTGTGAATAAATCACCTAATTGCTCTCCTGTTTTCATGTAGCCAGTAGAAATCAAATTTTCTTCAATTTTTTCACGAATAAAATGACAATCAATCTCGATATACTTGGTTCTTTCATGATACACTGGATTTGAGGCAATATGAATAACAACTTGATTATCACACCAGAGTTTTGTAAATGACGAATACTTCAACCCAATTTTAGCCAGAGATGTTGGATCCACACTATTTCACACGTGGATTGTGCCATGACTCTACTCAGATTCTGCATTGGACCGAGATACAACCCCCTGCTTCTTGCTTTTCCATGACACCAAGTTTCCACCAACAAAGACACAATAGCCAGTAGTAGACCTTCTATCAATTTTAGATCCAGCCCAATCAGCATCTACAAAACATTCAATGTGAGTGTGCCCATGATCGCCATACAATATGCCACGTCCTAAAGCTCCTTTCAAGTAGCGCAATATTTGTTCCAAAGCTGCCCAATATTTGACTGTAAAAGCAGACATAAACTGACTAACAATACTGACTGCAAAAGAAATATCTGGACGAGTCACTATGAGTTAGTTTAGTTTCCCAACTAACCTCCTGTACATCTCTAGATCATCAAAGAGTTCCCCATCAACTTTTGTAAGACGTTCATTAGCATCCATCGGCATGCTGTATGGCTTGGTTCCTATCTTTCCGGTTTCCTTAAGTAGATCCAAAACATACTTTCTTTGAGATAAGCAAATTCCTTTCTTGCTTCTCATCACTTCTATTCCCAAGAAATATTTCAGTTCGCCCAACTCTTTTGTATAAAACTTGGCATGTAAAAATGACTTAAGAGATGCAATACCTGCAGTAATAATAATATCATCAACATAAGCAATAAGAAGGATGATACCTGTTGATGATTGTCTGTAAAAAACTGAGTGATCACACTTGCTTTTATTCAATCCAAATTCTTGAACTGCCATACTAAACTTGCCAAACCAAGCACGGGGACTTTGCTTCAAACCATATAAAGATTTCTTCAAAAGACACTTTCGCATACTCCCCCTGAGCAACAAACCCAGGTGGTTGCTCCATATACACTTCTTCCTGAAGGTCTCCATGAAGAAAAGCATTTTTAATATCCAACTGATATAAGGGACAGTGCAGCGAAGCAGCTATAGAGATAAACAATCTAACAGAAGTAAATTTAGCCATTGGAAAGAAGGTTTCTGAATAATCCACCCCATATGTTTGAGCATATCCTTTTGCAACAAGCTTGACTTTAAGTCTAGCTACAGAACCATCTGCATTAACTTTAACAGCAAAAACCAATTTGCATCCCACAACCTTCTTCCCTTTAGGCAGATCAACCAAATCCCAAGTGTGATTTCCAACCAAAGCATTTAGTTCCTCTATCATTGCATTACGCCAATCGGGGTGAGCCAATGCTTCTTTAACAGTTCAAGGAATAGAGATCGAGTCAAAAGAAGCAATAAAAGAACATGTAGATTGAGATAAATTATTATAGGAGACAAAGTTGCTAATAGTATAAACACACTAGCGTTTGCCTTTTCGTAAGGCAATGGGAATATCAAGATCACTTAAGACTGGGGCACTGTACTGAAAGTTCCATATTTTCTAGAATAGACCTGTATAATAAGTGGCTTTGCTGGAGCCAGATCGGAGGCAGGTGGAGCTGAATCACCTAAAATAGGAACAAGATCACTTGGAGTAGGGGGAACAGAATCACTTGGCATAATAGGAACGGGATCATTTGGCGGCCGTGTAGTAACATTGTAGACTAACCAATGATCATCCTCTCCCTGGCTTGTAGAATCAGAAGCTGGGAAGAATGGTTTATGTTCCCAAAAAGTAACATCAATAGACACAAGATACCTGTTGAGTTCTGGGCAATAGCATCTGTACCCCTTTTGCAAACGAGAATACCCCAAGAAGACACACTTCAGTGACTTTGGATCCAATTTAGTGATATGAGGCCGTACATCACGAACAAAACAAGTGCTCCCAAATATTTGTAATTCTATAGGAAACAACGGTTTAGATGGAAAAAGAACAGAGTAGGGAGTCTCACCAGCAAGCACTAACGAGGGCATGCGATTAATCAGGAAACAAGCAATAGACACCGCATCGGCCCAAAATTGTTTAGGAACGTTCGTCTGAAATAAAAGGGCCCGTGCTGTCTCCAGCAAATGTCTGTTTTTCCTCTCAGCGACTCCATTTTGGGACGGTGTGTCTATACATGACGATTGATGAAGTATACCATTATGAGTCATGTATGTCTGAAAAATATTTAAAAAATATTCTTTTGCATTATCACTTCTCAAAATGCAAACAGAAGCATTAAATTGAGTTTTGACCTCAGCACAAAAATGAGTAAATAATTCAGACCGACTTTTCATAAAATGTCCGAATCAGACGGGAGTAATCATTCACAAATGTTACAAAATATCTGAACCCAAGTTTAGCTATCACAGAACACGGTCCCCAAACATCTGAATGAACCAATTTAAATGCAGAATCGACTCGTTTATTAATCCGAGGACTCAAAGAGCCACGGTGGTGCTTGGCATACTGACATGACTCACAATCAAGAGAAGAAGCACCAGAAAATTGAGGACAAAGTTTTTTCAGAGTCGGCAAAGAAGGATGTCCCAACCGACAGTGTGCTTCAAAAGGAGATAACACTAGAACAAGCAACTGGCCTTGGTATCTTTCTACCAAGAATATAAAGACCTCCTGAGACATAACCTTCACCAATGATCTGTTTCGTTACAAGATCTTGAAAGACACAGTGATCAGGGAACAAGGAAATACAACAATTAAGATCATGTGTAAGTTTACTTACAGAAACCAAGTCAAAAGCAAGCTTCGGTATATGTAAAACTGAATCCATAGAAATTGAAGTAAAGTTAACTGTACCAAACCTGTTTACATGAGAGAGTTATCCATCTGCCATTGTAACTGTAGAAGAAGATGCATGAGACTGACAAGTAGAAAATACATTTCGGTTGCCTGTCATATGATCTGTAGCACCAGAATCAATGACCCACTGAGATGAGGAAGAAAAAAGACATGTATTTGGATTCTTTACCCTAGCAATAGTTGTGGTGGAAGAAATTTTTAAAGAATTCCGATACTGGATAAATTTTGCATACTCATCTGTAGAAATCATAACATACTTTCCAGAGGTACTGGTCGTAGCAATGCTTGCTAATTTGGGCTTTTGATCATCTAATTTTCTACAAAACCTTTTTATATGACCAAGTTTATGGCAATAATAGCATATAATATTTTTGTTCCAACTCATTGAATAATACCGAGTGAAAAAGAATATCACCTCACAAATATTCAAACAGCAAACCAATACACAAGCACTATTGGCAATTACAACCACCCGCCAGCAAAGAATAATTTTCCTAAACAACAAATCCAACCAAGCAGCAACTTAATATCTTAATTATTAAAACAGTCACCAAGCCTTAATTGCAGCATCACCTAAACATAAACTCTAACACTTCAAATGCCAAAACACCCAAATATTTTTCTTAAATAACATACTCAGCAACTAAAGAGAGGTAAGGACAGAACCTCTGTGAAGAGAACAAATTCAACCGAGAGGGGGACAAACTCATCTATTCAATGGAGAACAGAGAGCAGAGCCTAAAGATCGGAACTTGAAGAACCACCAATAGAGGAAACTACCTCAAGAGGACACCGGCAGCTGACCGGAAATGACAGGGCGACGTCGAAGAAGAAATCGGAAGACCGTCTAACGTCGGATGCGCGTGAGGAAGAGTGGTGAGATCTAACCGGCGCGTGAGTCCCACTCGCGGCTCCGATGGTCGCCGAAAAAAGGTGGAACGGCCGGAATTCTGGAGGCACTCCTCCCTGTGCTGGCGGTGAGGTGAACTGGTCACCAGAAGTGTGAAGAGGAGCAAGATCAGTGAGGAACAGAGGTGAGGGAAGAGCTGTGAACTTCGAACGTCGCGTGAGGTCCACTTGCGGCTCTGATGGTCACCAGAAATTGTGCAGAGGCCGGACTGATGGAGGCGCTCCTCCCTGTGCTGACGGTGAGACAGAAAGACAGTCACCTAATCCTCTCACGTTACTCTCACTTTACTGACTCAAAGCAAGAAGAACAGTGAACCAATTTCAAGAAACCCGGAAACTCAACTAGGCTCTAATACCATGTGAAAAAACACAGGGAATTGAATTCTCTGTATTCAATTAATTAAAACCTTAGATTACACTACATATTTATACAATAATTAATTCCTTAATTAGTTCCGTAATTTGCTCTACCTACTACTAACTTTACAGCTACCTACTACCACTAACATTAATATTTTTGTTTTAATTGAAATTTTAGTCTTATGTAATAGTAACAAAATTGATACCCAAATGCAAACAAGATAAACAAACAATAACATGGCTACGTAATTTGGATTCCAAAACACAGTTATTGTGAAAAAATAGTCATGATCTAGAACTGTTAAAATTATAATGAATTTGACATTGTACAAGCCACATAGCAGGTTAATTTCATGAAGTAATCAGAAAAATTCTAGATGAACTGAAGTATCCATATCCGAAAGGGCAGTTTGAAAGTTGAGTATCCAACAACAACAACTTGCATGAGAAATATATTACTTTCTGCAATCTTGTTTTTGAACAAGGGATTAATTCCCAACTCTGGACAGGCAATTAATAATCATCTTATCAGCATACTAACGAGGTGATATCCCAAAAACACTTCTGAATGAATAGCTTGTACTTCCTTGGTTTATGATCCACAAATCGCAAGTAAATGTTCCCAACATCTCCACACAAAGTAATAATAAACGACCATGAACAGTATTTGTTTCAAAACCAAAAAGTTCATCTACACACTTATTTCATCTCTCTTTCAAATTACCAATCTGGCCAAGCTGCATATAATGATTTGCTAATTATATTTCACAAACTTTAGGACATGAGGCTTATGTCATACAATATGCATTAATCACCTTTTTCATAAAATTAGAACTTTTCCCTTCCATGAGCTTACCATTAAATTGAACAAATTCTAAACACCTATTACATAAAAATAAGGTCAGGCAAAATTGACATGGGGAAAAAATAATAAAAAAATAAAAATTATTCAATTTGAGACAAAGAAATCAGCATATTGCTAGCAACCACAACAGAACAACCATATGCTCTTACAGGTGTCAGGCAAAGTGGACCAAAGCATCATGTCTACATGCAAATGTTTCAGCTTTAAACATCAGAACTGTCTAACAAATCTTACAAGAAACGGAACTCTGCTCCATGCATGTAGGACATGTAAAGCTAACAGAACTATTAGCTATGAGTACTCTTTAAAACCAATAGAATAATAGGAAGAAAGATTACTAGAGCATGTAATATCGTAAATGTCATGCCCAATTAGCCACTAAAATGTGACAAAAAAAAATTACGGGAAAAATGATAATAGCTAAAACCAATATTGTTTTTTAACGAAGGCCAAAACTAAAACCATTTAATGATATGGAGAATCGTGCATGCTCCGATGGGATATGCCAGGACAATGATTATGAAAAATAACAAGTCTTGACAAAGAAATTATCAAACAAAAGCATGAAAAGTCTAAATAGTATTCTTCATACACAAATTTTTTTAAGGAATATGACAAACTTAAAGCATAAATAATGGAGCACGAGGTTGCATGTTTACAGATATATGCCAAGATTGGTTCAAATGGGCAAGCACTTTTTTGGCACATGTTTGATGATGAGAAGTCTTTTCGGAACTTGACTGATTCCTTAGTCTAATTATTTTATTTTGTTTCGTTAATGCAGCAAATCTAATTATTTTAGGAATAGGGTATTTTTACAATTTCCTGGATTTATTAATCTTTTAGAGTCTTTGTGTGTTCTATTCCAAATCCTTGATGGCACAGGGTAGCTCAAATGCCCTTTGTCATGGGTAGGAGTTCAATCCTTAAGGGATTGGGATTAGTTTTTTTGAGTCTAAGTCTTACAATTTTAGGACTATGTTTAGTCCCATAAATGCAGAGACTTGCAATGTTTTAATTCTGATTTCAGTTAATAAACTTCTCCTGCAAGTTCTGCTAGTGAATTGCACGGTACAATTCCCTCGCCCCATGAAATCTGTAGGAACCTTGGCGTGACCACTAAGAAGTTCTAGGTGTAAGTTCTATTCTAGACCAGCCACCAGCGTAGGACCTGACGATTATAAATCCTACAAACTGTCAATAAACTAGAATGATCTGGTAGAAAATCGATGCACACATTTAACTAATAATTACTCAAGTTATATGTACTTAACAGCTTTATTCATTAAGTCCTGACCTGATTTCACATAAATATCAAATCACATATTTGATACGTATACAGACATACCTTATAAGATATAATAACATATAAAATAAAATTAAACGGTCACCTCTTTCCAATCTGGGATTCCACCCTCAGGAACCCAAACAGGATGGTCAAACTTGCAGCTATCTCCAAATTTACAGGCCCGTGTAAGCATATAGTGAGCACAATCCTTCTCTCCTGGTCTCTGTGGATATATAGGAAGATTGCTCGCACTCTCAAATCTAGAGCGCTTGGCTATAGAGTTGGTAGAATACCAAGCTGCATTTTGCCCAACTGTGTTATGGGCACCCAAAATAGTTGGATGATAGAGCACTATATACATAGTAGAGAAGTATAATACAAAGAAAAAAAAAATCATAAGAAGCATAAGGTAATTCTATTTATATAAGTAAGCTTAAAAAGGTAATTTTGATAGTAGAATGAAGAATTTAAAATAACAAAATAACATATAGGATATATTCTATACAAATTTTAGATCTAAAATAACAACAAATAAATTACTAATCAGTTTCTAAATTCAAATATTTTTCTAGACACAAAGTATACAAATGTGAATGAATTAAAAAGCGATTTTCATTATATAATTAAACGTATATATATACATATATATACATACATATGAAGATGAATTCACTTATTTAGACATTAGTATTTATCAAATTCAATATCAATAAACCACTATTTTGTGACCCATATTAATCAGTTTAGCCTACTACTCAGACCTAACGGAATCCTCGATCCACGTGACACAACAGGTAAATCCATAACCCTTCACCCTTAACTCTTTTGTCCACCACAAGAATTATTTTGGGAGGCAAAACAGGATCCACATGCTCCTTGGTTTTAATTCAATTTTTAAAGTAAATTTTTACAATGGCTGAATCGTAAGAAATAAAAACAAAAAAATCTTTCCATGCCGATGCATAAAACAATTTATATATTGTGACTTATCAACTCAACAAATTAGCTAAGACTCAAACTCTCAAATTAGGTTCAATCTATTATTACACATGAACTAGGCCAAATATCCGAATTGGCCCCTAAAATTATTATACTTTTAAGTCTATTTAGCCCATGTGTTCCAATTGGGCCGCCATAGTTTGATCACTTTAGTCCAATTATTGCCACGTGGCTCATATGACGATAACAAACACAAATTAGTTTGGCACATTAGCACATTAGTTTGGCCATTTTGCCCAATGTTTGGGTTTCTAGAATATAATGTACTTGAGATAGGTTTCAAAACACCTGTTAAGCGTCTCTAATTGACCATCAGTTTGCGGATGATAGGCTAAGTTGAATAGGAGTTCAGTTCTATGTAGTTTCATAAGTTACTTCTTACCAGTAGAGACCGTGTCCTTGTCTAAAACAATGGTACCGGGCATCCCATGAAGCCTAAAAATCCTGGGCAACTTTGGAGGTCGTGAAAGGGTGAGAGAGAGGTAGGAAGCGAGTCATTTTGGTGAACCTATCTATGACCACTCGAACACTATCACACCCTTCCAATTTGGAAGTTTCTTTGTGAAATCCACAGTAATATCCTACCAAGCTTGTTTAGGAACAACTAGTGGTTGCAGCAAACCAAGCTATTTCTCCTTTGCATCTCATATATGTGTCACACCTCAACATCCATTCAGTGACTTGTTTCTGTATGCCAAGCCAATATAAACGCTGTTGTGGCCTGGATAATGTCCCCTTGATCCTAGAATGCCCACCTAACAGTGATTCATGGCAAATCCACGGCAATCTCTATCTAAGAGTAGTGGCTACTCAAATGTAGATCTTCCCTCTAATTCTGATAATACCCTCAGATAGTGAGTGATTAGGATGGGAGTTAGGTGTGATAGAAAGAGAGGTGAGGAGATCTTGGGCATAGGTTATCTTCTTGGTAGGAATGCCACACATCTTGGATCCAGCTTGGAGTGCAAGATGAAATGATTGAAGGGAGGAAGAAAATGATGCCTCAAATTTTCTAGATAGTGCATCTGCCACCCTATTGTCACTCCCTTTTTTGTACAAAATGTTGTAATCCAAGCCTAATAACTTTTTGTTGTATATAGTTACGCAGCCTTTGTTTAAGCAAATGCTTGATACTCTCATAATCAATCTTGATGATGAAATGAGATTGTTCCAAATAATGCTTCCATTTGGAAACAACAGATACAATAGCTATCAATTCCCTCTCATAGGTTGAAAGTTGCTAGTGTCTGGGGCCAAGGGGTTGTCTGGCTAGTGTCTAGGGCTAAGGGGTTGGGCTATAAAGGCAATAGGCATGCTTACTTGCATTAATACTGCTCCAAGACCAGTACCACTAGCATCACATTCTATCAAAAATGGGAGCTGGAAATTAGGAAGGGGTAATATTGGAGCTTGAGTCATAAGCTTTTCAAGTTTCTCAAAAGCTTCTTAAGTTGCTAGATTCAAGTGAAACTCGTCTTTCTTTAACAATTTTATTAGTGGCTTGCAAATCGGACCATAACCAGCTATGAACCTTCTATAGTAGCCTATCAACCCTAGGAAAGCCCTCAATCCCTTCAGATTATTAGGAATATGCAAAGAGTTCATGCCTTCCACCTTACTATGGTCTATAGCAACCCCTGTTGCAGATATGATGTGCCCCAAATAACTGACTTGTGCTTTGCCAAACTCACACTTTGACTCCTTGGCAAAAAGTTAATGCTCCTATAGCATGTCAAATATTGACTTCAACTGTCTCTCATGTTCTTCCAAAAAGGAGATACAAGGATATCATCAAAAAAGACTAGTACAAACTTCCTCAAAATGGGCTGAAAGATTGAATTCAATAGGGCTTGGAATGTGGCAGGGGCATTAGTTAGCCCAACAGGCATCACCATGAACTCATAGTGACCAAAATGAGTTCTGAAAGCAATTTTGAAAATATCAACCAGCTTAATCCTTATCTAGTAATAACTAGACCTAAGGTCAATCTTAAAAAATATAACTACCCCGTGTCGCTCATACAATAAATCATCAATTATAGGAATTAGGAACTCATCCTTTATGGTGAGCTTGTTCAATTTCCCATAATCAACACAACCTCCAGTTGCCATCCTTCTTGAATAACAAAACAAGGGAAGCATAAGGACTTTTACTGGGCTAGATAATATTAGCATTAAGCATTTCTTGTATCAACCTCTCTATTTCATTCTTTTGGCTGTAAGGTCTCACATTTACAGGTTTAGAGTTTGATTGAAGAGGCATGGCATGATGACGAGCTCTTGGAGGGGGTAGCGTTGTTGCAATAGGTTCTGTATGGAGGAAGGAACCGGTGGGTTTTCAAGTTTTGGTGGAGAGTTGGTTGAATTAATTAGGGCGAGCATAAACAGCATCAAAGTGATGCCTTTCCATCTCCCATGCACCATTAGCTTGAGGGTCTTGGTATTCATCATCTTGAGAGTGATTTGCTACTCCAACCCTTTAAATACCAACCTTTTTCCTCCTTTACAAATACTAAGAGTATAATTTGTAAAATTAAAAGTTACTGGAGAGGGTGCCTTCATCCAGTCAACAAGATCATGTCTCAGTATCCAAGTTCCAACACTCTCAAGTCAAACTCAAATTTACTCCCATGCATAAACCACCTGCATCCTTTACATTTGTCTGTCACAATTATTTTCCTACCATCTGCTACAATGATTGTTACTGCAAGCACCTGTGCCACAGGTAACTTCCAAGTCTTTTGCTACCTTAGTATCCCCAAAATTGTGGCTGCTCCCACTGTCAATAAGGATCATAATTGCTTGGTTGTTAAGCTGTTGTTTCAGCTCAATTGTGTTATCACTTAGGCCCCCATCTACTGAGTTTAAGGATATAGCAATAAGCTCCTCCTCTACTGGCAATTCTACTTGTTCTAGTTCTTCCATATCCTACCACTCTTCATCTCTTAGTCCCTCTACCTCATTAGCTTGAAAGGCCATTAATTTCTTGGTGGCACACTAGTGACAATACCTGTCACCACACAAGTGATTTGGAATCCCCTTGGGTTTTCATAGTAGGTGAATAAACAGTGTTAGTAGGGGTGGTGGTTTTATCGTTTGGAGTAGCACTTGAGTTCCAGGTTTTTGTGTAGCTACTAGGTCTGTAACTGTTCCTCCCCTTGGAAACCTCTAGATGAAGTTCTTATAACCTTGCCTGGTCTATGGCAGCATACAAGCTAGTGGGTCTAAACATCTTCACCACAGTCCATCATCTTGCTCTCTATCTTTAAACCTCTTACTAAAGGCTTCTACAAATTCTTCCCTTTCTCCCTACTCCAATTAAGATACCAAGATTCTGCCTTCCCTTGTAGGAAAAGGCTGGTGATAAAGAATGAATTCTAGACAATCGATCCAGGCAATAAATTCAAGCAATCAAACAGTAATCAGATAGAATATATGGGGATAAATGATATGAGATTCATTGATTCAATAACTGGAAAAACAATGACGAATAGTTCCAGGAAATAACTTCCCTCTCCAATGAAATGGAGCCCTGCTCTAAGCAGCGAACTTCCAATACAAACAGAATGATCCCCCCTTTCTCCCCACTCGAAAATAAAGCAACAGAGAATTAAAAAAACTAAAACCGTTACAATCCAGCTCAGCATAACTAACTTTCCCTTCTGCTTTCTAACCAAAATGGTCCAACAATAATTATGTAAGTAAACAAGTGTCTATTTATTATTACTCAGCAATTACATATTTATATACAAAAATTGTATTGGAAGTCAACTAAGTTTGTCAACTATTTCTGCTCCTACTACTCCTATATTTGCTCCTATAATCACGTAACATGACAGTCTGTAACACTCCCCCTCAAGCTGGAGCATAGATATTGATCATGCCCAGCTTGTTACATAAATATTCAACTCGCGGCCTATTTAAAGACTTTGTAAATAGATCACCTAATTGTTCTGCTGTTTTCACATGTCCTGTTGAAATCACATTATCTTGAATTTTCTCACGAATGAAGTGACAGTCCACTTCAATATGTTTGGTTCGCTCATGATACACTGGATTTGAGGCAATGTGGAGAGCAGCCTGATTATCGCACCAAAGCTTGGCTGGAGTAGAGTGATTTATACCAATTTCAGCAAGCAAATGACGAATCCATAGGATTTCACATGCAGCCTGTGACATGGCTCTATATTCAGATTCTGCACTTGACTTGGACACTACAGTTTGCTTCTTACTTCTCCAAGATACTAAGTTTCCTCCAACAAAAACACAATATCCTGTAGTTGATCTTCTATCAGTCTTAGATCCTGCCCAGTCTGCATCAGTAAAGCACTCAATGCGGTTATGTCCATGATTACTATAGAGCATACCTAGTCCAGGAGCCCCCTTTAAATAACATAGGATATGCTCCAAAGCTTCCCAATGCTTGACTGTTGGGGCTGTCATAAACTGACTAACAACACTTACTGCAAATGCAATATCTGGACGAGTAACTGTAAGATAATTCAATTTTCCAACTAACCGCCTGTATCTTTCTTGATCATCAAGAGGATCACCATCATCTTTTGTGAGTTGTACATTTGGGGCCATAGGGGTACTACGTGATTTAGCTCCCAATTTTCCAGTTTCTGCAAGTAAATCAAGAACATACTTTCTTTGGGATAAAAGAATTCCCTTCTTACTTCTTGAAACTTCTATTCCCAGAAAGTATTTCAGTTGACCCAAATCTTTAGTGTGAAATTTATCATGCAAGAAAGACTTAAGAGAAGAGATTCCTTCGTAATCACCTCCTGTAATTACAATGTCATCGACATATACAACAAGGAGAATAACACCAGCTGCTGATTGTCTGTAGAATACGGAATGATCAGTTTGACTCTTCTTTAACCCAAACTCTTGGACAATCTTACTGAATTTGCCAAACCAAGCGCGAGGACTCTGTTTTAGTCCATATAGAGATTTCTTTAAGCGACAAACTTTCCCATACTCCCCCTGAGCAACAAAACCAGGTGGTTGCTCCATATATACCTCTTCTTGTAGATCTCCATGAAGAAATGCATTTTTGATATCCAGTTGATGTAATGGCCAGTGTTGAGAAGCAGCAAGAGAGATGAATAGACGAACAGAAGCCAACTTAGCTACAGGAGAAAAAGTGTCAGAGTAATCTACTCCATATGTCTGTGCATATCCTTTGGCTACAAGGCGGGCCTTAAGTCTGGCAATAGATCCATCTGGATTTACTTTAATTGCAAAAACCCATTTGCATCCAACAGCCTTTTTGGTGTGGGGTAAATCTACTAACTCCCAAGTGTGGCTATCATCTAGAGCTTTGATTTCTTCAAGCATTGCAGTGCGCCATCCAGGATGAGATAAAGCTTCTTTAACTGTTTTAGGTATGGAAATGGAGTCTAGAGAAGCAATAAAAGCACTAGATGATGGAGATAAGTGATTATATGAAATAAAGTTAGCAATGGAATAAGTAGATTTACAATTGCGTTTACCTTTGCGAAGGCTGATGGGAAGATCAAGATCATTTGGTGGAGGATCCAATGACGAAGTTGATTCTGGTGTAGGACATGTATCAGTAGTCACTGTTCTCCTAGAATAAACTTGAACAATAGGTGGCTTGTCTGAGACTGAAGTCTGATCAACAGGAGAAACATCATGAGTAACACTATCTTCCACTGATTGTTCAAAACTTGATATAGATTTATAGATAAGACATTCATCTTCCTCCCCCTGACTGATAGAAGTAGACTTGGTAGAGAAAAATGATACTTGCTCTGAAAATGCTACATCAGTAGAAATCACATATCTGTTGAGATCAGGAGAATAACACCGATATCCTTTTTGAAGACGAGAATATCCTAAGAATACGCACTTCAAAGCTTTAGGATCTAGTTTTGTAATATGGGGCCGTACATCACGAACATAACACGTGCTTCCAAACATTCTTGGCTCGATTGGAAATAAAGGTTTATGAGGAAAAAGGATATGGTAGGGACTATTACCATTAAGTACCGTAGATGGCATCCGGTTAATCAGAAAACATGCTGTGGATACGGCATCAGTCCAAAATTGCTTAGGAACTTTCATCTGAAATAACAAGGCACGAGCAGTTTCAAGGAGATGTCGATTCTTCCTTTCAGCCACTCCATTTTGAGAGGGTGTATCAACACATGATGATTGATGGAGAATACCATGGTGAGTCATATAGGTTTGAAATGGTTCTGACAGGTACTCTTTAGCATTATCACTCCGTAATATGTGCACAGAAACATTGAATTGTGTCTTAATCTCAGCACAAAAAGCAGAAAAATGAGTGAACACCTCAGAACGATTTTTCATAAAATAAATCCAAGTCATTCTAGAAAAATCATCAACAAAAGTAACAAAATATCTGAATCCTGTTTTGGATACAACAGGACATGGACCCCACACATCGGAGTGAACTAATTCAAAAGCAAACCCTGCTCGTTTATTAATTCTAGGACCTAATGAGCCTCGATGATGTTTTGCATAGTGACATGACTCACAATCTAATGATGAGACTTTATTAAATTGTGGATTTATTTTCTTCAAAATAGGCAACGAGGGATGTCCCAGCCTGCAGTGAGCTTCAAAAGGTGAAATAACACTAGAACAAGCCACAGAACGAGGTACCCATGAATCCAGAACATAAAGACCATCAGATACATGTCCTCTACCAAGTATCTGCTTCGTCACAAGATCCTGAAATAGACAATGGTCAGGGAAAAATGAGATACAACACTTTAGATCTTTAGTAAGTTTGCTTACAGAGATTAAATTGAAAGCAAGATTAGGCAAACTTAGGACTGAAGATAAAGTGATAGAGGATGTGGGTTTAACAACTCCAGAACCCTCAACATGATAAGTTGATCCATCAGCTATTGTTACAGGGGAGGATACTTTATGAGGCTGAAAGGTAGAAAAGGTTCGAGGATTACCTGTCATATGATCCGTAGCACCTGAGTCAATGACCCATTGATTTGAGGAAGAAATAAGACATGTTTTACCTGAATCATCCATTGGAGTGGATTCCTTTAAAAGACGAGCATACTCTTCAGCTGGAATAATAACAGACTTCTCAGAAGCTGAACTGGAAGCAGCAATATTAGCAGTTTGAGTTCTCTGATTGCGATTTTGTAGTTTCCTACAATATCGCTTTGTGTGTCCAGGTTCTTTGCAATAATAGCAAGTAACATTGCTAAAGTCATTATTTCTGGTAGCATTCCCTCCTCTATTGCGATTTCTTCCAACTTCATTTCCCTCTCCTCCTTTAACAACTAATACACTGGGCTGTTGAGATGGTTGAGTATTTTTCTCTGTTCGTAACAGTCTGCTGAAAACTTCTTGAAGTGTGGTAAGTTCAGGGCTAGACAAAATTTGAGATTTGGCGGTCTCAAATTCTGAAGGAAGACTGGCCAGGAAACTCATAATAGCCATTTGTTCCCGCTGAGTTTGTAACTTCTTAATGTCTGTGCTAAGAGGTAATAAAACATTTAACTCTGCATATACTTTGTTGAACTCCATAAAATGTGCAGTGAGAGATTTGGCCTCATCTTTTTCAGCACGGTAAAAGGCTCTACAGACATCATAAATGCGAGTAACATTTCCTTTACCCGAATACAAGAAAGCTAAATACTCCATTAACTCTTTAACATACTCACAGTGATCTACTAATCCTACCACATCACTTTCAATAGAATTAGTAATTTGTAAAAGTAACCGAGCATCATCTCTAAGCCAAGTTTTATCAGTAGTGGGTTCCTCAATTAAATGATCATCTTTTTCAACACTTCTTAAATAAATTCTTATTCTCCTGCTCCATTCTAGAAAATTAGACCCATTTAATTTATGCTCAGTAATTTTAGTGGGTACTGACATAATTTCAGTAACATTGATTTTGTTATCCTCACCAACCAACTTTCCCGTTTCTGCCATTTAACTGCTAATAAACCCACCAGAATACCAAATGCTTATCTTCAACAAATATATTTTCAACAAATATAAAAATGATCACACCAAATATTCAATTCAACACCGAAGACCAAAGACCCACTACTTTAGGAAAATATAACTTTTAAACTTAGAGAACCTGATCTCCAGCTCAAATGGCACAAGCAAAATCTGATAACCCGATCTCCTCTTCAAACAGCACAAGCAAAAATTTGATAATCTGACTTCCAGTTTAAACGGCGCAAGCAGAGAAGCAGGATGAGGGAGCTGATCTTCTGGAGAGACCAAATGGGAAAACTGACACCACGGTCGGATCGGAGACACCCAGGCGACGCCGGAGATGGAGTCGGAGAACAAACGGACGCCGGAATCTCTCTCACGCGCCGGCGCGTGAAGAAGGAGACAAATTCTTGTGGAGGCGCGTGAGACTCACTCGCCGATCTTCTGATGACCGGACTTTGTGCGAAGGCCGGAAATCCACCGGCGCTCCTTCTGAAGTAGGCGGTGAAGGGAATAGGTCACCGGAGCTAGGTAACCTACGTAGGGCAGATTCACCAAGAACTCAGAACTGAAAAAAAGCTAAAACCCAGAAAACCCAGAAGTTCTTCACGAGCCTAAGGCTCTGATACCATGTAAGTAAACAAGTGTCTATTTATTATTACTCAGCAATTACATATTTATATACAAAAATTGTATTGGAAGTCAACTAAGTTTGTCAACTATTTCTGCTCCTACTACTCCTATATTTGCTCCTATAATCACGTAACATGACAGTCTGTAACAAATTATATTAAACACGTTCCCTGAAGTCCCCCTGTTTGCTGCGATTTCTTTCTGCGAGTATAAACCAGCAGCCTTCTGGGCCCATCTGCCATTCGGTCCATCAGCCCACCTTGAGTATCATCTTCTTCATCATTGCCGCCCCCTTGAAAAGAAGTCTTGTCCTCAAGACTTAGGTGCGGATAGAAATTTTTCAGAACATATTCATCTTCCCACGTAGCTTCTTCTACTCCCTTGGACTACCACTGGACCAGCCACTGAGAAATGTGTTCCCCATCCCTGTAAACCATCCGCGTCGCTAACACCCTTACTGGAGCAGCCCCCTTTTCTGTTTCCAGCTCTAACTCAGGTGGCAGGCTGGTTGAACTCGGTTGGGCCCCAATAGCTTTTTTAAGCAAAGAGACATGGAAAACAGGATGTACCTTAGAAGAGTAAGGGAGGCGTAATCGATAAGCCACTGTCCCTACTGGTGATTCGATCTGGAATGGCCCATAGTAGCGAGCCGACAACTTCAGGTAGATCCTTCGAGTGACGGACGACTGTCTATGAGGTTTGAGCTTTAAAAAAACCCAATCTCCCACCTCAAAGTGGATATCTCGTCGATACTGGTCAGCTTGTGACTTCATCAATTGCTACGATCAAAAGAGATGTTGTTTGAGCTGCCTCAAAGCTTCATCACGATCCTGAAGTTCCCTAGCCACTGCTTCTACTTGAATCTCACCAGGAACATATTGTAGGATGGTTGGGGGTCGCCTTCCATACACCACTTCGAAGGGGGTAACCCCCGTACTATCATGAAATGTAATGTTATACCAATACTCTGCCCATGACAACCATTGATTCCAAAAGCGTGGTTGATCAGCTGCAAAACAGCGAAGGTAGGTCTCCAAACACCTATTAATCACCTCGTTTTGGCCATCCGTTTCCAGGTGGTATGAAGAACTGAACTTGAGCTGTGTCCCTTGTAGCTTGAACAATTCTTGCCAAAACCGACTCATAAAAACCGGATCTTTGTCGCTAATGATCGTTTCGAAAAACCACGCAGCCGCACAACCTCCTTAACAAACAACTCAGTTATAACCCGAGCAGTATATGGATGTTTCAAGGCTACAAAGTGACTATATTTAGACAGCCTATCAACAATTACCATGATAGCATCATATCCCTTAGACTTGGGCATGCCGATTATAAAATCCATGGAAAGATCTTCCCAAACAGCTTGCGGAAGAGGGAGGGGCTAGAGTAGGCCGGCTGGCGCCAATGTTGAGGCCTTAAACCGTTGACAAATGGAGCAACCTTTAACATAATCTTTAATCCGCTGCACCATTCCCTTCCAGTAAAAATTTGCTGCAATTCTCCAGTATGTTCGGTAATAACCCGAATGCCCTCGTGTAGCCGTGCTATGGAATGCCGATGTGGGTGAGATGACTAACTTCCCTCCCCGGCACAACACCCATTGCTTCAGTTCATACTTCGGCCTAGAGGATGGATCGGCTTCAAGAGCTTGCTTTATGGCTAACAAATGTGGATCCCAGTTCACCTCCTCAATTAAGTTACTGCCACCCATCCATGAAGGAGAGAAGATAAATGCTGCATATTCTACATAATCTTGCCGCCTGGACAAGGCATCAGCAGCGTTGTTGAACTTGCCTGGCTTGAAGCGCACTTCAAACACATCCCATCAATTTAGCGAGCCAATTTTGTTGATCCGTAGTGGTGACTCGCTGTTGTAGCAAGTGCCGTAGTCTCTTTTGATCAGTAAACACAATGAATTTCCTCCCAAGCAAGTAGGGATGCCAATGTTGAATAGCTAAGGCCAAGGCCATCAATTCCTTCTCTTATGTCGACTTGGCGAGATTACGGTCGGCTAAAGCCTTGCTCTTCCTGCATCAAAACAGCCCCCAACCCCATGCCAGAAGCATCACATTCTACACAAAAAATTTTGGTGAAATCGGGGAGTGCCAGTAAAGGAGCTGCTGTAAGCTTTTCCTTAAGAACCTCAAAGGTGGTTTGTGCCTTCATATTCCACTGGAACCCATTTTTCTTGGTTAATTCAGTCAACGGCTTAGCAATCTTCCCATAGTCCTTAATGAACTTCCTGTAATACCCGGCCAAACCCAGGAATCCTTGAACTCCCTTAACATTCTTTGGCAAGGGCCAATTCTGTACTGCCTTGATCTTTTCTAGGTCTACTGTCACTCCCTCTTCCGTGATGTGGTGGCCCAAATAATCAATCGAGGTCTTGCCTATGGAGCATTTCTTAGGGTTAACTTTGGTTAACTTTGAAGTCATGGTCTGCCAATACCTTCAAGACAATAGCCAGATGCTGCAAGTGGTCTTCCCAGGTCTTGCTAAAAACAAGGATATCATCAAAAAATACAAGGACTATTTGTCTCAACCAAGGGAAAAAAATATCGTTCATCACAATTTGAAAGGTAGACGGAGCATTAGTCAGCCCAAATGGCATCACCAGGAACTCGTAATGCCCGCCATGAGTCCGAAAAGCCGTTTTATGCTCATCCCCTTCCCGCATACGTATTTGATAAAACCCAGACTTTAAGTCCAATTTGATGAAGAATCTGGCTCCATTTAGTTCATCCAAAAGCTCATCCACCACCGGTATTGGATACTTATCAATAACTGTAACCTTGTTGAGAGCCCTGTAGTCTATGCATAACCTCCATGAATCTTTCTTTCTGACCAGTAGAGCAGGGCTGGAAAAAGGACTTTGGCTGGGGCATATTATCCCCTGATGCAACATTTCCTCCACCTGTTTGTGTATCTCTTCCTTCTGCTGGTGCGGGTATATATAGAGTCTGACACTAACTGCTTCACACCCGTTAACAAGCCTTATGGCATGATCGTGCAAACGCCGTGGTGGTAATCCAGACATTGGTTGAAAAACTGTCGGGAAAAGGTTCATGAGCTCTCCTATGCATCATTTTTGTTCAGTAGAAAGACCCTGCATAGAGGCTGGTAACAAGGGGTGTTGATGACGATACATGTATTTCAAACTCCCCCCACTTAACGAAACCTGCAATGCATCGATTTCAAAAAGGGTCCCCTCACTTCCAACCAACTCAATCTGCTTACCCCCATGATCAAACCTCATCCATTTCTGCTCCAAATTGTGAGTCACCTCACCAAGAGTGCTCAACCAATCAATTCCCAAAACAAAATCAAGTGCGCCCAACTCAAACACCAATGCATCCAAATTCAGCATGAGCTCACCCACTGATGAAGATGAAGATACTCAAGGTGGGCTAATGGACCGAATGGCGGATGGGCCCAGAAGGCTGCTGGTCTACACTCGTAAAAAGAAATCGCAGCGAGCAGGAGACTCCAGGGAACGGGTTTAATTGGGCCATCTTGGTTAGAAAAGACAAGGAGAAGTTAGTTATGCTGAGCTGGATTGTAACTGGTTTTAGTTTTCTGTAATTCTCTGTTGCTTATATTCGGGGGAAGGGAAAAGGGGATCATACGGTTTTTGTGTGAAACATTTGCTGCATCTAGCAGGGCTCCATTTCTTTGGAGAGGGAAGTTATCTTCCTGGAACTTTTCTCATTGTCTTTTTCAGTTTATTGAATCAATGAAATCACATACCATTTATTTCCATATACTTTACCTGATTTTCTGTTTGATTGGCTTGGATTGATTGTTTGTATTGATTGACTGGAATTCATTCTTTATCAATTGGCGCCGTCTGTGGGAAACAACATTAATCTCCGAGCTAAGCAAAATGAATGAACCACCCAAAACTCGATCTCAAACCCAAACAGATTTACAAGAAAGAGTTGAAGCCCATGAGAAAACTCTGGTTGCAATCCAACAAACCCTTGCCACATTCCAAAAATTGGTCGAAGAGAAGTTTGAATCTCTTGATGCTAAACTGATAAGAAAAATAGAGAAACAACCCATAAAAGATGAAGGAGGAGAAGAACGGGACGATAACGAGACTGAACTAAGCGACGATACTCCCAGGCGAGTTTTTATTCAATCCAGCTCAAAATTCGGGCAACCTACTAATCCCCATTTGGATTCATGCGTGAGACCCAACCATTTTGATGCTGGAACCGTGGCACTGCCCAAGGTGAAGCTCCCGGAGTTCAGTGGTCCAGACCCCCGTAGCTGGATTGCTAAGGCTGAGCTCTTCTTCAGTGTCCAGCAAACTCCAGAACGGATGAAACTCACATTAGCACAAATGTGTATGTCCGGACCCGCCATAACATGGTTTTCCCAAGCATTACGGGATAAACCACAAATGACATGGGAGCAATTCAAAATGAAGCTTAATGGACGGTTTGGAAAACGGAGGACCCAAAACCCCTATGAAGAACTGAGGGCGCTATTTCAAACCGGAAGTGTGGATGAATACATAGAGGAGTTTGAGGCGATTACTGGGTATATTCCTAAAAGTTCTGAGACACGGTTCCTGGGCTACTTCATGGGTGGTCTGCGAGAAGAAGTGGGGAGATGGGTAGGATTCTTGAAGCCATAAACCTGTGAGGAAGCTATGGAACTTGCTCGCGATGCGGAGATGACGTTTGGTCCTCCTGGAGGCAGGCCGATGACTAGAGAGAGGGGTAGTGTGAGGCCATCGGACATCACACCCGCCGTCCCACTCAACTGGCGGCCTATGAACCCCAAAGAAGTGGGTCGACCCACCCCAAAGCCCATATACACAAACGCAAGCCCAATGACCTCCCAAAGAAATGTCCCAAACCGTTCTTTCCCCAACCATGCCACTCCACTCCCCCGTACCGGAGCGCTACCACCAGGTCGCAATAGGGGGCCGCGCCACCTGACCTTGGAGGAAATCGAAGAGCGGCGGCGGCTGGGGTTATGCTTCAAGTGCGCCCCGCCATACAACCCCCAACACAGGTGCAGCGGGGGAGAGTTGCGACTCACCATCCACGAGAACGACCTGTACCTGGAGGCTGAAGAAATAGACGAGGAAGTAGCCGTTGAGGAAGCGGTTGGAGAGGATGATGAAGAGGGGGGAGAGTGCAATTCCATCGAGTTGTTCTATGGAGCTACGGGTCAAGCCTCAGAGCCAAGTACCATGAAATTGCAGAGGACGCTATGTGGAATTCCCATTTTGCTACTCGTGGACTCAGGTGCATCCCACAATTTCATCTCCCGGAAACTGGTAAGCTCCCTGAATTTGCACACTGACTCTATCGCACCTCTTAAAATCAAGCTGGGGAATGGGTACCGAGTTCCAGTCACCGAGAAATGCAAAAACGTACCCCTGAGAGTGGGTGAGCTCACGCTGAATTTGGATGCACTGGTGTTTGAGTTGGGTCCGCTTGATTTTGTTCTGGGAATTGATTGGTTAAGCACACTTGGGGAGGTGACTCACAATTGGGAGCAGAAATGGATGAGGTTCGATCATGGGGGTACGCAAATTCAGTTGACTGGCAGCGAGGGGACTTTTCTTGAAATGGACGCATTGCAGGTTTGGCTACGTGGGGGGAGTTTGAAACACATGTACCGACATCCGCACCTCTTGTTACCCACCTCTACCCAGGGTCTTTCTACTGAACAAGAAAGAGGCATAGGAGAGCTGATGGAACTCTTCCCGACAGTTTTTCAACCAATGTCTGGATTACCACCACGGCGTTTGCATGATCACGCCATAAGGCTTGTAAACGGGTGTGAAACAGTTAGTGTCAGGCCTTATAGATATCCACACCAGCAAAAGGAAGAGATTCAGAGACAAGTGGATGAAATGTTGCAGCAAGGGATAATACGCCCCAGCCAAAGTCCTTTTTCCAGCCCTGCTCTACTGGTCAGGAAGAAAGATGGTTCTTGGAGATTATGCATAGACTACAGGGCTCTCAACAAGGTTACAGTTATTGATAAGTATCCAATACCGGTGTTGGATGAGCTTTTAGATGAGCTGAATGGAGCCAGGTTCTTCACCAAACTAGACTTAAAGTCTGGATTTTATCAAATCCGTATGCGAGAAGGGGACGAGCATAAAACGACTTTTCGGACTCACGACGGGCATTACGAGTTTCTGGTGATGCCATTTGGGCTCACTAATGCTCCGTCTACCTTTCAAAGCGTGATGAACGATAATTTTCGTCCATGGTTGAGACGAATAGTCCTTGTATTCTTTGATGATATCCTGGTTTTTAGTAAGACTTGGGAAGACCACTTGCAGCATCTGGCTATTGTCTTAAAGGTATTGGCAGACCATGAATTCAAAGTTAACCCCAAGAAATGTTCCATAGGCCAGACCTCGATAGACTATTTGGGCCACCATATTACGGAAGAGGGGGTGTCTGTAGACCCAGAAAAGATCAAAGCAGTACAGGATTGGCCCTTGCCAAAGAATGCTAAGGGAGTTCGAGGGTTCTTGGGTTTGACTGGGTATTATAGGAAGTTCATTAAGGATTATGGGAAGATTGCTAAGCCGTTGACTGAATTGACCAAGAAAAATGGGTTCCAGTGGAATATGAAGGCACAAACTGCCTTTGAAACTCTTAAGGGAAAGCTTACAGCAGCTCCTTTACTGGCACTTCCTGATTTCACCAAAATTTTTTGTGTAGAGTGTGATGCTTCTGGTGTGGGATTGGGGGCTGTTTTGATGCAAGAGGGCAGACCCCTCGCTTATTATAGTAAGGCTCTAGCAGTTCGTAATCTTGCCAAGTCGACATACGAGAAGGAATTGATGGCCTTGGCCTTATCTATTCAACATTGGCATCCCTATTTGCTTGGGAGGAAATTCATTGTGTTTACTGATCAAAAGAGCCTTCGGCACTTGCTACAACAATGAGTCACCACTCCGGATCAACAGAATTGGCTAGCTAAATTGATGGGATATGTGTTTGAGGTGCGATACAAGTCGGGCAAGCTCAACAATGCTGCTGATGCCTTATCCAGGCAGCAAGATTCTGTGGAATATGCAGCCTTCATCTTCTCTCCTTCATGGATGGGGGGCAGTAGCTTGATTGTGGAGGTGAACCGGGATCCAAATCTGTTAGCCATAAAGCAAGCTCTTGAAGCTGATCCGACCTCCAGACCGAAGTATGAACTGAAGCAAGGGGTGTTATACCAGGGAGGAAAGTTAGTCATCTCACCCACATCGGCATGGATTCCCACCATGTTAGAGGAATTCCATAGTACAGCTACAGGAGGGCATTCGAGTTATTACCGAACCTACCGGAGAATTGCAGCAAATTTTTACTGGAAGGGAATGGTGCAGCAGATTAAAGATTATGTTAGAGGCTGCTCCATTTGTCAACGGTTCAAGGCCTCAACCTTGGCGCCAGCCGGCTTACTACAGCCCCTCCCTATTCCGCAAGCTGTTTGGGAAGATCTTTCCATGGATTTTATAATCGGGATGCCCAAGTCTAAGGGTTATGATGCTATCATGGTAATTGTTGACAGGCTATCTAAATATAGTCACTTTGTAGCCTTGAAACATCCATATACTGCCCGAGTTATAGCTGAGCTGTTTGTTAGGGAGGTTGTGCGGCTGCACGGTTTTTCGAAAACGATCATTAGCGATAGAGATCCAGTTTTTATGAGTCGGTTTTGGCAAGAACTGTTTAAGCTACAAGGGACACAGCTCAAGTTCAGTTCTTCGTACCACCCGGAAACGGATGGCCAGACAGAGGTGATTAACCGGTGTTTGGAGACCTATCTTCGCTGCTTCGCAGCTGATCAGCCACGTTTTTGGAATCAATGGCTGCCATGGGCGGAGTACTGGTATAACACTACCTTTCATAATAGTACAGGGGTTACCCCTTTCGAAGTGGTGTATGGAAGGCGACCCCCGACCATTTTACAATATGTTCCTGGTGAGATTCAAGTAGAAGCAGTGGCTAGGGAACTCCAGGATCGTGATGAAGCACTGAGGCAACTCAAACATCTCCTTCGATCGCAGCAATTGATGAAGACACAAGCTGACCAGCACCGTCGAGATATTCATTTTGAGGAGGGGGATTGGGTTTATTTAAAGCTCAAGCCTCATAGACAGCCGTCCATCACTCGAAGGATCTATCCGAAGTTGTCGGCTCGCTACTATGGGCCGTTCCAAATCGAATCACCAGTAGGGACAGTGGCTTATCGTTTACGCCTCCCTGATTCTTCTAAGGTACATCCTGTTTTCCATGTCTCTTTGCTCAAAAAAGCTATTGGGGTCCAACAGAGTTCAACCAGCCTGCCACCTGAGTTAGAGTTGGAAACAGAAAAGGGGGATGCTCCAGTAAGGGTGTTAGCGATGCGGATGATTAACAAAGATGGGGAACACGTTTCACAGTGGCTGGTCCAATGGCAATCCAAAGGAGTAGAAGAAGCTACATGGGAAGATGAATAAGTTTTGAAAAACTCCTATCCACACCTAAGTCTTGAGGACAAGACTTCTTTTCAAGGGGGTGGCAATGATGAAGATGAAGATACTCAAGGTGGGCTAATGGACCGAATGGCGGATGGGCCCAGAAGGTTGCTGGTCTACACTCGTAAAAAGAAATCGCAGCGAGCAGGAGACTCCAGGGAACGGGTTTATTGGGCCATCTTGGTTAGAAAAGACAAGGAGAAGTTAGTTATGCTGAGATGGATTGTAACTGGTTTTAGTTTTCTGTAATTCTCTGTTGCTTATATTCGGGGGAAGGGAAAAGGGGATCATACGGTTTTTGTGTGAAACATTTGCTGCATCTAGCAGGGCTCCATTTCTTTGGAGAGGGAAGTTATCTTCCTGGAACTTTTCTCATTGTCTTTTTCAGTTTATTGAATCAATGAAATCACATACCATTTATTTCCATATACTTTACCTGATTTTCTGTTTGATTGGCTTGGATTGATTGTTTGTATTGATTGACTGGAATTCATTCTTTATCACCCACTCTCAAGGGTACGTTTTTGCATTTTCAGTGACTGGAACTCGGTACCCGTCCCCCAACTTGATTTTAAGAGGAGAGATAGAATCAGTGTGCAAGTTCAGGGAGCTTACATGTTTTCGGGAGATAAAATTGTGGGATGCACCTGAATCCACGAGCAGCACAATGGGAATTCCATATAGCGTCCCCTGCAATTTCATGGTGCTCGGCGCCGAGGCTTGAACCATGGCTCCATAGAACAACTCGATGGAATTGCACTCTCCCACCTCTTCATCATCTTCTCCAGCAACCTCATCAACGGCTACTTCCTCACCTGTTTCTTCAGCCTCCAAATACAAGTTCTCGTGGATGGTGAGTCGCAACTCTCCCCCGCTGCACCTGTGTTGGGGGTTGTAAGGCTGGGCGCACTTGAAGCACGGCCCCAGCCGTCGCCGCTCTTCGATCTCCTTCAGGGTCAAGTGGCGTGGCCCCCTATTGCGACCTGGCGGTGGTGTTCCAGTGCAGGGTGGATGTGGGGCGGCGTGATTTGGGAAAGAACGGTTTGGGAAAGTTCTTTGGGAGGTCATTGGGTTTGTTTTTGTGAGCTTTGGGGTGGGCTGACCCACTTCTTTGGGGTTCATAGGCAGCCAGTTGAGTGGGACGGCGAGAATGATGTCCGATCGCCCCACACTACCTCTCTACCTGGTCGCCGACCTGCCTCCAGGAGGGCCAAACGTCATCTCTGCATCGCGGGCAAGTTCCATGGCTTCCTCACAGGTTTGTGGCTTCAAGAACCTTACCCATCTCCCCACGTCTTCTCGCATACCACCCATGAAGTAACCCACGAACTCTGTTTCAGAACCTTTGGGAATATATCCAATAATCGCCTCAAACTCCTCTATATATTCATCCACACTTCCAGTTTGAAATAGCGCCCTCAATTCTTCGTATGGATTTTGGGTCCTCCGTTTTCCAAACCGTCCATTAAGTTTCATTTTGAATTGCTCCCATGTCATTTGTGGATTGTCCCGTAATGCTTGGGAAAACCATGTTATAGCGGGTTCGGACATACACATTTGTGCTATTGTGAGTTTCATCCGTTCTAGCGTCTACTGGACACTGAAGAAAAGCTCGGCTTTAGCTATCCAGCTACGGGGGTCTGGTCCACTGAACTCCAGTAGCTTCACCTTCGGCAGTGCTACGGTTCCAGCATCAAAATGGTTGGGTCTCACGCATGAATCCAAATGGGGATTAGTAGGTTGCCCGAATTTTGAGCTGGATTGAATAAAAACTCGCCTGGGAGTATCTTCGCTTAGTTCGGTCTCATTAGTGTGTTGTTCTTCTTCTTCATCTTCTATGGGTTGTTTCTCTATATTTCTCATCAGTTTAGCATCTAGAGATTCAAACTCTTCTACCAATTTCTGGAATGTGGCAAGGGTTTGTTGGATTGCAGCCAGAGTTTCCTCATGGGCATCAACTCTTTCCTGTAAATCTGCTTTGGTTTGGGATCGTGTTTTGGGTGGGTCATTCATTTTGCTTAGCCTGGAGATTAATAGTCTCCCCACAGACGACGCCAATTGATAAAGAATGAATTCCAGACAATCGATCCAGGCAATAAATTCAAGCAATCAAACAGTAATCAGATAGAATATATGTGGATAAATGATATGAGATTCATTGATTCAATAACTGAAAAAACAATGAAGAAAAGTTCCAAGAAATAACTTCCCTCTCCAATGAAATGAAGCCCTGCTCTAAGCAGCAAACTTCCAATACAAACAGACTGATCCCCCCTTTCTCCCCCTCTCCCGAAAATAAAGCAACAGAGAACTAAAAAAACTAAAACCGTTACAATCCAGCTCAGCATAACTAACTTTCCCTTCTCCTTTCTAACCAAAATGGTCCAACAGTAATTATATTAAACCCGTTCCCTAGAGTCCCCCGTTTGCTGCAATTTCTTTCTGCGAGTGTAAACCAGCAGCCTTCTGGGCCCATCTACCATTCGGTCCATCAGCCCACCTTGAGTATCATCTTCTTTATCAGCTAGCTATATCAACCTGCCTATCAAATTTAACTTTAAACATCATAAGATATTTTATGCATTTACTAACTCAAGAACTCGTTTATGCACCATCAAAACAAGGGTAACTCATACTTAGGCAACAGTTTATTCAGATACAACTTATTCTGGTCACTTGTAACAGGATTTGAGGTGGCTATCAAGGGAGTAGCAAGGTTGGGTAATAGTCCCTTATCAGGATTGCAGTATCCTTACCAGAGGTGCGATTGATTGCCTTGAATCAACTGAGCAAGGTAGACAAATGACCTTTGATTTTCTTTTCGAAGCTCTTCATAGACGAGATAAGTTTTCGTTGCTCTATTATGAAGTTGGCTTGCTCTTGCATCAGAGTTTCTACACTATGATGTTGCGCTTGTAACTTGAGCTCCAGAGATTCAAATGTGGACCCCATTTGATTAATGTAAGTTCCTTCTTGCTCTTCAAATCTGGATTGGAGAGAACATATATGTTCTTTTAGCTCTTCAATGGTGGTATAGGAATCATCACCCGATGGTCCGTTGTTCTTCTTGGCAATAAGATCCTTGCAGTTCATCCAAGGAGCAAATAGCTCAGGCGCCAAATGTTAAAGATTAAATCCCAATTGAGGTTATAAATCAACAAATAGTGTCAAGGAGAGGAAGAGAAGAATAACGCAATGAAACAGAATATAAGATCGAGGAGATAAAAGAGAGAAAATCATGAAGGAAATTTTCTTGTAATTGATTGATAATGGTCCCCCAAAGGGAAACTATTACATATAAAGGATAGTACTAGCTGAGCTATATAAAATGCCAAAGAAGCATGTATACAGATCCAGGATTGTTCCCTGCCAGCTTTTTAGAAAAGCTGTCACTTGCTAACTTTTTGGCCTATCTACCATAACTAACAATTAAGTTATTTTAACACCTTTTCCCTCTTATCTTATACGTAACATTGGTGGAAAGATATCTTGCATGCCCAACTTTCAAAGCAAATTATGGAAGGCTTTGTTGCAAAGTCCCTTGGTAAAGACATTCGCTAGCTACTTATCCGAAGTTAAATGAGATATGCACAAAGAGCCGTCTACCAATTTTTCCTTTATGAAATATTGATCAATCTCTTTATGCTTCATTCGGTCATGTTGGATAGGATTGGGGACTAGGCTAAAAGTTGCTTTGTTGTCACTGGATAGGATAGTTTCTCTTTTACCAATAATTTCAATTCTTCCAACAACTTTTGTAGCCATAATAGTCCACACACTCCATGAGCCATGGCTCTATACTCTACCTCAGCACTTGATCAGGCTATAACACTTTGTTTCTTGCAATAGCCACTGGTTGATATTCTATCATCTGGAGAACAAGCCTAATCAACATCTATGAAGGCTTCCATCTAGAAATACACATTTTTAGAGAAATAATCCCTTTTCCTGTCGCAAACTTTAGATTCCTCAAAATGCAAAAATAAAAAATAAAAAAATGCATATGAGACTCACGAGGATAATGCATATACTGGCTTAACAAGCTAACCACATAAGTTATATCAAGCCTAGTATGTGACAAATAAATGAGTTCCCACCAAATTCTAATCTCCTTATATCAATCGGTGCACTAATCTCTACTTGCATTTTATTGTTATTGTCAATAGGATATTTTGCAGGCTTGCAACCTAGCATACCAATTTCCTCCAACAGATCTAGGATATATTTTCTCTAAGAAATAAAGACCCCCCTTTTTTAATCTTGCTCCAAGGAAATATTGTAATTTTTCTAGATCCTTAATTTTAAATTCTTGAACAAGGAAGTCATTTCCTCTTTATCATCTCCAGTTATAACAGCATCATCAACACAAACACCCACAATTGTTGTGTTATGGTCAGTTCTCCTTGCTTCTATCTTCTCCTAAAATTGGATATTTATATGATTGTCTTACTATTTCAACTAATTTGAAGGTATATATGCTTTTAGATTATTATAGTAAAGAATATTTCTTAAGAATTAAAAGTTTGTTGTCTTCTAAATCTAAATCGCAACTAATACATAGTATGGCCATAAATTTTCCACAATAACCATGGAACTAGTGTTCTTCTCATGCATCATCATTACTAAAAAGTGCTAAACATCTTCTCTTCAAAATAACTTAAGTAGCACCTGCTTATTATTTGATGGCATAAATCAAACAATGTTAGCAATCGGAATGAAAAAACTAATGTCTAATAACAAAAGGGTCTAATTGACTCTAGCTGAAATATAAGGCCTAAATTGACAACGAAAGTATAATTTTGGTGGCCATTTGGCTTCTAGCCAACGAACCATGAATATATGTGGGTTGCAATTTGTTGGCAGCATATATTATGATTTAGACACCATGCCATAGTTACGGTAAAAGCAAGCCTCACATTGAAGCCACATATTCACAATAGGTTGATACATGGACTAGGACATTTTAGTCACAAAAAGCTTCACAATATCTTGTATAGTGTATGCCTAAACATACACATTTGCAAAAATTGAACACCAAGTGTTGATGATAATTATGTTTTGAGATAACAAAAAAAAAATAAAAAATAAAAAACAATAGTTGATGCAGCTTGTGAAATTAGAGCAAAAAAGATAAACAAATGAAAATTTATGTTGAAATAAGGGTAAGGGTTCAGAGGACTGTAAAAGATCTAACCCTTGAAAATCAACTTATTAATATGATTAATTCCAAACAAAAATAGACAAAAGCATAGATATGCAAAAGTACATTACCTATTGTTTTTCAAGAGCATGCAAGAAAGCTACATATGCTCTTACATCTCTCAAGACTTGGATCATATATCATTGCCAGAATAACACTTGTAATGGTCGAATAAAAACCTTAATATCATTAGACATATGATGGATAGTCCATACACACTAGACATAGTTGATCACTTAAATCACCAAAAAAAAAAAAAAAACTCCATGCCTAAAGCTAGTGCAGATCAAGGATCTAAAGTCTACCTTACTAGAAACAACAATAATTTATAATTCAAAGTCCATGAATCTAGCCATTCTTATCGTAGCATATTGTACATTCGTAACATTCTACCCTAATTCGAGAATTTTAAATCATTAGACTAGCAAAATCTATTTTCGGAGCACCATCAATACTTTAGAAGGTAAATCATTGCTTGGGTTATTTTTAGGGAAAAAAATCAAGTATAACAAAAACTAGTACTTCAATCATGCAATTGAACCTAGCAGGAAAAGTTATTATGTAGCTTGTGATGAAACTTCAATAGAGATCAGCCCCTTATTCTTGAGATTTTTCAAGCAAGTTGTTGATACAGATTTCATCAAGAGGCTCACCAACCTTTCTATC
Source organism: Excoecaria cochinchinensis (assembly GCA_947683425.1). Classification (NCBI taxonomy): domain Eukaryota; kingdom Viridiplantae; phylum Streptophyta; class Magnoliopsida; order Malpighiales; family Euphorbiaceae; genus Excoecaria; species Excoecaria cochinchinensis. The sequence continues at coordinate 23,601,625 of CANTUQ010000146.1, forward strand.
ATTCACATTGAAATTATTCACCAACGTATTTGCTATCCTTGCCAAAAATATTTTGCCACTTCAGCCTCTCCTTTTTTTTCCTTTCGTTGTTATTTATAGCTTGCAGTCTTTCAAAAATTTAGTGCAAGCCTTCATAAGCATAAACAATAGAGGAACTCCATTTATAGTCAACAAACAATCAATAATCTCCAGGGCTGCTAGTTGAGATGATGATTATGCCTTTTAAATCCAAACTAGAGGCTTGGTCAAAGATGCCATTCACTTTCTCACCAAGGTAGGAATTTATTTCCATTTGATAAGGAGGTATTCCTAAAAAACCTCTAAAAGTATGAGCTGCCAATATAAAAAGAGGATCACCTCTCTCTAAAACTGACAGCACGCAGTGCAGGAAGTTGAAAAAATAGGACCTTCCCTCCTTCGACAGATCTCAAAAGAAGATAAAAGCGTCAAAATTTTCTAACTCTAAATGAACAATCCAAATAAATAGACAACTTAATTCATCATTTAGTTGTTCAAGAATATACAAGAAAGTGTTTCTCCATGCTCTTAAAGACTTTTGAGCTCTAAACTGCAAGTACTGCAACTAAATCTTGTGATGTAGCTGAAGCGATTAGGGCAATTAGATCTCAACAATTAGGGCTTGAATAAAGTTGATTAAAGTTGGCACAAATGAGATAATTAGGTTTAAAGAAAATCTTGTAATATAATTCTGAATTAAAACAAAAACAACACATAAACTCAATAAAGCTGTCCTACTATACTAGTTAGGGCAAATCTAATAGAAAGAAAATCAAAATACTTAACTAAATAAAAACCCTAGATGAAGGAAAATAGAAAAGTTTTCCTATTTACTTTACCAAAAGGAATCCTAAATAAAGAAGAAAACCTGAAAATTAAAGGAAAACTAAAGGCTTATACTAAATCCTAAATTGAACTGAAATCTTAATTTGACTAGGAAGAGTACGGAAATGCAGGCTGCATCATTCTCCCACGTTAGAAAAAACTCAGCTCCAACGAGTTGGCCTATTGGTGGCACATAAAATAGTTGAGCCAAAATGCTGGATACACCATTCTTCTGAACTTTCACTATGGTCCCACTTCTTACTATTGCCAGTTGCAAAATTACCAGCATTCAAATACTTGTTTTATTAGTTGTAGGACTCCTAGTTGCCAATTGCTTTACTTCTTCCTTAACAGGATATAGAGTGTACTTTTTTGTTGTCTTTGTAGAAGAGAAAGTATTATGCTTGGTCTTATGGACCATATCATGATCAAACAACCAAGGCCTTCCAACAGAATATGCCCAACATCTGTTGGTACAATGTCACATAAGGCTTTGTCTTCCAAATTTCCTCCCATGGTGAATTTCACCAAACAATGAAAAGTTACCGGTATTTCATGCCCCTTCTTTAGCCAACCCACCTTGTATGGTTGAGGATGTTTTATGGTAGGAAGCTTTAATTTGTCCACAACCTCCTTAGATACAACATTCTCCGTGCTTACTCCATCTATGACAAGATTACAAACCTTTCTTCCACAAACAACACACGTACAAAAAATATTAGACCTCCTCCAATCCTCCTTATCATCTTTAGCGGTCGTTGTCATCACACTTCGTACTATCAAAGACTCACTTTGAATTGGATAAACATTAATTTCATCTATCTTGTCTTCATATTCATCAAAAACAAGATCTAACCCTTCCTGAGATTTGGCTAAATTAACCCTCTTTTATGGGCTGTTCAATGAAATATGACCCTTCTCTCCACAGCTAAAACACCAGATTTGAGAATTGTTGCCTCTTTTAGCTATAGAATTATTTTTTTCACCGTACGATAATATACCTTTTCCTTTCACTACTTTCTAAATTGGTTACATCCTCATTTGTAGCAGAAACTTCTAAGTCATTTTGCCATTGGCTTTTGTACACAAGTTTCCCAACACCATATGTGAAACTCGTTTTTCAGCCACCAAGGCATATTGACGGGCATCCTCAATTGTGTGTAAATGAACTACCCCCATCTCATCTCTAATGTACCGAGTTAGACCAGCAAGGTATCGGGCAGTAGTTTGCTCATTATTTTCAGATAAACCCACCCGAAGTGACAAATTAATGAATTCTACAGTGTACTCTTCAACAGACTGGTTGTTTTGCTTCAAATGATGGAATTTCTCATACAATTCCATTTTGTAATCAACAGGCAAAAATTGTTTCCATAGCTTACTTTTCATGTGTTCCCAAGTGCTGGTTTTAAGCTTTCCTTGTCATCCGTTGCTATTCAACTCTCTTCCACCATTGAAGTGTTGTATCCTTCAATTTAAGCTTTACAAACAACACTTATTGATTTTCAGCCATGGGTTTCCATTCAAAATAATTTTCAAGACTTGCTTCCTAGTCCAAATTATCTTCTACATGTAATTTCTGTGAAAATCAGCAACTTCTATCTTCACTCCTCCAAATCAACAGCATGTAACAATCTCGCTTCCAATCCACCTCGTGCCACCCGATTAGCAATTCAAGCTTCATGAAAAGGGTTTACAACTTCAATTTCCTCATCAATTTCAAAATTGTCAAGAAAATCAGTTTCATGTTTGCCTTCCAGAATCTCCATTCGGACTTCCACAAGTTCCTGACACTCCAAGGCTTGTACAGCCCAGGTCAAATCCTCAATCACTCTCCGCCATTTCAGCCAATTATATTTGTTGAAGCTGATTGACTCTACCAACCATGATTTATGAGTGTGTGTGTGTGTGTGTGTGTGTGTGTGTGTGTGTGTGTGTGTGTATATATATATATATAAGATAATTAGGTTTAGAGAAAACCTTGTAATATAATTCTGAATTAAAACAAAAAAGAAACACGTAAACTAAATAAAGCTGTCCTATTTACACTAGTAAGCACAAATCCAAATTCTAGATGGAAAATCAAAATACTTAACTAAACAAAAACCCTAGATGAAGGAAAACAGAAAAGTATTCCTATTTACTTTACTAAAAGGAATCCTAAATAAGAAAACCTGAAAATTAAAGGAAAACTAAAGACTTGTACTAAAATCCTAAACTGAATTGGAATTCTAATTTGACTAGGAAGAGTGCGGAAATAAAGGCTGCATCATATTGATGGATAAGTAAAGTCAACATTTAATTCATCATATTAAGACTCTCAAAAAACTACTTAACTAAGATATTCCACACGTCACTGACAGACTACATAGCAATTCATCTAACAGGATCATCATAGCAAGCAATGAATCCTCAAGTCCATAAATATAGCTTTGATTACTGAAATCCCCAAATTGTGATCCTACAATAAAATAATTATCCAAACTTCAAAGTCCTTTGATGACTTTATTTCTGCATAATATGAGAATGCATAATCACTCCAACTAGATCTTTTCCACATTTAGACTAAACTTCCAAACGCTATGTGTTAATGCCTTAAATATGTTCTCAAATTAAATAATGATTATCAGCTACTTTTGATTTATCTCACACTCTCAAAATGCAAGTCGAAACCAGAAGGCATACTTCGAATAAAAAATCAGCATGAGATTGCCCTTAATTCTGGCTGTCACAACCTTAAGACTTAATTAATTAACATTGCGATAATTGAAATTGGAGCTAATTAAAATTGATCTAGGAAATTGGCTGTCACTTTTGGAAAGGATCATTCTTTCAGCCAAACTTCCAAAACGCTATTATCTAATGCCTCAAATCTGTTGTAAATTTAAATATTTATTAATCTGATTAACCTACTATTAGATTATCTTAACAAACTCATAATGCCAATCAAAATCACAAGGTGTACTTTCAATAAGAATGCAGCAGGGGATTGCATATGAAACAGGCTGTAACCACCTTGAGACTAACATTTGGGTAATTAAAATATAACTGCAGCAAAAAAAACCAGAAAAAATTCAGTCAAAAGATGGTCACAATCAAACAGACGCTTCCTACTCTCAGGTAAGAATAATGCATTTGGTACTTTAATCCGAAATAGGCATGCAACTACAAATCTAGCCGTTAAAGAAGCAACATTACATCTCAAAATCCATATTGCGCACGCATGTAATAAACTAGAGCTGAGATACAAATCCAAGTTAGGTTTTGACAATAAATAACTAAAGCCAAAAACCTAGCAGAAAGTGACACAAAAAAAAAGGAAAAAAAAAAAAGCATGAAAGGAGAAGAAAGTAACCTTCGGAAGAGCGTTTGAAGCCGGCAAGGAGAGGTTCAACGGCAGCAGAAACATCAACACCAGGCGGTGGGGTAAAGGACCGCAAATGCGAAGCGGTGGCAGAAGCAATGCCTCTGTCGGCTGAGTACCTGAGGGCTTCTGTTTGTGTCAGATACATGGAGGAGATCACAGAGTAAGAAGATTCCGATGCCGACTTCGACAAAGCTCCCAGGTACCTTGACAGGGCCGTGCCGGAGATGTATGAATTGGTAAGGGAACGAGCGGTGGCAGCAGCAGTTGATGATGGTGGGGACGTTACGTAGCTTGAACTGTAACCGTAGAGTTGATTTGCCATATCGAAACCCTACAGCCGCACTAATTTATAATAATTACTCCTTTTTCCTTTTTATTTATTTTCTTTTCAAATGGGACCGAGTTTGAAAATAATTAATGAATAAATAAAAATTAAACAAACTACATAAATTCGATAAAAATCTAATCTAAATTCATAAAAAGGCTGATCCACGACCAAATCTATTAAGACCCATCCATGCAAACCTGAATATAAGAAATTATATTGATAATTATTCTATAATATTGTGAAATAACGTGTTTTTATTATCTTCACACACTTTATTTATATATATATATATATATATATATATATATATATATATATATATATATATTAGCATTTAATGCCTAAACTCCTAACCTATTTAATTAAAATTACTAATTAAAAATAGCAACCTAACAATAGATATTCATTTAATGAGTATCTGTAATACTCTCCCCTCAAGTTGAAACATAGATTTTAATTATGCCCAACTTATTACAAAGGTACTCAACCCGAGTCCCGTTTAAGGCTTTCGTAAACGTGTCTCCTAATTGCTCACCAATCTTTACATAGTTGGTGGAGATCACATTATCTTGAATTTTCTCACGAATAAAGTAACAATCAATTTCAATATATTTTGTCTTTTCATGGTACACCGGATTAGAGGCAATGTGTAGTGCAGCTTGGTTGTCACACCGCAGTGTTGCTAGTAAGGAAGCTTTTAATCCAATTTCTTCTAACAAATGACAAATCCACATAACCTCTCAAGTAGATTGAGCCATGGCTGTATACTCTGATTCTGCACTGGATCGAGAAACAACATTCTGCTTCTTGCTTTTCCAAGACAAGATTTCCACCGATAAAAACACAATAGCCAATAGTAGATCTTCTATCAACTTTTGATCCTGCCCAATTGGCATCGACAAAACACTCAATACAAGTGTGTTCATGATTTCTATATAATAAGCCCAATCCTGGAGCCCCTTTTAAATGGCACAAAATTTGTTCCAAAGCTGCCCAATGTTCAGACAAGAACTGGCTTACAATGCTAACAGAGTAGGCAATGTTTGGTCAGGTTACTGTGAGGTAATTCAATTTTTTAACTAATCTTCTATATTTCTCTGGATCATCAAAGAGATCACTGTCATCTTTAGTAAGATGAATATTAGGAGCCATAGGAGCATTGCAAGGCTTAGCTCCTATCTTTCCCGTTTCTGTAAGTAGATCAAGAACATACTTTCTCTGGAATAGAAAGATTCCATTCTTACATCTAGAAACTTCTATCCTTAAGAAATACTTTAGCTAACCCAGATCTTTTGTATGGAACTTAGCCTGCAAAAAGGTCTTGAGAGTAGTGATTCCTGTGTAATCATCTCCTGTGATGACAATATCATCAGCATAAACAATAAGTAGGATCACCCCAGTGGTGGATTGTTCGAAAAAGACAGAATGATCACACCTGCTTTTCTGTGACCCAAACTCTTGAACTACCTCACTAAACTTGCCAAACCAAGCTCGAGGACTCTGTTTCAAACCATACAAAGATTTTTTTAGATGGCATGCCTTTCCATACTCCCCCTGAGCAACAAAACCTGGTGGTTACTCCATATATACCTCCTCCAAGAGATCACCATACAGAAAGGCATTTGTAATGTCAAGCTGATGTAAAGCCCAGTGTTTTGAAGTAGCTAAGGAAATTAACAAACGCACAGAGGTAAGCTTAGCCACCAGAGAAAAAGTATCTGAATAATCAACACCATAGGTTTGAGCAAACCCCTTTGCCACCAGTCTAGTTTTAAGTCGAGCAATAGAACCATCAGCATTGCATTTTATTGTATAAACCCATTTACATCCAACCGCCTTCTTGCCTTTAGGTAGAGGAACCAAATCCCATGTGTGGTTATTCTCCAAAGCTTGTAGCTCCGCAAGCATAGCATTATGCCAACCCGGATGAGATAAAGCTTCCTTAGCTGTCTTAGGTATAAAATACAGAGTCTAGAGAGACAATTAAAGAGCTAGAGGGAGGGGATAATTGATGATAGGAAATGAAATTAGTAATGGGATATCTAGGAAGAGTGCACTAACGTTTACCTTTACGAAGACTAATAGGTATGTCAAGGTCATTTGGTGGAGGATCATATGACGAAGAAACTGGTGCAGGGCATGTATCCTGATGCTTTGATCTTCTGGAATATACTTGCATTATAGGAGGCTTGGCTGGATGAGCCAAGGGTACAATAGCCTGATCTGTCAAAGAATCTCCAACTGCTGCTTGCTCAATATCAGGAGAGCTAGCATCAATTGATCTAGAACGAGGTGCCTCAACTGAAACTGGAGAGAAGACATGATAAACTAGCCAATCATCCTCCTCCTGAACCCGTGTCCTAGTTTGTAATAAAAAGAATGGATTTTGCTCAGAAAAGCTAACATCTATTGATACTAAATATCTTTGAAGATCTGGAGAGTAGCACCGATATCCTTTTTGAATTTGAGAATAACCCAAGAATACACATTTTAGGGATTTAGGGTCTAGTTTTGTAAGTCCAGGTCTCATATCACGAATAAAGCAGGTACTTCTAAAGATTCGTGGTTCAATTGGAAATAAGGACTTGTTATGAAAAAGGATTTTATAGGGAACATCACCATTGAGAACTGTAGATGGCATACGATTGATCAAAAAACATGCAGTAGAAACAGCATCTGCCTAAAAAGGCTTAGGTACATTCATTTGAAATAACAAAGCTCGAGCGGTTTCAAGGAGGTGTCTATTTTTTCTTTCAGCAATCCCATTCTGAGCAGGAGTATCGACACAGGATGTCTGGTGAAGGATTCCCTATTGAGTCATGTAACTTTGAATAGAGGCTGACATGTATTCTTTAGCATTATCACTTCGCAACATATGCACAGACACATTAAATTGAGTCTTAATTTCAGCACAAAAAGCAGAAAAATGAGCAAATACCTCAGAATGGCTTTTCATAAAATAAATCCAAGTCATTTGAGAGAAATCATCCACAAAAGTGACAAAATATCGAAAACTAATTTTAAACATAATTGGACAAGGTCCTCAAATATCAGAATGAACTAACTGAAAAGCAAACTCAGCTCGCTTATTTACTCTAGAACTCAATGAGCTTCGTTGGTGTTTTGTAAAATGACATGATTCACAATCCATTGAAGTGACATCAAAAAACTAGGGGCATAACTTCTTCAATATTGGTAGAGAAGGATGGCATAGTCTACAATGAGCTTCAAAAAGGGAAACAATACTAGAACAAGCAACTAATCGAGGTACCCATGAATCCAAAATATAGAGCCCATTAGATACATGCCCTTTACCAATAGTCTGCTTCGTTATAAGATCATGAAATAGACAATGATTAGGGAAAAATGAGATAGAGTAATTGAGATCTTTAGTAAGACGACAGACAGACAAAAGATTAAATACAAGACTAGGTAAACTGAGCACATAAGATAAGGTAATGGATGGAGTTGGTTTAACAGTTCCCGACCCTTTAATGTTGCAACGGGATCCATCAGCTATAGTAACAGGAGATGGTTAGGTGTGAGATTGAAAAGTGGAAAATATTTTAGGATTACCTGTCATGTGATCTGTGGTACCAGAGTCAATGACCCATTTGTTTGAGGATGAGATGAGACACTTTTTACCTGACTCAGCAGAAGTAACAATTGGTGAAGTTTGTTTCATAGATTCTTAATACTGGGAGAACTGTGCATACTCTTCAGCTGATATAGTGACAGATTGTTCAGAAGAAGAAGCAACAGTAGCTGTAGCAATCTGAGTTTTTTGAGTCTTATTTTGAAGTCTTTTGTAGTACTTCTTTGTGTGCCCAATTTCTTTGCAGTAGTAGCAAATGACATCACTTCCTCCTCGATTACTATTTTTTCTCCAAGCATCATTTCCTCCTCCTTGGCAACAAGAACACTTGAAGCTTAATTGGATGGTGTATTCTCATTATGCAATACCCTACTGAACACTTCTTGAAGCGAAGTAATCTCAGGACTAGAGAGGATTTGAGATTTATCAGTCTCAAATTCGAATGGTAATCCAGCCAAAAAACTCATAATTGCCATTTTCTCTCTTTGAGCTTGTTGTTCTTTGATATCAGCAGTAAAAGGTAAAAGGACATTCAACTCCTCATAAGTCTTCTTGGAATCCATAAAATAAGTTGTGAGGGACTTGGCTTCCTTCTCAGTGCGATAAAAAGCCTTACACACCTCATATATACGAGAAATATTCCCTTTCGCAGAATACAAAAATCCCAAATAATCCATTAATTCCTTTACCAATTCACAATGATCTATCAAGCCAAGTACATCATTTTCAATGGAATTCCTAATTTGTAAGAACAATCGGGCATTATCTCGTAACCACGATTATTTATTTTTATCATCAGTCGGAGGATCAAAGGTCAAATGGTCATCCTTATCAATACTAAGTAAATAAATCCTAATGGTTTTGCTCCATTGCAAAAAATTAGACCCATTTAATTTATAATCCGTAATTTTACCAAGTGCAAGAACCACTTCAGTCATTATCTGTCCTTTCTCACCATAAATTTTTTCATAATCCATTATAAATAAAATACAACTAAGCCAATAACCACAAAGTGACTAATGATACAATAAAAGGGCCAAAAGGAGCAAAGAAATAAGAAAGAAAAACCTCTGCCAATATGGGAGTAACCCAGCCACTGACGGGAGTAATCCAGCCACAAAACCACAAAGCCACTGACAGAAGATGATGAGGTGAGGCCAGAACAGCAAACTGGAATGGAAAACAGAGGAACAACAAACTGGAATGAAGAACAGAGCCTTCAGAGAAGATCAACTACCATCAAGAGGAAAGACCACCCCAAACGAACACCGAAATCTGACCGAAAACAACAAGGCGACGGCGGAGAAGAAATAGGAGCTTCAGCTGCCTCTACACGTGCCTCCACGCGCCGGCACGTGAATAGTAGCCGAAAACTTTAATCGGCGCGTGTAGCTCACTCGCCGGCAGGATCGATGCCGGATTCTGTGGGAAGGCCAAAATTCCACCTGTGCTCCTCCTGATGTGGGCGGTGAGGCAAACTGGTCACCGAAATCTGGTGACCCAAGAAGAACAGCAACGGTTCCCCAAACAGAGAACCCAGCCAGAACAAAGCCTAATGCTCTGATACCATGTGAAATAATGTGTTTTTATTATCTTCACACACTTTTTCTTTACAGAGAACATATATATATATATACACACATTAGCATTTAATGCCTAAACTACTAACCTATTTAATTACAACTACTTACAGCTGTAATAGCTACTAACAGTCAAAAGCAGCAGCCTAACAATAGATACTTATTTAATGAGTATCTGTAACAAATATAATACAAAAATATTTAAAAAATAAAATTACAAAAATAAAGAAAATATAAAAATAAAACACAATGTAAATATAATAAAAAAAATATGAAATCCCGAAAGAAAGGCAAAAACATACAAGAGCAATACAAATAGTAAACATATATATATATATATATAATCAACTTTTGGAACTATTATGATCATTAAATGATTAGAATTTTTTTTTATGCAATTTTAAAAAAGTTAAATGGAATCATTTGAAACTTATTTAGAAAAATAGAATTGCTGGTTTTGTAATTCAAAAGGACCCAATATTACAAAATTTTTGTACCAAAACTATTAATAGTAGTAACACTTTTAGTTGATAAATCTATTACTACTATTAACATTTTCGAATAGTAGGCCTATGCCACGTGAAGACAGATCCATTGAAATCAATGCTGTCAGCAATTGTTTAAGTGAAATGTCAACTTTTTTTTATAGGTTTCAAGAGTTTTATTACCAAATTTTTTTAAATGTTTCCATCAGCTATTTTAAAATGTTCCTCTCCCCTATTCACCTAATTTGCTATTTTTGAAGCAAAAACTTTACACTTTGTTCTATCTGTATTTTTTATTACTCATCTTAAAACATAAATTTTTATTATAATTTTTTTTGTGAGCTTCACAATATTTCTTTTGATGAAAAATTATACACATATAATTTATGAAAGTAACATTAAATAATGGTAACTATCTCTTGTAGTACATAAAATATTGCGAAAATATCTACAAGGATTCCAGTTGTTTTTTATCACTGGCCAGACTCTTATCCACGTGAGTGATAATAACAGTTTTTTTACAATCTAAAAGCTACTGAAAGATTAAGAAAAAAAAAATGAATGTGAGTGAGAATGAGCAGTCTTGCGGTGTATACGTTTACTCGTTACCAAAATTTGAGATCTCTCACCTATTTATAGAGATCCTTATAGTTAAAGACCTATCTCTAGTATAACTCAGACTATTTCTGAGATAGAATTTGGTAATTTTAATTAGGTTGAATACTCAATTCTCTCTAGATTGGAATTTTATCCAAAATAGAGCTATGAGAATATCTCAACTCTATCATCTCCCACTCGTACATGACAGAACAATTTTCAGTCTTAATCTTTAGTTTATAGGCTAATAGATTATGTAACTTTCATACATCGAGAGCACTAGTGCTATATACCTGTTAGGGATATATAGCGTCTTAAAAAACGAGATCCTCCTTTCCACGTATGCTTAACTCTAGATTGCATTCTCACATTAACTGTTTTAACTCATGATCTCATAAAATAATTTTTGTTTTCACTATTCTGTATCTACTCATAAAGACTATAATAGGCATGTCGGTGAATCACAAATCAATTGAATGTGATCAAAAAGCTCTCTTCTCCTCTTACTATATGCCATCCATCATGATTTAGCTCGTTTTTCTAGCTAAATTTGCCATGCCTAAATTATTCCATGACCTCTTGGAGACTAATTAAGTTAGCCACATTGAACCATACTTTACGGATAAGTTAAGAGTTCTAAGGATCAAAATTTAAATAGGGTCTCACAATAGGAAAAGTTGAGATCAATTATATTAAATTCCCATCTCTTGGTCACATAAGTACACACTATATAAAATTTATGTTATGGTGTTCTTTCCTTCCCTTAAAGAAGCGCATGTCTCATATTTGGAAAATATATTTATGTAATAACCCGAATTGTACCCAAGTAGGAATTGTAGTGCTAATTACCGTGTAAATTGGATTTATGGTTTGATTAAGGACTTAATTAAAAGAAGAGTAAAGTATTTGAAAGCAGAAATTTGATGGAGGGACTGATTTGAAGCTTTGCCCTGGACTAAGGGGGGAATTAGTTATGAGTGGGACACATGTCATCAAGTGGACATGTGGCTTGAGGAGAGTGTGCCACCTAGATTAGTGCATGCAATATAAGGGATTTTAGTGGAAAATCTGTCCCTTTGCCTCAAGTTTTCAGATTTCTCACTTCTCTCTTTTCCTCTTACGATTTCTCTTCTTTTCCCCCTATTCTTCATTAGTTTTAGTTCTTCTTGTTGGTTGAGTTTCTACATTGGATTGATTTGAAAAGGTTAAAGGATAGGTTAAGAAGGTAAGTGGGATTAAGAATTTGTTATGATCTTCTTCTACCTGTTTTCTGCTCTTGGTTTTGAATTGTTTGAATTTGGATTAAGTGTGTGTGTTCTTGGATTGTGCAAGAAGTTTCGGACAAGAGGAAAGATAAAGGCAAGGAGAAGATGTGATATTGAAGAGAAGAGTTTTGAGCTGCTTCCTAGAAGTAGGGACAGTGTGCCTTTGTAACTAGTTGTATGCGTTAAGTTTGAGTTAGTAGTTGTAAATTGTAGGAAATGCATGTCGAGTTTTTGTACTTTCTATGTAATGTATATGTTGTTAGATGAGATAGTGTTATTTGAATCCTTCTAATAGATGGTATATTGGTATGTTTGAGTTAGTACTATAGTTCAAGTGAGAGTTTTAATCAGCTTTGCATGTCGTATATGTATAGATTTTGGCATATAGAACACTTATTATGATCATTATGTTTTTTTTTTTGCCATTTTGAATGATATTAGTATTTGGTTGTGTTTAATATTGAATTAGAGTTTAGAAGTGCTTATGACATGAATTTGAAGGTTATGCATGTGAGTTTGGTGTTGGTATGTGAAGGTTGCACATGAGCATTTTGGCTTGCTTGGAGTTAAACACTTAGTATGGGCGCGACACGAGTCACGAGCGCGATAGAACACTCCTTGGCGAGGTCTGCCTGCCGAGCATCACCGAGCCCTACCGAGCTTTCTCATGCATGGCCGAGCTGTGTTGAGTTTTGTCGCGAGCGCGAGATCCATTGCTGGCGCGATAGAAGCTACTTTGGCATTCTGTCGCAAGGGCGATGAGACCGCGTGCACGACATCTGCTTGTATTGGATTCTGTCGCGAGTGCGACACAGTGCAGAGTTGTAAATGTGAGTCTTTTGTTCTCATTTGTGTGTGGTATTGCATTGGAAAATGTTTTATTATGCATAATAAAGATTATATGCATTATATATATATCTATAAATCATATGCTTGATGGTTTATTAAGTTTTCGTAAGAATCAAGTGAAATATGATCATAGTTGGATACTTGAGTAATTGTAAAGTATATGGTTGAATGACTAGAATTGTATGTAAAGCCTGAAAGTTCATGGTAATGGATAGATAAGCATGCGTATAAAGGGCTAGTGTTTGGCCCGTAGGGGTCTAGTATTTGGCCCGCAAGGGTCTAGTGTTTGTTACCTTCGGGTAACTAGTGATTTGAGACTTCGATCTCCCTTGTTTGATACTGCTATACAGTATCTAGTGCACCTGTATCCACCATTAGTGAGAATTCAGGCTTTGGTTTAATGAATGTATGATTATGTATGAACATGCAAAGTCATGACCTATCACATGTATATGAGCATACATGTAGATGCTTAAGATAAAGTATATGCTTTAGTACGTATATGAAAGTGTTATGACAAAGGCATGTGTTAAGTATTGTGTGAATGTACATGATAATTGTGCATGAAAGGTACATGTAAATGATATAGATGTGTAATTGTTATTTATGTTTATGCTGATGTTTATATATTTGCTTATCGATATATGTAACAAGTGTGTATGCATGTTTATATACATTGTATTGTTGTGACTTTGTATGGAGTCCTTTGTATCTGTATATCCCCACTAAGCGTTATCGCTTAGTATGGGTATTTTCCCGTGTAGGTATACAGGTTCTGTTCGGTTCAGAGAGTCGCCCATCTGCCGGCCACTAGGTGTTTGGATAGTGGATTCTTGTATAAGATTCTTTTTGTAAAGATATTTTGTATAATGTTTATGTCAGAGAATGCTATGTAATAACTAATATCTGGCTTTTGATTTTGTAATGTAAGAATGATAATCTTTTTGTAATGTATACATTTTATAAGGTTATTAATGTAAGTATGTTTTGCTTTTATGATGCTTCCGCTTATAGTATGTGTATGTATGTTTGGTATGCTTCTACTTAGATTATGTATGAGTTCTTATCTATATGCGTAGTCGCGTGTGTAGCATGATGGAATATGGCATGAAATGAATATGATAATTATGCAGCGGAAAAACATGAAAAAGAATCATACATGCCAAGCAATTCCATGACAAGAATCGAAACATGCACTTTTAGGGTTTTTAAAACTTACAACTTTAAATGCCAATTCCAAATTGAATTTGATGATGACCAGCAACTAAGATGAGTTTGTCCACCTTTGATCTTCACCACCAATGCCAAGGAACAGCCTTTACGCCAATCCTCTCTATGTTCACACACACAATTGTAAGCTAGGCTTAAAACCGAGATTGCTAGCTCTCAATAAATTAGTATTGTGTAAAGGGTAAGGATTGAAGCTACAAGCTTTTGTCTTGCACTTCTATTTGATGCTTTTAATGCCTAATCACACAAGAAAGCAAGAAAGAATTCTTCTCTTTGTTGAATTCGGCCAAGAGGAAAAACTACCCCTTATGAAAATCGGCCAAAAGAAAACTTGAGAGTGAGAGAGAGAAGTCTTTCTCTACACCACCTCTCCTAGCCTTTCTTCTTTTCCAATCTCTATCCTTATCTTATGGCAAGTCTTTAATCTGAATTTTACTACCTTAAGATAGTTTATTCCATCTTAAACACTTCCTAGAGATAAGTAACAAATAATAGTTTAAACCCTTTTGAATTTAAAATTCAAATTAGGATTTAATACTCAATTAACTTAATCATATAATTAATTAATTGAAATTAAATCATGTGGGCCGAATTTCTCCTCTCTCATGGGCCAAGGTCCAATAGCAATTTTAATACCCATTACATACATTAATTTGACTTTAATTAAAAGCCCAAATTAATGCCCAATACATTATTTAAATATTTTAAGCCCAATACTTTGTGTGCGATCCTATAGGTCCATTTAATGTTGGCAATGAATTAATGAATTAATTCAAAGGCTATATATATTCTCTAGCAAGATATTATAGCATTCCAAATTAAATGAAAATGCAAATGGCATTTAGTGACCTAATGCAATTTTGCATAGTCCCTTACCCATAAATATCATAATTAATATAAGGCATGGAACTAGTCATCCTTATATGTAAGTTAATTCCTTTCTTGATATTCCAGTGACACTGAACTCTCAGATAAATAATGGTTACTCATTATTTCATCTCGGTATGGCCATACACTTCTCAGTTCACTGATCAAGTGGCCGATGATATTTTCTCTCTTATAGAGAGGGGTAATCCCTTCACTTCTCTCATGCTCTCTGACATGAATCAATGTATACCCAAGCATACCCATACTTGTCACTCTATTACGAGCACGTTAGGTGTATGTCAAAGTACACAGTAATTCATAAAGAGTTTCATAGAGATTTCAGGTCTAAGAACTCCGATACAAAACTTGCATATGAGAAACACTTATGACTTGTACCATGTAGTTTTCTCATTAATGGATCGAATCCAGATACCATATTGTAAACATCTATCTATGATCTCTGATTGACAATCTTGTCCTTATGATCCGTAAGACAGAACTCAATTTATCAGAGAGAGCATACTAGTCTTAATTCATTTGTTATTCCCATAACAATGACTGACTAGGGATATTTAGAATGAAGTCTCATTTGTTTCAAGGTCTTACAACCATGTGCCTCACACATGATAACTTAAACTGAAACAACATTCTTGGATAGTTCTATCAATTGACATGCACAGGAATACAATAGATAAAACAAATGCATCATTTATTAGCTAAAGTGTTTTATTACAATGTATTGGGGCTAGGGATAACACTAACAATCTCCCACTAGCACTAGTCCCAATTGGGCATAGCCCTAAGACCGAATGCTCTCAAATGAGCTTCGTGCAGATTTGGACGCAACTGTTTCGTCAAAGGATCTGCTACATTATTTTCACTTGCTATCTTGCTAACCTTGACGTCCCCACGATCAATAATCTCTCTGATCAGGTGGTACCTCCTGAGTATGTGTTTGGATTTCTGGTGTGACCGGGGCTCCTTGGCCTGTGCAATGGCCCCGTTGTTGTCACAAAAAATTTCTAATGGATCTAGGATGCTTGGGACCACTCCTAATCCAGAAATGAAATTTCTAATCCAAACAGCCTCTTTTGCAGCCTCACTTGCTGCAATATACTCAGATTCTGTAGTTGAGTCGGCGACGGTCTCTTGCTTTGAGCTTCTCCAGCTGACAGCACCACCGTTTAAAACAAAAACAAATCCAGATTGCGATCTTGAGTCCTGAGTGCTGGTTTGAAAAGCAGCATCGGCATAGCCTTGTATGACGAGCTCTTCCTGACCACCATACACCAAGAAGTGATCCTTAGTCCTTCGTAGGTACTTTAGAATCCCTTTTACAGCAGACCAGTGCTTTTCACCAGGGTCTTGCTGAAACCTACTGGTTATACTCAGTGCATGAGCAACATCCAACCTAGTACATAACATAGCGTACATGATAGATCCAATAGCAGATGCATATGGGATTCTACTCATGTCGTCCCTTTCCTTTTTGGTTTTAGGGCACTGTTCTTTGGTCAAAGGAACTCCCAAAGCCAAAGGTATGTACCCTTTCTTTGAGTCTCCCATACTAAAACGCTTTAGTACTTTGTCTATGTACTTTTCTTGACTTAGTCCCAAAAGCCGATTCGATCTGTCTCTATAGATCCGAATACCAAGTATTGTCTCAGCTTCACCTAAGTCTTTCATCGAGAAACATTTCCCCAACCATTGCTTAACCATTTGCAATGTTGGAATGTCATTCCCAATGAGAAGGATGTCGTCCACATATAGGACCAAAAATACTACTATGCTCCCACTAACCTTCTTGTACACACAAGGCTCATCTTCGTTCTTGACGAAGTCAAAATCTTTGACTGCCTCGTCAAAACGAAGATTCCAACTTCGGGATGCTTGCTTTAATCCATAAATGGATTTCTGAAGCTTGCAAACCTTCTTAGGATGCTTGGGATTGACAAAACCCTCAGGCTGTGTCATATACACCTCCTCAAGTAAATATCCATTGAGGAAAGCAGTTTTGACATCCATTTGCCATATTTCATAATCATGATATGCAGCTATGGCAAGCAAGATCCTAATGGATTTGAGCATGACTATAGGCGAAAAGGTCTCATCATAGTCTATACCATGAGTTTGTCGAAAACCTTTTGCTACTAGTCTACCTTTGTAGGTCTGATCAGCTTTGAGTTTAAACAGCCACTTGCATTCAATTACCTTAGCACCTTCCGGTGGATCAACCAAGGTCCAAACCTGGTTATCGTACATTGATTGCATCTCGGATTTCATGGCTTCAAGCCAATTTTTCGAGTCTGGGCTTTCAATAGCTTCTCGGTAGGTAGTAGGATCCTCACGATCTACTAACTCAATAGTGTCACTGTCGGTGATTAGAAATCCATATCTCTGAATCTCCTGACGTACCCTACCGGACCTTCTAGGTACTTGTGTAATGGGTTCTTGTTCCACAAGTGGTTGTGAACTTGATCCCATTTCCAACTCATCCTCTATAGGAATTTGTGGCGCTTGAATTTCTCCAAGTTCTACTTTACTCCCACTATCTTTCTTGAGAAGGAACTCCTTTTCCAAGAAAACAGCCTTGCGAGCAACAAATACTTTGTTCTCGGCTTGTGAGTAAAAGTAGTATCCCTTTGTTTCTTTGGGATAACCCACAAATAAGCAGACAGTGGATTTGGACTCTAGTTTGTCAGATGTTAATTTCTTAACATGTGCTTCACAGCCCCAAATCCTAAGAAATGACATATTGGGTTCTTTCCCAGTCCATACCTCGTATGGTGTCTTCTCAACTGCTTTAGTTGGAGTACGGTTTAGTAGAAACGCAGCAGTTTCTAATGCATAGCCCCAAAAAGAGATAGGAAGATTTGCTTGACTCATCATAGATCGAACCATGTCTAATAGAGTTCGATTTCTCCTTTCGGACACACCATTCCATTGTGGTGTTCCAGGAGGAGTGAGCTGTGAAATAATACCACACTCTTTTAGATGACCGTCAAAATCTTGGCTTAAGTATTCGCCACCTCTATCAAATCGAATGGCTTTTATACTTTTGCCAAGTTGTTTTTCTACTTCGTTCTTAAACACTTTGAATTTCTCAAAAGTTTCAGATTTATACTTCATTAGATAGACATAGCCATATCTACTGAAGTCATCTGTGAACGTTACGAAGTAGCTAAAACCACCTCTAGCTTGTGTACTTAATGGTCCACATACATCGGTATGTATTAGTTCCAATAAGCCATTAGTCCTCTCACTTTTCTTATTAAAAGGACTTTTTGTCATTTTTCCATGCAAACATGGCTCGCATGTATCATAAGACTCTAAGTCGAATGACCCAAGTACTCCAGTTTTGTGGAGTCTTGAAATGCGTTTTTCGTTTGTATGTCCCAAACGACAATGCCAGAAGTAAGTAGGGTTCAATTCGTTTGATTTAACCCTCTTTGTATTAATGTTGTATATGGACTCTTTGTTTTGTAAATCAAGGATATAAAGGCCATTTTGCAACATGGCATTGCCATATGAAATGCCTTGGCGATGAATATGAGCATTGCCATTTTTAATAACAAAATCAAATTCATCCAAATCCAACAATGAAACTGAAATAATGTTTCTGCTCATAGCAGGTACATAATAACAATTTTTCAAAACTAAACAAAGTCCGGAAGGTAAAGTGAGTTGATAGTCGCCTATCTCCATGGCAGCAACTCGTGCTCCATTCCCCACACGGAGGTTCACTTCATTCTTCCCAAGTAACCGCCTATTTCTTAGCCCCTGCACATTAGAACAAATGTGAGAACCACAACCGGTATCTAGTACCCAAGTGGTAGAAATAGAAAGGTTAATTTCAATAACAAAAATACCTGAACTGGACGCATTAGCTCCATTCCTTTTTTGTTCTTCCTTGAAGAGAGCACAATTCTTCTTCCAATGCCCTATTTTGTTGCAGTGGAAGCAAGTGCTCTCGCTCTCCTTGGGCTTTTGCGCCTTGGGCTTGGATTGGGCCTGAGGTGCACTCCCTTTTGACTTGAACCGAGCTAGGTCATTCTTGGGTTTTGCCTTTCCCTTTCCCTTTCCCTTAGCTAGTCCCTTCTTAATGCCCCCTTGAACCATCAGTATGGGATTTGTCTTTCGAATGTTCTCTTCAGCATTCTTAAGCATCCCATGAAGCTCGGTGACTGACTTGTCCATTGCATGCATGTTATAATTCATTATAAATGGATCATAATCATCAGCCAATGATCCTAAGATCAAGTCAGTGGCCAATTCTTTTGGTACTTGTACCTCAAGCTTTCTTAGAGTATCAAGATACCCTTTCATCTTGAGTACATGTGTACTAACAGGAGTACCCGCAGCCATCTTACAGGAAATTAAGGCCTTCGTTGTCACAAATCTCTCGTGACGAGCTTGCTCTTGGAACATCTCCTTTAGGTGCACCATGATCGCATAAGTCTCTTGGTCCATAAATTGCTTTTGCAAGTCAGGCACCATAGTGGCCAGCATCAAACAGGTCACATCATTGGAGTCACTCTTCTTGGTCTCAAAAGTTTCCTTTTGAACTGCAGTGGCGTTCCTGCCAGGTTCAACAGGCAAGGGTGCATCCAAAACATACGACTTTTTCTCTTGCTTAAGCACCATTCTCAAGTTTCGAGACCAGTCTATGAAATTGGTGCCATTCAATTTGTCCTTTTCAAGGACCGATCGCAATGAGAAATTATTGTTTGAAGATGCCATTTGTCAATCTACAATAAAAATTTTAGCAAGATTAAATGAGGTCTTATTTATAATCCCACAAACCGAATTAATATCCCTTTAAATAATTCGCGTTAGTGATTTAAAGTGGGCCAAGATCCACTTTTCACAACAACTTATTAGTCAAGCTGAGCTTGTACACCTAACAGGTTAAGTTACTTAGGTAGGAGAAACTCCAATCATGTCTCGTACATGACTCTTGGATCAAATGGGTTAACATCTTAAGATGTTATAGCACAAACCCATTTATTAGTTGCCTAGGTCCGAGCATCCCTTTCCATGTTAAGTCTAACCTACATTCACAACCCATGCCTCACAAAGATAATCGAGCGTATCTAGGACTCCCAGTCTACGTTATCGATGATCGATGCCTTGACATGTTTCGAATTAGGAAGGCAACTTTGTGACTTACTATTATTATTAGGGATTCAAATTATTACGGCTTACATAGCATACGCTTTGTCATCCATTCATATATATATAAATAATTGCATAAAGTAAAGCGTGACAAACATGGGCCCAAAAACCTACAACTAAGATTCTATACTATTACATAAGAATCTTCGAGTTGGGCTTCTTTGCTCCGGTGGGCTTCACCTTTGATTTACAAAGTCTTCAAGTAAATTCTATTCTAAGAAATTAATGAAACTTTTACAATAAAACATAATGGCTCGCAGGCCATAATTAATTAAAAATAGGGCCCATGAATGCACCATGCATATCCATTCATCACACCAAACTAGCAAATAAATATACATAATATTCATGGATCAAACAAAGTCCAATTTTAATTAATTTAGCCAAGTCTCTTAATGGAAATTGTGTACTTGAACCTTTAAGAGATGACCCCATGATGGGCCTGGGCCGAGGCCCAATGGACTAAATCCTCTTATTGAATAAGTTCTCTTAAAAGCCCAAAACACAAACTAGTTAGATTTGTGCTATAAATCAACTCTAGTATAATTTCCAATTTTGCCATTTTTAATTTTATGTCATACTACCCATAAACATTAAAAATACATATAATATGTACCGACATGAATTAAAACAAAAAATCATGAAGAACATATATATGATACACGACATACATATAAAAACAAACAAACAACAAAACTAGTTGTTTAATTCTTATGTGATGCCACAAAAATGCACAAATACTTAAATCAATTTTATGAGTCATTAAATAATTCAAATAAGGTCATAAAAATGATTTAATATATTGTACCAATCTGATCTAAATGTGTTTTTACCATTTTAATCAAATCAAAACAAACAATGTTGATTAAACATGTAACAAACACAAACTAGTCATTGTTTTAAGTGATATTAAAATTAATCAATTAAATTGTCATGGACCAGAATTAAAACCAAATTTTAAAAATGTCCAGACCTGATATTACATTTTTAAAATCACTTACAAACATGCCAAAAACGTTTTTACATTTAATATTCAAAACTAGTTGTTTAAACTAACAATTAACATGCCAAAAGCACCTAGTTTTAATATTAACATATACCATCAGGTATTATCAATTAAATATGACCAATAAAAGCTCCTAGAACATCTTAGGACATTATATTAACATGTAATATTAATTATAATACCTATCTAATCAATTAAAATCGTTTTTACACCAAAACAATGCAAAAAACTCAAAACAGAAAATTTCAGCATTGCATGTATTAAAAGTAACGATTTTTAATTAATTATTTCATGCATCTAAAGCACTAAAATAAGCATGTTTAGGCTCTGATACCACTGATGGAATATGGCATGAAATGAATATGATAATTATGCAGCGGAAAAACATGAAAAAGAATCATACATGCCAAGCAATTCCATGACAAGAATCGAAACATGCACTTTTAGGGTTTTTAAAACTTACAACTTTAAATGCCAATTCCAAATTGAATTTGATGATGACCAGCAACTAAGATGAGTTTGTCCACCTTTGATCTTCACCACCAATGCCAAGGAACAGCCTTTACGCCAATCCTCTCTATGTTCACACACACAATTGTAAGCTAGGCTTAAAACCGAGATTGCTAGCTCTCAATAAATTAGTATTGTGTAAAGGGTAAGGATTGAAGCTACAAGCTTTTGTCTTGCACTTCTATTTGATGCTTTTAATGCCTAATCACACAAGAAAGCAAGAAAGAATTCTTCTCCTTGTTGAATTCGGCCAAGAGGAAAAACTACCCCTTATGAAAATCGGCCAAAAGAAAACTTGAGAGTGAGAGAGAGAAGTCTTTCTCTACACCACCTCTCCTAGCCTTTCTTCTTTTCCAATCTCTATCCTTATCTTATGGCAAGTCTTTAATCTGAATTTTACTACCTTAAGATAGTTTATTCCATCTTAAACACTTCCTAGAGATAAGTAACAAATAATAGTTTAAACCCTTTTGAATTTAAAATTCAAATTAGGATTTAATACTCAATTAACTTAATCATATAATTAATTAATTGAAATTAAATCATGTGGGCCGAATTTCTCCTCTCTCATGGGCCAAGGTCCAATAGCAATTTTAATACCCATTACATACATTAATTTGACTTTAATTAAAAGCCCAAATTAATGCCCAATACATTATTTAAATATTTTAAGCCCAATACTTTGTGTGCGATCCTATAGGTCCATTTAATGTTGGCAATGAATTAATGAATTAATTCAAAGGCTATATATATTCTCTAGCAAGATATTATAGCATTCTAAATTAAATGAAAATGCAAATGGCATTTAGTGACCTAATGCAATTTTGCATAGTCCCTTACCCATAAATATCAGAATTAATATAAGGCATGGAACTAGTCATCCTTATATGTAAGTTAATTCCTTTCTTGATATTCCAGTGACACTGAACTCTCAGATAAATAATGGTTACTCATTATTTCATCTCGGTATGGCCATACACTTCTCAGTTCACTGATCAAGTGGCCGATGATATTTTCTCTCTTATAGAGAGGGGTAATCCCTTCACTTCTCTCATGCCCTCTGACATGAATCAATGTATACCCAAGCATACCCATACTTGTCACTCTATTACGAGCACGTTAGGTGTATGTCAAAGTACACAGTAATTCATAAAAAGTTTCATAGAGATTTCAGGTCTAAGAACTCCGATACAAAACTTGCATATGAGAAACACTTATGACTTGTACCATGTAGTTTTCTCATTAATGGATCGAATCCAGATACCATATTGTAAACATCTATCTATGATCTCTGATTGACACTCTTGTCCTTATGATCCGTAAGACAGAACTCAATTTATCAGAGAGAGCATACTAGTCTTAATTCATTTGTTATTCCCATAACAATGACTGACTAGGGATATTTAGAATGAAGTCTCATTTGTTTCAAGGTCTTACAACCATGTGCCTCACACATGATAACTTAAACTGAAACAACATTCTTGGATAGTTCTATCAATTGACATGCACAGGAATACAATGGATAAAACAAATGCCTCATTTATTAGCTAAAGTATTTTATTACAATGTATTGGGGCTAGGGCTAACACTAACAGCCTTGTCCTCCTATGGGGCATTAGGGTGTTACAATTTATAACACCATACAGAAGTGTAAGCTTGCGATACAGCGAAGCATCCAACTTTAGTTCGCTTATTTAAGGACTACTTCTGGCTTTTTAGACAGAACATGGTAGTTGCATATAACATACCATCAGATTCCATACAATCCTTATTTTGATCTCAATCTAAAGTATACAACCTTATATATGTCTTTATCTCACATCTTAACAAAACTAATCTTGTAATTTCTGCAAGACGATACTTTTATTGTCACACCCCAAAATAGCCCTGGTCGGATTATGCATGATAAGTCGGGATCAGAAGGGTATTTCAGTAAATTGTGTTTGAGAATTTGGAGTGTTAAGGACCTAATTGAAAAGTTAATTAAGTTGGTAAAGGAAGAAATGTGTAAGTGAGTGAAGTGTAATTTGTCTAAGGACTAAAGAGCATTAAGACAAGATATTTATTAAGGAAATGTTTGGGTGCATGTGAGGGTATGGTACTTTGTTTTGGAAATGCTAAGTGGAGTTTGGGGTCCAATAGGATGTTGCCAAGTGGACTGTTAGGTGGGCAGTGAATGGGGAAAAGAAGAAAAGAAAGTGGAAGAGAGAGGGAACACAGATTTCATTCCCGTCCCCCTCCTCTCACGCTTTCCCTTCTTCTTCTCTTCTCCCTTCCTTGTTTTTCCTTTCTTTCTCTATTGGCTTGGATTTGTGTGGCTTGGATTGTGATTTTGCTTGAGGAGGTAAGTTAGAATTAACGTTCTCCTGTTCTTCTTCTTCTTCTTCTTCTTTATCTGGTTTCATCTTCAGTTAGGGTTTGGACTAAGGGTTGTATGGTTTCTTGTGTGTGCAAGCTTTGGATTGTAAGAAAGAGCATAGTAAAGGCAAGGGAAGGATTGAGGACTGATCTTGAAGCCTGATTTTTGGATCGTCATTTCCAGGTTTGGGAATATTTTGGATGCATGTAATGGTTGAAGAGCTTCTGTGTTCTTGTCTCTGCCATATTTCTCACTAGGCTTGTAAATGGGTTTGCTTTGCTTAATTTCTGGAAGTTGATGTGTTTTGGCATGAGAATATGCATGATTAAGTGAGTAAATATGTTAGTAATGCATGTTGGGGATTGAATTGAAGTTACTGAGCTTTGGGTTTTGAAAGTACTGTATTTTTAGGGTTTATGTTCTTTAATGGATGAAATCTGTTTATACATGGTATTAGTTGATTTAATTGTTGAATTAAGCTTGTTTTATGTTAATTTAATGTTGGAAGATCGATTGAAAGGTAAGAGGAGTTTGATTGCTTTTTGAATTAGATTAGAAATGATTTTTATCGAGTTGTTTGAGATCTGGGTTCACTGGAATTGGAAAATCTGTGTTTGCGATATCGGGGAAGAAGAAGAGGGCAAGAGAAGTAGCTCACGTTACGTGAGCAAGGCTCACGACGTGAGCAGATTGCTCACGTTACGTGAGCAATGCTCACGACGTGAGCAATGCTCACTACGTGGGCAATGCTCACGTTACGTGAGCAATGCTCACGACGTGAGCAATGCTCACGTTACGTGAGCAATGCTCACGACGTGAGCAGATTGCTCACGAGGCGTGAGCTATGCTCACGCGACGTGAGCAACCCTCACGTTCTGTTTTGCTTCTGTTTTTCCTTCCCAAGTGTCCAGTTTTTATAAAATGGTTTTCAAAAGCTTTTCAGGGTATTTTCCTCTACTGTGTTTTATATTATCTTGATGACATGACTGTTTATACCAATTTATTTGGTATTAATAATATGTTATCTAAGATAAGTTATATGTAGTATTTTGGAATCAGTTTTGGATTATAGTAATCCTGTTGTATGATTGTGGGATTTTAACAGTATGGTTTGGACTTTAATATGCTTATTATATTGTGATATGTATTTCACGTCATATCCTGAATGTGAAGGAATTATGAATAATGACTTTCCGATTGTTTAAGTCCCAAACATGCTCTGTCTTAATGTGAATTATGCTATGCATATTTTAGTTTGTTTCTTCTTTAAGGATAATTTGCTATGCTTAAGTTTATGCTGTAACTTTCCTCGATTATGATGATGCGTCCTTGGTCTTTAGCATAATATGATTCAACATGTGTTCCTGTTATGCTTTAGAAAGATGAATAGTGCTGATGTTATCAATTGAGTTATTGCATGCTCCAGTACTTGACTTGTATAAAGTATGATTGGCATTCTGCTATGCCAGACTTATTGAATATTATGGCTGATGTCGGAATACATTGTTATGCTTTAGCCTGGAAACTCAATGTGTTAGGTTAAATGTAATTTGGACTATGCATGATTTATATTTAGTTATCGTCACCTGATGCATGATTAGGTTTTGTATTAATAATGTTTGGCATGTTAGTGCTTTTATACCTGATTCTTGGCATGTTTTAGAATATTGTTTAATGTTAAAATGTATGGACTGTAATATGTTTTGGAATGCGAATTGCATGATGTACGACCGACCTTATGAGCATATTTATATGTCTACTGTATTCTGGTTTATGCATGATGTATATTTATATATATATTTATGCGTTGTGCGATTCGAAATGTGTATTGTTTTATGCATGACCTGCGAGAGTCAGTCTAGTGGATAGTTAGGCATGCCTAATAGAGTCTTTCAGTAGCTGCAGCGCCCTTTGAACGTATTGGACCCTGATCAGGTCCCCCGTATGGTTCCTCGCGAACCCCCCTCAGTGCGGATCCTCGTGGTCCTTTTTAATGAATTTGGATCGGGTTAAGATCCCCCATCAGTAAAATGCTTTTGTGACAAAATAAAGTGGTTTTCGATTTGTACCCGTAAGGTACTAATCAGTTCAGTACACTCGTTATCCACTATTGTGAGTCAGCAGGTGCTTGACTGGTTTGTATTACTTTGAAATAACTATATGAATGTGATATCCGTTTGATTATGATAAAGATCTCAGGAATCAGTTTATGTGTATATGAATGTGACTATGGGCTTCAGAATGCATGTCTGTTTTAAATAAGCATGACTTTATATCTAACATGATTATCCGTACTCGTCATGTGATTTGTTATAAGTTTCTGAATGCTTTGATTATGATGCGACTAGAGACTTTATGTATGTGACTTAAACATGTTTTGTTAATATATTAGCTTGTGAACCGAAGCAGCTGTGATGGTAAGTATGTGATGATTACTGTACTTTCTGCATGTTGATTTTATGAATGTAATACTAAGTGGTTATGCCTTCAGTCTCCGTTATCGGAATGTTTCTGCATGATGCTTAATATATATTAGAGTTGCGCAGCGGTATTGTGATGCTCTAAGTGTTATCCTTTGGATATTTGACTAGTGTATGTGTTTGGCATGTCTAAGTATGTTAAATGGTTAGCATTCTTAACATGATAGTTTGGTTGTCAGTTCATGCATGGGTATTTAGTTATGTCAATTGCATGAGTAAAGCTCTTGTGACTCTGCACAGTAAGATGTTGATATTTGCTACCCATGTAGGTTTATGCATGAGATATAGTATGTGGTTCAGCATGATAAGGCTTGTAATGTGTATTGTATTATGTCTGTTTTAGTCTATCCTGAACATGAAGTTATGGTTCGATTGTGAGTATTGAAATGAATGCCTTTATTGTGCAGCCTGATTATTGATATGCTATGAATATTTGCATTTGTCATCTGAATGTGTTTTGCCTTGACGACCATTGTGAATGGCCGTCCATATTCTTGTGTGTTCTCCCCACTAAGCGTTATCGCTTAGCACGGATTTCCTTTCCGTGCAGGTGGCAGGTTTGGTTCTATTCGAGTCGCGCTTCTGCAAGGTCGGCCACGTAGGAGTTAGAAGTTCTGTATTTTGTTCAGCTTCTGTATTTCAGCTTTTGTATTCGGTAGTATTGTATATGTAATTATTATGTTTCGTTCTTGAGTTTTCTTTTGGGAATGTAATAGTTATTATGTCTTTATGTTTAGATGTTTAGTTATTCCCTTGTTTTATTATTTCACTGATGCTTCCTTTGAATGGTCATATGTATGCTTCTGTGTATGCTTTTGCTTAGTGCCTGCGTGTGCGTGAGTCATTGCATGTTCAGTCTGTACCGCAAGGTAAGTCAAGGTAAGTTTTTAATTAATCCGCATTTCTGTATGCATGTTATGTATGAACGTATGCTTTCGCATTGTGCATGTGTATATCTGTATATGTGAGCGTCGTGTAGCGCGTCCGTCGGTGTCCTTCCAACGGGGACGGCGATGGGGGTGTTACATTTATTTTGAACAGGCTTTCAAGCAATCTCATATGATCAAAATTCACCTCATCTTAGTTTAACCAACTCATTGACAAAACTAAGGTAAACACCCTTGTGAGTGGGCTATTTTTCTATCCGACATGCTCAATCTCATACAAATAACAGTAAATGTTTACACATAAACATTCACATTCATGTATTGCCAACAATGAACTTTGTTATTATTCATAAATAATAACATTAAGGGATTATATAAAATATGACAATACTAATTAAATTCTATGCATACCTCGAGATCTAATGTGTCTCTCAAAACACATCTCTCATTACAGGTTTACTTAATGGATCTACATCCGTAGAAACGTACTGTAAGTTCACTTCTCCTCGTGCAACAATATCTCACATGTATTACTACTTAATGTCAATATGCTTAGCCCTACTATAAGCTATCATTATTGACTGTCATTGGTTCCTCTTAGGTAGTTACTCTTAAATAGTTCACAAACCATTTTAGCTAACCCGTCTCTTATATTGCAGTTAAGAAAGTGACAAATTCAACTTTCATTGTTGATTGAACTACATAGGTTTGTTTCTTACAACTTAATTAGATAGCACTCTTGCCAAGCATGAATAAGAAACCTGAAGTGAATTTCCTCTCATCCACATCTCCTGCCTAATCAGCATCTCTGTATTTTCTCAGTTACAGATCCTTATCTTGATAACAGAGAGAATAGTCTATTGTACCGTTGAGGTATTTAAGTATCCTTTTGATTGCTTTCTAATGTACTTTGTCTGGGTTAGATTAATATCTATTTAGCATGCATACTGTATAACATATATCAAGTCTTGTATACAATATTGTATACATAAGACTACCCATGACATTAGCATATAGAACATTCCTCATACGTTCCATTTCTTCTGGCATCTTAGGACAGATATCTTTGCTAAGAAACTGATTCTTGACAATGGGGTTATCTATGGGTTTGTAGTTTTGCATATTAAATCATTCAAGAACTTTGTTGATATACTTCTCTTAAGAAAAAGACAATAACCTTTTCGAGTGATCTCTTAAAATCTTAACTTCAATAATGTAATATGTTTAACCCATATCTTTTATCTCAAAGTTTGACGATAACCAATCTTTGATTTTATTTATGTACCGTTTGTCATTTTCACCTTTTAGTATGTCATTTACATACAATACCAAAAATGACAATTTTACTTTCAGACCTTTTACTATAAACACAATGGTCTTCATCAATCATGTTGAGCACATTCAATATGATTATATGATGAAATCTTAAGTACCATTGTCTCGAAAACTATTTAAGGCCATAAATTGAACTCATCAATTGGCAAACGTTATGTTCACTGTCTTTTTTTATGAAACTTATAGGATGTTCCATCCAATTCTCTATTGAGAAAAGCAGTCTTCACATCCATTTGATGTAGCTCTAGGTGCAAACTCACCATTATGGCCAGAATTAACCTTATGGATGTAAATTTTACAACAGGTGAGAAAGTGTAATGACCCAAAGTGTACCCTAGAAGGATTTGTAGTATTAATTGCATTATGAAGGTACAAGAGTAATTGTGTAAGTGTGAGTTTATGGGAATTGAGGAGCTAATTGAAAAGAAATATAAGTTGCTAAAAGAAAGGATTTGAGTGAGGGACTAAATGGGAGTTGGCCAAGGGATTAAGTGGAGTTTTGTCAAGGACTTGACATGTGGCTTTAGGAGGAAGTGACACCTAGGATTCTATATGCAAATAAAAGGCTGAGTGGAGGCAAAATCTGTCTCACTCTTTGCATGCATTGGGGCCAGTCACTTCTCCATTTTATGCCTTTTCTCTCTTTGTTCTTCATTTGGTTTTTTCATTTTTTGCTTCTTCTTCTTCTCCGTTTGAAATTCAAGAGGTTTGGATTGGTTTGAAGATGATTGACTGATAAATTAGAAAGGTAAGTGTGGATTTAGAAGTTAAAGTATTTCCTTCTTCTACTTCATTCTTGTAGTGATTTGAGTTGGTTTAGTTTAAGGATTAAGTGTGTGTATTTGGTTGGTTTGCAAGAAGCTGTGGATAAGAGAAGAGACAAAGGCAAAGACAAGGTTTTAGCTAGAAGAGGTGTAACACCCTATACTCGCATGTAACACACCGCAAGGTACATAGGTAGTGTACGACGATGAGTGAGGGATGCTACAAGCGAAAACATGTTAGGAACAATAACAGAAGCAGAATTATAAAATTTCTTTGATTCAAAGCACTCATACAATATGAAATACATTCACATATCAATTCACATCATACTTTTCATTAATACCTTATTATATACCAATCATTTTTACAGATATAATAGTTAATTATTACAAATATCAAACATATACTCCATCTAACAAACTATTACAGATTCATCGGCCAAGATTACTGCGGAATGTCCAGGACAATACTTGTCACCTTAACCTGTACGGACAAACACTCGTGCTAAGCGCTATGGTTTATTAGAGAAAATATATAATGAACAACTACTCATAGTGGTCTTTAATGCATATCACATACACAAATAACATAGGTACAAAATATCGAAATTCATAAAATACACGAAAAAGAAGTACAAGCTACCATAAATTCATATCACAATTTCAACACTCCAAATTATATGTTTCATTTTGTACATTTGTTATTATTTTATTTCTTATCCATTTATACATAGCTTCAATGAGTCAAGTCAAATACATATTTTGAGCACATACGTGAAATCTATGAATGCATTTATTTGGGTATAAAATTGTATTCGAGCATAACATATACAATTTACCAAATCATTCTTAAATTATTCTCTAAATCCAAACATCTATTTCTTGTTTGTTATGCTTTACCTTAAGTTATTAATCGGTACTTACCTAACATATTCACTTAGAGATGAGAATACAATATTCATACATATTCGATGCATATAGGTTTCTTACAGGACATATTTATGTTAGTTATTAAGGTCGAGCACATAATAACATATATACTTCATGAGAGCATGCAAAATTGAAGCATCAGTATACTATTATCACTCCAATAATAAAGCAAGTAACGTTATAAACATATTCACTAAATCAAGAGATTAGCAGAGAAATAACAAAGGCCAATCACTACTGTAAGTAATACTTATATACATGTATACAACTCAGAATGTAAATCCCAATACAATCTCAATACACTAGGCTGAATTTATATGGGTGGTAGATACGGGTACATTGGATACTGCGAATATTATCGAACACTAGAGACCGAAATCTCAAAACATTTTTAAAACTTTTGGATACCCGAAAGTATCAAACACTAGACCCATAAGGGCCAACACTAGACCCAAACGGGGTCAAATACTAGCAGTTGCAATCACTAGCCTTTTATAAGCATGCTTATCTATCCACTACGATGACCATTCAGGCTTACGCAACACACTCTATCATAACACTCACAACTTTACAATACCGAATAATCACATCACTTAACATGACTAAATATCGATATAAACATGTAAATAATACAAATATTAGCTCATGATAATAATAATCGTAGAGTAAACATGAGTGAGAAACCATGCAAAGTATATTAAAATAAAACATTTTCGAAGTACAAGGGAGGGTCGCGCTCGCGATGACCCATCACGCCCGCGACAGAGGCGAAGCTTGCCCTAAATCGCTCCCGCGACAAGCTTTATGCTCGCAAAAGGCACAAAAGCAGGTCTCTGTCACACGCGCGGCAGGTTGCCCTCGCGCTCACGCATGTAAGCTCGCTTGCGAGGAAGCCCGGCCAAGCAGGAACTCGGCTACCGAGCTCTCTGTCGCGCTCGCGATAGAGGGCGCTTTGGTAGGAGTTCGGATGACCGAGTGCGACAGAGAGGAGCTCCTCACCCCTGCTGCCAATCTACACACTTCTCCCTTAAACCACAACCATACAAACTTCAAAACTTCAATTAAACAACTCACACAAAATTTCAAATTTCACTTCAAAGCATGCTTATAATCATATTCTTAGCAATTTACACTTACTAGAACAATTAAATTGGCAAGAAATCACATCCAAAGCAATAAACCCAGAATTTAGTTCTAAACTCATGCAAATCCTCAATTAAACCTCCATATGTCAAAATACATCTAACAAATCATATATATAACAAAGCTCAACTAAACATATGCATTTAAACATACTCAAATTACCAGAAATTAAATTTAAAAAAGGCAATAGACACATTAAAAACACGTAAACTCCTAAACCTCTCAAGATGCTCAAAGCCAACTCTTTTTCAAGACCCAAGCTTCTCTTTACCCTTACTCTTCCTCTAATTTTCCGATTCTTGTAATCAAACCAACCAAAACCACTTGAATCAAAAACCCATAAACTCAAAACTCATATTAAACTGAAGGAAAGAAGCAGAAACCTTTTTAAACCAACTTACATTTTCAAAACTAACTCTTAATCTCAAGAAACCCAAGCTCAAACCTTGAAGATCAACCAAGAAAAGAAGGAGAAGAAATGAAATGAAGAAGAGAAAAGGAAGAGGCTCACGCAGAAAGAGAGAGCAACGGAAAGCCAAGCAAAATCTGCTTTCCCTCTCTCCTCCTTTCACTTCCTCATTTAATTCCCCCCAACTACTCTTGCCATATGTCAATCTCCAATTGGTTCAACTAAGAAAAATCTTGTCTTATATCACTTTGATCCTTGTCCAATTACCAATCACTCACTTAATCAATTTCTTTCTTTTAATACTTTAATTCCTTTTCAATTTAGTCCTTAATTAATCCAATTCTTACTTGTCCAAATACAATAATACCCTTAATTATCCAATTAGCCATGCAATTCCTACTAGGCCCATTTTTGGGTTGTTACACTCGCGACAGAGACCAATTTTCTACCGGTCGCGCTCGCGACAGAATGCACTCTAGCAATTCTGCCCTACGGAGCCCTCTGTCGTGCTCGTGATAGAGCCTGAACTACATGTTTAACTCCCATTCCTTTTACATATACTGAAGCTCTCACTCATATCCACATAACACATGGGCCCGTCCCGAGCGAGCGACAGGCACTGCTCGTGCAAGGGAGGCCGTCCTTGGGAACGAGTGACGGGTGCCTCTCCTGAGCGACGGGTTCCCCGTCTCTGAACCAAAATCAAGATTTTCGATTGATGAACTCCTCCTAACATACGAAAATCTTCTCTTATCAAGAAAAATCTTCAATCCTTGTAAATCCGAAGAGCGAAAGCTCGTAACTTTCATCCATTTGCCTGGAAACAGACATTGATATTTTCATCGGGTAACTCTGATCTGGACTGCCTCAGGACCTGGTGTCTACAGTTGCCCCTAATTTTGGGAAAACTAGTACACTAGTGTCTAGATGAGGCAAAATTCAGAGAAGGAAAGAGATGCGTACCTGAGGCAGTCCTTTACCTTCCATGGTGTGTTTGAGTTGGTGACTCCTCGCTACCGAGTTGTAGTGTATTTTACCACGACTCTTTGACGATTTATTCTACTACCTTCATCCCGCTGGCCTCTTCTCAGCCTGCACGGTATCTTACTGTCGTGAGATGCAGTGTTATCTAACTACAACTCAATCGTGATTTGTCCTATTGCCTTTGTCCCGCTGGCCTCTTCTCGGCTTGCACGGTACCTTTCGACTGTCGTGAAATGCAGTGTTATCTAACTATAACCCACCTGCAATTTGTTCTATCGCATTTGTCCCGCTGGCCTCTTCTTTACTTGCACTGTACCTTCCGACTGTCGTGAGATGTAGTGTTATCTAACTACAATCCAACTACGATTTGCTCTATTGCATTTGTCCCGCTGGCCTCTCCTCGACTTGCACAATGTCTGATTGTCGTGAGATGTAGTGTTATCTAACTACAACTCAACTGTGATTTGTTCTATTGCATTTGTCCCGCTGGCCTCTTCTTGGCTTGCACTGTGTCTGATTAAGAAGATGATGAAACAAGAAAGAAATGAAGAAGGAATAAAGAACAAGAGAGAGAAGGCAGAAATGGGAAGTGGCCGGACCAACATGCAGAAAAATGAGACAACTTGCCTCCACTAAGCCTTTTATTTGCATGTGGCTGCTTAGGTGGCACTTCCACCTCACGCCACATGTCAAACTCTTGACAAAAATCCTTTTAATCCTTGGCCAACTCACACTTAGTCCTTCATCTAATTTCTTCTTTCCAATTACTTATATTTCTTTTCAATTATATCCTCATTAACCCATAAATCCATACTTATACAATTACTCTTGTACCCTCACAATGCAATTAACACTACAAATCCTTTTAGGGTACACTTTGGATCATTACAACCCATACAAAACTCATAACCAAGATTATGTCTCCATCTTAATTCCAGTCTCAAAATTTTTTATTCATTACAAGGTTACAGATAAACATTCAGATCCAAACTAAGAAAGGCAAGCCAAAACAAGAATATATCACAAATTGTCTATATTGTATTTCAAGTGTGAAGATTTATGAACCACAATCATGTTATGCTTTTCATTCATCTTTCATATTATATACATTCACAAAAGTTTCCTATGACCATGTACAATGGTCATGCAAGTATGATATTTTTATTTCAATATTACTTCCATAATTATTAACAAATCATACAAGAGTCATAGTCATAACTATACTCATAGACTAAGACAAAGCACAATTAGGAATATATTTCATGTTAACTCAAATACTAAAACTACTCATAAAATCCATGACCATATCGTTTATGAGCAAGTAAATCAGATAACAAAATTGGTATCCCCGAAGGGTAAATCATATCAGGATCCTTAAAGGGATAAG
Source organism: Excoecaria cochinchinensis (assembly GCA_947683425.1). Classification (NCBI taxonomy): domain Eukaryota; kingdom Viridiplantae; phylum Streptophyta; class Magnoliopsida; order Malpighiales; family Euphorbiaceae; genus Excoecaria; species Excoecaria cochinchinensis. The sequence goes on from CANTUQ010000146.1 coordinate 23,636,000, forward strand.
TATCAGAATGAGCACACATCTGCCATATACACACACACACACACAAAAATGGCAATAATGTGGATAGATAGGCATGCCTATAGGGGGCTTGAGCAGCTGCTACTAGATTTTTTCCCATCGGGGATGCTTGATTACTTCCCTCCAGGGATGCTTGATTACTTCCCTTCAGGGCTATTTGATATCTTCCTTTCGAGGATGCTTGTTTCATTACCCGTTATCCACACATATAGAAATGCAGGCAATGAGACTTTATGAAAATGCTTTGATATGAATCGATCAAGTTACTGACATTTAATCAAATAATGTTATAATTGATACTATCCTGTGATTATTGCCATTTGAATATATATATATATATATATATATATATATATATATGTGTATGTATGTTATAATTGAATATCAATAACTTGACCGATTCATATCAAAGCATTTTCATAAAGTCTTATTTCCTGCATTTTTATAGGTGTGGATAACGGGTAATGAAACAAGAATCCCCTAAGGGAAGATATCAAGCAGCCTTGAAGGGAAGTAATCAAGCATCCCTGGTGGGAAGAAATCTAGTAGCTTCTAAACTGACTAAGCAGGTTATTAACAAATCATAGTCAATTTCAATTTTATCATATTCATGTACGAGCATTCACATTCATATATTTGGATTACAAGTTAAAGCACACATTCTAGAGTTGGAACAATTCACTTTCAAACATTCAGATGCCATATTTCAATAACAAATATTTTCAGGACATATTGATAACAACTAAAAGTCATATTATTGTGGACAACATGAATATATTTACATTTCTTTCACATATTTCAAAACGAGTATAATTCACTTACTAATATTTACGAGTCACTTTATGTTGACAAGTCTATATTCTTAAACACCTCCAATTATTGTTCTTTCTCTTATCACATATATTTATTAGATGCCTTTAGGTTCATTTGTAGTCTTATACTAATTTTACATTTATGGCTTTTCATGTATATTAATACATGTGTATTCCTTCAAGATTTCATAAGCTTTCTTCTCTCGATTAATCTACATTCATAATAATTTTCCATAATTGAACCTTACACATAGTTGTATATTTGTAACACTCCTTAAACTTACATATCACTTAAATTAACGATGGCCGATGGACCTATATCTGTCTAGGGATATTCACGTAAATATGCATATATTTCTTTTTCTAACAATAAAATCATAATTTAATAGTCACTTAATTTCTTAAATTCCAATAATAATGTCATTCATCCACTAATCATAGGTAAACCATGCAGGTTTCATATATAACAGTACTTAAGGTCATATAAAAATTTAGTTTACATATTTCACTCGAGAGAGTTTCTAATCATTCTTAAGACAGAAGAAGAAAACCAATACTAACAGATACATATAAGTACATATACATGCCCATTCTCACTAAAATACATAATATACATCCTCAAAGTAATTTTCTCGGGTTGCTCCCAAAATGTGAGGTATGCTGCTCCCGACCTATGGCGTACCTACACGAAGTCAAAAATACTACGTTCTGAGCATTAAATATACCTAGTGGTGATTACAATTTCAGATATTTTCATATATCCTAAAATTCATGTATAATCATGAGTTATTAAATATAACTAATTATATTTATTTAAATATGCTATTAATTATCTTAGGCCAATTAATATCTCCATCATTAGATACATTGGCTAACTACTCCATTAGTTTCCAATACATCCTTATCTTAGATAATTATGCAATGAATACATTAATCATCATAAATTACATTTAAATCTTTATTTATGGCATATTTACAATTATGCCCTTAAGTGACCATAAAATTTCACTTATGCCATTAATTTACGTAAATTTACTATAATGCCATTAAATCTTCTCATTTACTCTCATAATCCTTATATATACATTTAAATTGCCGTTTGGTCCCTAAATTTGCAATTTCATGCCAAATTACATTTTAATCTCTGAAAAATTATTATTTTGCATAATTAACCAATTAATTACATTTTTACCCTTAATGACCCTTATATTGCTATATATGGTAAAATTACCGTTTTGCCCCTAATCTTCCCATTTTTTTACTGTTAGGTCCTTTTTCACTTAAGTTTTTCCATTTTACTTCCAATTCATTATTTTATTAACATTTTTATCATATTGCCCCATGTAAAACGCTAGCATAAATTTTTGAACTGGATAAACGAGACATGAACTCTATTAGTTCAAAAAAATAAGGGGTGATCCCTGGGGATCTCCCGTACGATACAATGAATAATGAAACAATGATATCAATGAGGTAGGACCATCATTAGCCTACAATAGGTGAGACGTCATGCACACCACCGCGGCATAATATCCCTATGTCTAGCCAACTATATCCTATACTAGATTTAAACACCAGCTTACTACTTAAGGCATTACTTATATTTCTATTCAAATCCATCACTATTATGAGAATTTCCTGTCATTTCATCATGGTACCATTCGGCCATGATGTCATACATGTATCCATGTTTATATTTTCACATTATACATCATTAATTTAGCTTGCCTATATGTCAATTAACTTAATTATACCATGACATGACATTATAACACATGACCATCATGCCTTTTTACCATGCATAACATTCGGCCATAGTGTATCTCATCCATTAGATTTATTTTTATTACCTTTTACATGCAATTAACTAGATCTCATGCCATACATTGCATACACATCATTTACATGTCATAATCATCAAGCATGTCATGAGAAATCCATGACATACCATTCGTCCAACATGCATCATCATCATCATCATCCACATTTTATTTTCTTAATCTAACCATACAAATCATCAATTCTAGACATCTTAAGCATGATTATATGGTTTAGTTCAATTTAGCATGCATAATTCACATACTCATAGTTAAACATAATCTAATTTTCATGCTTTTCATATGGAATTAAATGGAATTTGTAATTACAAACCTTAATTCTTCACTTAGAGTCTCCTAGGACTCTTTTTCTTTGCCTTTGGCCTTGGAAAGATTTTCCTCTCCTTGATTTCCTATGGAGGCCGAAATTCCACAAGGAAAATTCATAAAAATCTCACTTCTAATCACACTTATAACTACATAAACATAATCTACATGTCTTAAAATATCTATAGAAAGCCTTGAATCAAAATAAAACCACCTAAATCACTTACCTCAATTAAGTGTCTAACCCTACAAGAATGGGTTTTTTCACGCTTTCTTCACTTAAATTGGATTCCAATATTTACCAAAGTGTTGAAGATGAGCTGAATTTTAGTTAGGAGGCTACAATTTAAGGTGAGATGAGGTGAGCAAAGAAGAAAAAAAATAGAGAGGGAAGGGAATGAGTCTCTCGGCCAAGGAGGGAGGAGTTGCCGAATTGGTGAGTTGATTTTATCCCAAAACTCAGTTAATTAAGGCTATTTATAATGAGTGAATGAGCTGCTTTGGTCTGACCAAGGTGGTCCAACCTACATGAGTCAAATCTTAATTTTAAGGCCAATTTCGGACCCCACAAATGAAATTTATAACTTCCTCAACTCATTTTCTCCCCACACCAATTCCAACATTTTTAGAATATAAAATATAGCCTCCCTGTAAAATTTTAGCTTAATCGGAGTCCATTTGTGGTCCAGTTCAGTTAAACTGATCCGATTCAAAATTTTCTGTGTTACCGAAAAATTCACTTTTCACCACCAAAAATTTCTAAATATCATATAGAACAAATCTGGAAAGTTTGATGATTTATAAAGGTCATTTGCTATTTTTAAAGGTCCGGTCACACCTAACATCAAACTAATCACTATTTAAATTGAAATTGGACTTTTTTCTTATTTTTGACTTTTGGGGACCTATTTGATCTCAAATTTCACTCACGAACTAAACATAACTAATATTTTTCGATGGTTAAATAAAATATTTTTCTCCCACGAGTGTATTTATTACCCTGGGTATGCTAACCAATACCGAAAAATACTATTTACATCTAATCCGATATTGGGTCATTACAATATTCATACAATTTCCTTTTCATATTCATTTTGTAACATTAAACATGCAATTCCATATATTTAAGACCCCGATTCCCACCTTAGTAGCATTGGGCTTTTGTTTGTGAGTTATTGTATGTGCTTAGCTTTAATGATAGTTTGTGTGGGGTTAATTGCATGATTATGTTAATTGTGTGGTTATATTTTGTGGTTGAGGAATTAAAAGGACTAGAAAAGTGTTTGTCAAAACCACCAATGACTAAGTGACATGTGGCAAGGGAGAGAAAAAGGAGGGATATATATAAACCAAGAGAGAGAAAATGAGAGAGAGCCACTCATCTGCCCTCTCCTATTTCCCTTTCCCTGTTCCCATCTTCTTCTTCCCTCTTCTTGCCCTAAAATTTCTTTAGTTGCTCCTTGGTGGAATTTGACAACACAAGAGATTATTTGGTAAGTTTTGCTGTTCTTCTTCTTCTCCTTTTTCTTCTTCTTCCTCTTCTCTTTTGATGTTCCCGTTGGTTTGTGTAGGTGTAGTGTTTTTGTTGAGTTTTTGTGTATTTTGGATTTGATGGTTTAGAGATACCTGCTAAAGAGCCCAAGGGAAAAGAGATAGCAAGTGGTAGTGCATCCCCTTGAAATTGTGGAGCTAAGGAGCCAAAGGTTTGGGAAGTTTTGTGTTTTTGCTTAAATTTTGATTTTGAATAATTGTGTAGATTTCTGGAATTTGATGTTGGAAATGGGTAGTTTGGTGCTTAATTGAAATGTTTGATGAATAATTGAAGTGATAATATCAATTGTGTGAGTGAATTTTTATTTGGGTATGAAATTGTCTATTTTGGGCAAAATTCTGGGTTTAATGAATTTTTGGTTTTGATTGATGAAATTGAAAGTTTTATTTTATGATTTCTAGCATAAAACTTGGGTTTTATATTGTATGATGTGTTTTGAATATTTGATCGTGGTGAGGATGAAGTTTTGGGTCATTTAGAGGTTTAGGGGAAAGATTGAAGGAGATGAGTTTCTGCAGCTCCGCTGGAGAGCTGGGAAAATCAACTCTGTCGTGAGCGTGACAGAGTTTTGTAGTCCAAGCCCTCGCCTGCTGCCAAGCTCCTGCCTGCCGAGCTTCATCTAAACGCGCCTCTGTCGCGAGCTCGACAGAGAGCTCGGCTGCCGAGCTGAGCATAGGCAGATCGCCGTTGCAAGCGCGCTTAAGTGAGCGAATGCGATAGTGACCCTGTTGGCCCTCTATCGCGAGTGCGACAAAGGCTGTCCAGTCCTTCTTCGCACGAACGCAAGGGCTGTTGGGAGTGCGGCACTTGGAGAGCTTTGCCTCTGTCGCGAGTACGATAGACGTCGCGAGCGCAACTCCTTCTATTTTCAAAATGAGTTTTCTTTTACGCAATAGATACTTGATTTCCGATCTTGTGATGCTATTATACTTATGCATGAATGATTTTATGAACAATATGAAATTGATATGATGTATGTATGATGCATGGCCTGCAAGAGTCAAATTAGTGGATCTATAGGCATGCCTATAGAGTTCTGTTAGCCGTAGCCCCAATGTGTTTCGGACCCTGATCAGGTCCCCGTTTGGGTTCTCGTGATCCTTAATGTGTTCGGATCTTGTTTAAGATCCCCCGATGTGAAAAAGGTTTTGAAAGAAAAGTACAGACGTTACTTTTGACTGTACCCACAGGTACTAATGTATTCACTCATTATCCGCTAATCTGAAATTGCAGGCATTTTGTTGTTTATTATATGAATATGAAATAATAGTGAGATATTTCAGATTATGAGTTTTATGAATGTGATTTTTGATACTTAAAGCTATGATTTCTGTTGAATGTATTTGTAAGCATGTGCTATTCGTGTGTGTTTTACTTTAATGACCATTGTGAATGGCCGTTCATATTTGTGTTTTCCCTACTAAATGTTATCGCTTAGCACGGGTATTTCATCCATGCAGATGCAGAAGAAGTGGAGTTTTTTGGGAGCGTTATTGCAGGCCAGGCCAACGTAGTAGGAGAGAAGTGTTGGAAGCTTAGCTTTTGTATTTTGTATACCTTTTTGTAATCTTTTGGTTTTATTTTGTATCTATCTTCTTGTAATTCTTCAGCCTTGTATTTTGGGAGCGTGTAAGTTTGTAAAGAAATCTTATGTACAATTGTATTCCTTTGTAATAGACCCTTTGTTACATTAATGGATGTATCTTTGAGATTTTAAGTTTTTAATTTTCTCTGTTATCGATATATTTTTGTATGTGCCTTGTTGTGGTCTATTTGGTGATCCCTTTACCCATACGGGTGTTCACTCCCTCCACGGATGAGCTCCCTTATGTAAGGGTATGGGGTGTTACAATTTACGTGTACATCATTCTTACATTACATATTCATAACACACTATAGTTCGTTTATTTATAACTATCAATCTATAATACATAGCCATTTTCATGTATTTTATCATTTCCGACCATTAATTATATTTTAACATGTAACTTCATGTTCAAATCCTCTATCATGTCATTACCTATAGAACTATGTCTAATCAATCTTTATATAAGATTACTTTTACATATCGTATATCATCAATCATTTACAAGTCCATATATATTATTTATATTCATATAATTTGTAACACCCCCATATCCCCGGGAAGGAATATCGGGGCGTTACGCGGACTCTAACGCACACATACGCGTACACATGCATACACATGCATACACAATAGCGGAAGCGATAACAATAAATAATTAAAGTAACTTGGGCCAAAACAAAATACTCTTATTATATATATAAACTGTACAAATTACAAAAGTTTTATACTTATTGCATATTCATTTTCGGTACATATACAAAATAGTTAACATATATACTATGACTTTCTCTATACATAATGATGTTACTCAAAACATAAGAAACTCTATCTTAAATAAAAAGATCTTCATCAAGCTCATAGTGGCCAAGACTCGCAGATGTAAACTCTCTGATCGCTTCCTGAAAACCTACACGGGAAAACATCTGTGCTAAGCGATAACGCTTAGTGGGGATAAACAGAAAATAAAAGACTTCTACTGAAGTCACACACATATCACACGCATCACTTATATAATCATGCTCAATACAAAACTATAATCATATAATCTATATAATCTTGTGTTCACATGCATATAAACTTTTATTCATTTACAGGCTATGTACACCTAAACCACATGATTCACATTCATGGTCATGTTTAATACTGAACAAGATCACATATTCACATACATATACACTCTTACTCTTGTACAGATCATGTATACAAAATAACATTCTCATGCAAAAGCATACGTACAGAACAGTACTTAGACTTCAACTCTTATACACGTCAAACGTAAAACAGCCTGAATTCCTTTAGTTGTGGATACGGGCACAGTGAAATATTATTAGAATTTACAAGTAGAGACCTAACTCAAAATTGAATACTCGAGGTATTCGCCAATTGACATAATTAAGGTCACAGAAGCAGCCGCGCGGTAACCCTTTTATAAGCATGCTTATCTATCCACTACTATGACACTTCAGGCTTGACTCAATAACTCAAAACAGAATACTTAATACTACTAGGATCACAATTCAAAATACTATCATGTCAATATTCACCAATACAGAACTCTATTATAGTATAAAAGAGGAATAAGCAAGTATAAACTATGCACTAGGGAGGAAATATGCAAAGCAAGACAAGAAAATATTTTTCAGAAATAGAACAGGGCGGGAAGGGGTTCACTGTCGCGATCGCGATAGAAGCAAGGATCACTGTCGCGATCGCGACAGAAGCCAGGTTGCATAAAGACTCTATATACTATACCCAAATACATTACAATAACTCAAGCATTATACAGCAATCCATATCACATGGCATGTCATGTTCAACACTAACTCTTATGCCGTGGCATTAATTACCCAGATAACTAATTTTATAATCATTTGATAACCCTAAACATGCATGGTATAGACCCTGGAATGTTTCAGTGTAATACAAGTTCAATTCGGGAAGAAAAACACATAAAAATATACAAATTAGTTGAGGGTAAAGGTGAGGAATTGATTCATGCCAACCATGGGCTCTAAATCAAGAAGAAAATCACTCTTATGACTGGTTCTATCGCGCTCGCAACCTCTGTCGCGCTCGCGACAGTAACTACCCTCTACAAGATTGCTTTTCACATTAAACGTGAATCGCCTAAACCAACATATAAACGTCATTTTTAGGCAAAATGTCCTTCTTAACAATTGTTCCCTAGGAATTTATCTTTCAAATGGGACAAGTTTTAGATAAATTGAACATCTATAACGTCAGATATGATTTAAACAATCTGAACTAGTCAAATGAACAGGCCAAAGTAGAGACACCTCTGTTTTGGCCAATTTTCAGGGTCTTAAAGACAGAATTTGCTCATGGTCATTTTTGATACTTTTATAGGTATTGAAGTCATGGTTCTAATGGATCAATAATAACTCAATTTAAAGTTATAAAACTCTACTTATGACAAACACATTACATGGAGGTCTGATGAAAATGAGCAGAGTTTTCCAAAATTAAACCTTACACTCTAAACTTATATGGCAATCATCTAACATCATCAACAGACATGCACATGATCAAATTACATACTCATAAAAATATATAAATACATGTAACATAAGAACGCCGCAAGCAATCAAAATGAATAAAGTCAAAATCGCACACGATCCTGACCTTTGGACAGCTTGACCACTGCACTCTATTCAGCTCCAATTTTCTCTTTACCTTTGTCTTTCTTCTTGTCCACAGCTTCAACAAATCATACAAATACAATCCAAGAATCAATCCTTGTTTTTCACTTTAAATCAAAAATAGAAAGAAAAAGGAGGTCAGATCGGAAATCCAATCAAACTTACCTTCTGAAGAGACCCAATCAAGCCCTACTACACTCTCTTCAAACCAATCCAAGTGACTCACTTAAAGAGTAAATCAAAAGAGAAAGAAAAGAAAAAGAAATGGCAGAGCAAGAGGGAGCACGGTAAACCAAGGAAAAGAATAGAAAAATGAAGGTTAGAAGCAAATGAAAAGGAAAGAAAAGAAAGAAAGGCAACGGTCAACCCTTATCCAAAAGTCCACAATTACCCATAAATGCCACTAACCAACATTAATGCCACCTAAAACATTTATTTGCTCAAAACAAATATTCCATGACAAGTGTCAATTCCCTACGATGCCACTTGTCAAACTCCTAAGCCGCTACGTGTCTGATACACATCAAATGTGCCCAAACGTCCAACTCAGTTAAGCTTCCCGTGGAGCATTCTGTCACGCCCGCGATAGAACCCTCACATAAGCCGCACCCTCTTCTTTTTAAACCCATACTAGTATAATCAAAACTTTATAATTTTAATAACTTGCAAACTCACATATTCACATCTAGATTCACTCTTCTACTTATCAAAATCTGACAAAAACATTGCCAAAACTTCTAGGGCCAAATCGGGTCGTTACGTAATTACTTAGTATACATTTAGTTCCTTTTATTTAACTAAGATTTATTCACATATTACACAGCCTCACCATCATTAATTGTATTTGAACATGTATTATTCAAGTATCAAAAACATTCGGAAAAGTCTGGATAAACTCTAAAAATTCTCAATAAATTAGTGTACACTCAATTTTAATTCTACATTCATTTTTGTGCCTTTTAGGCATTAAATTAACAAAATTCACCTTAATATACCCTCTTAATGGATTCGGCAAAGACTCCATTTTTGCCCCTAAATTTATTTCTCTTATTTATTATTTATTCAACTAGGTTTCATGCTAATCAACATAAATAAATGATTATATTATATTAATCATCAAAATAATCCATGTTAATGCCTTCACACTTGTTCAACCACTTCTAAGATTTCACCTTCAAATTTATTCTTTGCAATATTAATACATTTTTCATCATTTTTAAGTTCCTTCAACATGTATTTAAACTTAAATTCCATTATACATGCATGGTTTATTCACTTAAACATTAAACATACACTTTAACCTACTTAAAATAAATGGAAAATGAAAGATATTGTATCCACTAACTTTGAATATTTATTCTTCAATGTCTACTCTTGCTTGTCTGTCTCTTTTCCTTTGGAAGTTCCTTCCTCCTTCTTAGAACCTATTATGGCCAAACATACACCCATGAGTAACCTTTATTTTCTCTCTTCCTTAATTCAATATAATCACATAATTATGCTATTCACCCTTGAATCTTCCCATAAAATTAATTAAATCAATTTATTTCAACCAAAATCACTTGCTTAAATTTTGTCATCACAATTTTTTTTTCCTCAATTTTTATCAATTATTTCACTTCAAATGAGCTTTAAAGGTGGAGATAAATGAGTTTAGGAGCTGAAACTTACATGGGATGATTTAATTTAGTGGAAATTATGGAAGAGAGATGAAGAAAATCAAGGAGAGAAGGAAGGAGAACGGCTCGGCCACCATGAGAGGAGAGAAGAGTGAAGAGAGTTCTAACACTTGGTTGATATTTCAGCCTTTTGTAGGTCTCTTGGGTGGATTTGGGCTTGGTCCAACCAATTAGGCCAACCCAAATTAAACTAAAATTAACTAATTAACCATTATTTTGCTCTAATTTTTTTCTACCACTTTCCAAACTCAATTTCACATAAAAATGATTTCATAATTTCAAAAATATATTCATTAACCTACATGAATATTTTCGGGTCAATCGAATACTGTTCTCGGTCTGGTTCACTAATACCGGTCGGATTATGCAATTTTTAGTGTCACCATAAAATTAAATTTTCACTGTCAAATAATGCTTTATATTGTTTAAAGTCACTCTATGTGTTTAGATAATTTTTCAAAGGTCTTTAGCGATTTTTAAAGTCTGGTCAAACTCTCGGTCAAATAAATTACTATTTAAACGAAAACCGTGACTTTTTCTTATTTTAGACTTTTAAGTGCCTATTTGAACTCGTTTTCACTTTAAATTTTATCTTCAGACTCGTTGTAACTACTATTTTTCGATGGTTAATTAAATATTTTTTGCCCCCGGGTGTACTATTCACACCTTTATACTATTCATACTCGAAAAATACTATTTATGACTGTCAAGTTTTAAGCCATTACATGCCTTCTGTTCTGTACTCTCGTTATCCACTTCCTTTTGGGAAATGCAGGCAAAATTTTAAAAAAAAGTGTGTTAAAAGATTGTTACGAAAATGTGACTCATTGAAAATTGCACAGGACATATGTATGTAATACGGGATGATAATTTGTTACTATTACGTTAATTTTATATGTATGTACTATATACGTGTGGTATTGATAGTTGCTTTTAAAGGTAAGAACTCTAAAATGTGGATTAAGGTTATGTAGTTAATAAGTATAAAGATATTGTTTGCTTGAAGCAATGTTAAGCTGATATGGATTTCTTTAATTGTACCTGTACGATAAATTACTAATTATATGCAACCATGTGCAAAATGTGTTTTAAACGAATATACATATATGTGTAGTATATGTGAATAGTATTATAACGCCCCAATTCCCCTTAGGAGGACAAAGGAGCGCTACGCAACACTTATTCTATCATAATCACATCTAGCAATAATAACATATATTAACATATCACACAAACAATAACTATTTAGTACTATAAGGTGAACTAAAGACTACATGAGCCAAATATTATCATTATATTAACTATTAAAAGTTTAAATTTTATAAGTACAAAATTTCAATTTATACAATTACATATCCCCGGTATACAAAAATGAAACATTTCAATACATTACAAAAGTTTAAACTAATAGAAGACTTGAAGATTCCTCCTAGTGGCCAGCAGATGTTCCCCTCAAAACTTGTGCTTCAAACTATAAACCTACATGGGAGATAGACACCCGTGCTGAGCTATGGCTCAGTGGGGATATAAACATACAATGGTCTACTATAAAAAAAACATGAATTATCATATAATAGCAACACATACTATAGTTAAACAATATATCAAATATTCAATATTCCATACTTCACAATAACAAAGCACTAATATACAAGTTACTAGAATGCTATTATATCATGTCAATTATGACATATAATGCGATACTATAATCAATTAATGAAATAACAGTTTTAGTATAGCCTGAATCAATACAGCAGTAGATAACGGGAACACTAGATACCACTCGGGTACCCATCATTAAATACTGGGGAAAAACAATATTAACACTGGATATATGCAAATCTCAAATCACTGGATACCAAATATGTACCAACACTGGCAGCTGCGAACACTAACCCTTATAGGCATGCCTACCTATCCAAGACTTGATTACAGGCTAAGCAATTAATCCACTTATTGCTCATGTAATAACTACATTTATCATTCATAATCTAATACAATAATGCACACAAATTAGGTCAACTAACTTGAATTTATGACTCTCAGATATGTCGCGCTTGGGACAGAACCCTAAACACACTGCTGTCACGCTCGTGGACAATGTCGCACTTGCGACAGAATGCTAAATTGGCTTCTATCGCGCTCGCGACAAGGCACGGCATGGCAAATTTTGCCTACGGAGCATTCTATCGCTCCTGCGACCCTTGTAGCACCCGCGACAGAACCTAAACTTTATGTTCAACTCCCAAATCATAAACCTCTTAAGCACATACCTTCCACAAACTTTCCTATATTCATAAGCATGACTTTTACCATCAACCAAACATCAATTTCAGCAGAAAAGGCCTTCGAAACAAATAATCACATGCATATTACTTTCTCATACATCGCTTGTAACAACATAGAATCAACATGCACATATTCAAATCTCTATGCAACTTCAAGTTATCATAAGACCATCATCAAATAAGCAATTCATAATATACTACAAATAGCAACTAAAACATCATCTACTCAACATTATTAACCCATGCATAATTCTAACAACTAAAAGAGCTATTGAACTCTTTCAAGGCCCATAAATTTCCCTCCAATCTAACATGCATGCAACTATTAGAAACTCAATAAAATCCCAAACCTTTTTGAAGCACTCCTTTAATCTTCCCAAGTCAAGTAACCTTCTCTTTCCCTTTTGCTCTCCTACTGGATTCTCCAACTTACAATTAATAAATAAGAAGAATACTAGCAACTAATCCCTCGGATGAAATCAATTAAAGAAGAAGAAAAGAAGAATAATATAACTTACCTTACTCAACCAAGGACTCAACACAACTCATAAATTCTTTGAACAATCAATACTATTTCAATGGACTTAAGATTGAAGATGAAGAAATGAACAAATGAAAAATAAAGAAAAGAGAGAACAGATTTGAGGGAGTGGCCGAACCAAATGAAGAACAAGGGACCAAAATCTGCCTCTCCACTCACTCTATATATTGCATGCAAATCTTAGGTGTTAAGCTATAAGCCATGCAATGCTAGGTGGCAAGATGTGGACTCTACACATGGAACTCCACTTTAACAAACTTGACACATGGAATTCCACTCACCAATAATTAATGTTAATTAATCTAACTTAAGTTAATTAATCCTCACTTAACACTAATCATGCAAAATTACACTTTGGTCACTAAACTATCTTATTTTCATGCAATTGGGTCCTTAATTCCTAATTACACTTTTGTTCAAATACTATAAACCCTAAATTAAACTCACTTAATTACCCTAATCATGCTCAATACTTCTAGGGTGAATTTTGGGCCATTACAAGTATTATGTATCTCTTAGGGTATGTAAAAAATTATCAATGGTACCATCATGATTAAGGAATTATGTTATGTGAAATTGAATATTTTGGATTCGAATATGTGATATGACTTTCTATAAAAGTGAATATAAATATCCATATGGATTTTAAAAGAACAACATGAAAGATGTCTACTTTGAATTAAGTAATCATATTTGAACATGACATTTATGGTTTGTATTGATATATGCATGTTTTATATGTGTGTATGTACTCCTTAAAGAACATGTGTTTTGAACGAATACTATGAAGGATGATTTTTTTATATTGAATAACAATGTATATAAACATTACTATTATGTTTTGCTTATTTATAAGTATTTATTATATGTGTGTGTATATATAACAACCCAAAAAGGATCTAGTTGAAATTCGCATGTTAAGTCGAAAAATTAAGGGTATTTCAGTAATTTGAGCAAGAGAAAATTTGAATATTAAGGACTTTATTGCAAGAAATTAATTAAATAAGTTAAGAGGAGGAATTATATGGTGTACTTGTGTTGTATGGAAGTAGGGTATTTATTGGGATTAATCTAGTAGATTGTGTGTATGGTGCCTTGGATGTAATAATGTTAAGAGATTTTATTATGTGGGTTACGTATGGTGCATTGGCATGTTAGTCAAAAGTGGGTTTTTGGTCCAATTGAAGCTTGCCACATAGGATGAGTAGGTGAAGGGCATTAATGAGGAGAGAGGGAAGGGAAGAAGCAGATTTTTGCTTCCTCTTTACGTTTTCCATTTTCATCTTTTTCCCTCTCCTTTCTTCTCACATTTTCTGCTCTTCCTTGCTTGCCCTAACGTGGATCTTCAAGTGTTAAAGTTGGATTTTCTGATTTGAGCTAAGTTTTTGAAGGTAAGTGCTTGGAATTCTTGAGTTTTATCTTGGGTTCTTCTTCTTCTTCTTCTTCTTCATCATTTCTTGTTTTTGGTTAAGTGTTTTGGATGGTTTGTCTAAGTGTGTTCTTGGCTAGGTTTTTGTGCAAGAACTAAAGGAGAGAAGGAAGTGTAAAGGGAAAGAGAAGGTGGGGCGTTGAAAGGGAAGTTTGAAGCTTCAAATTTCCAGGTTTGGGAGTTGATTTTGCTTACTCTATTAACTGATGGATTTTGCCTAGTTCTCATTTGGATTATGTGTTTTTGTGTCCTTTAATTCTAGATATCTTGATTGTTTTGTTTGGGTAAATGCATGTATTGATCATGTAGTGAATATGGGTTAAATGTTAGTGATATAGTGAGGATTATATGTATTTTTTTGAAGAACATGAACATGATATGTGAATGAAATTCTGGGTTTGGTTTTGAGGGCATTCATGATGAATTAATGTTTGATTATTGTGTACAATGAGTTTATTTGGCTTTGGGAATGTTCTGGAGGTGTAATAGAGGCATGAGGTAAGATTTATGCATGTTTGATTGGAGTGTGTGTGAGTGGTTTTGAAAACAGAGAATTACAGGGCCTTTTTGGGTTGGAAGAATCGTCTCTGTCACGAGCGCGGCAGAAATGATTTTCCTTGCCATCGTGTTTTTCTGCATTTGAGAGAGAGGGCATCCTAGTCGTGCTCAGGAGCACTAGTCGTGCTCTCAATCATGAGAGCACTAGTCGTGCTCCAGAGCACTAGTCGTGCTCCTCGCCTGTTCTCTGTAGTGCCTCTCGCTTCTGTCGCGAGCACGACTTCCAGTCGTGATCGCGACAGTAGGTCCTCTCCTTTGCCCTGTTTTGCTCCTGAAAATGATTTCTTCTTGTCCCATCTTGCTTGTTTTCATCCTAGTACACGATGTATGCTTATTTATTCTACATTTACTATATAATTAGAGTTTTGAATTGGTAATTAATAACATGTTAGTGTTTTGTTTTGTTTACCCGATAATGTTAAATGTTATGAGTTGAGTGAGTGAGGTTAGCCTGAAGTGTCAAGGTAGTGGATAGATAAGCATGCTTATAAAGGGATAGTGAATGCAGCTGCCTATGTTTGCGTTTGGTTATAGCGATGACCCCGCTAATAGGGTTTTAGTGACACCGTTGAGGCCTAGCCTCCAGTTTTGTGCGATGACCCCGCTAATAGGGTCTTAGTGATGCTGTTGAGGCCTAACCTCCAGTTTTAGTGTAGTGTTTTTTCCCGTATCCACCGCAAGTGAAGTTCAGGCCGTTGTGTAGCGTTATGTATATATAGATTATGAAGTGTATTGTTATTTGAGATAATTTTTCTACCTTAGTGAATCAATTTCGGTTAGTGTAATTATGCCATGTATGCTAGTTGAATGGATGTAGTGATTATATAATGTATTTTTGATTTCCTGGTTTTATAGTGAACTTGGTAAGTGTATGCTTTATTCATTTTTACGCATGTTATTACTTGTACTTGTTTAGTGTTCTTTGTTGTCTGTTTCCTCCCCACTAAGCGTTTTCGCTTAGCACGGGTTCTTGTCCCATGTAGGTGATAGGATTTTGGGAGTTTGCTCGTGTCACACATCTGCAGGTCGGCCACATAGGAGTAGAGTTGTTTTTGTTATCTCCTCCTGTAATTTTTTTGTAAATGTGTTATTTTTAGTATAATGGCTCATGTAACTTTTTGTAAAGGTTGATGATGTAATATTTTGGATATTGTATATAACTCTATATTTTGATTATATGAGATATATGATTTGCCATTATTATTGTTTTAGTATGCTTGCGCTTAGCGCATGTTTATGATGTTATTGCCTACTTTCGCTTAATGTATGTTTGAATGTTTATAGTATGCGAGTGAGCGTCGAGTAGCGCGCCCGCCGGTGCCCTTCCAACGGGGGCGACTGTGGGGGTGTTACAGTATATACATTGATAACTGCTGTGAATGGTCGTCCACTTTATAGTGTTCCCCACTAAGCTATATACTTAGCACAGGTGTTCCATCCGTATAGGTATTGAAGATAGGACTATCGCCAAGCACCTCCCCACATTTTCAAAGGTCAACACATCAGTAAAAGCTCTTAGTATAAGTTCTGCATTATGTTAGTAATATAAATGTAACCTTTACATTGTAAATATGTAATAAGAACAATATGTATATAAGACAGCTTATGTTATGTAAGAGTAAATATGTATTTTGTAATTTGTAATATAAATGTAATGTGATGGGTTTGTATAAATGAAAGAAATTTTATAATTCTGAGTTTAATGTTCTATATGTAACTAAGATAAATGTATTTGGCTTATTAGCACCCTTTTTCTTATTTTGGTAACCTACCGTGCTAGGTTGTGGTTACTATGTACGGGTAAGGGGTGTTACATTTAGTGGTATCAGAGCATAAATTTAGTCAATTCTGGATGACTAGAGTTTAGAAATGAGTCCGTATAGTATTTGTGTTGGCCAATGCGGATGTCATTGTTCTTCGTATAAACAATAGAAATAGAAGTCTTCCGAAAGGATATAGAGGAATAGTTAAAAAGTGTTATTCTAATATATTATGACTTATTTACTTTGGATCCTTCTGTGTCTGTAAGATTTGAAGTGTCTGTATTGGCTGGGCCAAAATAGATTCTGTTAAGGATCTTCCCTAGTGTGGCATGAGTTTGAATATGTTTACAGTCCCAAGAGAAGTATAGAGCAAAGGCATAGATAGTTCTGAACCGAGAATGATAAGAAGTATGAAAGGAAATTGTGATGCTGTGTACACTTTTCAGCGACCTCTATTAAATTCATTTGAACATGTTACAGCATGGGTTGGGCAATATGCATTGCCATTACATGCGTTGCACCTGCATCATTTTGCATATATGAATCATATTGCATCCATCACATCAACATCATCTGATCATTCATGAGAAACATGAGAATATGTGCATATGCCTCAAGTGAAAGGAAGCTGATAGGATGTGCATTGAGTGTATCAAAGTTAAAGTAGATGTGATAAGGAATAAATGATATGAATTAGAATTGATAAGAGAGATTAAGTGAAAGAAAAGCATAGAGGATGAATAGATGAAGAGTCAAAGTAAAGGAATATGGAATATGTATCAGTATGAGTATAAGAATTGGGTAAAGAATCTATTGGGATGACTTTTCTCTGTTAATAAGTTAAGGTATGGAAATGATTAGTATCTTACCAGTTCCTTTAATATTGATGTATAAGTAGTGGTTAATTTTAGTTGTTAGAGAAAATTGTTTGTCTGAATGATGATAATAGATTGAATAAATTATGAAACATTAATGATTGACCCTTGGGTTGAAATGTATGGAATGCAATAAGATTTCGACATGGTTTGAGGAAAGTAAAATTTATATTTGATGTGATTGAATTCTTTTGTCAATTGATATGAATCTGATTCTAAGAATGGATGATATTGTAGACTTTTGTAGAAGTAGTTAATTATTAAGTTAAGTAAGTTATATCTAATGCTTCAGAAATGATAAATAATTGTGACTAGTTGTACTGATAATCTAGAAGGGATAATTTATAGTCATTTTGATTAAGATAAATTGTTTTAAAGAAAGATGAATATTTATTGTAAGGCCCCAACTTGTACCCTAGTAGTTTTAAACACCATTGGGGTACGAGAGTGGCCTAAGATGTGTAATTGACTAAATAATTGTGTTTGGGACATAACTGATATTTATTGGAGAGTCAAGGTTAAAATTGTTATTTAACCCCTATGAACTTAAATCAATGATTTGAGAAGTTATATGGGTTAATGTATGGATTTAATTAATTGATTGGTTAATGTATGTTTTGGGAAGAAAAAAAGCACTAGAAGAAGAATTTGCTAAAGTGACCATTGGATGGTGAGGATTTGGTGAGAGAAATGAATGGATAAACATGGCTTAAAAGCCATGTGAAGGACGTGAGAGAGGGAGCAAAAACCTGTCCCTCCTCTCTCCCATTCTCTTCCTTCTCCCTCTCTTATTGTTCCTAAAATCCACCCAATCCACTTGTTGCTCCTCAATTGGTTAAGTGAATTCAAGGTTTGTGAAGGTAAGTGAATACTTCTTATTCTTCTTCTTTTTCTTCTCCCCTTCTCCTTCATGTGATTTAGGTTTGGGTGTGGCTTTGATTTAAATTCTGATTGATGGTTTGATTTATAGTGGAGAAAACAAGAGAAGCCAAAGAAAAGGAGAAAACTAGTGGAAGTGTAGCTAATTGAGCAAGTAGGAGCAAATGAAGATAAGGCTTGGGAATTTGTGATTTTGAATGAAAATGTGTAATTTGATGAATTGATGTGTTAGGATGTTTATATTATGATGTTGAGATTGATAGAATTGATTTAAGTGTGTGTGTATTGTGATTTGAAGTTGTGGTATGTAAATTGGTTTAGAAAGTAGATAGCAGAGCATGGCTGTGTTTTTCCAAAAAAGCACAGCTGTGCCATGGAAAACATAGTCGTGTTCTTGTGTTAAAGTAAATTTTTATTGATTCACACAGCGGTAAGGAAATTCCATACCGCCGTGTAATCATGTTTTGGTTAATGATATTGGTTTGTCTGGCAGATCACATGGTGGTAAGGGTTTTCTTGCTCACCGTGTGACAGCCTACACGGCGGGTAGGAGTTCCTTTACCACAGTGTAAATGCATTCTGCCTAATATTCTAGATATTCATTCTTTTCTGCCTAACATTATGGAAATTCATTCTTTTATACGATGGTCAGGATTGTTCTTACCGTAGTGTGACTGCATTCTGTTTGGCAATTTTGGGATTTTTGCATTTTACACGTCAGTCAAGATTATTCTTACCGCTGTGTAAATGCATTCTATTTGAAATTTTGGAATTCTTGCATTTTACACGGTGGTCTGGCTTATTCTTACCTCTGTGTAAATGCATGTTTTTTGCTAGGTTCCAGACTTCGGCATTTCACATGGTGGTCAGGTTTATTCTTACTGCCGTGTGGCATGTTTTACACGGCAATCAGGATTGTTCTTACCATCATGTAAATGCCTTCTGTTTGATAAAGTTTCGTTTTCAACTTTTTTCGTGTAACCTTTGTTTTCCAGGTTTGATTTGTGAAATAATTGCCTTTATATGAGTTGAGCATTGCCATAACTATGCAATAATATGACTGATACATAGCGAGTGATGTCTAAAATGCAAAGTTTCATATGAGATATGTTGAATTACATGTATTATTATCAATGGTTTAAGATAATAAGTACAGTTATTGTTAAATACTCATTACTTTGTTATGTAAATGAAAGGATTAATGTGTAATTAGCCTGCGATAGTCGAGTTGTGGATAGGTAGGCATGCCTATAGCGTTCTATTGCTGCAGCCTATGTGTTTTCTAGATCCTAATCAAATCTCTATGCGTTCTGGACTCCGATCAAGTCCTTATGCATTTGGATTCATTTGAATCCCTATGCGTTTGGATCTTGCTTAAGATCCCTATGCGTTTTTTAAAAGAAAAAGAAAAATGATTTTTGTACCTATGGGTACCTATGCATTCTCACCCATTATCCACCACATTAAATATGCAGGCATAATATGTGTATAAGTAAGAAATGAAACTATATGAATGTATGACTAAAATTTGATGTATAAAACTTTTATATGAACTCGTGATATCTTCTATTTTATTTGTTTTACTGTATGTGATGAGTTATGATATTATATATACATGTCACATGCATATGTGATTTGCATTGACGATCACTATGAGTCGTTGTTCATTACATATTTTTTCCCACTAAGTCTTGGTGCTTAGCACGGTGTTTCATCCGTGTAGGTATAGAAGTAATAGATTCTGGAAGGACGAATCCACAGCCTCAAAAGTCAACACAATAGGACGAAATTTTGTATGGGTCCTTAAGTTTTGGAGTTGTAATTTTGTTGTAATATTTTGAATTGTATTAAGAGATGTAATATGTAATACTTTGACATATATATATATGTAAAGACTTATATTGTTGTATAATAAAGTGATGTATATATTTTTGTAAGTGGATGAATGGATGATGTAACTATTTTGGAAAAAAAAAATTTATAACTCTGATTTTATTATAAGTCTGTGATAGAGTTATCGTTTTTATGATGTGTATGCTTTGTCTTTGTGTAGCAACCCTTACCTGTTGTGGTAGCTCACCTCTTAAGGATGTGGTTCACTACGTACGGGTGAGGGGTGTTACAATTTTATTGGTATCAGAGCTTAGGTTTAGGCGACTCTGGGTGTCCATAGGATAGAAATGCGTATACAATTTTGTTGGCCTGATGCGGATGTCCTTGTATTTTGTAGCTTAGAGATGGCTTCCTCACGAGAATCGTTAGAGGAGTTAGCTGAGAGTGCAAACCCTCGAGATCAAGATCCGTCTGTTTTCGGTCCGGCTCCACCTGCTAGAGTATAACTTAAAGTTTCAGCTATACCTACAGAAGCTCCATTGAAGATATTGCAAGATATAGCTAAAGTGTTGGATCATATGACTGCACCTAAAGTTCCGATTGATATGTTGAGGAAGCATGGAGCTGAGGATTTCTATGGGACTAGTCTAGACGAGTTTGATAAGGCTAAGTTTTGGATTGAGAAAGTGCGAAAAGTGTTGGAAGAGATTAGATGACCTCCAAAGCGGGAAGTGGAATGTGTGGTGTCTCTATTACAGGGTCATGCTTATTGATTGAAGTTAGTTTTGAGGCACACTTGGGAGTTCTTTGCTATGATCAGAGAAGAGAAGGATGATCCAACAGGTCCATCTGGTAAGTTTTATGTTCGTTAAATTTGTATTGTATGAAGTTGTTAGTAAGGTATAGTATGGACTTATGATTAGTAATGTGGAAAATTTCGAGGATGAAATTTCTTAAAGAGGGGAGAATTGTAATGACCCGAAGTGTACCCTAGAAGGATTTGTAGTGTTAATTGCACTATGAAGGTACAAGTGTAATTATTTAAGTATGAGTTTATGGTTTAATGAGGAGCTAATTGAAAGGAAATATAAGTTGTTAAAAGGAAGAATTTTAATGAAGGACTAAGTGTGAGTTTGCCAAGGATTAAGTGAGAATTTGTTAGGAACTTGACATGCGGCATGATTTGGAAGTGCCACCCAAATAGCCACATGTAATATAAGTTGAGTGGAGAGGCAAAATCTGTCTCATCCTTTGCATGTTGGTCCTACCACTTCCCCTAAGTCCCATTTCAAGTTCTTTTCTTTCTTCTTCAATTCTTAGCATCTTGCTTCTTCTTCCTTGTTGATTTTTATAGCTTTGGATTGGGTTGAGGAGGTCTTTGTGAGAAATTGAGAAGGTAAGTGTGAATTGGAAGTTGGATGTCTTCTTCTACCTAGTTCTGTTTATGGTTTTGAGTTGTTTGATTATTGGATTAAGTGTATGTTCTTGGTGGGTTTGTGCAAGAAGTTTTGGACAAAAGGAAAGATAAAGGCAAGGACAAGATTTGAGCTAGAAGAGGAAAATTGATCAAGCTTCATTTTGAGGTTTGGGGTTGTATTTGATTTTCTGTGGTAGTTGCATGCTTGATGAGATTAAGGGAAATTGTGGGTTTTGAAAGAGTTCAATAGTTCTTTTAGTTGTTAACTTGTGTTTGGGACTTTAATTTTCTATAGATGCATGATTGATTAGTTTGGGAAGTTATGCTTGATAATGTGCTAATTGTTAAATGTTATAGTTTAAAGTGTGTATTAGTGATGTGTGTTGAATGGAATTGAAGATGTGTGTTGGTTGTGTTAGTTGATTGCCATGTATTGATTTATAAGTATGAACCTAATTTTCAGAGACTTGGAATTGTTGTGTAACCTATGAATGAATGGATATGTTGGTTTAGATGGTGTTTTAGTTTGTTTTAGAGGTCATATGTTTGGAAGTAAGAAAAGGGCTTGAATGAGGTGAGGGAAATGCTTTTGTTTTCCCTTTTCTGCCTTAAATTTTTATTGGTCATGGTCATAACCATTTGGTTGTCAACGTGAGGTAGGTCAGTTTTTTATTCTACCTCAAGAATTTGTATATGTCATTGGTTGCGACCGTGACATGCTGCCATTTTCTGTTCTGCTTTGAATGGTCCATAGGTCACAGTTACAACTATTTGGTTGTCACCGTGAGGTGTTTACATTTTGTATTCTATTTGGGTTATGCATATGTCATGGTCACAACCATTTGGTTGTCACCGTGAGGTACTTGAATTTACTACAATTCTTTCTGAAATATTATCTAATGTTGTATAAGTGAATGAATTGGACCTATAATGTGATAATTTATGTGATCATGTATTGTAACACCCTTATCACTTCCATACAATTCATACATTGCGTTGCTTATACTATTGCGGTAATTTTTTTTTATAAAATCATTTATCCTTTTATACTCTCATGTCACAAACACATGTCATTATCAATCTCATTCAATTCAGTCCAGACATTTCATTTAACTTATCATGTCACTCAATCATAATCTATAACATTTAACATGTCCATATCACACAATACATAATCAATACCAAACTTTTACATATACATGCCACTAATATTGTTCATTTGATAAATTTCCGGCAGCATAACAGCCACCTAACCAAAAACCTGCAATTCAAACAATCATAGCCAACTCAGGGGCACAATATTTATAACTTATTACACATTCCAGTCTAATCCATATAACTAATCCAACACATATAAACCAATCCAATACAATAACATTTAACTATTACATCTAACTAATTCACTAACTTATAACATTTACATACATTCCAAGAACAATAACAAAATATTCTTATCTCCAATCGATCGGTCTAGTCTGATCTCAAAATTGATAACACGCTGCTCCTCAGACGTCCTACTCAGTATCTGCACGCAGTCAGATAAACTACGTTATGAGCATTAAAAATGTCTAGTGGTGAATACAAATCTAAAAATTTCCAATTCTATTGTACATACAAAATCATGCACCTCACATTATTCTTTACTCTTAGACTAAAACAATGCCATATCACTATGTAGTCCTTCCTTTCACTTCAATTACAATTTACACTAATTCCTACTCCTCACTCTTAACAGACTATCATACTTGTAAATCATCCACTTTGATCCTTTAACTCTACTTATTGTCTTATTACTCTCCAAATCCTCATTCGACATCATTTAAAGACCTTATCATTTACTTCTCTGCTTTTATTTAATTCTAACTTCATTTTTTATCATTAATCATTCCACTCTTTTAAATTCTTACATTTCTATGCTTATACTTTTAATTTTTATAATACATTTACTTTGATGTATTCTTTTCATTTACTTTTATTAATACCCTTTACACTATAATACATTTCTTTGAACACACTTGCTTCAGTCACTTCATTTCACTTTATATACTTTTATAATGCATTTACCTTAACTAATTCTTCAATCTCATGTAATTCACTCACTAAATCTTAATCAGTGTCATTTCATACTCATTTACTCATTTGACATGTAAATTACAGTTTAACTCTCTCATTCTTACAATCATGCACATTTTACTGATCGGTCCGTATTAAGTCATTTCTTTGCAATTAGGTCGATTAATCACTTATTTGATTACTTTCATTTATTAATCCTATTAATTAACTTAATTACTCATTTTTTTTCATCTTATTTACATTTTTGCCATCCATTAGTCAATTATTTTCTATAATGGCACTAATTTCTTTGTTTCACTTAATTAAATATTATTTTCACTTCGCTTTTCATTTTATTCTACTGAGCACTATTAATATGGTAAAATTTCACTTTGGTCTCTAATCTTTCAATTCATTAAAATTTTGCCATATCTTTATATCAATTTTGCACTTTTGCCACCGGCTCATTTCTCTGTCTGTTTGATATAACTAATTGGCTTACAAAATACATTTTAGTCCTTATTTTGACACTTTCATGTCAAATTATATTTTGGTCCCTGGATTTTTCATTCTTTGCGTATGGGTCATTTTAATTTCACCTTTCTTATACTTATCACTTATGGACTTACTTTTCCACTTAATCACGATTTACCCCTAAACTTTTATTAAATTACAATATGGTCATTTTTTAGCGATTAATTACGATTTTGTCATTTATTAACTATATTTACACATTTATCCACTTTTTAACTTGTAATTTACCAATTAGTCTTACGACTAATTATTTTTAAGATAAATTACGCTTTAGTCCTTAAACTTTTTATCTTCTTTCATTTAAGTCATTTTTCCACTTATTAGTCATTTCCACTATAATTTTTAAATTTTCAAATCATTTTACTATTATTATCTATTTAGGTTATCACTTGGGATAAATTACCTTTTTACCCTAAACTTTTCATTTCTTTCAATTAAGTCATTTTTCTGTGAAACACTCATTTTCATTTCACTTTTACATTTTCATATCACTTTTATAGTTATCAAATCAATTTACATTGTCATTTTACTTTATCACTTTAATTACCATTATGCCCCTAGTATCGCACCTGTAGAAATCTGTAAACCGGATAAACAGGGTGTGATTCCCGTGGTCCACAACAATAAAGAGTGACCCCAAAGGAACACTCAACAATATCACTGAACAAATCACTTTATCACTTTTCACCATGGTAGTCCGTCATTGGCCTACTGAGTGGAGTCGTCATTCTCCACAACAATACAATATCCCTAAGGCTAGCCATTATATCCTGTACTAGATCACTACCAGACACTACTAAGGGCCAAACTTTCTCAACAAACTTTCAAATCCACTTTTCATACATTAACACTTTCATTTACAATTACAGTTCATTCCCATTTCATTTTAGCAGTTACACAACATTTTCATCAATGTTGTATATCTGATTATCGTTTCACTGCATTCATCAGTTACTTATGCACAATTCATATTATATACTTATTTTACAAAATAAGTATGCTTTGATCTTTGCATGGCTATGAAGTCATTTCATAGCCGCTTTCATTCTTTTATTATCAATTATGCTTCAATTATTCACTTAATCAAAACAATTTCAATACATTTATAGTTTCAATCATTTCAATTTTTAGCATTATTTCCCACTATAGACATAATGGGAAACTAATCTTGAAAATACTCTTAATTAATTTCTTACTATTTTTATTAATTTCATATACTTTCAAATTTCATATAAATTCATTTTATAGCTTAATATCATTAAATGGCCTAAATATATGTCTTTGGTTCATTATGCCAATTATACAATTTTCATATATTCCTTTTCACCACAATCTTTCTTTCACTTCTAATTCACATACTTCTCTAATTTATCACTCAATTATCATTAATATCATATAACCTATCACAATTCCTTTACCAAACCATTCAGCCACCTAAACAATTTACTCTATCAATTTATTTTCCATTCATTTAATACTTATTCCACTAATTTAAACCTCAATTTGCATATATACACTTTTAAATCACACTTATTCACTAGGTGTACCGAGAATATACCTATACATACCATTATGTCTTACTATCACTAAAACTTATACTTGGTGTTCTTTCAAATAAATCATCCTAATTAACTTATTTAACCCCCTTAAGCTCAATTACCACATCAATTTCAATTATATATGCAATCTACCCACAATCACTATTTAAACATAATGCAAATCCCAAATTTTCACATGAAAATAATTAGATTTAGAAATCACAAACCTTAATTCCATGCTCTAGGCTCCTCAAGCTTCCTTATTCTTGTCCTTTAACCTTTGAAATAGCTTTTCCCCTTAAATTCTCAACCATGGCTGAATTCCATCAAAGAAAAATCCATCAAAATCTTGCTTCAATAATTAAATCAAATAACATAAATCACTCATATACACCCTGAACTACTTAATTAAACCATTAAAATCAATTAAATCTATCAATTCCACTTACCTCACTTTAGCCCCCCTCACTTCAAATCCTTTGATTTCTTCATTTATTCCTTCCCAATTAAAGATTAGTACTTACCAATTAGCTAAAAGAGGTTCAATTTCAATTGAGAGGCTCGGATTTGATGGATTTATGAAGAAAAATGAAAGGAAAAGAAAGAGAAAAAGAAGAACAAGGCCACGGTTGAAGAGAAAAGGAAGAGAGGAGAAAAAGTGAAGAAATTCACTTAATCTACAGATTCTAACATTTAATAGGGTAGGTGAGAGTAGGTTAACATATTAATGAGCTCATTAATTAGATAATTATCCAATTATGCCAATTCAATTTAATTCTCTCACTATCCAACTTCAATTTCACTCCAATTTGATTCCATAATTCATATCATGTAAAAACTAGGCTGTACACAAAATTTCAGTCCAACCAGAGTTCATTTTCGGTCCGGTTCAATCTAATCGGTCCGATTCAATAACGATCAGTGTTACAAAAAAATTCCATTTTCACTACAAAAAATTCTACATATCATTTAGAACCTATCTGGAAATTCCTGTAATTTTTAAAGATCATTTACTATTCGGGCAAACTTTCAGTCAACCGAGTACTATTCAAACCGAAATTATATCTTTGTCCTTACTTTCTAAGGTCAATTCCTGATAAAAATGATTCCATAATTCTTAAAACATATTCATTAGACTCCAATAATATTTTGGGGTCAATCAAAAACTATTTTTCGGTCCGATAATTATTTACCAGTCCGGTAACCTAATTTTTTATTATCGCCAAAATTTAGTTTTTCATTATTATATGATTCTACCCATCAATACGAGTACGTCCATATTCTCAGATCATATTTTCGAGGTCCGTAGTACTCTCTACGGTCCAGTCAAACCCTTAGTCAACCTAATTACTATTCACACCGGAACCGCTACTTTTTCATATCTTTTGATTTTTGAGACCTTATTTGACCTTGATTTCACTCCAAATTTTAATCTCTAACTCATCGTAACTTATATTTCCAATAATCAAATAAAATATTTTCAACTTCGGGGGGTACTATTCACCACGGTGTCACTATTTACTATAAAAAAATGCTATTCTCGACTAACCTGGTATTGGGGCCATTACATGTGTCATGTGAATATGCATAATGAAATATGGGCTTGTTTAATAAGCCATGTATGTATGTGAGTCATATGAATGAATAGATGTCATATAGTGAGAATAAAGGTAAAGTATATGGTTTAATGAATGAGATTTATATGTTAAGCCTGAATTAGTTATAGTAGTGGATAGATAGACATGCCTATAAAGGGTTAGAGTTTTGTAGCTACTAGAGTTCGGCACCGTTTGGTGTTTAGAGTTTGTCACTGTTTGGTGCCTAGAGTTTGGTACCTTTTAGTATCTAGAGAATTTGAGACTTCGGTCTCTAGATGAATTCAGGCTATGAAAGGTATTGTGTGTTTATGACTATATAGGAAGTGCAATGATATATTTATAGGTATATGAATGTACATGTGATGTATTGATATGTTATCACTTATCATATATGATGTAGAGATTTGGTATATGTTAAGAAGAATATAAAAGATATGAATATGTTGTTCTCATGTTCATTTAAAGTACTCATGAAAGAATGATATCGTGTGATTAGTGTGCTGAATGTTGATATGCATTATTGTGGGATGTTGTGACTTCGTTAGAAGTCCATTGCTTTTGTTTCTTCCCCACTAAGCGTTTGCTCAGCACGAGTGTTTTTTCGTCTAGGTATGCAGGTTCGGTATAGAGAGTTGTGTATCTGCAGGCCACTAGGATGGAAGCTTGGAGTTTCTTTTCGTATATAAAATGATTTCTTTTGTAATGTTTAGT
Source organism: Excoecaria cochinchinensis (assembly GCA_947683425.1). Classification (NCBI taxonomy): domain Eukaryota; kingdom Viridiplantae; phylum Streptophyta; class Magnoliopsida; order Malpighiales; family Euphorbiaceae; genus Excoecaria; species Excoecaria cochinchinensis. The sequence continues at coordinate 23,664,469 of CANTUQ010000146.1, forward strand.
GCAGTGATCTTGTAAGAGAATTTTGTAATTAAGTTATATGTTAAGCGTAAATGTTTATTTTTAAAGAATGTTTATGTAATATATGGATAATTATGTTATTAAATATCAACAACTCAAATTTGTATATGCATGATCGACTAGTCTTAATAATATTTGGTTAATAATTATCCAAGCAATTAATAGTGATTAATTAAATTGAATTGTATGTTTATGCATGCGTAGCAATCCAATATCCTTCCAGGGGGTATTAGGGCGTTACATTTTGTGTAGCAACCCTTACTTATCGTGGTAGTCCACATCTTCAGAATGTGGTTCTATGACGCGTGCCGGACCCGATCAGTTCTTGGGAACCCGCCTTTAGGGCCTGAGAGAGTTAGCATTTTTTGATCTTGGGCAATCACGAGATATTTTGGACATCTCCTTCCAATAGAACACTGAAAAAATCATCTAATCCTATGAAACCTTTAGGCACCTTTGAGATATTTTGGAGTCCCCACCCAATTTACAAGAAATTGGAAAAGTTCGTCTAATCTCGGGGATCTAAACCAGAGAAAGATTCGGAACTTTACTCTTATTAATGCGTTGGTTAATTATAAATGGATTTTTAATTTTAAAAATTTTACCTCTCTTCTCACGCGGTTATGCATTAAAAATAAAGCGCAAATAAAACAGTAAAGAAACAGCAAAAAAAGCGGTAAAATAAAGCAAACCACACAAAATAAAAGAAAGATAAAATTGGGACAAAATATAATTTCCCAAAATAAAAAAGGTATTAAAATTTGGAACAAAAAATACAATCCCCCAAATAAAATCAAACGAAACATAAATAAACAAAAAAACTCAAAGTAAATACATAAACATTAATAAATCGGGATATTATTTAAAATATGAACATTGGTTCATTCACATTCACTTAGAAAATTGAAGAGTTGTTTTGATGCATTATTAGGAAAATCGGGATGCGTGATCCCATTTTGAGAAAATTAACTCTTCTTTTTAAAAGTGAATTTTTATAGATTAAAATTAGGACAATGGTCCCATTTTATTAGAAAAGATTCCAATTTATTAATATAAAACTTTTTGTGATTTTTAATTAACGCGCATAAAAATAAATAAAATTTATTATATATTACATAATAAAAACAAATAAAAGCAAAATAATAAAAAATAAAATAATAAAAATGCTAAAAAAGAAAAATTCCACCAAAATGGTGTCTTCAAATCTCCATGGGCTCCCATTTGCCATTGGAAAAGGTCACACATAAAAAAAGTAAGTATTGAAATAAAAAAAATACAAATAAAAAGTGATGTTAGTAATAAAAAATGAATTAAATATATAACCTATGAAAATGAATTAAAATAAATAAAATAAAATGTATTATGAGGGACAAAACTAATTAAATGACATAATAAAATAAGTACTCCAACATATTAACAATTCAACGAGCATAAAAACATAAATAATAATAATAATAATAATAATAATAATAATAATAATAATAATAATAATAATAATAATAATAATAATAATAGTAACAATAATAATAACAATAGATAATAATAATAATAATAACAAATAACAAATAATAATAATAATAATAAAGATGAATAATCAAGTAAGCAAAAAGAAATAAAATAAATAAAACATATCAAAATATATTAAATCTATGAACAAAATTACACCAAATATAAAAACAATAATAAATCTAAAAATCTACATGTTTGTTAATTAATCATAAACAAATAAAATAATATTAAAAAAAATGAAATCAAGTCCAAAATATTTATTTTCAGATTTTAATTTTATGAGTGAAGGTAGATGATCAATTTTTTGATCTTGATTTTGCAAAAAATAAGATTAGAAAAATAAAATATAGAAGAAAATTTTTATCTCAAAAACAAAAAATTAATTTATTTGTCTCAAGCAAAAATTGTTAAAAAAAGAAGAAACAAATTTCCAAGAACAAAGAATTGTTCTTTTTGTCTCAAGAATTAACTTAGAAAATAAAATTAGAATATTTGGAGAATTTGTTCTCGAAAAAGAAGAAGAAGAAAAAGAAAAAGAAAAAGAAAAAGAAAAATTTTCTTAAGAAAAATCCCCTCCCAATTCTCTCTCTAAAAATTATTTTATACCTCTTAAAAATCAGATTTTTTGTTGAAAAAATTGAATCAATTTTAATTCCTATTAGCACAAAAAACTGAAGAATTTGAAAGATTAGAAGACAAAAAAATTTTAAAAATTAAATTCTAAAAAAAAAAGGAAAAAAACATAAATTTGGGCCAAAAAACGCCCATGGGGGCGTCGGGGGGGCACTGGGCACGCAATAGGGCCGAGCGACGCCCATGCGTGCCCTGCGCTGCGCACTGGGTGCTGCCGATGCCCGATTTTCGGCCAATGTTTTTTTTTTCAAAAATTTTAAAAAATAAAATTTGGCTAAAACACTATAATTTTCAAATTCATTTTATTCTTTTTTTTTTATTTTTCAATATTTTCTTTTATTTTTTGAAAGATGCAAATTTTGACAAGAAAATCATTACTTCCAACATTTTTGCCTGTGAACAGGCATCTAATTTTATCATCGGGTAACCCTGATCTGGGCTGTCTGGGGACTCGGTATCTACAGTTGCCCCCAATTTTAGAGAGACTAGTGCATGGGTGCCTAGATGAACCAAAATTTAGAAAAGGGAAAGAAAGAGACGCGTACCTGAGGCGGCCTCCTGAAGAACCGGCCGCTCTCTGGAGAACAGTGTTGTGATTTGAATCGTGAATGTTATCCTTCCGGATCGCACTGAGTCACTGACAATACTATGAAGTGCAGTCATTCTTGAATATCACTGAGCCGCTAATAGGCTACAAAGCGAATGTCATACTCCTGGATTGCACCGAATCGCTGACAAGACTACAAAACGCGAAAAATATCTCCCTTAGAGGACTGCATCGAGTCGCTGACAAGACTACAAAGTGCAGGGGCCATCCTCAGATGGTGATGCGCTGAGTCTGCTCTAGACTTGTAAAACGTGAGAAATATCCTCCTCAGAGGACTGCACCGAGTCGCTGACAAGACTACAAAGTGTGGGAAATATCCTCTTTAGAGAACTGCACTGAGCCATTAAATAGACTATAAAATGCGGGAAATGTCCTCCTCAGAGGACTGCACCAAGTCGCTGATAAGACTACAAAGTGTGGGGGCTATCTTCAGATGGTGATGCACCGAATCTGCTCCAGACTCGCAAAATGCGAGAAATGTCCTCCTCAGAGGACTGCACCCAGTCGCTGACAAGACTACAAAGTGCGGGAAATGTCCTCCTCAGAGGACTGTACCGAGCCGTTAAATAGACTACAAAATGCGGAAAATGTCCTCCTCAGAGGACTGCACCGAGTCGCTGACAAGACTACAAAATGCAAGAAATGTCTACCTCAGAGGACTGTACCGAGCCATTAAATAGACTACAAAATGCGAGAAATGTCCTCCTCAGAGGACTACACTGAGCCGTTAAATAGACTACAAAATGCGAGAAATGTCCTCCTCAGAGGACTGCACCGAGTTGTTAAATAGACTACAAAATACTGGAAAATTTCCCCCTCAGAGGACCGTTCTAAGTTGCTGACAAGACTACAAAGTGCAGGAAATGTCCTCCTCAGAGGACTGCACCGAGCCGTTAAATAGACTACAAAATGCGGAAAATATCCTCCTCAGAGAACATTGAAAATTTGCCTCCTCAGAGGACCTATAAATTGGCCTCCTCAAAGGACTGTTCCGAGCCATTAAATAGACTACAAAATGCGGGAAATATTCTCCTCAGAGAACATTGGAAATTTGCCTCCTCAGAGGACATGGAAATTTGCCTCCTCAGAGGTCTACACTGAGCCGTTAAATAGACTACAAAATGTGGGAAATGTCCTCCTCATAGGACTGTACCGAGCCGTTAAATAGACTACAAAATACGGGAAATGTCCTCCTCTGAGAACATTGGAAATTTGCCTCCCCAGGGGACCTAGAAATTTGCCTCCTCAGAGGACTGCAACGAGCCGTTAAATAGACTACAAAATATGGGAAATATCCTCCTCAGAGAATATAAGAATTTTGTGTCCTCAGAAGATCTAGAAATTTGCCTCCTCAGAGGACTTCGGAATTTGCCTCTTAAGAGAATTTGGGAATTTGCCTCTTAAGAGGACTTTGAGAATTTGCCTCTTAAGAGGACTTGGAAATTTGGTCCTCAGAGGACTTGGGAATTTGCCTCCTCAGAGGACTTGGGAATTTGCCTCCTCAGAGAACTTGATCTTGACTTGATCGCCTTACTCAGGTGAATGTTAATGTTGAGTTAAAGCTATCCTTGACTAGCCTTTGAGCTTGGGGCCTTCATTTAAACTTTTCTTGCAAAGCTATGTGCACAGGAACATATACAATAGATTGTGTATGCATGTGTAAAAGGTCATATGCAGATATTTGTTAAAGAATTGTATGCAAAAATGGACATACCATGTCTTGGGTGGTTAAAGGATCCGTTGAGGATACGGCTTGGCCGCTCGCATTGTATGATGCCCCCCTGAGGATCTAAAAATGTCACCTTGGCTTAGGGACTCTGACCGATAAACCTTTTAGAGAGAACCGTCAGGTGTGCATCTTTGCCCCTCAGTCAATGAGCATATGCCCAGGATTCTGACTCATGTCCCCGCATTATACACTATCTAGCTGAAGGGAAATCATCCGATCTAATGCTACCTTATCGCTCCATCATTGTTGATATGAGCCTAAATAGCTCATATTTAGCTTATGTTTTGTGGTTAAAATTATGTTTAGTTATGATTTAATGTGTTATAATTAGGTGTGTTTGATGTTTTGTGTTAAGTTTTGTTAATGTAGGAGAAAAAGGAAGAAAATGTGAAGAAAGAGCAGAAATGAGCAAGAAAAGAGGTTTCTGTCGCGAGCGCGACATTTGTCTTGAGCGCGACAGAGGATGCCCAAGAGAAGAGAAGGGAAGAGAAGAAAAGAGGAGCAAAGGAGGGAAACCGCGCGCTGTCATCAGCGCGGCAAGACGCAGAGGAAGAGGAAGATCATGCAGCTGAAAGGAGTGAAGTGCCGTGCTCTGTCGCGAGCACGACAGAAAGAGCCGTTGGACAGTTTTCCTTGAAAAGTCACTTGAACAATTGGGGTTTTTCACCAAGTTTTGCAACTCTTTAAAGAAGCTTATCAAGGGACATGACTTTTAGAATAATATAAATATCAATTATAACTGTAATTTTAGTATGATGGAATTTTTACTAATTAATTTTCTGTAAGTTTAAGAGAAAAATTTCTGTAGTTAAAGTTCTAAGTTAAATTTTATGTTTTGAAGAAGAGGACCAAGGAGAAGAAAATTTCTTACAAGGGTTTGAGAAAAGGGTTGAGAGATTTCTTTCTACTTACTCTTATCTATTACTTTCTTCTCTGTAATTAAATAAATATTATTTAAGGATCTTGAATGATATTATTGTTATTTTCTACTTCTATTTATCTCATTAATCTTTTAATGCAGAATTGTCTATTAGTATTATTGCATGAACATTATAAGTTAAGGTAGAATTGAGAGGTTCACTTTATCTTACATCTAATAGAAATTCATTATCAAAGCATAGCTTAAGAGATCAGTATGTTAAGATAATTGCTATAAGTTGTTGATTAATCTTAAAATATGTAATTAGAATTAACTAGTTCATTAATGAGAGTTAAGGATTAGTATTGTAATTGCATATTTTGGGCACTCTAATTCATGTCGAGAGAGTGAATTAGAAATATATTTCAATTTGTCTTGTTGATAAGATTATAATTATAATTAAAAGATGGAATCAAGTTTCGTAACTATTAGTTCTTCATCATCTACATTGTTTTCTTTGATCATTTTTATCTAGATTTAATTATTTTGCTTGACACGAGTAGTATAGAATTAATTTACAAAGTATTGAATATTGTAAACAAGATAAAATCAAGTAGTAATAGTGAGTGCTATTTAATCTACTTTATATGTGGGATCGACATCTTAAGTACTATAAGCGATTAACCGTGCACTTGCGGAGTTAGCATTTTTAGCACCTAATAATTGTTTTAAAGGTAGTGCATCCCTTGTGGATTTTCACACTAGCTTTTTTTTGTGGGAAATGCGTACCTTTAGGGATTTTCACATAACCCTTTGCCTAATTTTTGCCTGGAATGGACCCAACCAAATCCAGCGGCTTTTATTCATTTCATTTTTTGTAGGATAAACTGCCTGTTTCCAGGTTTTCACCCTGCGCTTTGACCTAATTTTTGCTTAGAGAGCCAGTCACTGTTTTCATCTCTAACGACCTTTATTATTATTATTTTTTTATTTTTTTTGGGATGTGGCTACAAGAGTAATGAAGGCTATTATCAAAACCTCCCTTAAAGGTGATCAATATTTATCCATTGAGGCATTTTTTTCCCCGGTAGCGGCTGTATTCTTTTGCATCTCTCGACAAAGGTGCTGCTAGATTGAGCGAGCTAGCAGATGAGGATATTAGCTTCATGTACCCCTGGTTCCTCCCTTGTGCTGGGACTCGTGAGGCTATCTTCTACATTACCGCTAGCTGTGCTCGATAGTTCGGAGGGATTCAAGATGTTGTGAGAAGTCCTTTATCCTTCAACTTTGACTTTTACCTCCAGGTACAATATCATTTGGACATAGCCGCTTGTAAAGACTGTTATATCACTGATCAGAGATTACCCTTTGCTTCTACAAGTACATACAAGATGTGGGGGCCCAGCCCTGCGGTTGATAACAGGGCCCATTAGGCATCTGGTCGGCAAAAGTAGTAGCAGAGCATAGCTATTTAGATTAGATGCATTCAATAATGAACAATTTTTCTCTTTTTATAAAAAAACTAGAAAACAATGGACACATGAGTTGAATTGCTTTTGTTTTCTAACTTTCTGCAAAATTGCGTACATTTCAGTATAATTTCTCTACACATGATCACTATTTAACATAGGTTCAAAATGCAAAATTACATTTAATCTCAGAATAGATCTTGAAAGCGTCAAAACTCATGTTTCTAATAAGCCCTCTCTGGTTTTCTTGATTGGACATTTTCTCTCAAGCCTCTAATTTTTGCCCAAGGCACCTTTTTCCGATCTTCACCTTAACGAGGCATCCATTTTTGGCAAGGTCGCTTTTTTTCGATTTTCGACCCGCGGGATTTTTATTATCTTCTTTAGATTTTTGGTCTTTAGCCATGGAACTTCTTGCATCTGTCGATGCTGATTGGTTCTTTGAACTTGTTTCCATCACTATCTGCCAAAAATGCTACTCCCTTAGACAATAACTTCTTAAGAACAAATGGGCCTTCCCATATTGGCCCGAATTTACACCGTATGCTTGGAACATCTGGTCTCATTTGCATAGAGTCTAAATCCCCCTCTTTCAGTGGGTGCTTTCTAACTTTCTTTCCAAATGATCGAGCAAGTCTTTTCTGATAAATCTAGCTATGATAATAAGTCTGCAACTTGTTCTCGTCTAACATGTTTAACTGCTGCCGTAATCGTTGCTATGCCCAATCGGCTCCTAGAATCTGGGCTTCCCTGCTACCCTTAAAGATTTGAACTTTACCTCAACCAGCAGTACTGCTTCTGCCCTATATGCCAAGGAATAAGGCATGGCTCCTATAGAGGTTATGGTGGTTGTCATGGCCGAATTTGTACCCTAAAAGAATTAACTTAAATTGGCATGTGTGTGTGAACTGAATGTGAGTTTTGGGACTAGATTGAAATGAAGGCAGGACTTAATTGAAAGAAAGAAGATTAGTTAAGGGGTTAAATGGTAATTATATATGGTTGTAATAAGTATGAGTTTAAGGCTGATTAATTAGTTTAATGGAGGGTTAATTAAGAATAAAATAAGGTAAGAAAATAGTTGGTGGAGGCAGATTTTCTGAAGTGGGTTCCGTGTGGCTCATTGTGAGGATGCCACCTCCACTTATGCATGCAAATGTTTAGGGGGTTGAGAGGTGAGTGTGGTTCAGTTTTTCTCTCTCTCCTTTTTCTGTACTTTGAATATGTTCTTTCTTCTTCTTTCCGTGAGTGAAGAGGAGAGTTGGTAAGTGGATGTGTGTGCTTGTAGTATTGAAGTGAGAATTAAGGGCAAACTTAAAGGTAAGAGGTTATGCATGCATATTCTCATCTTCTACTCTTCTTCTTGGTTTTGAATTGGTATTGGAATGAGAATTGATGGATTGTGTTCAATTCTGGAATTGAACTGGTTTTGCTAGCTGAAGAAGTGAAGAGAGATAAGGGAAAAGCTGTAATCAGAGAGTCGAGCGTCCGTCGAGATTAGGAGCTAAGGCGATAAGGTTTGGGAACAAACCTTAATTGTGTAATTGTGTGATTTGTGTGGGTTGAATAGAGATTTGAATTGAATTGTATGTGTATGTGAAATTGAGGTTTGAGCATGAGTTATGTGATGCTAGATTAAATGATTGTAGTGGTAATATGCTTTGTGATAAAGTGCTTGAGAATAATTATGATTTGTGTTATTATTGAATGTCGAAACAAGAAGGGAAAATAGGTATGTGCTATTTGTCTATGTGGTTGGTGTTTTTGGGTTGATTGCCAAAAGTGAGAGTGAGATATGCTTGAGTTCAATTCTGCCTACTGGATTTTTGTATGTCATGGTGACAATAGAATTCATTGTGACCGTGAGATACTTAAGAGAGCATTCTATTTTGCAAAGTGAGAATATGTCACGGTGACAATGAAATTCATTGTGACCGTGACATACCCTCAAGTTGCATTCTGCCGAGAGTTGGGAACATGTCACGGTGACAATGAAATTGATTATGACCGTGACCTGCCCCCAGTTTGCATTCTGTTTTGAACTTCAACATGTCACGGTGACAATGAAATTCATTGTGACCGTGACCTACCCTGTTTTGGCAATATAACCCTAATGTGTTTGGACTCTCTAACGGTAAGGCTTTAAGCTGTAATGAAGGACATTATGAGTATGTAAATGAGGAAAATAGCTATGTGCTAAAGCAAATGTGATGTTGGACAATAACATATGTGATGCGAAATGTGTTCAATGTGCAATGAATAAATGTTTAACAACTTAAGCCTGCGAGTCAAGTAGTGGATAGTTAGGCAAGCCTATAGGGCCAAGTGCTGCAGCCCCATGCGTTTAATGTGTCTAATTCCATGGGAATCACAATGCGAAAATAATGTGAATAATCCTTGCTGGATTTTATTATAAGTGGAATGATATTTTGGTACCTGAGGGTACCCATGCGTAAGTGTAATCTCGATGAGATTCTAGTACCTGAGTGGTACCAATGCGATACCCGTTATCCGCGTCATTGAATTGCAGGCTAACTAACTAATTAAATAAAAAAAAAGAAGTGATTGTGATATAATAAAGTATGTGATGTGGATATGTGAATAAGTGATTGATGCTTTTTGATTGAATATGGTAATGAACAATACCATGCATGAAATGGTACTCGCTATGATAATAATTGTTCTGGCATTACTTCTAGCATGTAATGTATGGTGTTTCCGATGTGTGATAAATTATTTGCTATATATGAGTTCCCCACTAAGCGTTATCGCTTAGCATGGATTTACTCTAATCTGTGCAGGTACGGACCAGAGGTGATCGAAGGACGTCCCCGCATTTTGTACGGTCAACAGTAGGAAGTAGAAAGTGTAGGTTTTGGGTTTGATATTTTGGGATTTTTGTATAAGCTTTTGTACAACTAAATGTGTATCGGGTATGTAAAGGCATGTAATAATCTAATAACTATGAATGTTACCCCTCATATGTATGCATGTTCTATGAGTGGAAGTGGTGTATGAACTAAGGTAGTTGGCATGTGATGCATGAGTTAAGATCGTATGTGATGAAATTTTATTATTCAGGTTAAGCATGTGTTTTGTTGTGTGTGTGTGGCCTTCTCTAACTAATATTAGCTTAGCTAGTCTGTCATTAGGGAACGGGCGTCACAAGTTGTGGCATCAGAGTCTAGGTTGAGTCTTTTCTCGGAATTGGGTTGATAAGATGTGTATAGTTTGTTGACCTAATGCGGAAGTCCTTGTTTAATCCGTGTAGTAACGATGGATTCTGGAAGGCATACCGGAGAAGAATCTGCCGAAAGTGTGAATCCTCGTGAAGCTGAGGTGACAGGGGCTGGACAGTCTAGATCGGTTGGTTTCGGGAATGAGATTCCGTTTGGGCCTATGGAAGATATGATGAAAATGACACAGGATATGGTGAGAGTGATGGAACGTATGATGGCGCCTAGAGCCCCAATAGAATCCCTGAGAAAGCATGGTTTGGAGGAATTTCATGGGACAAGGTTAGATGAGTCAGAAAAAGCAGAGTACTGGATTGAGAAGGTGGAAAGGATTCTTAAGGAGATACGGTGTCCCCAAGACCAGTGGGTTGAATGTGTGGAGTCAGTACTCCAAGGTCCTGCATATGATTAGTGGAAGCTGGTCCTGCAGAATCCGATGCTTCCTGAACCACTAAACTGGGAGTTCTTTGAAAAGGAATTCAAGAACAAGTATATTACTAAGGCACATCGAGAGGCAAACTGGAAGAAGTTTCTGAGTTTAAGACAGAGAACCATGACGATGGCAGAGTATGAAGCGGAATTTTATCATCTAAGCAAGTATGCGCCAAAAGGTGTTTTGACCGATGTGTTACGATGTCAACAATTTGAGGAAGGGTTGATTGAGGAAATTAAAGCGTTGCTGATTTCTCTAACAACAGAGCAGAATGTAAGTTATTATCGAATTGTTCAAGTAGCTTTGAGAGCTGAAAGGACTTTGGGAGCTCAAAGAGAATGGAGACAAAGGAAGAATGCAAGTAGAGGCGGTTCCCAGGCGGGGAAAAGATCCAGAGATTCTCATGTGGCACCACCTGCGGAATCAGGGTTCAGTTCTGCAGCGAGAGGTAAGAAGCGTGGCGCTCCCTCCGCATCCGACGCTGGGAAAGGAACATCTAGTAACAGAAGTGAGGTACATGAGTGTCCTCACTGTGGTAAGAGGCATCTAGGTGAATGCTGGAGAGTGACGGGTGCTTGTTTTAGATGTGGAAGCACTGTGCATTTCCTCGCTAATTGCCCGAATGCTTATGAGATGTCAGGAAATCAACAAGAACAGAGTAGGGGTGGTTCAAATTTGCCTTCAACTAATAGAGGAAGAGGAAGAGGACGTGGCAGAGGTAGCCACTCCAGGGGTGCAGTTGATTCTGAGATTGTGGATAGGCCTAATGCGGCACCAGTGCGGACTTATGCAATGAGGGCAAGAGAGGATCAGGATGCACCTGAGGTGATAGCAGGTACTTTTCTACTTTATGGTGTGGAAATGTTTGCACTTATTGATCCTGGCTCAACTCATTCATATGTGTGTGATAAAAAGATATGCGAAAAGATGCCTAAAGTTGAATGTTTAAAATATGATATATGTGTGTCTAGCCCTTTGGGAGGTAATGTTAATGTGAGCAGAGTGTATAGAAACTGTGCATTAGAAGTTCAAGGTAGTGTGTTTCCAGCTGATTTGATTGTACTACCGTTTGATGAGTTTGATTTGATTTTGGGTATGGATTGGTTAACTAAGTATGATGCGGATGTTAAGTGTAAGAAGAAGATGGTTATACTCTCTGATGGTGAGGGGAACAGAGTGACAGTGAGAGGAGTGTGCACTAATCCTCTTGTAAATGTGATATCTGCTATGCAAGCCTGTCGGTGTATGAGGAAAGGATGTGAAGTTTATCTAGCTTTGGTGTTAGACAGTAAGAGGGAACATGTGAAGATGCAAGAGATACCAGTAGTTAGAGAGTTTCCTGACATGTTTCCTGAAGAATTGAGCGGTATACCACCAACAAGAGAGGTTGAGTTATCGATTGATGTGATGCCAGGAACAGTACCTGTATCTAGGGCACCGTACAGAATGGCTCCAACTGAGTTGAAGGAATTGAAAGAGCAGTTGCAAGAATTGCTGAACAGGGGTTTTATTAGACCTAGTGTTTCACCTTGGGGAGCACCAGTGCTATTTATCAAGAAGAAAGATGGTACAATGAGAACGTGCATTGATTATCGGCAGTTGAATAAAGTGACAGTAAAGAATCGATACCCTTTACCTCGGATTGAAGACTTGTTTGATCAGTTAAGAGGAGCAGGTGTATTCTCAAAAATTGATTTGCGTTCGGGGTATTATCAGTTGAAAGTGAAGAAAGAAGATATACTTAAGACTGCATTTAGAACTCGGTATGGGCATTATGAGTTCCTAGTGATGCCATTCGGGTTAACCAATGCGCCAGCTGCATTTATGGATTTAATGAATTGGGTATTCAGACCGTATCTGGATCAATTTGTGGTAGTATTCATAGACGATATCCTGGTTTATTCAAGGGATGAGAAGGAACATGAACAACATTTGAGAGTTGTGCTTCGGACACTACGGGAGCATCAGCTGTATGCCAAACTAAGTAAGTGTGAGTTCTGGCTCAAAGAGGTGTCATTTCTGGGTCATGTGATCTCATCTGAAGGGATTAAAGTAGATCCAACTAAGATAAAAGCAACCGTGAATTGGAAACCGCCTAAGAATGTGCTGGAGGTTCACAGTTTCTTAGGGTTGGCTGGATACTACAGAAGGTTTGTGAAAGGATTTTCAGTAATAGCTTCACCGTTGACAAAATTGTTACGAAAAGGAGTGAAATATGAGTGGTCTGAAAGATGTCAAGTGAGTTTCGATCAGTTGAGGAAGATGTTAGTAGAAGCACCGATTCTTACACAGCCTATAACTGGTAAAGAGTATGTGTTGTACACCGATGCTTCAGGTGTCGGGTTGGGTTGTGTATTGATACAAGATGGAAAGGTGATAGCGTATGCGTCAAGGCAACTGAAACCGCACGAACAAAATTATCCGACTCATGATTTGGAATTGGCAGCAGTAGTGTTTGCTTTAAAGATTTGGCGACATTACTTGTATGGTGAGAATTGTAGAATTTACACCGATCACAAGAGTTTGAAATATCTGCTTACACAGAAGGAATTGAATCTGAGACAGCGAAGATGGCTCGAGTTGTTTAAGGACTATGATTGTATTGTGGATTACCATCCGGGAAAAGCTAATGTAGTGGCGGATGCTTTGAGTAGGAAGTCAATTTCAGCATTACAGTTAAAGCAGATTAAGTGGAGGTTTTCTGCAGACGGAGCTTTATTGGCACAGTTGAAAGCGAGACCAGTCTTAAAAGACGAGTTAATAGCTGCTCAGAGAAATGATACGAGGTTGCAACAAACTCTGCAGTCAGTCAGTCATATGGATAAGACTGACTATTCAGTGAATGAAGATGGAGTACTGCTGTACAAGGATAGAATGTGTGTGGCAAATGATAAAGAATTAAAGAAGAGATTGATGCATGAGGCTTATAATACAATTTTCACTATGCATCCAGGTGGAAACAAGATGTATCAAGATATGAAACAGTTGTACTAGTGGCCTGGAATGAAGAAGGATGTAGTGGAATATGTGTCCAAGTGCCTTGTCTGTCAACAAGTTAAAGCGGAGCATCAAGTGCCTCAGGGGATGTTGCATCCACTCCCTATTCCACAATGGAAATGGGATAATATTACGATGGATTTTGTATCTGGATTGCCTTTGACCTCAAGACAGTAGGATGCGGTATGGGTTATTGCGGACAGGTTTTCGAAATCGGCTCACTTTATACCAGTTCGGATGGATTATTCTATGGAAAAGTTGGCTGAGTTGTATGTAAGAGAAATTGTCCGATTGCATGGGATACCCTTGTCTATTATTTCTGATAGGGATCCCAGATTCACTTCTAAGTTTTGGAAGAGCTTACAAGCGGCTTTGGGTACGAAATTGAACTTCAGTACTGCTTTCCATCTGCAAACTGATGGACAATCGGAAAGAATTATTCAGGTTTTGGAAGATTTGATGCGAGCATGTGTTTTGGATTTCTCTAAGAGTTGGGATAAGTACCTTCCACTTATGGAATTTGCTTATAACAACAGTTATCAGACCAGTATTGGTATGGCACCGTATGAAGTCTTGTACGGAAGGAAATGTCGTTCACCGGTTTGCTGGACAGAATTGAATGAAAGCAGAATCATTGGACCCGAACTAGTGAGGGATACAGAAGAGAAAGCTAAGATTATACAGCAAAGATTGAAAGCAGCAAGTGACAGGCAGAAGTCGTATGCTGATTTGAAGAGAAGGGACATTGAGTTCAGTGTGGGCGATAAAGTATTTCTGAAAGTGTCTCCTTGGAGGAAGGTGCTAAGATTCGGTAAGAAAGGAAAACTGAGTCCGAGGTTCATCGGGCCATACGAAGTGCTTGAAAGAGTAGGATCAGTAGCTTATCGGTTGGCTTTGCCCCGGCTTTGGCTAAGCTGCATGATGTATTCCATGTATCCATGTTAAGAAGATATAGGTCAGATGATTCCCATGTGCTACCTGTACAAGAAGTGGAAGTGTAATCAGATTTCACTTATGATGAGAAACCGAAGGTGATTTTAGCAAGAGAAGTGAGGCAACTTCGGAACAAGCAAATACCACTTGTAAAAGTACTCTGGCAACATCATGGTGTTGAGGAAGCAACTTGGGAACCAGAAGCGGCTATGCGAGAGCAACATCCACAGCTGTTTCACTCAGGTATGAATTTCGAGGACGAAATTCTCTAAGGAGGGGAGAGTTGTCATGGCCGGATTTGTACCCTAAAAGAATTAACTTAAATTGGCATGTGTGTGTGAACTGAATGTGAGTTTTGGGACTAGATTGAAATGAAGGCAGGACTTAATTGAAAGAAAGAAGAGTTAAGGGGTTAAATGGTAATTATATATAGTTGTAATAAGTATGAGTTTAAGGGTGATTAATTAGTTTAATGGAGGGTTAATTAAGAATAAAATAAGGTAAGAAAATAGTTGGTGGAGGCAGATTTTCTGAAGTGGGTTCCGTGTGGCTCATTGTGAGGATGCCACCTCCACTTATGCATGCAAATGTTTAGGGGGTTGAGAGGTGAGTGTGGTTCAGTTTTTCTCTCTCTCCTTTTTCTATACTTTGAATATGTTCTTTCTTCTTCTTTCCGTGAGTGAAGAGGAGAGTTGGTAAGTGGATGTGTGTGCTTGTAGTATTGAAGTGAGAATTAAGGGCAAACTTAAAGGTAAGAGGTTATGCATGCATATTCTCATCTTCTACTCTTCTTCTTGGTTTTGAATTGGTATTGGAATGAGAATTGATGGATTGTGTTCAATTCTGGAATTGAACTGGTTTTGCTAGCTGAAGAAATGAAGAGAGATAAGGGAAAAGCTGTAATCGGAGAGCCGAGCGTCCGTCGAGATTAGGAGCTAAGGCGATAAGATTTGGGAACAAACCTTAATTGTGTAATTGTGTGATTTGTGTGGGTTGAATAGAGATTTGAATTGAATTGTATGTGTATGTGAAATTGAGGTTTGAGCATGAGTTATGTGATGCTAGATTAAATGATTGTAGTGGTAATATGCTTTGTGATAAAGTGCTTGAGAATAATTATGATTTGTGTTATTATTGAATGTCGAAACAAGAAGGGAAAACATGTATGTGCTATTTGTCTATGTGGTTGGTGTTTTTGGGTTGATTGCCAAAAGTGAGAGTGAGATATGCTCGAGTTCAATTCTGCCTACTGGATTTTTGTATGTCACGGTGACAATGGAATTCATTGTGACCGTGAGATACTTAAGAGAGCATTCTGTTTTGCAAAGTGAGAATATGTCACGGTGACAATGAAATTCATTGTGATCGTGACATACCCTCAAGTTGCATTCTGCCGAGAGTTGGGAACATGTCACGGTGACAATGAAATTGATTGTGACCGTGACCTGCCCCTAGTTTGCATTCTGTTTTGAACTTCAACATGTCACGGTGACAATGAAATTCATTGTGACCGTGACCTACCCTGTTTTGGCAATATAACCCTAATGTGTTTGGACTCTCTAACGGTAAGGCTTTAAGCTGTAATGAAGGACATTATGAGTATGTAAATGAGGAAAATAGCTATGTGCTAAAGCGAATGTGATGTTGGACAATAACATATGTGATGCGAAATGTGTTCAATGTGCAATGAATAAATGTTTAACAACTTAAGCCTGCGAGTCAAGTAGTGGATAGTTAGGCATGCCTATAGGGTCAAGTGCTGCAGCCCCATGCGTTTTATGTGTCTGATTCCATGGGAATCACAATGCGAAAATAATGTGAATAATCCTTGCTGGATTTTATTATAAGTGGAATGATATTTTGGTACCTGAGGGTACCCATGCGTAAGTGTAATCTCGATGAGATTCTAGTACCTGAGTGGTATCAATGTGATACCCGTTATCCGCGTCATTGAATTGCAGGCTAACTGACTAATTAAATAAAAAAAAAAGAAGTGATTGTGATATAATAAAGTATGTGATGTGGATATGTGAATAAGTGATTGATGCTTTTTGATTGAATATGGTAATGAACAATACTATGCATGAAATGGTTCTCGCTATGATAATATTTGTTCTGGCATGACTTCTAGCATGTAATGTATGGTGTTTCCGATGTGTGATAAATTATTTGCTATATATGAGTTCC
Organism: Excoecaria cochinchinensis; assembly: GCA_947683425.1. Classification (NCBI taxonomy): domain Eukaryota; kingdom Viridiplantae; phylum Streptophyta; class Magnoliopsida; order Malpighiales; family Euphorbiaceae; genus Excoecaria; species Excoecaria cochinchinensis. The sequence goes on from CANTUQ010000146.1 coordinate 23,681,079, forward strand.
CCACTAAGCGTTATCGCTTAGCATGGATTTACTCTAATCCGTGCAGGTACGGACCAGAGGTGATCGAAGGACGTCCCCGCATTTTGAACGGTCAACAGTAGGAAGTAGAAAGTGTAGGTTTTGGGTTTGATATTTTGGGATTTTTGTATAAGCTTTTGTACAACCAAATGTGTATCGGGTATGTAAAGGCATGTAATAATCTAATAACTATGAATGTTACCCCTCATATGTATGCATGTCCTATGAGTGGAAGTGGTGTATGAACTAAGGTAGTTGGCATGTGATGCATGAGTTAAGATCGTATGTGATGAAATTTTATTATTCCGGTTAAGCACGTGTTTTGTTGTGTGTGTGCGGCCTTCTCTAACTAAGATTAGCTGAGCTAGTCTGTCATTAGGGAACGGGCGTCACAGTGGTGGTTCTCTAGCCCTAAAGTGCAAAAGGTGATTTCTCTGCCCACTTCTTATAGTTTTGAACCATCTTAACCAAGATCTTCTCTTAACATTCTTGTTAGCAGCCTCTACTGCCCCGTTGGCTTTAAGGCGATATGGAGAGGATTTATGATGCTCAGTACCATACTTCCGGAGCACCTTCCTAGTTTTAGCCATAAACTGCACCCCATTATTAGACACAACACGGTACGAAAGACCATATCGACACATCAGATCCCTTTTGATGAACTCATCCATATCCTGAGTGTCGACTTTCTTGAAGGACTCGGCTTTTACCCACTTGGTGAAGTAGGCAATAGCAACTATGGTGAACCTATATCCGTTGGAAACTGTAGGGCACACTTCCCTTATGATATCTTTTCCCCAAGCTCGAGCAATCCGTATCCATTATAAGTCCATAGAATCCTTGTCTCATGATCTTTTTCGCCAGCATTTCATCGTTCATATGGGCTCTGCAGATTCCAGTATGAACTTCTTTCATGACCTTCTTAGCTTTTTCCTCATCCACATATCTTAACTTTGCGGATCAGTCTTTTGGTCCTTTACAATAGCCAAGAAGAAGGGCAAAGTATGGATATGTGTAGATCAATGGGATTTGAACAAAGCTTGCCCCAGGGATGACTTTCCTTTGTCCCATGTCAACAGTTTTCGGCCATATCTACACATCAATTCTTTTCCTTTTCTTTTTTTTTTTTGTATATATATATATATATATATATATATATATATATATATATATATATTTGTGGATAAACTTTGTTCAAATCCCGAAAGCTCACACATATACGCACTTCTCTTCTTAGCTATTGGGGATAATATTGACCAAGCCAGTCAGGCGTTGCACTTTGATGAGAAACTTAGCCCCATTTCTGTTAGCGGATCTCTCCTTCTAACCTTTTCTACCCCTTCTGGCCTGAGTCTTCTGAATTTTTACTTGATTGGTCCATGATTGGGATATGTCGGCATAGGGTGTCCGGCGACCTCACGATCATCTCCCAGCATGTCTTTATAGGTCCAAGCAAAGACATTTTTCATATATCTCTTTTTTTAGATTCTCTCAAACTTTAATCTCTCTTTAGGAGTTTCATTAGATGCTATTAAGATTTTCTTTGGGTTTTTCAAAGTTTTGAGATTATATGAAATGGCATCAATTGAATCAGTGTTAAATGCCAATGTGTCATGATTATATATAGTGAAATCACGAGAAAGATCACACAAATAAGCAAAACCATTCATTTCATTTAATAAAAGCTAGAATTTAAAAATGTCATTATCAAATAGTTCCAGAACAAAAAGAACATCTAAATAGCTATCTTCTTCCTGCTTTTACTAGCACAGATGTTGTGGCCGATGGTTCATTATCATCCTTAGGAACCATCTTCTTTTCCCACTTAGGCATTTAATCTGTCTTATTCTTTATCTTTCGCCTTTCTGGGTCAGAGATCTATGTAGAATCAATCAAATCTTGAATAGCATGTCTTAAGGTCTTGTAATCACCTGTGGTATGCCTAGTGTGCTGGTGGAAGGTACAATACTGATCCGCCTTGTGATTGGGCTATCCCTGGTTTCTGGCGGGCTTAGCAGGCAGTGGCTGTAGCTTACCTTGCTTTATTAACTTCCGAAGAACCCACGACAAGGATCTGCCCAAATTAGAATAATGCCTTTGATTCATTTTCATGGTTGGTGCTTCTGCCCTCTTAACATTGCCCTTACTGTTGTTGTGGATACTTGAGTTTTCATTTTTCAGAGCATGCGTCGACACTAGATCTCCACCCTTTTCAGGCACAATGTTATATTATAGAGTAGGCCTCCTATTTCCTCCTTGCTGAACTAGTGAATCAAGTGGCTCCTTGCCTCTGGCCTCACAAGGAAATGGACGCACTGCAGCCGTCATTGTACGGGCCTTCCGGACTGTGGTCGGTTCAACTTGGTTAAGAGCAGTCATCATAAGCTGGGCTTGAAGAACGAGCACCATGGCATCCATTCTTTCCTTAACCATAGCCAACAACCTCTTTTCAAACTCTTCGAATCTTCCATCTATCTCTTGGGCTATTAGGGCACGAGTCTCTTTAGTCTGTTGTGAAAAATTGACCATTTTCGAATATTTGAATTTCTATTAACTGCCCTTGATCCTGGTCCTGGCCTCAGACAAAAGGTCTTCTAATTAGGTGACTGTCAAAACCCCAAAACCACTTAGGCAAATGGTCTACAATGGCTGAAAAATCAAGGAGTTAAAATGATGCATGAATGATATGTAATGCATGATTGTGCTATGTGAATGGTCCTCAACGATTGGAAGATCAAGGAATTACAATGACACATATGATGCATAGAAAAAATTATACACAGGGTGATATGTATATGTGAAAATAATATGTACACAAAAGGATATATACACACACGAAGGAAACTAATCTTTTATGTCTTTTTATGTTTTTATGTGCATGAATGACACGTGCATAAATATGCAATGTGATAACTTCAATTTAGTATTTAGATTTGGTAGTATTTTCATATAATTTATGGTGTTTAGTAGTGTTTATTGTCGTGATATGCTCATTTTAGATTAATTATGTCAATGTTAATGAAATTAGAGTTTTTATTTAATTTTTGTTAGTTTTTGATTAAGTTTAATTTATATGCAGAATTTTTAGGTACCTCACGGTGGTAATGACTTTGGTCACCACCATGATATACAAAGGAGTTAAAAGAAAAATGCAGGAGTAACATAGGTCACGGTGGTAACCAAAGTCCTCACCACCGTGACATGTGTACCAATTGGGCAGAATGCAGACTTGTTATGGGTCATGGTGGTAACCAAATATCATCACCACCGTGACCTAGTTCACCCCAAGACAGAATCAAGTGAGAAGTTACCTCACGGTGGCAAGGTAATGTGGTTGCCACCGTGACATAGGAAATTCCTGGACAGAAGCAAAAAGTTGAGCATGTCACGGTGACAACCTATCTTGGTTACCACCGTGACCCCTATCCAACACGCAATCCAGATTTACCTTCTCAACACCTCACGGTGGCAACCAATCTGGTTACCACCGTGACCCCTCGTGATTTAAAAAGAGAAGTTTCTGATTTTGAGGGGCGGCTACTAGTTTTGAATCTATTTTCAAGTTAGGGTTTTAGAGATAGACTTTTGGGATAGTTTTTCAGTTGTTCTTAATTAAGATTTCGGATTTTATCTTGAGATTGGATTTTGCAATTCAAGAGTTTTTACATTAGAAATACCTAATTTTAGTTTCAAGAGGAGTTTTTACATTCAGAGAATTTCCAGATTTTCTCCATTGAAGATTTGAAGAAGGAGATTGAGAAACTAAGAGTTCAACGGGATCTACACCTCAATGAATTTCTGGGTTTATTCTTTCCTCTTTCCTTTTGATTTTGTGATGGGTTGTGAGTAGTTTTTTAGTTGTTTGAGGATCTCTGAATCCCCTACCCATGATGTGAATTCTGAACATCATTGAATTTAAATATGATTGAGTGGTTTATTTCACTGGTATTTATTATTGATTCATGGAATTTATTTTATCAAGTTAATTTCCAGTTTTGATGAATGATTTATTTCATTATCTTTATTGGTTATTGAGTTGTATGGATTGAATACCATGGTTATCTATATTCAGTTTTTATCATTCTTGCTGTGTCTTTTGGACGACTCCGATTGGGAATCTAGAAGTGCAGGATTTTGTGATTTAAGACTAGAATGGTGAGTGAGATAATTAAGTTTTGGGTTATTTGACTCCGTATTAGGAAAATAAACTAAACTTAGGATTTTAGACCCGTGCATAGGCTGATTATGTGGCTGACTTCGGTTTGGGATTCATGTAATTAGAGTGGCTGACTCCGTTTGGGAAGCCTGGGTTAAGAGGGTTATCTCGAATTCTTTCATAAATAATTCTTGGATTAATTTTATTCATATCTGGGTATGGGGTGGATGAGTGAACCTGAGCAACGTTTGCTAATTTTGAATTCTTATCTTGTTAATTTTTCCGTCATTTAGTTTATTGCAATTGTTGCTGTCAATTTAATTTGATTGTTTCTGTTTACTTATTTTGGTTATTTAAATTCTTTGTTTTTAATCAGTAGTTAATTCAATAAATTCAAACAATTGGGAATTCTTTAGCATACATTTGATTTTCATTACTTGCGCACACAGTCTCTTGGGTACGATAACTCGGAGTCTTAAAAATACTCCATTATATTACTTGTCGATTCAGTACACTTGCTGAGGTCGCGTCAAGTTTTTGGCGCCGTTGCCGGGGACTGGCGTTGTTTTAAGTTTTGATTATTATTTGTATGTGTTTTACTTTTTATTATATTTTATTTTTATTTATTTTTATTCTTTATTCTTTTCAGGTAATTGTTGTGGTGCATGAGCAGATTGAGACAGGAGCAAATAGCACCCTACGATCCTGAAATCGAGAGGACGTTACATCAACGAAGGAGAGCCAACAGAAATAATAACATGGAAGACAATCTTCTTCCTATTGGTGAAGTTCCTCCCGAGAATGAAAAAGTGCCGAGGGCACAAGATGGAAATCAAGGGAATTATAGAGAAGAGGTCCTGAGACAGAGGACAATAAGGGATTATGCAGTACCAAGATGGAATGAGGATAATCGGACGATTGTGCTGCCAAGGGGAGTGCAGTTTGAGCTTAAACCAGCCACCATCAATATGGTATAGAGGAATCAGTTTTCGGGTTCAGAAGTGGAAGATCCCGCACAACACTTAGACATATTCTTAGAGGTCAATGATACGGTTCAGATTCCTGGAGTATCATCTGACTCGGTAAGATTAAAGTTATTCCCTTTCACATTGATTAGAAAAGCACGTGAATGGTTGCAAATGCTACCTAGACAGTCGATTAGATCATGGGACCAGTTACAGGAGAGATTTTTGATGAGATTCTTCCCTCTGACAAAGACTGCGCACATCCGTAACAATATATTGGGTTTTAGTCAAATGAGTGAGGAGCCGTTTCATGAAGCCTGGGAAAGGTTTAGAAGGCTGTTGAGAAGCTGTCCACACCATGAGATAGCCATATACCACCTGATGACAACATTTTATTCTGGGGTTACACCACAGACAAGATCTTTATTGGATGCTTCATCAGGAGGGTCATTCATGAATAGACTACCAGAGGAAGCTTTTTATCTACTAGATGAAATGGCGGCAAATGACGCCCAATGGTCTAATCCTAGGTCAGTACCAAAAAGACAAGGGATACACGCTATGGATGAGGTGTCGATGCTGAAGGCACAGATTGAGTCCATGAGGAAGGAGATGAGTAGTCTGAAAGTGCAAGTGTAGCCTCTGTGGCTCAAGAGAGTGGATGGTATGAAAGTGGGCAAGCTGGTCAAGAGAGTGGGGCAATGGGAGATATAAATGACATAGGGGATTACAGAAGGAATGACCCCTACAGCAACACATATAATCCGGGATGGAGAAATCATCCAAACTTCTCTTGGAAGGATGGAAATCCAAATGCTTCATCCTCTCAACCACAAGTTAGACCTCCCTTCAACCAAAACACTCATCAGAACCAAGGGCAGCCATATCAACAACCATATCCACCCCATCACAACCAAGGGCAATAATACCACCCACCGGGATACCAACCGAGGCCACCTGTGCAAGAAAAGAAGACAAATCTGGAAGATATGTTGGCTACTTTCATAAACAGTCAACAACAGTTTGTAAATAGCCAGCAGCAGTTCATGGCTAATCAAGAGTCAAGGTGGAAATCTCAAGAGCAGTGGAACCGGAATCAAGATGCTTCCATGAGGAATTTAGAGACTCAAGTGGGACAGCTAGCGAATTCCGTGTCTCAAAGACAACCGGGAACATTTCCTTCGAATGTGGACCGGAATCCAAAAGAGGAAGCTAAAGCCATCACACTGAGAAGTGGTAAGGAAATGGTACCGAGAGAAAGCCAAGGTAAAATTTCTTCAACATCAGAAAAGGAGGAGCCGACACGGACGGTAAGTAATTCTAACTCTAGAGTAGAAGTTAATGAAGATGCTCCTAAAACTGATAAGGGTAAAAGTTTAGTGAATCCGAGGGTAGAGGATCTTGATATAAATAGACTGTCATTTCCTGCAATTGCTAAGCAGGAAAAGAAAAATGAGCAAAAGGCTAGGTTTCTAGAGATATTTAAGAAACTGCACATCAATTTACCATTTGCTGAAGCTTTAGCTCATATCCTAACTATGCTAAATTTATGAAAGAATTATGTTCTAATAAAAAGAAATTAGAAGGGCATGGAACTGTACAGCTTACAAAAAATTGCAGTGCTATAATTATGAATAAGATCCCCGAGAAATTGGAAGATCTAGGTAGCTTTACTTTACCCTGTGCTATCGGTGAAGATTTTTATGGTAATGCTTTATGTGATTTGGGTGCCAGCATAACTTTGATGCCTTATTCTATTTGCAGGAAGCTTAATCTTGGGGACCTAAGGGAGACGGAAATGAGACTCCAACTGGCAGATAGATCAGTGAGGCGGCCCAAAGGAGTGATAGAAGATCTATTAGTGAAGGTGGGGAAATTCATCTTCCCAGTGGATTTTGTGGTGATGGAGATGGAAGAGGATAGGAAGGTGCCATTGATAGTGGGGAGGCCATTTTTAAACACAGCAAAGGCGTTGATTGATGTTCATGGTCAAACAGTCACCCTACGATTCAATAATGAGAAGTTGGTAGTGGATATGAACAAGGCTCAAAAGTATCCATCTGGGGATATGGAGGAGTCTGTGTATTTTGTAGACGTAATAGACGAGTGTGTGGAAGAAGTGCAGGAAAAATTGGTTGGAGCTGATCTAGAAAAGTTGTGTCTGTTACATTCAGTGGAAGGAGGAGATGTGGAAGAAGAGATGAGGGGAGAAGAAATAGAAGATGTGGAGATAGAAGATGAAAAGAATGAGTCACAGAATGAAGAGTCTAACCCAAAAAAGGGGGATTTAGATTCTGAACTTAAACCTCTCCCCTCTCATTTAAAATATGTGTTTTTAGAGAAAGAATAGAAACCAGTAATCATATCTTCTTTGTTGTCAGGTGATGAAGAACGGCTGTTGCTAGCGGTGCTGAAGAAGCACAAAGGAGCCATCGGATGGGAAACCTCAGACTTGAAGGGGATTGACCCAAGATACTGCACACACATGATCCCAATGGAGGAGGAATGCAAGCCGGTAGCTCAGCCTCAAAGAAGACTCAACCCGGCCATGCAAGAGGTAGTAAAAAAGGAGGTACTCAAACTTCTTGATACAGGTATAATCTACCCTATTTCTGATAGTAAATGGGTTAGCCCAGTGCAGTGTGTGCCTAAAAAAGGGGGAATGACAGTGGTCAAGAATGAACTGAATGAACTGATTCCAACTCGTACAGTTACGGGTTGGAGAGTATGTATTGATTATAGAAGGTTGAATATTGCCACTAGGAAAGACCATTTCCCTTTGCCATTTATTGATCAAATGCTAGAGAGGTTAGCAGGTAATAGGTTCTACTGTTTTTTAGATGGGTATTCGGGATATTTACAGATTCCCATAGCCCCTGAGGATCAAGAGAAAGCGACCTTTACCTGCCCATATGGCGCATTTGCATATAGAAGAATGCCCTTTGGGTTATGTAATGCACCGGCTACGTTTCAACGGTGTATGATGGCTATTTTCCATGACTTTATAGAGAAATTTATGGAGGTATTCATGGATGATTTCACTATATATGGGGCTGATTTTATGAGTTGTTTAAAACATCTTGATTTAGTGCTAGGGAGGTGTGAAAAGACTAACCTAGTTTTAAATTGGGAAAAATGCCATTTTATGGTGAGAGAGGGCATTGTGTTAGGGCATAAAATTTCAGGGAGAGGAATAGAAGTGGATAAGGCAAAAGTTGAAGTCATAGAGAAGTTACCGCCTCAGACGAGTGTTAAGGGCATAAGAAGTTTTTTAGGACATGCAGGGTTTTACCGGCGTTTTATTAAAGATTTTTCAAAAATTGCTAAACTCCTGTCTAATTTACTTATGAAAGATGCTATTTTTAATTTTGATAATGAATGCTTGCTAGCTTTTGAAACGTTAAAGCAACGTCTTATTTCAACTCCGGTAATTATATCTCCGGATTGGACTATGCCGTTTGAACTAATGTGTGATGCTAGTGACTATGCAGTGGGAACGGTACTGGGATAGCGTCGTGATAAGATATTCTGTGCAATTTATTATGCTAGTCACACTTTGACAGGAGCACAGGTTAATTACACCACCACAGAGAAAGAACTTCTTACAATTGTGTATGCGTTTGAGAAGTTCAGGCCATATTTGCTGGGTGCAAAAGTTGTGGTGTGGTCGGACCATGCAGCCTTGAGGCATTTGTTTGCCAAGAAGGAATCCAAACCAAGGCTGATTCGTTGGGTGTTGCTCTTGCAAGAGTTTGATTTAGAAATTAAGGATAAGAAGGGCGCTGAAAACTTCGTGGCAGACCATTTGTCAAGAATGGGAAATGACCACATTGAAAAGGGGGAAATTTTAGATTTATTTCCTGATGAACACATTTGTGCTTTATTTGCTTGTGACACTTCTGTTTCTTGGTTTGCTAACATAGCAAATTTTCTTGCAGGAGGTTTTATGCCTAAAGATTTTACTTGGCAGCAAAAGAAGAAACTGAAAGCTGATGCCAAATACTACATTTGGGATGACCCCTATTTGTTCCGTCTGTGTGCTGATCAAGTGTTGAGGAGATGTATCTCAGATGAAGAGAAGGGAGCAATCGTCAAGGCATGTCATAGTGGGGAAGCTGGTGGGCATCATGCACCAAATCGAACGGTGTCGAAAATTTTATCCTCTGGTTTTTATTGGCCTACTATGTTTAAAAATGTGCAAGTTTTTGTGAAAACCTGTGATAGGTGTCAGAGAGTAGGTAACATTTCTAAGAGAGATGAGATGCCTTTAACCAATTTGCTAGAGGTAGAATTTTTTGATTTGTGGGGGATAGACTTTATGGGACCTTTTCCGGTTTCTTATGGGTATGAGTATATTTTGGTAGCAGTGGACTATGTGAGTAAATGGGTAGAAGCAATAGCCACTAGAACTTGTGATGCCAAGGTTGTTCTGGAATTTTTGAGAAAGAATATATTCACCCGATTTGGAGCCCCTAGAGCAATTATTAGTGATGGTGGTAAACATTTTGTTAACCACCAATTTAAGGCTTTATTGCAAAAATTTGGAGTTAGGCATAAGGTAGCCACCCCTTATCATGCTCAAGCTAATGGGTAGGTTGAAGTGTCCAATCGGGAACTTAAGGCCATCCTAGAAAAGACTGTGAATTCATCTAGAAAGGATTGTTGTTTAAGGTTGGATGAAGCTTTGTGGGCTTACCGAACTGCTTTCAAAACATCTATAGGATTATCCCCATTTAGGCTTGTTTTTGGCAAATCTTGTCATCTCCCTGTCGAATTAGAACATAAGGCTTATTGGGCAACCAAGTTTTTAAATTTTGATATTAAGAGTGCAGGTGAGAAGAGACTTCTCTAGATGAACGAATTGGAAGAGATACGCTACTGGTCGTACCAACAAGCAGAGAAGTATAAGGCAAACACGAAGAAATGGCATGACAAGAGATTAGTCCCAAAAGAATTCACTCCAGGTATGAAAGTACTTTTATATGATAGCAGGTTGCATTTGTTTCCTGGAAAGTTAAAATCTCGGTGGAAGGGGCCATATGAGTTTGTGAAAGCTGATCAGTTTGGAGTGATCACATTGAAGCACCCGAATGGTGAAAATGAGTTCAAGGTCAATGGACACCGTGTGAAGCCTTATTTTGAATCAAAATATGATGAGGCTTTGGCGATCGTCCACCTTGCGGATCCTTAACGGTTTTAAAAGTCCAGCTGCGGACTTGTTAAATGCAAAACTTCTTTTCCTTTTATGTTATTTTGTATTTATAGTTCTTCAATTTCGGTAGTTAATTCTGTTTATTTTTGTTGAGATTGGCTGGTTTGTCGTCATAAGAAAATTATGTTGTTAAAGGGAGACTGTTCAAGGTTTTAATAGCTGAAGTTTTGAGTGGTTAATGAAATGTGTTTGCATGTTTGCAGGTGGTCACGGTGGTAATGGGTATTGGTCACCACCGTGACCAAGGGAGAATGCATTCTGGAATTGGGATGTACATATGTCATGGTGGCAATGGAATCTTATTACCACCGTGACCAAATGAGGAAGCCATTTTGGATTGGAATTTTTTCGTATGTCACGGTGGCAATGGTATTTGGTTACCACCGTGACATGTAGGTAAGTCCCATTCTATTTTGAGTTTGCACATGTCACGGTGGCAATGAAATCTGGTTACCACCGTGACATGTTGACACTTCCATTCTGTTTTGCAATTTTTGTATGTCATGGTGACAAAGAAATTGGTTGTCACCGTGACCAAGGGGCATTTCAATTCTGGATTACAAGTTTAAGGTACCTCACGGTGGCAACCTATTTGGTTACCACCGTGACCCACGCGCACATTTGTTTTAAAATTCCAGTTTTTCATGTTTTGTTTCTCACTCACTCGCACATCGCACTCTCAAAAATTTCAATATTTCACTTTATCTGCTTTTCGAACTCCCAATCTTTCTTTTAGGCTTCGATTTCTGCCAACCTACAACAAGTAAGTAATTCGACTCTTTCTTTTTCTTTCTATTTTTGCATTTATTATCTTTTCGTGTTGTTCTTTTCCCTGCTCTTGTTTTTACAATAGTGGTATGTTAGAAGTCTCTTTATTTCTCCCCACTGAGGATTTACTTCTATTTAAGCTCTGAATTTATGTTGGGGGTATTCTCAATTCTTATCTTCATCCTCAATTTCAATCTCTGATGTTAAATCCATGAACGAGTTGAGTTGGGATGTTAGGGCAAGTGGGTGTGTGTATGATTTAAATTGCAATTTTTCTTCAAATTCTTGGTTCATAATGGAAATTGCTGGGTTTTAATTGCTTACTCTGTATTGTAATGCCTGGTTTTTGAAATTATGGGTTGTTAGTATGATCTTTGAGCTTCAAGTTGGTCAGATAACTATCTGCATACCAGGTGTTTGCCTAAATGTCCGAATGAATGATTTTCCTATTTTTTTCCAATTCCTGCCAATATGAAATGCCAAGATTCTTTCGCAATAACGTTAAAATGAGTTTGTTGTTCTCATTTATCCATTTTGCCTTTTGACAGTAGCTCAAATTCTCTTAACCTTTTATTGCATTTTGCTACTTAGTGATTCTGGGTTTCATAAAGCATCTGCTTATCACCTTTGCCGCATTGTGCTTATGTCATTTGCATTCCTCTTGCATTCTGGCATCTGTTATGTTATTCATTTTGGAATTGAGAGATTGTTTAACAACTTAGAAGGAGCTTAACATTATGCTTTATTTTAAATCCATTGCTGTTAATGCCCATCGCATGCTATTGAATTTAGTTTTTCCTTGTTGTGCAGTGGCTCCTAAGTGCAAAAGTTCGGTTCTTGCCTCTAGTTCATCAGGACAAACATCCAGTCAGTCGACTGTCGATATTTCCCATGTGCCTTCCTGGGTTCCGATCAGTCAGAAACCTGCATACGCTCTATTTACCAAATGCTCGTACATTCCAATGAGCTATTTGGATTTTGATCTGTTGGAAAAGCTGGGAATAAAAAATGATGTATAGCGGCTAATATCTAATATTTGTTGGGAGCGGCTGTTTGCGATTAACGAGAAAGTCTATTCGGGGTTGACAAGGGATTTCGTGTCAACTGTGCAATGTCCGATCGGCCGCGATCCCTCTCAAGATCCGGGAAGGGTAACTTTTTTTTCTGGATGGTACAAAGTATGAGCGCACTTTTGCCGATTTTTCTGAAATGCTAGGTTTTCCTGCCCTCGCTCCAGACTGTTTTGCGGATTATGACAAGGATGCCGCCTGGGCAATCATTCGAGATTCTGTGATAGCCATGCAATATGTATCGGGCCGGACAAAGGCCCACCATCTTGATACTCATGCCATGCGGATCCTCCATCGATTTTTCTCACTATCTTTCCTGAGTCATGTGGACTCACTAGGGCAGGTTAATTTACCGGAAGCATTATTTCTCGCTTGTATGGTGCGGGGTGTGCAAATTAATGGGGCACCCCATCTTTGGCATAAGTTGGAAGAGATGCAATGGCACCCCAAGAAGGTGAAGAAGATTGCTTTGGGTGGGTTGGTCACAGTAATTACTAAGGCTGTGCATCACCCCTTGAGGAGACCTAAGCCACTTTCCTCCACTGCGACTATTGATAAGAAGTTGTTAAAGAACATGAAAGTCGTAGTGGACGACGCGACGACTGGACATGGATACAGATTGACTACCCGCTCCGAGTATCTTCAGGGAGTCCAGCGGGGTCTAGGAGGCTTGCCCTATGAGCACGAGGACGATCCGGAGGCACCTCCAGCACCAGAGCCTGCGCAATTATCATCGCAGCAGTACGACGCTCTGATGGCTAGCATGGACATTATCGCTGCGTTAGTGGATATCCTTGCCACATCTGTGGGCACCATCTCAGCGTCTCAGGCAGACATGCAGTCCCAGATGGACCAGCTGATCCAGGGATTTTCCGCCTGGTCTGCACGGGCTGATGCCCATTTCCCACCGCCACCATCACCTCCAGAGATATAACCAGGGAGACCTATTATCTTTTTGTTTATTTTATTTGGATTTTCATATTAACTGTGTTTTGTAATTATTTTTAACTTGCTGGGGACAGCAAGGTATTAAGTGGGGGGTAGGACGACTAACTCCAATAGCTTAATATGTAAATAATTATTTCATTTTCTTTATGTTTTTGCATGTTTGATGTTTTATCTTAATTATATTTGCATATTTTATTGAGTTCAGGTGATTTGAATACTTAATTGTGGTTGTGAGAATTTTTCCTATCTTAGTTTAGCTTGCCTCTAGTTATTCCTGTTGTGAATGTTTTGAACTTTAAGTTGTGAATGGAATTTCTTAAATATCAATCTTAGCAAACGAGTAGTTGGAAGTTTTAGAAGCAAATTGAATCTCAATCGGTCATATATCTTGTGATTTCCAATCTTTTATGCACTATAGGCTTGTTTGTAAAAATTTGAAAAAATCCAGTGCATAAGAGTTTTTGAGTGAAGGAATGGTAGGATAATTAGAACCTTCCTCATCACCCTTCGAAACATGATAACAACTTAAACAAGTTTAGGATTAAGGCAATTTATTTCTTTGATAACCACTTTTAAATAGCTTTAGACCTACCTGTTTATGTTATTTCCATTGCTAGCCCCGTTGAGCTGATTTAGTATGCTAAAAGCGTACTAGGGAATTTTCTTGTTACACTATTATTTTACCATTTAGCCTAAATGCCTTTGCCTACCCGTTTCTAAGAATTGGCCACTCTAGGATTGGGTTGGAATATCATTGAAAGTTGAATAAGGGTATCTATTGTTGAAATAGTGGAAGTGTGAGAAGAATTGTTGAATTTTGTGGGTATTAATTAGTATGGTGTTAAACTTTCCCTCATTAGAAAAAAAATGGGTATAAGAAATTCTAGACTTTGGGTACCCAAAAAAAAAACGGGAAAAAAAAAATGAAAATTTAATGAGTTTTGTTGTTTCTTTTAGTCAAGTTTGATGTATTGAATATAGAAAAATTCAAGTGTGGGGTACCTTTGAGTAGAAAAAGACATACTCATATTTACAGAATTGAGTTTAAAAGTGAATTAAAAGGGAAGTTCATCACCTTGTTGTTCTGAGTTTGATGCATATTATGTATGGGGAAGTTTAGACAACATTGGAAATTATGGGTGAATTGAAGGTAGGATCTGGACAATCTTGTTCAGTTTTGTGTAGTTGAAACTTGAGGTAGAGTGGCTAATTCTTTGTTTGAATTCTTTAACTTTTCTTGTTAGCCAATACCTTAACCTAACATTACAACCCTGGAATAAGTCCTTTTGATTCTGTTCTTGATTTGAGTTGTTTAAGTGGAGATGACCCTTGTGGTTCCGGTGCTAAAGGAGAGGCGTATGATTTTCCTGAGTTTTAAGCGCGAAACCTGTATGTAAATTCGTTTGCATATTTAATTTCTTTGCTCAAATTGCTGGAATGCATTGGTTGTTTTGTTTTGAAAAGAGAGAATTTGTTTTGAGCCTAGCACACACACACATGAAATTACTTGATATAAATTGAGTTGAGGATTTGTAACTAAGACCCTTCTACTTGGTGCTATGATTATGTTAAGTTTTCGTATTCTGAGTTAGAGTTTGAAATTTCAGGAATGTGGATAATTCGTTTACTCGAGGACGAGCAAAGTCTAAGTGTGGGGTATTTGATAACTTCAATTTAGTATTTAGATTTGGTAGTATTTTTGTATGATTTATGGTGTTTAGTAGTGTTTAGTGTCGTGATATACTCATTTTAGATTAATTATGTCAATGTTAATGAAATTAGAGTTTTTATTTAATTTTTGTTAGTTTTTGATTAAGTTTAATTTGTGTGCAGAATTTTTAGGTACCTCACGGTGGTGATGACTTTGGTCACCACCGTGACATACAAAGGAGTTAAAAGCAGAATGCAGGAGTAACATAGGTCACGGTGGTAACCAAAGTCCTCACCACCGTGACATGTGTACCAATTGGGCAGAATGCAGACTTGTTATGGGTCACGGTGGTAACCAAATATCATCACCACCGTGACCTAGTTCACCCCAAGACAGAATCAAGTGAGAAGTTACCTCACGGTGGCAAGGTAATGTGGTTGCCACCGTGACATAGGAAATTCCTCGACAGAAGCAAAAAGTTGAGCATGTCACGGTGACAACCTATCTTGGTTACAACCGTGACCCCTATCCAACACGCAATCCAGATTTACCTTCTCAACACCTCACGGTGGCAACCAATCTGGTTACCACTGTGACCCCTCGCAATTTAAAAAGAGAAGTTTCTGATTTTGAGGGGCGGCTGCTAGTTTTGAATCTATTTTCAAGTTAGGGTTTTAGAGATAGACTTTTGGGATAGTTTTTTAGTTGTTCTTCATTAAGATTTCGGATTTTATCTTGAGATTGGATTTTGCAATTCAAGAGTTTTTACATTAGAAATACCTAATTTTAGTTTCAAGAGGAGTTTTTACATTCAGAGAATTTCCATATTTTCTCTATTGAAGATTTGAAGAAGGAGATTGAGAAACTAAGAGTTCAACGGGATCTACACCTCAATGAATTTCTGGGTTTATTCTTTCCTCTTTCCTTTTGATTTTGTGATGGGTTGTGAGTAGTTTTTTAGTTGTTTGGGGATCTCTGAATCCCCTACCCATGATGTGAATTCTGAACATCGTTGAATTTAAATATGATTGAGTGGTTTATTTCACTGGTATTTATTATTGATTCATGGAATTTATTTTATCAAGTTAATTTCCAGTTTTGATGAATGATTTATTTCATTATCTTTGTTGGTTATTGAATTGTATGGATTGAATACCATGGTCATCTATATTTAGTTTTTATCATTCTTGCTGTGTCTTTTGGACGACTCCGATTGGGAATCTAGAAGTGCAGGATTTTGTGATTTAAGACTAGAATGGTGAGTGAGATAATTAAGTTTTGGGTTATTTGACTCCGTATTGGGAAAATAAACTAAACTTAGGATTTTAGACCCGTGCATAGGCTGATTATGTGGCTAACTCCGGTTTGGGATTCATGTAATTAGAGTGGCTGACTCCGTTTGGGAAGCCTGGGTTAAGAGGGTTATCCCGAATTCTTTCATAAATAATTCTTGGATTAATTTTATTCATATCTGGGTATGGGGTGGATGAGTGAACCTGAGCAACGTTTGCTAATTTTGAATTATTATCTTGTTAATTTTTCCGTCATTTAGTTTATTGCAATTGTTGCTGTTAATTTAATTTGATTGTTTCTGTTTACTTATTTTGGTTATTTAAATTCTTTCTTTTTAATCAGTAATTAATTAAATAAATTCAAACAATTGGGAATTCTTTAGCATACATTTGATTTTCATTACTTGCGCACACAGTCTCTTGGGTACGATAACTCGGAGTCTTAAAAATACTCCATTATATTACTTGTCGATTCAGTACACTTGCTGAGATCGCGTCACAATGCAACATCTACAACCACATACAATCCAATATATCCTTCCAACCTTTTAACTCCCGCACACGAGGTCAATTGGTCTCTTTCCTAGGTAGGCTTTATCCCAGGGTTAACAGGGAACCCATTGGACGCGAATGGTGCACGATGGACAACCGGCAGCATAACATCTCTTGCCTAGTGTACATACGTATGGGTTTTTGGCCATTATGCATTTAAACACTTCAATTAAATTAAGATGGGCCCACCGGGGCATGAAAGCCTTTGATAGAAAGACCACTTAATTTAATTGATTTTGTCCAATATATAACGACCCACATAGCAAGCACAGGATTACGGTACATTTCATTTAGTGAAAGTATCTATTGCCATTATATGAGCTTTGGTTAAAGGTGGTGATACTTTAGGGCTATCCAAGCATGGTCCCTACCAACGGGTCTAGCTCATCATGAGTATAACGTCCGATTGTGTCTCCATTTAATATACTATAAGGTATGAGGCTTGGGCTGGTGATTATTGTTGACACTTCCCTATATTGAGTGAATATAGGGTTGTGTTTCTGCAATGCACCGGGGCTGAAAGAGGGTGCAAACTAGCATAGATCTAAAGCTTTAGTGATATGCAATGCAATTTTCAAAAAAAGATAAAATTTTAATTTATAAAAAACCCAATTATATTATTAACCAAGACAGTTTTGGAGAAAAGTTTCAAAGTCCCTAGTGGAGTCACCACTGAGACGTGCGCCGGACCCGATCAGTTCCCGAGAACCCGCCTTTAGGGCCCGAGAAGGTTAGCGTCTTTTGATCTTGGGCAATCACGAGATATTTTGGACACCTCATTCCAATAAAACACTAGAAAGATTATCTAATCCCATGAAGCCTGTGACGCGCGCCGGATCCCCGCGGCCGCCCATGGGACCGCCCGCTTGGGGGCGATCGGGGCATTTGTGGGTCCGTTGACAGCTTGCAATAAATCGCAAGTGCGTCTATGTTGGGCAATAAGGAGGTTTCATGGAGTCACCACCCAATAGAACATTGGGAAAGTTTCTCTCGCCTCGGAGAGCCTAAAACTGCGCTTAGTATCCATTTTGGGCCAACCAGAGGGGTCTTGGAGGGTTAACCTCTCGCCCTAAGGAGCCTAGGATTAACGCTAAAGTCTCGTGACACAAGAGGTGTCTTGGAGGGTAAACCTCTCGCCTCTTTGAGCCCGAAGACCAGAGCTGGGTTCGGGATTTCTCATCTATTTCTACCTCGATTATTTTATGATCAAATTTTAATTATCATTGATTCGCTCTCTCTCCACACGATGCGATTGATTGAAGGCGCATTTATTCATATTTGAAAAGCCGTAAATGAGCAAGTAAATAGTGAAAGCAATAAATTACAATAATACAAGGAGCGGAATACAACTCCCTCTCATAAATGTGCGATACATACACGAATCGGGGCATTGTTTATTTTGAGGACTTTGGTCCTCGCATGCATCATTATTAAAATTGGATGTTTTTATTGTGATGATTTTTGTTGGATAAAAATAGGACATTGGGTCCTTATGTTTATGAAAACCTCTTTTTATTAAATATAAAACATTGATCAATTTTTATACTTAACAAGATACAAAAAGGGTATATCCATGTACATAAAATAATTAATGAACAAACGAATAAAGAAAATGACCAAGAAAGTTAGAAAACTAAACCGGACGAAATCCTCCGAGTATGGTAGATAGCCCCTCGAGCTCAGGATAATCCAAGGAAATCAATATATGCTCACAGAAAGTTAAAAGATATTAATATGGGAAAGCTCATCATAAATAAAGTCAAAGGAACTTGAAAGATATGGAAAAAGATTCGAAAGCGTGGAGACAGGACCCAGCGATGGCCTCTGCCGAGTGACCGATGGGCATAAGTCAAAGTGACCGTCATGTCCATCGCTCACTCAAAAGAGAGGGCGTCTGTGAGTGGGGTGATCGACGGGCATCGGTGAAGAAGATGACCCGTCGGTCACCACTGTCTCCGAAAATAAATAACAAAAAACTCTCTTTTTGGAGCAAAAAGGGGTTTTATCACAAAATGAGATGAAGAGAATCAAAATAAAGAAAAATGAAGGCAGAAAAGCCAAAAGAACAGCAAAAACAAAGAATATAGATGAAGTAATATGAAGGATGAGTCCGGAATATTTACCCTCAGATAATGTCTTAATAAGATTCTTGATGTCGATTAGAGTCCCGCACGCTCCACGAGAAACAAAGTGAAGGATCAAAAAAAGGAAAATGGATTATTTCCTCCTTAATCCCTCAAAAGATTGACTTTGGAATAAAAAACCCAAAGAAAACTAATTAGTTTTAGTTCCTTTTTAATGGTTTGATCCTTAAGTTGAAAGAGATTTCTTAATGAATGTGTTTGTTGGAAGAGAGAGAAAATGTGCTTGAATTTGGGCAGAGTTTCCCCTCTTGAAAATTTTTGGAACTCTTTTTAAGAGAAAATCCTAAGCTTTTATAAGCCAGGAACGACCGACGGGCGTCGGTGTATGGAGACGGGCGTCGGAAGAATCCTTCTGACACAAGGATTCATCCGACGGCCCTGCCATTTCCACCGACGGGCGTCAGAAAGGTTGCGTGCTCCGGGAAATCAGGCGGCATGCTAAGAAAGGGGCGGTGCCTTCCGACGGGCATCGAAAAATACCACAAGCCGTCTGTGACCCTAAGCGACGAGCTGGCCTCTCACAGACGGGCTGACCGTCTGTCGAGGGAAATATACTTTTTTGACTCAAAAATTCCCTGTTTTCTCCCCCCTGCCTATGAAAGGTGAAAAGACTCATTTCTCGTGGAGCATGAGACTAAAACCTCCAAATCCAAACCGTTTATACAGGCTCGGATACTGATTTCATCATAGGGTAATCTCTGATTCGGATCGCTGCGGGACACGGTGCTTAAAAAATCTTTAGGCATTTTTGAGATATTTTGGAGGCGCCACCTAATTTACAAGAAATTGAGAAAGTTCGTCTAACCTCGGAGGTCTAAACCAGAGAGAGATTCGGAATTTTACTCATATTAATGCCTTAATTAATTATAAATGAATTTTTAATTTTAAAAATTTCACCTCTCTTCTCACGCGGTTATATATTAAAAATAAAGTGCAAATAAAGCAGTAAAGAAAGCGGTAAAATAAAGCAAACCATACAAAATAAAAGAAAGATAAAATTGGGACAAATTACAATTTCCCAAAATAAAAAGGTATTAAAATTTGGGACAGAAAATACAATCCCCCAAATAAAATCAAATGAAACATAAATAAATAAAAAAACTCAAAGTAAATACATAAACATTCATAAATTGGGATATTATTTAAGATAAGAACATTGGTTCCTTCATATTCACTGAGAAAATCAAAGAGTTATTTTTATGCATTATTAGGAAAGTCGGGATGTGTGATCCCATTTTGAGAAAGTTAACTTTTCTTTTTTTAAAGTGAATTTTTATGGGTTAAAATTAGGACATTGGTCCCATTTTATTAAGAAAAGATCCCAATTTATTAATATAAAACTTTTTGTGATTTTTAATTAACACGCATAAAAATAAATAAAATTTATTATATATTACATAATAAAAACAAACAAAAGAAAAAAATTGAAAAATAAAATAATAAAAATGCTAAAAAAGATAAATTCCACCAAATTCGTGTCTTCAAATCTCCATGGGCTCCCACTTGCCATTGAAAAAACTCACACATAAAAAAATAAGTATTAAAATAAAAAAAATACAAATAAAAAGTGATGTTAGTAATAAAAAATGAATTAAACATATAACCTATGAAAATGAATTAAAATAAATAAAATAAAATGCATCATAAGTGACAAAACTAATTAAATGACATAATAAAATAAGTACTCCAACATATTAACAATTCAATATGCATAAAAACATAAATAATAATAATAATAATAATAATAACAACAACAACAACGACAACAACAACTAATAATAATAATAATAGTAAACAACAATAACAATAATAATAACAATAGTAGTGATAATAGATAATAATAATAATAACAAATAATAAACAACAACAACAACAACAACAACAACAACAACAACAATAATAATAATAATAATAATAATAATAATAATAATAATAAACAATCAACTAAGCAAAAAGAAATAAAATAAATAAAACATATCAAAATATATTAAATCTATGAACAAAATTACACCAAAAATAAAAACAATAATAGATCTAAAAATTTACATGTTTGCTAATTAATCATAAATAAATAAAATAATAATAAAAAAATGAAATCAAGACCAGAATATTTACCATCAGATTTTGATTTGATGAGTGAAGGTAGATGATCAATTTTTTTGTCTTGATTAGAAAAATAAAATATAGAAAAAAATTTTTATCTTAAAAACAAAAAATTAATTTATTTGTCTCAAGCAAAAATTGTTAAAAAAAGAAGAAAAAAATTTCCAAAAACAAAAAATTGGTTCTTTTTATCTCAAGAATTAACTTAGAAAATAAAATTAGAATATTTGGAGAATTTATTCTCGAAGAAGAAGAAGAAGAAGAAGAAAAAGAAGAAGAAAAGAAAAATTTTCTTAAGAAAAATTCCCTCCCAATTCTCTTTCTAAAAATTATTTTATACCTCTCAAAAATCAGATTTTTTGTTGAAAAAATTAAATCAATTTTAATTTTCATTAATAAAAAAAACTGAAGAATTTGAAAGGTTAGAAGACAAAAAGGTTTTAAAAATTAAATTCTACAAAAAAATGGAAAAAAACATAAATTTTGGCCAAAAAACGGCCATGGGGGCGTCGGGGGGACGCTGGGCGCGCAACAGGGCCGAGAGATGCCCATGCATGCCCGCGAGCTAGGCGCTGCTGACGCTCGATTTTCGGCCGATTTTTTTTTTCAAAAATTTTAAAAAAACAAAATTTGGCTAAAACATTATAATTTACATTTCATTTTATTTTATTTTTTTATTTTTCTATATTTTATTTTATTTTTTGAAAGATGCAAATTTTGACAAGCAAATCATTACTTCCAACATTTTTGCCTGTGAACAAGCATCTAATTTTAGCATCGGGTAACCCTGATTTTGGCTGTCTCGAGATCCGGTGTCTACAGTTGCCCCCAATTTTGGAGAGACTAGTACATGGGTGCCTAGGTGAGCCAAAATTTAGAAAAGGAAAAGAAAGAAACGCGAACCTGAGGCGGCCTCCTGAAGAACCGGCTGCTCCCTGTAGAACAGTGTTGTGATTTGAATCGTGAATATTATCCTTTCAGATCGCACTGAGTCGCTGATAAGACTACGAAGTGCGGTCATTATTAAATATCACTGAGCCATTAAATAGGCTACAAAGCGAATGTCATCCTCCTGGATTACACCGAGTCGCTGACAAGACTTCAAAACACGTGAAATGTCCCCCTCAGGGGACTGCATCGAGTCACTGACAAGACTACAAAGTGCGGTGGCCATCCTCAGATGGTGATGCGCTGAGTCTGCTCTAGACTCGCAAAACGTGAGAAATGTCTTGCTCAGAGGACTGCACTGAGTCGCTGACAATACTACAAAGTTCGAGAAATGTCCTCCTCAGAGGACTACATAGAGCCATTAAATAGACTACAAAATATGGGAAATGTTCTCCTCAGAGGATTGCACCGAGTCGCTGACAAGACTATAAAGTGCGGGGGCCATCCTTAGATGGTGATGTGTCGAGTCTACTCCAGACTTGCAAAACGCGAGAAATGTCCTCCTCAGAGGACTGTACCTAGTCGCTGATAAGACTACAAAGTGCAGGAAATGTCCTCCTCAGAGGACTGCATCGAGTCGCTGACAAGACTATAAAATGCAGGAAATGTCCCCCTCAGAGGACTGCATTGAGCTGTTAAAAAGACTACAAAATGCGAAAAATGTCCTCCTCAGAGGACTATACCGAGCCGTTAAATAGACTACAAAATGCGAGAAATGTCCTCCTCATAGGACTGCATCGAGCCGTTAAATAGACTACAAAATGCGAGAAATGTCCCCCTCAGAGGACTGTACTGAGTCACTGACAAGACTACGAAGTGCAGGAAATGTCCTCCTCAGAGGACTGTAATGAGCCGTTAAATAGACTACAAAATGCGGGAAATATCCTCCTTAGATAACATTAGAAATTTGCATCCTTAGTGGTCTTGGAAATTTGCCTTCTTAGAGGTCTGCACCGAATCGTTAAATAGACTACAAAATGCAGGAAATGTCCTCTTTAGAGGACTGCACCGAGCTGTTAAATAGACTACAAAATGCAGGAAATATCCTCCTTAGAGAACATTGGAAATTTGCCTCCCTAGAGGACCTGAAAATTTGCCTCCTTAGAGGATTGCACCGAGCCGTTAAATAGACTACAAAATACGGGAAATGTCCTCCTCAGAGAACATTGGAAATTTACCTCCTTAGAGGACCTAGAAATTTGCCTCCTCAGAGGACTTGGGAATTTGCCTCTTAAGAGGACATGGAAATTTGCCTCTTAAGAGGACTTTGAGAATTTGCCTCCTCAGAGGACTTGGGAATTTGCCTCTTAAGAGAACTTGATCTTAACTTGATCGCCTTGCTCGGGTGAATGTTAATATTGAGTTGAAGCTATCCTTGACTAGCCTTTGTGCGTGCGGCCTTCATTTGGAATTTTCCTGCAAAGCTGTGTGCACAGGAACATAAACAATAGATTGTGCATGCATGTGTAAAAGGTCATATGCAGATATTTATTAAAGAATTATATGCAAAAATGGACATACCATGTCTTGGGTGGTTAAAGGATCCGTTGAGGATACGGCTTGGCCGTTCGCATTATATGATGCCCCCCTGAGGATCTAGAAATGTCACCTTGGCTTAGGGACTCTAACCTGTAAACCTTTCAAAGAGAACCATCAAGTGTGCATCTTTGCCCCCCAGTCAATGAGCATATGCCTAGGATTCTGACTCATGTCCCCGCATCATACATTATCAGGCTGAAGGAAAATCATCCGAAGTAATGTCGCCTTATCGCTCCTGGCATCGAAAGTCATTATTGATATGAGCGTAAATAGCTCATATTTAGCTTATGTTTTATGGTTAAAATTATGTTTAGCTATGATTTAATGTGTTAGAATTAGGTGTGTTTGATGTTTTGTGTTAAGTTTTGTTAATGTAGGAGAAAAAGGAAGAAAATGTGAAGAAAGAGAAGAAATGAGCAATAAAAGAGGTTTATGTCGCGAGCGCGACATTTGTCTTGAGCGCAATAGAGGATGCCCAAGAGAAGAGAAGGGAAGAGAATAAAAGAGGAGCAAAGGAGGGAAGCCACGCACTGTCACAAGCGCGACAGGCGTCGCAAGCGCGAAAAGACGCGAAAGAAGAGGAAGATCATGCAGCTGAAAGGAGTGAAGTGCCGTGCTCTATCGCAAGCGCGATAGAAAGAGCAGTTGGACAGTTTTCCTTGAAAAGTCACTTGAACAATTGGAATTTTCAACTAAGTTTTGCAACTCTTTGAAGAAGCTTATCAAGGGACATGACTTTTAGAACAATATAATTATTAATTATAACTGTAATTTTAGTATGATGGAATTTTTACTAATTAATTTTCTGTAAGTTTAAGAGAAAAATTTCTGTAGTTAAAGTTCTAAGTTAGATTTTATGTTTTGAAGAAGAAGATCAAGGAGAAGAAAATGTCTTTCAAGGGTTGAGAGATTTCTTTCTACTTACTCTTATCTATTACTTTTTTCTCTGTAATTAAATGAATGTTATTTATGGATCTTCAATGATATTATTGTTATTTTCTACTTCCATTTATCTTATTAATCTTTTAATGCAGAATTGTCTATTAGTATTATTGCATGATTATTATAAGTTAAGGTAGAATTGAGAGGTTCACTTTATCTTACATCTAATTGAAATTCATTATCAAAGCATAGCTTGAGAGATCAATATGTTAAGATAACTGCTATAGGTTGGTGATTAATCTTAGAATAAGTAATTAAAATTAACTAGTTCATTAATGAGAGTTAAGGATTAGTATTGTAATTACATGTTTTGGGCACTCTAGTTCATGTCAGAGAGTGAATTAGAAATATATTCCAATTTGGCTTGCTTATAAGATTATAATTATAATTAAAAGATGGAATCAAGTTTCGTAACTATTAGTTCTTCATCATCTACATTGTCTTCTTTGATAATTTTTAACTAGATTTAATTATTTTGCTTGACACGAGTAGTATAGAATTAATTTACAAAGTATTGAATATTGTAAACAAGATAAAATCAAGTAATAATAGTGAGTGATATTTAATCTACTTTCTCTGTGGGATCGACATCTTAAGTATTATCAGCGATTAACAATGCACTTGCAGAGTTAGCGTTTTTAGCACCTAATAATTGTTTTAAAAGTAGTGCGTCCCTTGTGAATTTTCACACTAACTTTTTCTTTTGTGGGAAATGCGTCCTTTTAAGGATTTTCGCATAACCCTTTGCCTAATTTTTGCCTAGAATGAACCCAACGTATTTGATAGAAGTTAAAGTATTTGATAGAAGAATTTATTTGAGGGACTAAAAGGAAGTTGGCCAAAGGATTAAGTGGGTTATTTGGCATGAGCTAGATATGTGTCAAGATAATGGACAAGTGGTGTGTTGGGAGCTTGCCTGTAATGCCCCAATACCCCTTAGAGGATATAGGAGCGCTACACACACAAACTATTCGAATTATTATCATATAAGATTACCTTAATCATATGCCATTAATAAAATTAATGATGTATTATTATTATTATTATTATTATTATTATTATTATTATTATTATTATTATTATTATACTCTTGAAATTAACATTGCTAAATTTCTTAAGCTGTGAATATAATTTTTTTTATAACAAGTCATGCATAGGCATATACAAACTCTAAAATATTTACATCATATATACATTGCACTTTTACTACATCCTTTTCATATTCACTATACGGTGCATTACAAAAATACATATATATCAAAACAAAAAGACTTCAAACTTCAGTCCTATTGGCCTGCAGATGATGACTCAAGCTGGCAAATCAATAAATTCAAGGACCTATATGAGAAAAACACCGATGCTGAGCGAAGGCTCAGTGGGGAGAAAAACAATGCATTTGACTTTTTACGAAATTACAATTATCATAAAGCCATATGCATTTGTTGGTATCACAATAACATTCACTAATCAATTATACATTTAAACACTAGCATTTCAATGAATCACTAGTCACAGTGTGCAATGATAACACTTTAATCGCCTGTACTTCCAACAATAGTGGATAACGGGAACACTCTCAAGATACTGATGTGCAGTACCGAGCACTAGGAGACCAGAGTCTCAAATCACTAGGATACCTTTCGGTATTGAACACTAGGCAGCTACAAACACTGATCCTTATCGGCATGCCTATCTATCCACAATTCGGACACAGGCAGGTGACTAATTATTGTTCACATATTTTCACTTATCACACTATAACCATTTCATTATGATTCAATCATATATGGTCAATATTGCATTCCATGTCATGTTTAATAATTAAAAACATGTATACATTTTATTCCTTTATTAAGCTAATATGCCATAGCATCATTTACATATAATTTCAATTGACAAACATTCATATACTCATTTCATAATATTAGACATGAGTTGGACAAGCTTTAGGAACTTGCGACGATGTTCGGGTGTGTTTCGGGAGGAAAAACACACAAAATATACAAAACAGAGGATGCCCATGGTGGCAATGAATTGATTGTGACCGTGAGGTCCAAAAATAGGCTATTTTTCCTTCTCTCAGTATTGGTCACGGTGGCAATGATTTGGTTGTCGCCGTGACATACCAAAATTTTTCTTTCCAGAAGCAGAATCTCAGGATTACTTCACTACTCTATTTTGCACAGCCTAAACTGACTTCTAAACTTCAAATTTAGGCAAAACCCCCTTAAATATTGTTGCCTAGGATGTTAAGTTTCAAATAGAACAAGTTTCAGGTCATTTGAATATCTAAAACATTAGATATAATCTAAACAACCTGAATTGCTCCAATGAACCAGCCAAAGTAGAGACACCTCTGGTTTGGCCACTTTTAATGGTCTTAGAGCCAGATTTTGCTAAGGATCATTTCTAGGACTTTTATAGATATGGAAGTTGGACACTAGAATCACTTAATTTGGAGTTCTAAAACTCTACTTATGATCAAAGCATCACGCGGAGGTCTGGCAAAATTTGAGGAGAGTTTCCTGTAGAAACTCTTCTTGCCCAAATCAACTACTTAACCAAACCTAACCACAACATGACACCAAACTTAACCACAACATGAAAACTCAACAATATATAATTCATTTACATTCACAAACATTTACATGACACTACCATGTTCCCAACCATCAAACTCATGCATAACAAAAACACAAACATGCAAATAAACACTCTTATACCTCTAAGAAGCTTGCTCTTCCCTTAGTTAGCTCAAACCTTCTCTTTGTCCTTATCCTTCACTCTAACCTCAGATACCAGCACAAAACCATCCAAAAATCATACTCAATCCATTACACAAAGCTTATAAATACATGCAAAATAAATAGAGAAGAAGATGGCTAAACAAGCTCCAAAACCAAGCTTCCTTACCTTGCCAACTTCCTTTCTCTCACGGGATCACTCTCCAACCCAAGAGTAGAAATTGAAGACTTAAACAAAACAAAAATTAAATAAAGGAAATGGGTTATGAGTGGCCTAAGGTGGCCGGCCAGCTGCATCCCCCAAAGAGGCAGATTTTTCCAACTTCAATCAATGCATGCATATCTAAAATACTAGGTGTCAACTCCCTATTGGCCCAATATTTTAGGTCCTTGGTAAATTTCCATTAAATCACTCTCTTAACTTAACTTTCCACATGCATAAACTACCATTTCTTCATTCAAGTAAGTCCATAAGTCATTAATTCACAATTACTTGTATGCCCTCAAATAACTTCAAAAATATCGATTATGTCCTAAATGCACAATTTGGGCTCAAATGCACTACAACTTACACATTAACATGCATACCATGTTCCAAACCTACTAAGGTATACTTTGGGGCCTTACATTGCCACTTAAGCTCCTACATGTAATATAAAGAGTGAGTGGAGGCAAATCTGCCTCACTTTTTGCATGTTTACCGGCCATTTCTTCAACTCTTTTTTTTTCTCTCTTTTGTTCTTCATTTGGCTTTTATTTCTTGTTGGTTCTTCTTCGTTGGTTATAAAGATTTAAAATTTAGATTGATTTAAAGAGATAAAGTGGAAAGGTGGTTGGATGTTCCAATGTCATCTTCTTGTTCTAGTTCTGTTTTTGATTTTGAGTTGTTATGAGTACTGGATTAAGTGTATGTTTTGATGGGTTTTGTGCAAGAAGTTTTGGACAAAAGAAGAGATAAAGGCAAGGAAAAGATTTGAGCTAGAATACAGAAGTTATTCAAGCTACTTTTGATGTTTGGGATTTTTATTGAACTTTAAATTTAAGTTTACATGTTTAGATTGGGGGAAATATGGGTTTTGAAAGAGTTCAACAGCTCTTTTAGTTGTGAAATTATATATGGGTTATCATAGATGAGTTGCATGATGTTTATTGATAACTTAAAGTTGTATGAAGTTTTGATTATTTGCATGTTGATTATATGTTAATTATAAGTTATGTATGAGAAAGTTACTTGCAAGTGAATGCTTGTTAGAAGTCCATTTTTAGATGGAATTGTTGATGATTGTGTCAAAAGATGATTTTTATAGCTTTGAAGTGAATGTGGCATGGTTTTTGTTAATTTAGAAGTTATGCATATGAACATAGCAAAGTTTGAGAGAAGTATGTGCTTGAGAGGTAAGTGATTTGGGAGTTTGAACACAGAGTTCAGGCTTTGTCGCGAGCATGATAGGGTGCTCCATAGACCAAGTTTGCCATGCAGTGTTCTGCCGCGAGCATGAGCTTTATCGCGGGAACGACAGAAACCACTTGGGCATTCTATCGTTAGAGTGACATTTACCACGAGTGCGACAGCAGTGTGTTTGGGTTCTGTCACGAGTGCGACATATCTATAAGTCATGGATGCAAGTTATTTATCCTTATTTGTGTGTAATATTGCATTGGATTATATATGATTATGCATATCGGAACTATAATGGGATAACATAGGTGAGTATATGAGTTATATGCTTGATGAGATATTTGTGTGTACTATATGAGCTAGTAGATTGAACATGAGCATGTTAGATTGATATTACTTTGGCATGACCAATGAATAAATATGTATGTATATGTATGTTCATAGTTGCAAAGTTAATATATGTGGTGCAATAGTTTGAAAAGAATAATTGAGTGATGCAAAGTATATAGCATAGAGAATAGCATTTATATGTATAAGCCTGAATTAGACATAGTAGTGGATAGATGGGCATGCCTATAAAGGGTTAGAGTTGCAGCTGCCAGAGTGGCACCGATTGTGTCTAGAGTTTGATACCCTTTGGTATCTGTAAGCACCGTGTCCCGGAGCGGTTCGAATCAGAGGTTACCCTATGATGAAATCAGTGCCCGAGCCTGTATAAAGGGCTGGATTTGGAGGTTTTGGTCCCACGTTCCACGAGAAATGAGGCTTTTTACCATTCCTGGGCAGAGGGGGAGAAAACAGAGGTTTTTCGAGTCAAAAAGCTTTTTGTACTCCACAGACGGCCAGCCCGTCTGTGAAGTCAACCCGTCGCTTCGAGTCACCGACGGCTGGTGGTATTTTTCGACGCCCGTAGGAAAGTCACCGCCCCTGTCAGAAAGCCGCCTGGTTTCCCGGAGCACTCAACCCTTCCGACGCCCGTCGGTGTATGTGGCAGGGCCGTCGGACGAATCCTTGTGTCAGAAGGATTCTTTCGACGCCCGCCCCTATACACTGATGCCTGTCGGTCGTGTCTGGTTTATAAAAGCTCCGAATTTTCAAGAGAAAGGGGTTGGAAAAATTTTCAAAAGGGGAAACTCTGCCCAATTTCAAGCAAATTTTCTCTCTCTTCTAACAAAACACATTTACAAAGGAAATCTATTTGATCAAGGATCAAATCAATCAAAAAGGAACTAAAATAATTAGTTTTCTTTAGATATTGATTCCAAAGTCAATCTTTTGAGGGGTTGAAGAAGAAATAGCCCATTTTTCTTTCTTTGACCCTTCATCTTTTGCTTCTTGTGGAACGCGCGGGGCTCTAATCAACACAAGAATCTCACCCAAAGCGATTATCTGAGGGTAAATATTCCGGACTCCTTCTCCTTATCATTTCATATTTATTCCTTATTTTGTGGAATTTATCAATATCTGTCATTATTTTCCTTTATTTTGAATCTCTTTATCTCCTTTTGGGATAAAACCCATTTTTTTGGCTTTGGAAAGAATTTTCTCTCTCCTATTTTTTTGGAGACAGTGGTGACCGACGGGTCATCTTTATCACCGATGCCCGTCGGTCACCCCACTTACAGATGCCTCTCCTTGAGTGACAGACGGACATGTCGGTTACCTTAACCGACGCCCGTCGGTCATCTAAGGAAGGCCGTCTGTGGGTTCTGCCTCTATCATTTTAAATCATTTTTTTTATCTTTTTCAAATCCTTTCGGTTTCCTACATGTTAATTTTATGTATATTAACATCTCTCAACTTTTCTATGAGTGTATATATGATTTCTCTTGGACTACCACAAGCTTGAGCGGTTATCTACCATATTCGGAGGATTCCGTCCGGTTTAGTTTCCTAACCCTCTCGTTTATTTCCTCCATGTTGTTATTCATTGATTGTTTCATGTATATGGATATATTCTTTTCATATTTCGTTAATGTATAAATATAATCTAAATGATTTTATACTTAAATAAAAATGAGGTTTGTATAAAGTGCAAAAGGGGCCAAAGCCCTATCTTTATCCAATAAAATCATCATAAACAAAAATCTCCAATTTTAATAATGATGCATGTGAGGACCAAAGTCCTCAAAATAAGCAATGCCCCGATTTATGCATGATTCGCACATTTATGAAAGGGAGTTGTATTCCGCTCCTTGTATTATTGTAATTTATCGCTTTCATTATCTATCTGATCATTTATCGCTTTCAAAATGTGAATAAATGCGCCTTTTAATCAATTGCATAGTGTGGAGAGAGAGCGAATTGATGATATTAAGATTTCATCATAAAATAAATGAGGTAGAAATAGATGAGAAATCCCGGACCCAGCTCTGGTCTTTGGGCTCAAGAGGTTAGAGGTTATCCTCCAAAATACTTCTTGGGTCACGAGACTTTAGCGCTAATCCTAGGCTCTTTAGGGTGAGAAGTTCACCTTCCATGACCCCTCTGGCTGGCCCAAAATGGATACCAAGCGCAATCTTAGGCTCTCCGAGGCGAGAGTAACTTTCCCAATGTTCTATTGGGTGGCGACTCCATGAAACCTCCTTGTTGCCCAACATAGACGCACTTGCAATTTATTTGCAAGATGTCAACGGATCCACAAGTGCCCCGATCGCCCACGTGCGGGCGGTCGAACGGGCGGCCGCGGGGATCCGGCGCGCGTCACATTGGCGACTCCACTGGGGACGTTTATGGTTCGAGATTTCGATTTGAAAATACCTCGTTTAACATTTATGATTAAAATTTAATTCACAAATTTGCTTTCTCTCAAAATTGCATTTGCATATCATTAGAGCCTTAGAATATGCTAGTTTGGTCCCTCTTTTAGCCCCGGTGCGTTCCTGAAGCACGACCTCATTTTCACGCAATTTGGGGAAGTGTTAAGGATAATCACCAGCCCAAGCCACGTACCTCAATGGTATATCAAAATGACGACCCGATCGGTCGCTATGCTCGTGATGGGCTAGACCTGTCGGTAGGGATCATGCTTGGGTAGCCTTAAAGAAACATCTCCCTTGTCTAAAGCTCATGTAACGGCCGTAGCTATTTTCCACAGGTGAAATGAACCTTAATTCCATGCTTGCTGTATGGGTCCTCATGTATTGGGTGAGTCCACATGTATCGCTTGGTAACCTAGCCAAATGCTATCATGCCCCGGTGGGGCCATGTTGAAATTTATGGAACGTCCAAATACGTGACGATCATTATCCATCTGCTTGTACATTAGCATAGGAGATTATGCTGCCGGTTTTTCGCCGTGCACCATGCGTGTCCATTGGGTCCCTCGTTGACCCTTGGGCTAATCCCACCTAGGAAAGAGACTGCACGACCACATGTGTGGGAGAAATAAGGGCGTAAGGACCTACTTGCTTGCTTGTGCTCTGTAAGTGTTGCATATCACGACCATGCATTATACCTGCATTTCATGCATCATGCCTAACTTTTTGTCCCTGCAGCCATCATAGATCTGCCCAGGTGGACTAGATCACCAACCGGACGAATGATCCGAGTTCCTACTCCCGAGCTGTCGGATAGAGAGGGTCTACCAGAAATCTTATCAGAAATCAGTGGTACAGTATCTCAGATGGCAAACTCGCCTAGGGGGGAAGACACCACCAGGGCCATGATTGCGGAAGAAGTGGGCCGCCGTTTTGAGGAATTCGAGGGTAGGATGATGAATATGTTGACCGCCTTGGCACAGCAGAATGCTCCGCAGAATGCCCCACAGAATCCTCCTCCTCCTCCTCCAGTGAGACAGAATGAGCCAGAGGAAGAAAGGGTTGAAAGGCAAGAAGAGCCCGTTAGGCCGCCACCAGTAGAGTTGAGATCAGTGGCCTCGGGAGAGCAGAGAAGAAGGCCTGTGCTAAGAATTGATGATGATATCGAAGATGATAGGATGAGCCTCGCATCTGAGAGGGGGAAAGCACCTCAGACCGATGACTTCATTTTAAAGAAAATGGAAGAGAGGTTCGAAGCTATGGCTCGTATGTTGAGCAGGGGTCAAGGGATGAACCCGAAAGATAAGGAATTGGAGGGAGAGGACTCGATCCCTTACAACTTCAAAATGCCAGATGTGCCGAAATTTGACGGTACTTCTGATCCAACCGCTCACGTAAAACAGTATTCTCTGGTCATGAAGGGGACCACGTTGTCTAAGAAGCAGAAAGTAGAATACTTTTGTCTGAGTCTGACCTCTCATGCTATCGACTGGTATCATGGCCTTGACCGCCGCACTAAAGAAGATTGGGATCTGCTCACTGAGGAGTTTTTGAAGCAGTATGACTGCAATACTAGAATGGAGGTGACTCTAAAAGATCTTGAACTGCTCCAGCAGAAAGCCGGAGAATCTTTCCATGATTATCTCACCCGGTGGAGGAATCGTGTAATGGAGATGCGGAGGAGCCTGACACCCAGAATCAGATTCGTTTGTTTATCAAGAATGCAAGCCCGTACTTGAAAGATGGGTTGAAGATGAAGGGGTTGAAGGACTGGGAGTCTCTCAAGGATATAGCCATCGAGGCAGAAGGAGAGTTCTTGGCTAGGAAGGCTAACGATGATAATTTTGCCAAAAGGGCTAACCCCGGTCAAGGAACCAGTAGGCCGGCGGGTCCCGGTAGTAGCACCAGAAGAACAGGCGAGGTGTCTGCTACTGAGGTAACCACCCAGAGGAAGTTTTCAAACTTGTGGAGACCATTATCTTGGGTTTTGAGAAGGTTAATGAAGGAGGGAAAATTGCAGCCCTTAGCTCCTAGACCTGCTTTGACGCAGGGGAAGCCTGGACACAAAGATAATGAATTCTGTGCGTTCCACCAGCACTCAGGCCATATCACAGATAAGTGCAAAGCGCTCCGACACTCTATCCAAGACTTGATTGATAGCAAGCAGATTTCTGACCCTGAAAAGAGGGAAACTGAGAAGAAGCCCGATTATAATGCCGTACCACCACCCGTGTTTATGATCGGATCTAGCCTGCCAGAGTGGTACGTGCTACAGGATCTATATGGGAGCAAGAATTCTGCTGCTGATTGTTCCGCGATTAGAGAGGGGAGGGCAGTTGTGGCAACCCTTGATTGCTGGTCTAGCAGTGAGAGCGGCGGAGAAGCCGAGGAGGAGGGAGAAATGAACCTTGACTTGTGGGGGTCTGATGAAGACAGAAGAAGAAATAGGGGCTGTGACGAGAAGAGGAAGAGTGGTCCCCGAGATTACGAGACTACCCGAGCCAGTGCAGACGCTGGCAGAGAAAGAACCAGAGGAGAATCAAATTGTCAAACAATTGAAGAAGACTGCGGCTCAAATATCCATCTGGAATCTTTTGAGACAATCCCCCTCTCATAGGCAGAAGGTAGTAGAGGCTTTGGTTGAGGCCACGGTCGCCACTACGATCTCCCCATCAGAACTATTGGGCCTAATTAAGGGAGGATCCGAGGAGAGATTGGTCTTTTCTGACGCCGACCTACCGGTCGAAGGCCGCAATCATAACAGACCCCTATACATCAAAGCGCAGATTAACGACAAGCACACTGCTTGCGTTATGGTAGATGATGGGTCTTCTATCAATGTGTGCCCCCTGATAGCTCAGCAGGCTTTTGGTTTAAACGAGGATATGCTCAGTGGGTCGGATCTGACTATCACAGCCTACGATAATTCGAGGAGGCAAGCCTCGGGAACCTTTAAGACCTTGGTCAAGACAGGACCTATTGAAGTGGAGGTAGAATTTGTAGTGCTGCCCATCCCTGCTAACTTCTCAGCTCTACTTGGGAGACCCTGGTTTCACAAGTTAGGTGGAGTGCCATCCACACTACACCAGATGATAAAGTTCCCACACGAAGGGGAGGTGGTGACTATCAAAGCGGCCAGGGAGAACCAGGTCTCAGCGCTTGAAATAGCTAATCAACCATTTAGTGGCTTCCATGTATCCATGATACGAGAAGAGCATGGGTCAGTGGATAACCCAGCCGTGGTTAATATGTTGAAGAAGATGCACTATCTCCTCGGGGCTGGTTTGGGCAGAAACTCTCAGGGGTTGCAAACAGCGGTCACCACTCGAGGGCAGAAGAACCGGAAAGGTCTAGGGTACAGAGGTGGCTTCAGCAAGAAGAAGGCGACAGATAAGATTGCTCACATTTCAGAGAGCTTCGTACCAGCATCCTCAGTTTGTGCTTACACTGGCGAAGGCGAGCCGCAATGGGTAGATGGGAGGATTGTCCCTGGCTTCGAGATCTTTAATGATGTATTTGACTAGAGAGTCGGGTTTATCAAGACTGCTGAAGACTTCTGCGATGAGGAGGTCATGACTCAGGGTATCACTTGGGACAGATGTGAGCCTGAAGAGGTTGTTACTGAAAAGATGATAGCTGCCAAGATGAAAGGGAAACAGAAGATAGCAGAATTGGAGCTGAAAATGGGAGATTTGAGGATTTCCTCCGACATGCCTGAGGGGCCTCTGCAGAATCAGGAAGCCAGTGAGCAGGCCGCGATAGCATCATCCTCGGGAGTGGCAGAAGAAGACTCTAGCTTAGACTGTCTTTTTATTCCAAAACTCTTTTATGATGTAAATGACAATTATAATATTATTAATAAGGCAAACAATTTCTCTTACTTGTGCGATGTTTCTAATAATTTTGATATGTATGAACATGATCATATTCCATCAATTTTTGACATTGATTCCACTGATACAACGCCTTTTAATCTTGGAACCTCGGAAAATCCGAGAGAAATTCTAATAGCATCAAATATAACTCCTGAGGAGAGAAAAAATTTTGAGAGAATAATAAGAAAACATGAAAAAGTCTTTGCCTGGACCTATGAGGACATGCCGGGAATTGACCGAGATGTGGCAGAACATGCTATCCCAACTTATCCGGATTACAAGCCTGTGAAACAGAAGTTGAGAAGGCTCAGACCAGAATGGGCAGACAAGGTTAAGGAGGAAATTTGACAACAGGTTGAAGCCAGGTTCCTTGTTGAGGTGCAGTATCCTACATGGCTGGCAAATGTGGTCCCTATAGCAAAGAAGAACGGAAAGGTTAGGGTATGTGTGGATTATCGAGATCTGAACAAAGCTTGCCCTAAAGATGATTTTCCACTACCCCATATCGATGTATTGATAGACAGTGCTGCCAATTGCGCGATGTACAGCTTTGGAGATGGTTATGTGGGCTACAATCAGATCCTGAACAAAATAGCTGACCGGGTTAAAACCGCTTTCATCATGGAGTGGGGGACCTATGCCTACCGGGTCATGCCTTTTGGCCTAAAGAACGCAGGGGCCACATACCAGAGAATGGCGACCAAGATCTTAAGTGACCTGATCCATAAAGAAGTGGATGTGTATGTCGATGACATGATGGTCAAATCAGCCACCCGAGAGGGACACTTTGAAGCTCTAGAGAAGTTCTTCATCAGGATTGATAAGTATAATCTGCGACTTAACCCCAAGAAGTGCATTTTCGGAGTAACTTCAGGAAAACTATTGGGACATGTCGTCAGTCAGAGGGGAATAGAAATTGACCCGGACAAGGTGAAGGCCATCAGAGAGATGCCCATGCCGCAAAAGGAGAAGGATGTAAGGAGTTTCCTGGGCAAGCTGCAGTATGTCAGCCGATTCATTGCCAAGCTCACTTCGATATGCGAGCCTGTTTTTAAGCTGCTTAGAAAGAATCAACCTGTGGTCTGGAACGAAGAATGCCAGAAAGCCTTTGACAACATCAGGGAATACCTGTTGAATCCGCCAGTGCTAAGGCCTCCGCAACCGATCAAACCGCTTATCCTGTATCTAGCAGTAGAGGACAGTTCAGTGGGCGCCATGATGGCTCAAGAGGATGAATTTGGGGTGGAGTTTGCAATTTATTACCTCAGCAAGAAGTTTCTAGCTTATGAGATAAAATATGCTGAAGTAGAAAAGATCTGTCTCGCGATAATTTGGGCGTCAAAGAAACTGAGACATTATTTCCACTCGTACAGGGTTCAAGCAGTGGCCAAGCAGAATCCGTTAAGATATTTGCAGGAAGCACCGTCTCTCTTGGAAAGATGGGGAGGTGGCTGCTCTTGCTGCAGGAGTTTGATGTGCAATACATCACCGGCAAGACTATTAAGGGGCGAGCCGTAGCCGAATTTCTTGCTGAGCATCCTATTCAAGGAGACACTCCCGAGTTTACCTTTCCTGATGAGAGCATAGTCGCAATTTCTGTTCAGGGATGGCAGTTACACTTCAACGGGGCGGTAAATAACAGAGGAGCCAGAGTTGGGATCATCTTGACGACCCCAGATAATGAGAAACTTCCCCTCGCTAAGAAGCTGAGGTACAAAGCAACCAACAATGAAGCCGAATATGAAGCGTGCACCTTCGGATTGGAAGCTTTAGCGGCATTGGGGGCAAAGAATATAGAAGTCTTCGGTGACTCATCCTTGGTGATTAACCAGATCCGAGGTGAGTGGGCAGTAAAGGAAGAACGGTTGATGCCCTACGTTGAATATTTGAAAGAGATGTATGGGCAGTTTGAGACTTGCACTTTCCACTTTGTGCCGAGAGATGAAAACCGTCTGGCTGATGCGTTGGCAACCTTAGTGTCAATGTGGGATAACCCCGAAGGAGTGGCTATGAAGCCAGTGCTGATTTCGAGTTCTGATAAGCCCAGTTTTGAAACTAAGCCTGTGATGGAAGTAGAGGTGGCGGATGGGAAACCATGGTACTTCGACATCATGAACTACTTGGAAAACAATAAATTTCCAGAAGAAGCTACTGAGAAAGACCAGAGGATGATCCGGAAGCTATCCACTCAGTTCATATCCTTGGAAGGGGTGTTGTACAAAAGACGGTCGGACGGGATTTAGCTCAGGTGCTTGAATGAAAAGGAAGCCCGCAAGGTGATGGAGGAAACCCATGCAGGTGTCTATGGGGCCCACATGAACGGTTTGACCTTGGCTAAGAAGATCATGAGACAAGGCTTTTATTGGCTTACGATAGACAATGACTGCTCAAAATATGTTAAGTAATGCCAGCTGTGCCAATAATATGCAGACTTGAGACACCTGCCAGTATCTGAATTACATAACCTGACATCACCTTGGCCTTTCGCTGCTTGGGGGATAGATATCATTGGAGAGATTCGCCCTACGGCATCCAATGGATACAGATACATCATAGTCGCAATCTATTATTTTACCAAATAGGTAGAGGCGGAATCCTTCAAGAAGATCGAAGCGAGGGACATGGCCAAGTTCATAGAGAGAAATCTAATTTGCAGATATGGCCTCCCTCATCACATAGTGTCTGACAATGGGGTGCAGTTCATGGGAGAAACCAGGAAGCTCCTCGAGAAGTATGGTGTCGAGCATCATAAATCCTCTCCCTACCGACCACAAGCGAATGGAGCAGTAGAAGCCGCTAATAAGAATATGAAGAAGATCCTGTCCAAGATGGTCCAAACCTACAAAGACTGGGCCGAAAAGTTACCCTTTGCCCTATGGGGATATAGAACGACGGTAAGGACGTCTACAGGCGCTACTCCATTTTCCCTAGTATACGGAACGGAAGCAGTATTGCCAGTTGAGATAGAGCTCAAATCACTGAGGGTGGTCATGGAAGCCCAAATTCCAGAGGCCGAATGGGCACAGCAGAGGCT
The DNA here is from genome assembly GCA_947683425.1 of Excoecaria cochinchinensis. Lineage (NCBI taxonomy): Eukaryota > Viridiplantae > Streptophyta > Magnoliopsida > Malpighiales > Euphorbiaceae > Excoecaria > Excoecaria cochinchinensis. Next base: position 23,719,198 of record CANTUQ010000146.1, read on the forward strand.
ACAGCACTTGAATTTATTGGATGAGAGTAGGCTGAAAGCTTATTATCATAATTAGATTTACCAGAAGAGATTAGTAAGAACTATCGGAAAGAAGGTGAGAAAGCATCCGCTGAAAGAAGGGGACTTGGTGTTCAAGCAGATGAGGCCAGGCATACCAGATATTAGAGGGAAATTCAGATCGACCTGGGAAGGGCCGTATATCCTCAAGAAACTGCTGTCCAAAGGAGCTGCGATCTTGTCAGATAGTGATGGGAATGAATTCAAAGAGCCGATCAATGTCGACAGACTCAAAAGGTTCCACGGCTCAAGACCAAGATAAAAAGAAGAGAATAAAATGCCCTGCAAGTCGAAAACCGAAAAAAGGCGGCTGTGCTAAAATTGGGCGACTCGACAGGGTGAAAACCGAAAAAAGGCAGCCTGTGCAAAAATTAGAGGCATGAGAGAAAATGTCCGGTCGTGAAAACCCGAGAGGGCCGATTGGTAACAGGAGTTGATGCTGTTAAAATTTGATTCCTTGTATTGACAGCGTGTAAGCAGCTGAGTAAATGCCAAAACTGATCATGTATGCTGAAATTATATGAAAATATGCGCAAATTGGTGAAATAGAATGAATATTATTCTTTTCATTTTTGTCATTTCCTAGTTCTGCATTAAAAAGAAATGTAGCACTAAAAGAAATACATATATGGGCTAAGCTAAGTCCTGCTGCTGCTCTCGCCGACTAGATGCTTGAGCCCTCGAGTCCTGTTATCAGATGCTGGACTAAGGATCCACTTCTTATACTCACTAGTCGAAGACACAGAATGATTGCCGAACCTCGGGATAACAGTCTTCACTGGTAGTCTGCCCCACAGCTCATGATATCGAGAAGCAAATGCAGCCGAGAGAGCTCCTCCTCGGAAGGACAAGGGAACCCTCACTACATCCTGGGTCATCCCGAGCTGGCGTGTACATCGAGAGGTGATGCAGAAGGTGGCCTGACGGAGGCCACAGAGGGGAACACACCCCGATGGCCCATCAATGACCACATGAGACAGTGGGAGACAGGCAGACGTAAAACTGATGTCATCATCTGACAGCTCGCCAAATCTGGTAATGCCTTCACTAATAGCGGCACACCCATAAAGTCATCGACGCGGCAGAAAATGGCTCGGCGAGTACTGTGGAGTAACTCGAGGGGGTGGCTCAGACAGCATCTTCAGTTTCTCTTGCAGCCAGATCTATATAAAAAAAAAAAAGAGAAAAAAAGAGAAAAAAAAAAGAAAAAAAAAGCCGCTGAAGTAAGTAGGGTTTACTTCAGGCAAAAATAAGGCACAGGGTTGAGTGAAAATCCAAAAGGACGCACCTCCCGCTAAGAAAAGCTAGTGTGAAAATCCATAAGGGACGCACTACCTTTAAAATAATGACGTACCTGGAGCAATAAGGGGCTGCCGGTAAAGGTTGTAGTGGATCCAGAACTCACAGCGTCCAAGCCCAGAATGGTTTCAGCCAGAATGAGTGGTAGGGGTGATAATCCCAGATGGAAGTCGCCCAAGACTCCGAACAGGCGAGAGTCACCTGTCAAACCCCCTGGAACAACAGTAAGGAAGTTCACCATGCAAAACAAGAATGTGATGCTTACCCGGTAGGTGGGGATGCCGGTGAACTGATCCAAAGCCTCGATCAGTGGCCCCAGGGAAAAGAAAGAGCCCGGAGTAATCAGTCGGACGGCCTCAGATGAGGGTATGCCGAGCGCCATAGCTATATTCCGAGCCTGGAATAAGCCGCAGTGGGGGATGCAGGGCAGAGCGCTAGGAGGGAACCAAGCTCCAAGAATGGCAGCTAATTCTTCAGGCAAAGGGCACAGTTCCTGATAAGTGAACCGGAAAACATGGAACCGGGGGTTCCAGAAGTGGGTCGCCGCCAGGAGGAGGTTTTGGTTGACTTTCACCCGGCACAGGTATTTCAGCCCGGATAGAGAGGAAAGGGCGCCCTCTTCCCAAGTGTGTTTGTCATCTAAGATACGGTGCATCCTTTGGGCTAGAGAGGAAGACATTTTGAGAAATAAGGAAGGCTCAAGGTGTTGGAAAATGAAGAGACTCAAGAAGAGCAAAAATTTTGGCAGAATTTATAGGGAAGGGTCACCGACGGCCTACCCGTCTCTCTAGAGAGACGGCATGTCCGTCGGTAGAGATTCACCTTGGCAGGCGCATGCGTCATCATTGCATTCATCACACGCATTAAATCGCATGACAGACGGCCAGCCCGTCGGTCGCTTCTACAGACACCCAGCCCGTCGGTCACGAAATTCTATATAAGGGCGAGTGACAGACGGTGCAAACGCTGCTGTCCCTTTCTTCTTCCTCTCCCAAACCGTTTTTTAGCATTTTTTAGTGTTTTTTCAAGCATTCTTCATCTTTTTTCGCGATTTCTTCATATTTTCGCATTATTTACTCACCGGGCGCTTTGATATTTATATTTTCTTCAGTTTCTACACTTCTCGCGACTACAAGTAAGTAAATAATTACTTTTTTTCTTGAATTTTATTTGATTTATTAATTCATTTCTTCTTCTTTCAACTTTAGAAATGTTTAGAAATTTAAAATGCCTTAGGAATTTAGGGAGAATGCTGCCCATTTTTTTATTTTAGTGCAATTAACCTGAATTTTTGCATGATCACATAGAAATAGAATTTTTCTATAATCTTGATGCTTTAGAATTACGCTGTTTAGCGCACCATTCTGTGCATATTTTTTGCTTTGGCGGCCTGAGACCATTATCTTGTGTTGTTGGGGGCACACTCTTGCCGGGGTGCGCCCCATCTTTGTGCACATATTGTTGTTGAGGCTTGAGGCCTATTTTTATGCCTTTTTATGCAGGAGGTCGGGCATACCCCTGCCGGGGTGCTGCCCAAATTTTTATTATTTATTCTAAAATTGAATATTTCCGTGCGTAATGCATGCCTCGGGACCTAAAAAGCCCATTTCCTTTACTCATTTTAAATTATTTGTATGCTAATTGCATATCGTTTTTGCCTTGATATGTGCAAAGCATGTGGGCAACCTTTGCCCTTTTCATTTATTATCAATTTTCTATCTTGTTTTGGGTCGCCATTGCCCTGGTGAGGCCTAAATCGGCCTTCGCCTGGAGAATAAGTCTGATAATATTTGTTTTGTCAAATTTTTGCTGTCTAATTTCTCCTCCTTTCCAGGATGCCTCTTAGACGTAGAGCACCGCAGGCCCAGCCTGAGCTTGTAGCACCGGATTGGATGGATGACGAGTCAGCTCAGAGGTATAGAGCATTGGCTCAGGTAGAGCTTCGGGCCAATCGCTTTGTGTCCCGACCGTTTCTAGAGGCCCTAGGGTTGGCCCCAGAGTTTGATTTACTTGCCGAGGGTGTTGGGTGGACAGAGTTCCTTGAGCCTTCCTTCCAGACTTTCCCAGAGGCTACTCGCCAGGTCCTGGCCACTCTTCGCTACACCGATTTTCAGAGTGCAGATACCGACCCAGGGGTGGTTCAGTTTTGGTTCGACGGCGACCACTTCAGTATCACTAGACAGAGATTCGCTCAGGCCATGGGCCTCCCTAGAGAGGAGGGGGTCGAGATCCCGCGGCGAGCGGTGAGACGCGCCCATTGGGCGGCTATTGCCCTACCGGGAGTGCTGTATGATCATGATACAGGGAAGAGCACCGTACTGGTGTCTCAGGCACTCCGGTATTTGCACAGAGTGCTATCCAGTTCGTACCTCGGTCGAGCTGGTAATCCAGGGTCGCTTAACGCGGCCGAGATCTAGAGCCTCTGGGCTATGGTGGCAGGCCAGCGTCTCAATATTAGCCACGAAATCTTGGCCAACTTGACCAGAGTCGGCAGAGGATTGACAACGGTGGTGATAGTAGGAGGAGTTATCACCCGGTTACTTTTGAGGTTGGGGGTTAACCCTGACAGGTTGAGAGGACCTTTGGAGGAGGGGATCCATGTGGATGCCGCAGCGGCAGTACAGATGGGGATGATCTCCCCGATATCAGGGCAAGCAGAGGCCTACAGGGTGTTGACCATTCATGAGACCAGGCGGATGTTCTCACTCCCGCCCTTGGGTGCAGATCCAGACCACCCGGAGCAGCCTCCACAGCCCGAGCCACAGCCAGAGCCCCAGCCGGAGCCCCAGCCTCAGCCCGAGCCTCAGCTAGAGCCTCAGCCTCCTTAGCCTCCTCAGCCACAGACTGTGCCACCACCATAGCAACAGGAGCAGCCCAGGACTCCCTAGGACTTTGACTTCGAGTTCACGATGTACGACCTCTTCGCCGCTTCACCGGCATCCAGAGCGCTGACTCCAGCCCCATCACCGAGCGCCAGGGTACAGAGGTCTATCCACGGGCCCTCCGAGAGATACCACCCGTACTCCCGAGGCGACCCAGGGGCATCCACCTCCTCGGCACCACTGCCAGAGCCAGCACCGCAGCAGCCTGTGCAGCCTGACTTCTCTCAGCTCCTCACGTCCATGTTTACAGCTTTAGAGCGGCGGTAGGATGAGAGGGACAGGGCTATTCACGAGAGGTTGGATCGACAGCAGGCTGCCATTCAGGAGCAGTCCCAGTCGGTGGAGCGCTTAGCCCGAAAGCAGGCCGGCTACATTGAGCATACGACTCGGGAGCAGGCTCGGGCCTTGGATGTTTTCAGGGATGAGCAGGCTCGGGCCTTAGGGGCCTTCAGAGGTGAGCAGATGAGGCTGATTGAGCAGATTGCTCAGGGGCAGAGGGAGCTTAGGCAGCAGCTCACTCATGATTTGAGGACGTCACAGGACCAAGCGTCTCAGAGGGTCGACATGACCCTACAGATGATCGACGAGTCGCTCGACTCTCTGAGATCCTGCATTCAGGCGATAGAGGGGATCATCCCACCTCTGTCTCAGACCATGAGAGAGTTTAGAGAGCAGATGGAGCAGAGCCTAGAGCAGAGGAGAAAGGCCGCCAGCGAGCAGACCATTCAGTTGAGCCAAGCCTTCAAGAAGTTAGGAGATAAGGTTTCTGAGACCTTAGGGTTTATGAGCACCTGTACCCAGCCCTTCTTGGATGGCTACGCTCAGATTCGGTTTAGGCGGGCCCATGATCATGAGGCAGGACCCTCCACGGCTCAGCCAGCTCCACCTCCACCTCCGCCAGGGACAGTGCACATATCAGATGACGAGGATCCCGATGAGCCCTCCGACTACACACCTCTCTGATCTTCAGGGAGTTACTTTTGTATCTATTGTACATTTTCATTTTGTATATGCACTGTACAAAAATGACGCTTCTAGTGAAAACTTTTGTTTCATTATTGCATGATCATTCGATTGTTAATTGTTTAATCACATCACAGAAAGTGTATGTTCTCATATTTACTTATATGTCAATGAAAATGACAATATAACAAAAACGAAACAAAAATGATGAATAACAACTCAAATAAGAAAAAAAAAATGAAAAATGAAACATGGCATAGCAAATAAAGCAAGATCACACCATCAATGGACAGGTTAAAAGATGACCACTCAAACATGAACTAACAAAATCTTTCATCACGCAGGTATAGAGAAATACCAATCTGAACATAGACATCGATTAAAAAGATCCCTTTTGGGACAAGGAACCCGGCGGGGTCTCCTCTTCACCAAATCGAGACTGTAGCCAAAGCATGCTGCATCTCACAGATCGAAGCTGTGGTCAGAGAGTGCCGCACTTCACCAAATCGAGACTGTAGCCAAAGCATGCTGCATCTCACAGATCGAAGCTGTGGTCAGAGAGTGCCGCACTTCACCAAATCGAGACTGTAGCCAAAGCATGCTGCATCTCACAGATCGAAGCTGTGGTCAGAGAGTGCCGCACTTCACCAAATCAAGACTGTAGCCAAAGCATGCTACATCTCACAGTTCACGCGGCAGCCAAAGAGTGCTACGCACCTTGCAGATCGAATGGGGATTAGCAAGGGAACTTCAGATCGAGGCTGTGGTCAAAGCATACCGCACTCCAAACCGGGGTTGTGGCCAAAGCATGCTGCATCTCGCCGAGCCCTACAGGTCGAGATGAGACCGATGGGGGTATCTTTGCATCGCCGAATAGATCGAGATGAGGTCTAACCGGCATAAGGCACGGAGAGTGAAAAGCCATCACAGGTACGCTTCCTTTCTGACCTTCTCTGAGTTTTGGCTTATCTAGGCGCTTGTGCACTAGTTGCTCCAAAACTGGGGGCAACTGTAAGCACCGTGTCCCAGAGCGGTCCGGATCAAAGGTTACCCTATGATGAAATCAGTGCCCGAACCTGTATAAAGGGCTGGATTTGGAGGTTTTGGTCCCACGTTCCACGAGAAATGAGGCTTTTTACCATTCCTGGGCAGAGGGGGAGAAAACAGAGGTTTTTCGAGTCAAAAAGCTTTTTGTACTCCACAGACGGCCAGCCCGTCTGTGAAGTCAGCCCGTCGCTTCGAGTCACCGATGGCTGGTGGTATTTTTCGATGCCCATCAGAAATTTACCGCCCCTGTCAGAAAGCCGCCTGGTTTCCCGGAGCACGCAACCCTTCCGACGCCCGTCAGTGTATGTGGCAGGGCCGTCGGACGAATCCTTGTGTCAGAAGGATTCTTTCGACGCCCGCCCCTATACACCGACGCCCGTCGGTCGTGTCTGGTTTATAAAAGCTCCGAATTTTCAAGAGAAAGGGGTTGGAAAAATTTTCAAAAGGGGAAACTCTGCCCAATTTCAAGCAAATTTTCTCTCTCTTCCAACAAAACACATTTACAAAGGAAATCTATTTGATCAAGGATCAAATCAATCAAAAAGGAACTAAAATAATTAGTTTTCTTTAGATATTGATTCCAAAGTCAATCTTTTGAGGGGTTGAAGAAGAAATAGCCCATTTTTCTTTCTTTGACCCTTCATCTTTTGCTTCTCGTGGAACGCGCGGGGCTCTAATCAACACAAGAATCTCACCCAAAGCGATTATCTGAGGGTAAATATTCCGGACTCCTTCTCCTTATCATTTCATATTTATTCCTTATTTTGTGGAATTTATCAATATCTGTCATTATTTTCCTTTATTTTGACTCTCTTTATCTCCTTTTGGGATAAAACCCATTTTTTTGGCTTTGGAAAGAATTTTCTCTCTCCTATTTTTTCGGAGACAGTGGTGACCGACAGGTCATCTTTATCACCGATGCCCGTCGGTCACCCCACTTACAGACGCCTCTCCTTGAGTGACAGACGGACATGTCGGTTACCTTAACCGACACCCGTCGGTCATCTAAGGAAGGCCGTCTGTGGGTTCTGCCTCCATCCTTTTAAATCATTTTTTTATCTTTTTCAAATCCTTTCGGTTTCCTACATGTTAATTTTATGTATATTAACATCTCTCAACTTTTCTATGAGTGTATATATGATTTCTCTTGGACTACCACAAGCTTGAGCGGCTATCTACCATATTCGGAGGATTCCGTCCGGTTTAGTTTCCTAACCCTCTTGTTTATTTCCTCCATGTTGTTATTCATTGATTGTTTCATGTATATGGATATATTCTTTTCATATTTCGTTAATGTATAAATATAATCTAAATGATTTTATACTTAAATAAAAATGAGGTTTGTATAAAGTGCAAAAGGGGCCAAGGCCCTATCTTTATCCAATAAAATCATCATAAACAAAAATCTCCAATTTTAATAATGATGCATGCGAGGACCAAAGTCCTCAAAATAAGCAATGCCCTGATTTATGCATGATTCGCACATTTATGAAAGGGAGTTGTATTCCGCTCCTTGTATTATTGTAATTTATCGCTTTCATTATCTATCTGATCATTTATCGCTTTCAAAATGTGAATAAATGTGCCTTTTAATCAATTGTATAGTGTGGAGAGAGAGCGAGTTGATGATATTAAGATTTGATCATAAAATAAATGAGGTAGAAATAGATGAGAAATCCCGGACCCAGCTCTGGTCTTTGGGCTCAAGAGGTTAGAGGTTATCCTCCAAAATACTTCTTGGGTCACGAGGCTTTAGCGCTAATCATAGGCTCTTTAGGGTGAGAAGTTCACCTTCCATGACCCCTCTGGCTGGCCCAAAATGGATACCAAGCGCAGTCTTAGGCTCTCCGAGGCGAGAGTAACTTTCCCAATGTTCTATTGGGTGGCGACTCCATGAAACCTCCTTGTTGCCCAACATAGACGCACTTGCAATTTATTTGCAAGATGTCAACGGACCCACAAGTGCCCCGATCGCCCACGTGCGGGCGGTCGAACGGGAGGCCGCGGGGATCCGGTGCGCGTCACAGTATCCAAATGTTTGAGATTGGGTTCTCCAAATGTTTGATACTGTTAGCCAGTATCTAGAGTACCCGTATCTATCATCGATGTGAATTCAGGCTATGAAAGTTACCGTGTGTTTATGGCAATATGAGAAATGCTATGATATGTTTATATGTATATGAATACAGTAGATGTAGTGAAATGCTATCTACGATGCTGCTAAAGTTAGAGAATATGTGTATGTTGAGATGAATGCAAATGATAAAGGCATGTTGTTATGTTAAATGTACATGTAAATGAATATATGTGAGAGGTGAGAATAACTGTCAACTACTGTATATGATAATTGTTAGAATTAGAGGTCTTATGCATGAAGAGTTTATGCTAATGTTATAGTCATGCTAAGGGTCTACTCGTTTTGGAATATTTGATAATGAATGTTATATTGTTATAAGCATGATTACTGTGGATATGTCCATTATTGTTGATGTTGTGACTTTGTAGAAGTCTAGTTGTTTTTGTGGATCCCCATTGAGCCTTCGCTCAACACGGGTGTTTTCTCGTGTAGGTTTGTAGGTTTGGTATAGAGAGTGTACATTTGCTGGCCACTAGGAGTTTAAGCTTGGAGTGTCATTTATAGATGATTCTTTTTGTAATGTATAGTATAGATAATGTATAGGATTTTGTATATGACAAGTGTAGTATTGTAGAAGAGAATGTTAAAGTAATATATGTAAGATAATGATATTTTGTAATAAGATAACTTAAGTTGTTTATGCATGCTCTACTTGTGTTATATTAATATTCCGCTTATAAGATGATATTAGTGTTTAATTGTATGCATAGTTTGTATGTGTATGTGTGCGTGGTGACTCCCTTATCCTCCCAGGGGGTAATGGGGTGTCACAAATTTTGGGTATCAGAGCATAAGTTTAGGCGATTTAAGACGATGAGATGTTAGAGTATAGATTAGATGAGTAAGTGAGTTTGTCTAGTGTCGTGGCCTAATGCAGATGTTGTTTTATGTAGAGTATAGATGGAATCGGATCCGAGTGAGGACGCAGGAGAGACGACTGTTAGTACTAAATCCGCAAGTGCACGATTTACCGATTATAGTACTTAAGATATCGTTCCCACGAGAAATGTATATTGATTATTGCTCACTATTACTACTTGATTTTAATCTTATTTACAATGTTCAATATCTTTAAGAATAATTCTAAACTATTAGTGGAATGCAAGTTTAACTAAACCTAATTACTAATGATCAAAGAAGACAAGAAGGATTAATGATGATAAGTTAATAGTTAATGGAACTTTAAATAATTATTCTTGCTTATTAATGTAATCTTGTCAAACAAGCCAAGTTGAAATAATATTCCAATTCATTCTCTCAACATGAATTAGAGTGCCTAAAACATACATTTATAATTCTAAATCTTAAATCTCATTAATGAATTAGTTAATTATACATGCATATTTCAGGATTAATTAACAACCTATAACAATCATCTAACATTCTGATCTCTCAAGTAATGTTTCAATGATGAAATTCTATTAGTTTTAAGTAGGAATCTATCTCTCAACTAAATTCTTACTTATTATGATCATGCATCAAATTCTAATAGAAATTCTGTAAACAAGATTACTAAATTGATATCAATAATAAAATGTAATATTTAAGATTCAAGTTCCTAAAACATCATTAAAGATGTACAAAGAAGAAGTAGAAGTAAGGAGTTAGAAGAAGGAGATCTCTCAACCCTTTTTCTCTTCACAAAATATGTTCTTCTCCTTTGCTTGTTGTCTTCTTCTCAAAATATTAAAACTAACTTAACAATTACAACTACAGAAAATGTTCTCTCCAAAAACTTACAGAAATTCTTAAGTTAAATTCTATATATCTCCATTTACGACTGAATTTAATATATATATATCTTCCAAAATTGATGTCCCTTGAAATGCCCCTTCAAAAGAGTTGTAAAAGTTGGTAGAAAGGTTTTACTCTTCAAGTAACTCTTAAAAATAACTGCCCAATGGTCATCATTGTCGCGCTCCTGACAGAACACGGCTATTCCTTCCTTCTTCTCATCTTCCTTAGGTCGCACTCGTGACTATCGTCACGCCCGCGACAGAGACTATATTTCTTGCTTAATTTGCACCTTTTTCCAATATTTTCTCCATTTTCTGCTACACTCACACAATATAAAACAAAACATAAAACATACCTAATTCTAATACAATTAACCACAACTAAACATGATTTTAATCACAAACACTAATTAAATATGAGCTGTTTAGGCTCATATTAAGTCCCCACACTTAAACCTTTGCTTGTCCTCAAGCAAAGATTCAAACATCTAAGAAACATAACACAAATTTTTATCTTCTCCAAAATAGCTATAGCAACCCAACAAGCTATCTTAACTATAAAAGAAGTTAAAAACATGATAACCAACATTCAACTTCCAATGCTTAACAATGATAGACAAACACAAGTTTCATAGCATACATAATAAATTTACCAAATATCTCAATCTACTAAAAACAAAATCAATGAATATAAAGTCAAAATGCTAATCAAGCTATCTAGCCAACATGTTCGTATCGAAATCTAGAAATTCTAAGAACAAGAGTAGCCATTTAGGACAAAAATTAGCACACGTATTCACTTGCATTTCTCATGCCATTTTTAGACATTTTTTCTTTCTTTCTTAGTGGGTGTATTTTATGCTTCATCTCACTATTTTATTTTTTATACGTGTGACATTACTCATTCTTTTCGAATGAATGTAAATGAGGAGCTTACTCACTTACACACAACTTACTCGAACTACATAATGTCAGCAAGCAGTTATTTTCTTTTATTTTGTTCTTTTTTTTATGATATATGTGTCCTCATCTATTATTGAAAAGAAAGTTATTCATATTATGGCTATAGTTTACTTAAGGCTACTTAAATTCTTAGAACCTAAACTTAAAAACTAACCATCCTAGCATTTTAGCTTAATTAGAAAATTGACTAAACATTCCATAGATCTTGTAAATAGTAAAAAGAGATAAAAAGTTAATCTAAAACATATGCTACATGAAACTTTAACACTCTACCAATTGAGCATATAAAAGTTAATTATTGACATCAAGATTAACCTCCACATAATCAAGATCAACATGTGAAAAACTACTTATAAATGTGGAGAAAATAAAAACTACAAACACACAACTTACATACATATTAAATTCAAAACAACTAAACACTTAATACTAGCAATCATGCATAATCAACACAAACACATAAAATGAACAAACATATACATATGAACATATCCTGCCCCCACACTTAAAGGACACAATGTCCTCATTGTGTAAGAACAAAAATCACAAACACACAAACAAACATATAAACAAACAAACAAAAAAAAAACTAAAAAGAACAGAAAAATAAAAGGAGTAAAGGAGCATCTCTCAAAATGTTCCACTAGGGCAACTGGTTAGAGACGGAGTGAACTCCACATTCTATTTGCGGAAAAAGGACATCAACTTCTGACTTAGGCTTTTTTGGCTCTTGGTCAAATACTGCAGTTGAGTCTCTATATGGTCGACCTTGTCATCCATGGCATCTAATCGGGTCAACACCTGCTGCCAACCAGCTAAACTTTCCCCTGCACCAGCTTCAGAATTGGACTCCCCAATAGCAGTATCTTCATCATCAGAATCTTCATCATCCGCAGCAGCTGTAGAAGTAGCGGGTGCCTTACCCTTGCCACCACCAGATTTCCTGGTTCTTTCATCAATAGAATAAAAAAATGGAGGCCAACCTCCTCTTTTTAATAGGTTAGAATTCCGTAAAAACACAACATTCATTATAGCAATGTACTCATCCTCATTAGGCACAAAAGTAGACAATTGCTCCACACACCTTAGAACAATCCCTATTACCATATGCCCCATTCCAATGGATTTAGTTTTAGTAAAGGAAGCATTGTACAATCCATCGAAAATGAAAGATATTGAACATGGTATTTTCTTACTTTGCACCAGGACAACACAAACAAATCCTTAACATGGACTTTATTACTTTTTACTCTACCAAACATTGCATGGCATAGATATTTATGCCATAACAATAATGCCTCATTTTGAATTAAACAGTTTGTAGAGTTTTTAGTATCAAAGTGAGAAATCTCAGTCAATTTTTTCCAAGTTTCATGGGCAGTAAAATGTTGAGGATTAAATTGTTTCCCATTCAATGGAAACCTAAACCACGCATGCAAGTCATCAAAACCAAAAATGTGTTCAATCCCATTATGCCTAAATTGCATGCTTGTTCTTTTGGCATCCACATAAGATAATGTAACAAAAAATTCTAATGCCCACTCCCTACGAATAGGAAATTTTATGTGAACAAATTTATCCCATTTCATGCATTTCAAGTATTTATTAATATCATTATCTAGCCCTAATATTTTTAGCAATTCAAAATCTAAGTTCCAACTCCCTATAATAGATTTTTTTAGAGAAAGCCTTAAATTTCTCACCCTCTTCTTCAGACAAAAAAGGAAAAGGACATTCATACCTGTTTTGGAGATAAATGGAATCATGGCTTTGAGAGCTTGAACCTGTCGTAGCCTTTTTCCCTTTGGTCCCTAATGTCTTTGTACGTACCATGGTTAAAAACACAGCAAAACAGACAGCAATAATACCAGAGCAAATGCACTTAAAGATGCAAGAACAAAAACCAAGAAAAACCAAAGAAAAACTAAAGAGAAACCAAAGAGGAAGAAGAAAGTAGAGAGAAAATGAAAGGGAAATAGAGAGAAAAGTTGAAAAACAAAGTGTTAATTTGGAATTAGGGCTCAAAAAGTATTTATAGGGGGTAAAAATTGGGTTCTAACAGTCATATTTCCCCTAAAAAATTCAAATCCCGTGTTCCGTCACACTCGCAACAGAAACAAATTTTGCTCTCTATCGCGCTCGCGAAGCCAGGCGCGCTCACGACAAAGGGCAAATGTTCACAACTCCCTCGATCTATCGTGCTCGCAAAGCCAGCCATGATCGCGATAAAAGCAAACTTAAACTACCTTCCTTGATCTGTCGCGCTCGCGACAGTAAGGAAAAACACAATAAAAATTTTGTTTTGAAGAAGAAACTCTACATTAAAACTATATTAATATACCTACTAATAAATTTAACCTGTAGAAAAAAAAACTAACTATGTTAGTAACATTATAATCCAAATTACTAAAATGAAATCTAACTAATAACACACACAAATAACTTATAAATGAAATAAATATAAAATAAAAAAAATTGTGTAAATAACCTTCAACCCAATCATAGAGAGATATATGAGACATTTCTATCCTTAAAATTACCTTCTAAGTACACTTTACATCGTTGACCATTGGCTTTAAACAATTCCCCTTTCTCATTCTTAAGTTCTAAATAGCTATGGTCAAACACTTTATTCACCTCAAAAGGTCCACTCCACCTAGACCTTAATTTTCCAGGAAACAACTTTAATTTAGAGTTGAATAAAAGAACTTTGTGACCTACCTTAAAACTTTTATACTTAATGTGAGCATCATGCCATTTCTTGGATTTTTCCTTATGAATTCTTGTATTTTCATATGAAATAAGGCATAATTCATCACGCTCATTTAATTGTAAACGTCTTATCTCACCAGCCTCCTTAAGATCATAATTTAAGGTCCTAATGGCCCAATACGCCCTATGCTCTAACTTGATGGGCAAATGACATGCTTAACTATACACTAACCTATATGGTGACATTCTAATAGGTGTTTTAAATGTAGTGTGATATGTCCAAAGTGCATCATCAAGCTTGTGTGCCCAATCCTTTCTTGAACTAGAAACTATTTTTTCAAGTATCCATTTAAGCTCTCTATTGGAAATCTCTACTTGACCACTAGTTTGTGGATGGTAAGGAGTAGCTACCCTATGATGCACACCATATTTATGCAATAATGAAGCAAAATATTGATTTATGAAATGCGTACCTTCATCACTTATTATGGTTCGAGGCAATCCAAACCTTGAAAAGAGTTTCTTCAAAAACTTCACAACCACCTTTGAATCATTGGTTGGCGTTGCTTTGGCTTCTACCTATTTTGATACATAATTTACCCCAACCAATATATAGCTTTGCCCAAAAGAGATAGGGAAAGGGCTCATGATGTTTATCCCCTACACATCAAATATTTCTACATCTAAAATGTTATTCAAAGGCATCTCATCTCTTTTCCCTATATTACCAACCCTTTGGCACCTATCACATTGGGCTACAAAATCCTAGCATCATGAAATAAAGAAGGCCAATAACACTTAAGCACACAAAATGCAGTTTTTGTACTACCATGTCATAATATAAAGATGAATGACAATGTTGCAAAATGTTCACATACTCTTCCTCACTTACACACCTACGAATCACATCATCCCCACCTATCTTAAACAAATAAGGTTCCTCCCAAAAGTAATTCTTAACATCAAAAAAGAATTTTTTCTTTTGTTGCCATATTAAACCATGGTGCACAATTCCTACAGCAAGAAAGTTAGGAAAATCTGCATACCATGGCACATTCACTTGCTCAATGGATATTAAAGCTTCATCCGAAAAAGTTTCATTAATTTCATTGCTATCCCCTATAGGTCCTTCATCATTTTCTAATATTGACAAATGATCAGCTACTAAATTTTCAAAACCTTTCTTATCCCTAATCTCAATGTCAAATTCTTGTAATAAAAGAACCCAACATATAAGACGAGGCTTAACATCCTTTTTAGCAAACTAATACCTAAAGGCTGCATAATCCTTATAAATTATAACTTTAGATTCCAACAAGTAAGATATAAACTTAGCACATGCAAAGACAACAACCAACATTTCTTTTTCAGTTGTTGTATAATTCAATTGAGGTGCTGATAATGTATGGCTAGCACAGTAAATGACATGCAAATGCTTATTTTGGCGCTGACCTAACACACATCCTACGGCTAAGTCGCTACCATCAGACATTATTTCAAAAGATAAATTCCAATTAGGTGAAGTTATCATAGGTACACTTACAAGGGCTTTCTTTAATTGCTCAAAGGCATCCGTACATGCAGCAGAAAAATCAAAAGGCACATCTTTAACCAACAAGTTAGTTAAAGTCTTAGCAATTAAAGAAAAATTCTTAATGAATCTCCTATAAAATCCAGCATGACCTAAGATATCATTCTTAATGAATCTCCTATAAAATTTAGCTAAATCCGCAAGCGCACGTTTTACCGATTATAGTACTTAAGATATTGTTCCCACGAGCAATGTATATTGATTATTACTACTTGATTTTAATCTTGCTTACAATGTTCAATATCTTTAAAAATAATTCTAAACTATTAGTGGAATGCAAGTTTAACTAAACCTAATTACTAATGATTAAAGAAGACAATAAGTATTAATGATGATAAGTTAATAATTAATGGAACTTTAAGTAATTATTCTTGCTTATTAATGTAATCTTGTCAAACGAGCCAAGTTGAAATAATATTCCAATTCATTCTCTCAACATGAATTAGAGTACCTAAAACATACATTTATAATTCTAACTCTTAACTCTCATTAATGAATTAGTTAATTATACATGCATATTTGAGGATTAATTAACAACCTATAACAATCATCTAACATTCTGATCTCTCAAGTAATGTTTCAATGATGAAATTCTATTAGTTTTAAGTAGGAATCTATCTCTCAACTAAATTCTTACTTATTATGATCATGCATCAAATTCTAATAGAAAATTCTGTAAACAAGATTACTAAATTAATATCAATAATAAAATATAATATTTAAGATTCAAGTTCCTAAAACATCATTAAAGATTTACAAAGAAGAAGTAGAAGTAAGAAGTTAGAAGAAGGAGATCTCTCAACCCTTTTTCTCTTCATAAAATATGTTCTTCTCCTTTGCTTGTTGTCTTCTTCTCAAAACATTAAAACTAACTTAAGAGTTACAACTACAGAAAATGTTCTCTCTAAAAACTTACATAAATTCTTAAGTTAAATTCTATATATCTCCATTTACAACAGAACCCTATTTCCCTAGCTGTCGTGCTCGCGGTAGATGTCGTGCTCGCGGTAGATAGCCCAGTTGACTTCTATCGTGCCTGCGATAAAGCTCGCGTTCTCGACAGAACACTACACAGCAGCTCTGCCTACAGAGCACTCTGTCGCGCTCACGACAGAACCTAAACTTTGTGTTCAAGCTCCCAAAACCACAAACCTCTAACACATACTTTTTACATACATTTCTATATTCACATGCATGACTTTTATCATCAGCCAAACACTCTATACAACTACTAGTAATCAAATAATCATCATGTAACTCATTTATGACAACCCATCTATAATTACACAACTAAAAGAGTTGTTGAACTCTTTCAAAGCCCAGATTTTCCCACAATCTAAACATGGAAACTTCTATTCGAAATTCAATAAAAATCCCAAACCTCAAAAACAGCTTGAACAACCTTCTCTTCTTACTCAAACCTTGTCTTTACCCTCATCTTTTCTCTTGTCAACAGCTTATTGCACAAAACCAACCAAATACATACACTTAATCCAATACTCAAACAACTTTAAATCAAAAATAGAATTAGAAGAAGAAGATGGCACTAGAACATCCAACTACATTTACCTTTCCACTTTATCTCTTCAAACCAATCTAAACTCAAATCTTTATTCAAATCCAACGAAGAAGAAGCAAGATTCAAAAGAAATGAAGAACAAAGAAAACAAAAAAAAGGAAAGAAGAGATGGCCGGATCATATGTAATGAGTGGGGGCAGATTTGACTCCACTGACCCCTATTTATTGCATGCAGAAGCTTATGTGGCAAGCTCTCATCAAGCCACTTGTCAAGCCTTTGCGACTTGTCCAACTCAATACAAACTTCCCACTTAATCCTTTGGCCAACTCCCTTTTAGTCCCTCAATTAAATTCTTTTCTTCATTAACTTATATTTTCTTTTCCAATACATCCCTACTAACTCACAATTTCATACTTGCACAATTACTTTTGTACCCTTTACTATACAATTAACACTATAATTCCTTCTAGGGTACAATTTGGGTCATTATAACTCTCCCCTCTTTAAGAAATTTTGTCCTCGAAATTTCCCTCTCTATAAATCATAAGAATCACACCATTCTCTATTAACAATTCTATACAATACAACTTAAACACATAATAACTTATCAGACGGACCTGTGGGTTCATCCACTTCTTCTCTGATCATGGCGAAGACTCAAGCGGGACCACTAGAAGCAACTGGCTTCTCAACCGTTTCTGATGGCGCTTGAGCTACTCTACCTCTTCCTCTTCCACTTCTGACAGATCCAGTCACATCTACATTACCTTTGTTCCCTTGTGATACCAAGTTCTCTATGGACTTAGGGCAACTGGCAATTATATGTTCCATGCTGCCACACTTGATACAAGCTCTCGTGAGCTTCCTACACTTACCCCAATGATGCCTTTGATAATGTTCACACTTGGGTATATCACGACCCCTACTGGAGGGTGTCATAACACGTCCTTTCGATGTCGGTGCTTGAATTGACCCTTGAATATCTTGTCCACTTGCAGCCTCTCCGGCCCTCTTGCCACTAACCATACCTATATCTAATACTTTCCTTTTTTGCTCTCTCCTCTGCTTCACTAACTCTGATTCTTTTAACTTAATAGCCGCCAATACCAACTTATAGTAACTCACTGACTGCATAGCAGCTATTGCAGAAAAAGGCCCTATTATGCTCTCCTTCAACCCATCCTCAAACTGTCGACATTTAAAGTCTTCAGTTAGCAAAACATCGGGCACATACTTGCTCAATCTGCTAAACTCCTTCTCATACTCAACCATTATCATGTTCCTTTGCTTTAAACTCACAAATTCCTTTCATTTAGCTTCTCTGTAAGCCTTGGTGACATACTTCTCTTTAAACTCTTGGACGAAGAAATCCCATGTCAACTCAATTGGTCGCTGAGGATTTTAAAGCACTAGCTTCCACCAATCATATGCTGACCCTTGCAATAGTGACACTGCACAAGTCACTCTCTGATTCTGGGGACAGTTTATCTCTTACAATATTCTTCCCATCCTCTCTAACCAAAATTCAACCACATCCGACTGATCCATAGAAGTTCCACTAAACTCCTCTGCTCCTCTCTTTCTATTTAGGTCCGTAGGAGCCTTAGGAGTAGTCATCCTATCCAATAGTTTCATTAGCCCTTGCACTAACACCGGATTATCCTGAGCAAGACCTAAACCTTTAGCTCGAGGTTGCTCAGGTACACGCGGATTAACACGCACCGGATTCACACTTCTTGTCATCTCTCCTACATCCTCACTCGGATCCAATTCCATCTATACTCGACACAAAACAACATCTGCATTAGGCCACAACTCTAAACAAACACATACATATCTAATATATTATCTAACATCATATAGTCCTGAACCACCTACCTATGCTCTGATACCACAAACTTGTAATGCCCCAATAACCTTTGGAAGGATATCGGGTTGCCACGCACGCATACATACACATATAACTACGTATACACATTCCATTTAATTCAATTAAGCATTAACTATAACTTATAAGCGAAAATCATACAATTCATTTTGAATAATTGCTTAGATAAATATAGTCAAAATATCGTATTACAAAATATCGTTTTGATCCTTGAAATACATTAATAATCCTTTAAACATTTACATTTAACTTATACAAATAGTCATATACAAAATTCTCTTTACATAACACTACACTATTCAATACACAAAGAATCACTTTAAGCAAAAAGACACTTCAAGCTCCAACTCTTGGTGGCCAGCAGATGAACACACTCTAAACCAAACCTGCATACGTACATGGGAGAACACTCATGCTAAGCGATAACACTTAGTGGGGATATACAGAAAAAAAAAACAACTAGACTTCTTACGAAGTCACAGCATATACAAAATTAGGCATATTCACAGTAATCATGCTTAACACATTATTACCTTCATAAGCTTGTACTCTAAAATAAACATATTAATAACATATCTATATCATATACAATAACTAATAACTTAATCATCCATCTCACATATCTTTATATACATGTACATTTAACATATCAACATGCCTTATCATTAGCATTTATCTCAAACATACACATATTCTCTAACTTTAGCAGCATCGAATAGGTATGTGATAACATTTCACTACATCTAAATGTATTCATATATGTATAAACATATCATAGCATTTATCATATTTCCATAAACATACATTAACTTTCATAGCCTGAATTCACATCGATGGTGGATACGGATACTCTGAATACTGATGAATAGTATCAAACATCTAGAGACTTAACTCATAAACATTTGAATACCCAAGGTATCGAACATTTAGACACAAATGGTGCCACTCTGGCAGCTGCTACTCTAACCCTTTATAGGCATGCCCATCTATCCATTACTATGTTAAATTCAGGCTTATACATTTAAACTCTAATCACTATGCCATGTACTTTACATGTACTCAACCATGTATTCCACCACTGTACAACCAACTCAACTCGTACAATAACTAAGCAAGCTATAAACATGCATACATATTCGTTGATCAATCATGCCTAAGCAATATCTATTTATCATGCTTATACATATTCTACTTGCTCATATAGTACACACAAATATTTCATCAGGCATACAACTCATATATTCTCTTATTTAAACACACTTAATCTTCTATATGCAAAGGCATAATTAATCCAATGGAATATTACACACTTATAGAAATAAATAACTTGCATTTATAACTCTGAACAATTTTGCGCTCACGACAGAACCCTATTTCCCTAGCTGTCGTGCTCGCTGCAAATTACATAATCACGACAGATAGCCCAATTGACTTTTATTGCGCCCACGATAAAGCTCGTGCTCGCGACAGAACACTGCACAACAAATCTGCCTATGGAGCTGTGATGTGTGCCAAACCCCGTGAGGCCCCAAAATCTTGCTTTTAGTACTTTCGAGAGAGGTTCGTGAAAACTTGTAAGAAATTACAAGTGCATCTATTTTGGGCAACAAGGAGGTTTCTTGGAGTTGCCACCCAATAGAACATTAAAAAAGGTTGTCTAGCCTCAGTGAGTTTAAGACAGCGCATATGCATCCATTTTGGGCAAGCCAGAGATATTTTGGAGGCCCCACCCCAATAGAACATTGGGATGGTCCTCTAACCTCATGGAGCTTAGTACTATGCAAATTGGGCCTTTTTGGGCAACAACAGATATTTTGGAGGCCCCACCCCAATGAGACATTGAGATGGTCCTCTAACCTCGTTGAGCCTAAGACCAGAGATGGTTCGCGACTTCCTATTTATTTATACCTTGATTAAATTACAATTGAGTTTTGAATTTAAGATTTCATCCCTTTTCTCATTCATTTAAATGCAATAATTTAACGCGTATGTCAATCACATAATGAAAGCGGTAAATAAAACAAGATTAAAACAAAGTAAATAAGAGTACAATAAATTACAACAAAAGTAAGGTCAGAATACAACCACCATTGTAAATAAAATATAAATCAGCATTTTCGGCGGAGCAGGGGCGATCGATGCCCGTCGGTGTGCGCGCTCGCCCAGCACATAGTAGCATGCGGAGCGACGTGTGCAGGCGCTCCGTGCGCTGCCGCAAGGCGTCGCCACGGCCGACACCAGATTTTTCTTTTTTCTTTTTTCTTCTTTTTTTTTCAAATTTAACTAAAACACTATAATTTTTAACCTCCATTTTTCAAATTTAATTTTTAATGTATTTTTTATGATTTTTTTACTTTTTTACTCTAAAATGCAATTTGACAAGAAAATCATCATCTTCAACCTTTTTGCCTGTTAACAGGCATCTTATCATCATTGTGTAACTCTGATCTGGGATGTCTTAGGACCCTGTGTTTATAGGAGCACTCTGTCGCACTCACGACAAAATCTGAACTTTGTGTTCAAGATCCCAAAACCACAAACCTCTAACACACACTTTTTACATACATTTCTATATTCACATGCATGACTTCTATCATCAGCCAAACACCAATACCAGCCTAAATGGCCTTCAAACAAGCACTCATATAAAAATAACTTTGTCATGCTTAGCTTGTAATTAACACTTAATCAGCATGCAAATAATCAACACTTTATGCAACTACTAGTAATCAAATAATCATCATGCAACAAATCTATGATAACCCATGTATAATTACACAACTAAAAGAGCCGTTGAACTCTTTCAAAGCCCAAATTTTCCCCCAATCTAAACATGCAAACTTTATTTGAAATTCAATAAAAATTCCAAACCTCAAAAGCAGCTTGAACAACCATATTTTCTTACTCAAACCTTGTCGTTACCCTTGTCTCTTCTCTTGTCAACAGCTTCTTGCATAAAACCTACCAAATACATACACTCAATCTAATACTCAAACAACTTTAAATCAAAAACAGAATTAGAAGAGGAAGATGACCCTAGAACATCCAACCACACTTACCTTTCCACTTTATCTCTTCAAACCAATCCAAACTCAAATATTTATTCAAATCTAATGAAGAGAAGCAAGATTCAAAAGAAATGAAGAACAAAGAAAACAAAGAAAGGGAAAAAGAGATGGTCAGGTTATATGCAATAAGTGGGGGCAGATTTGACTTCACTCACCCCTATTTATTGCATGTAGAAGCTTATGTGGCAAGCTCTCATCAAGCCACTTGTCAAGCCTTTGCTACTTGTCCAACTCAATACAAACTTCCCACTTAATCCTTTGGCCAACTCCCTTTTAGTCCCTCAATTAAATTCTTTTCTTCATTAACTTATATTCTCTTTTCAATGACATCCCCACTAACTCACAATTTCATACTTGCATAATTACTTTTATACCCTTTACTATACAATTAACACTATAATTCCTTCTAGGGTACAATTCGGGTCATTACAGGAAGCTCACGGGAGCTTGTTTTAAATGTGATAGTATGGATCACATGCTTGCCAATTGCCCTAAGTCCAAAGATAATCTGGCTTCACAAAGTAAATATAATGTGGACATGATTGGATCTATTAGAGGTGGCAGAAGAAAAGGTAATGTGGCTCAAGCACCATTGGAGACGGTGGAAAAGCCGGTTGCTCTTGGTGGTCCTGTGTGAGTTTTTGCTATGATCAGAGAGGATGTGGATAACCCAGCAGGTCCATCTAGTAAGTCTTATGCTTTGATTAAGTTTGTATTGTATAAGTTATTGGTAAAGAACAATATAGTCGTATGTATAGTAGCGTGGAAAATTTTGAGGATGAAATTTCTTAAGGAGAGGAGAGTTTTAATGACTCGAATTGTACCCTAGAAGGACATAGTGTGTTAATTGTATAGTAAGGGTACAAAAGTAATTGTGCAAGTATGAATTATGGGTTAATAAGGATGTAAATGAGAAGAAGTTAAAGTATTTAATAGAAGAATTTATTTGAGAGACTAAAAGGAAGTTGGCCAAAGGATTAAGTGGGTTATTTGGCATGAGTTGGACATGTGTCAAGAGAATGGACAAGTGGCATGTTGGGAGCTTGCCACTTAAGCTCCTACATGCAATATAAAGAGTGAGTGGAGACAAATCTGCCTCACTCTTTGCATGTTGACTGGCCATTTCTTTAACTCTTTTTTTTCTCTCTCTCTTGTTCTTCATTTGGCTTTTATTTCTTGTTGGTTCTTCTTCGTTGGTTATAAAGATTTAAACTTTGAATTGGTTTGAAGAGATAAAGTGGAAAGGTAAGTGTGGTTGGATGTTCTAGTGTCATCTTCGTCTTCTAGTTCTATTTTTGATTTTGAGCTATTATGAGTAATGGATTAAGTGTATGTTTTGATGGGTTTTGTGCATGAAGTTTTGGACAGAAGAAGAGATAGAGGCAAGGAAAAGATTTGAGCTAGAATAGAGAAGTTGTTCTAGCTACTTTTGAGGTTTGGGATTTTTATTGAACTTTGAATAGAAGTTTGCATGTTTAGATTGGGGGAAAATTTGGGTTTTAAAAGAGTTCAACAGCTCTTTTAGTTGTGAAATTATATATGGGTTATCTTAGATGAGTTGCATGATGTTTATTGATAACTTAAAGTTGTATGAAGTTTTGATTATTTGCATGTTGACTATGTGTAAATTATAAGTTATGTATGAGGAAGTTACTTGCAAGTGATTGCTTGTTAGAAGTCCATTTTTAGATGGAATTGGTGATGATTGTGTCAAAAAATGACTTTTATAGCTTTGAAGTGAATGTGGCATGGTTTTGGTTGATTTAGAAGTTATGCATGTGAACATAGGAAAGTTTGAGAGAAGTATGTGCTTGAGAGGTAAGTGATTTGGAAGTTTGAACATAGAGTTGAGGCTTTGTCGCGAGCATGATAGAGTGCTCCGTAGACCAAGTTTGCCATGCAGTGTTCTATCGCGAGTGCGAGCTTCATTGCTGGTGTCGCGAGTCTGACATTTACCACGAGCACGACAGCAGTGTGTTTGGGTTCTGTCGCAAGCGCGATAAGGGTCTCAAGCGCGGCATGTCTATAAGTCATGAATACAAGTTATTTATCCTTATTTGTGTGTAATATTGCATTGGATTATAGATGATTATGCATATGGGAACTATAATGGGATAATATAGGTAAGTATATGAGTTATATGCTTGATGAGATATTTGTGTGTACTATATGAGCTAGTAGATTGAACATGGGCATGTGTGACGTGCGCCAAACCCCGGAGGCCCCGAAAACCCACTTTTAGGATGTTTGGGAGAAGTTCACAGGATTTGTAAGAGATTACAAGGGTGTCTATTTTAGGCAACAAGAGGTGTTTTGGAGTTGCCACCCAATAAAATATTTGGAAAGTTCATCTAGCCTCACTGAGCCTAAGACAGGGCGTATACGTCTATTTTGGGCAACAAGAGATATTTTGGAATTTCCATTCCAATAGAATATTGGAAATGATTCATCTAATTTTATAAAGCCTAAGACAGTGCATTTTAGTCTATTTTGGATAACTTGAGATATTTTGGAATTCCCATTCCAATTGGAAATGGTTCATCTAATCTCACGAAACCTAAGATAATGCATATTAGTTTATTTTGGGTAGTAGGAGATATTTTGGAATTATCTTTCCAATAGAACATTGGAAAAGTTCATCTAACCTCGTGAAGCCTAAGACAAAAGAGTTCAGGACTCCACTCTTATTCATACCTTGATTAAATTTACAATTGAGTTTTACATTTAAAATTTCATTCCTTTTCTCATTCAATTTAATGCAAGTAATTAAAGTGCAGATCAATCACATAGTCGAAACTATAAATAAAAGCAAGATTAAGATAAAGTACATCAATTCACAACAGGGTGAAATACAACCCCCAATGTAAATGGGCAGAAATAAAAATCAACCATCAAACGGGATATTCGTTAGGTTTGGGGACATTGGTCCTCGCATGCATGCTTCAAAAAAATGGCATTAGTAGTGACAATTTATTTGGGTAGGAAAATAAGGACTTTGGTCCCAGTTTATTTAAAGAAAACCCAGTTTGTTTGTAGAAATCCTTTGCCTTTTGTTTTTATATCAGTGAGCTCAGAAATAATATTTATAACAAATAAAGATTAAGAAAAATAAACGAGAGAATAGGGTAGAAAAAATGAACCGTATTGATGTTTCCACGTCATTCTAGTTAGTTCCCTTTTTTCAGGAGCCAATATTCAATAAAATAAAGAAACTCATAAAGAACGAATAACATGTTAGCAGAATAACAAAATAAAACAATAATGAAAAGAATTATTAGAAGTAAAAAAGAACAAATAATCTGAATAATAAGAAAAAGTGGAAATAAATTGTTTTTAGTGCGTAGAAATCAAAAGAATTGAAGAGAGAGGAATAAAAATCAATAAAAGGAACAAAAGGAGGACTAGGGACAACCGAATCGCCCGAGCAATGGCCGTCCCTGGGGCGACTGACGGGCAAAAAAAATTCCCGCGATGGCCCGTTGCTCGCTTGAGCGACAACCGTCGGTGGGGCCTTCAGCCCGTTGGTCAACTCCAAACCTCAAAAAAATGGAAATATTCAATTAAAATCCAATATTTCACATTTTAGTTTATTTTTCATGCAATAAAATGTCAATAAAATAAATAAAACAATAAAATGGGCTAATCCAAAATGTTTACCCTCTGAATGTTGATTTTTGGAAGGTAGAAATCGCGTGAAGTTCCCTTGATTTTTGCAAGGACCGGTTGACCAATAAAAATGTTTCAGAACAATTTCTTTAATAAAAATGCTCCTTTCGAATGATTTGAAATTTTAAGAAAATAAATCAAGAGAAAAGAATTTATTTTTTTTTCTTGATTTCAATTTTGTCCTTTGTAAACAATTTCGAATCTCAGAAGGAATAAGTCCAAGAAAGAAAATTATTTTTACTTCCTCGAGCTTTCCTAATTTGTTTCCAAAAATTTTGAAGGAAAAATGGAAAGAAAGCCTTTTACTTGTGAAATTGCTATTCAAAAAGTTCTAGTTTCATAAGAAATTTTCCTAACCTGAAAATACTGAACCCAAATTTTGCCAACCCCTAACCTTGATCCTTAGCTTGCTATTTATAAGCTAACTGAAGATAAGATGGAAAATTCAAATATTTATGAATTCAAATTAGATTTTAGGATATAAAATCAAATATTTTTGAATTCAAATTAGATTTGGAGATAAAACCAAAACTTTTTGAATTCAAATTGGATTTTATAAGATAAAATCAAATCTTGGATATTTATTTTAAAGATAAACAATAAGAAAATGCAATTTTATCCATAATTGCGTCGCCAGGACTGGACCGACGGGCGTGCTTCGGCCCACCGACGGGCGTCGGTCAAAGGGGCATGCTGGTCATTTGAGCGGCGGGCACCTGCTCGCGTGAGGGACAGGCATCCCTTGCATGCCCTAGCGATGGGTACTCGCTTGCGCAAGCGACGGGCATCGCTCGCCTATGCGAGCGACGGGCACCTAGTTGCACTAAGCGACGTGCGCCGCTCACTTGAACTGCACGAATGGGTGATGACTGTTTCGTTCGAACACGAACAACGGATACCCGGTTGATCGACAAGCCTTAGTCAACCCAAAAGAACAAATTTTCCATTTTCTTAAAGTAAAAAAGCTCCTTTTCGACAAAAAAGGGTTTTTAGTCACCAATATCCCTAAAATTTGAGAATTTCAAGGGCGACAGCTTACGACTTCACTCTTTGTCCCATGGAACGGGTGCTGATATCTTCAACAGGTAACTCTGATCTGGGTTGGCTCGGGACCCGGTGTCTACAGTTGACACTAATTTTGGGGAAACTAGTGCACTAGTGCCTAGATGAGCCAAAATTCAGAGAAGAAGGAAAGAAGTGCGTACCTGAGCAGTCCTTACCTTCTTGCTATGTTAAAGATTGTGGATGGCGGCTTCTGATTGTCACAACCAAGTCTCTCTGAAGCCTTTGCTCTGAAGACTTCGGTTAATCCTTCCAGGCATATGCTTGACGCCTCTAGACTTTGGCATATGTTTGTCACCGTTGAGCTGTAAGCATATTTACCTACAACCCATTTGGTATATTGCAATCATTTTGCTGACCACCTCCGGGTCTGCATGGCATATGCTTGCTATCCACCATCCGGTTTGCATGGCATATGGTTATTGCTGTTGAGTTGTAGCGTATTCTATTATGACTCATTTGATATACTGCATTTATCTTGCTGACCACCTGCAGGCCTGCACGACATATGATCATCATTGAGTTATAACGTATTCTACTAAGACTCATTTGATATATCGCATTTGTCTTGCTGACCACCTCTAGGCCTGCATTGAGTTGTAGCATATTCTATTACGACTCATTTGATATACCGCATTTATCTTGCTGACCACCTCCGAGCCTACATGGCATATGATCATTGTTGAATTGCAGCATATTCTACTACGACTCATTTGATATACCGCATTTGTCTTGCTGACCACCTCCGAGCCTGCATGGCATATGATCCTCGTTGAGTTGCAACGTATTCTACTACAACTCATTTGATATACCGCATTTGTCTTGCTGACCACCTCCAAGCTTGCATGACATATGATCGTCGTTGAGTTATAGCATATTCTACTACAACTCATTTGATATATTGCATTTGTCTTGCTGACCACCTCCGGGTCTGCACAACATATGATTCCTGTAATTCCAAAGAACCCTTGTTAATTTGTTATATTAATCGGATCTATTTAATTCTCAAATTTTATGGCTCTTATTTTCTTTTCTTTTAATATTATTATTCATTCTTTATCTTTATCAATTATTCTTTTCCTCATTCCCTTTCATTCTGTTATTTCAGTGCGTCAAATATTCTTGAAGCAGGAAATAAAATTTTAACAAATAATACACATACTGCTAAAATAAAACAAATTTTAACAACACGTAAATTTCACTAAGTAATATGTAAAGTTTGTACATTAATAAATACATATACAAGGATCTCCCTGAAATTCCCTACAGAGGGGAGTAATCTAAAGGCTCCTCTATGTCCTCCTCTCTATCGGATAGATGAATCGGTTGAGTGCTAGATGAGGATGGTCCGGCCCCAGCGGTAGATGGTCTGACTTTGGATGAGGAGGGCTGACCCCTAAATGCTGATGGTCCCGCTCTGAAGGAGGAAGGCTGACCCCTAAATGTCGATGGCCAGGCCCCTGTAGTTGGCTGTGGAGGGATGACGACCGATGGTGGAAACCGTGGTGCTACTGGTGGCACTGTCCGGGAGGCTCGCTGAAACTGGACTCGAGCATGCCCATCTAAGAAGGGTTGAACACAAGTCCTCAAGAATCCTAGAGTCTCACAAATCACCTTGGCTAACTGAATGAAGACCTATATCAACTCTGAGCTCTTGTGCCTAGAGGTGTCCTTAATTCCTGTCAGCCGGGTCTCCATCTACTCTCTCAACACTCTGATAGACCTAGATATCATCGGTATAGATTTCTCTAATACCTCCACCCAGAATCAAAGAGAAGTGACTGACTTATCGACCATCTAGACGGCCTCATCGATCCTCTGAGCCGCGGTCGCCTGTGACGTACTCAACTCTCATCTCAGCTCCTCTATCTGCCTCTCCTGGCGATCTAGACACTCATCCAGGACTCCATCCCTCTCCTCCATCCATCGCTCTATAGTGGCAAGGGCCATGGTCATTGTAGAAATGATCTCCAGATGTGCCGGCTAAGGAGGTGACGGTGGACTGGGCCATAATGGCTCTGGTGGTGGAGGAGCCATCGATGTAGATGCCCCCGGATGCCCCGATCGGCTATATAGATGGAATCTCTAGGCTTCGCGAGCCTCAGAGCGCTGGACCTATGGTGGTGGTGGCGTGAGGCTCTGAGCTCGCTGCGATGCTAGAGTGTGCAGCAGATCCTCCAAGTCCATCTCTAAATCCATGTCAAAAGGGGTGTGAGGCTGCTCTTCCTCCAGCTGAGGCTGCTATGGAGATTGCTTCTCCCCCTGGGGCTATTGTGGTGGCTGCTGATCCTCCTAGGGCTCTCTCGAGACCTCCTCTTCTGGCTAGAGTGGAGGGAGGTGAAAGAGGCATCTAGTCTCCGCCATTATGAGCAACCTATACTCCTCGTGGTGATCGGGCACCTGTGCTATCATACCCATGGTCTGAGCTGTTGCTGCATCCATATAAAGATCCTTATCTAGTGGAGGTCTAAATCTCTCTGGATCAACCCTCAGATGCAATAGCAACCTGGTGATCACACCTCCGGCACATATGGAAGGGGTTGTCCCTACCAGACTAGGCAGTATCTCATGGCTAATGTTAAGGCGCCGGCCTGTCACCATCGCCCATAGGCTCCAAATCTCTGCCCCTACTGACCCAGGCTTGCCTGCTTGGCCCAAATATGAACTGGAAAGCACTCTATGCACATACCTCAGCGCCTGTGATGAGAGCATGGTGTTCTTCGCCGTATCGTGGTTGTATGGTGCCCCTGGCAGGGCGTATTGCCTCTTGACGGCTCTTTGTGGCATCACCACATCTTTATGTGGGAGCCCCATGGCCAGCGCAAAAACTTGACGGGTGATACTGAGATGACCCCCTCCAATCCGAAACGAGATGACCCCGTCCTCTGAATCTGACCTCTGGAACCCCCTATAGTGAAGGGTGGCGAGAAACTCCCTAGCGACCTCCAAGTGAGTCTAGAAAGATGGTCTGAGCAACTCTGTCCACCCGGCCACCTCTAAGAGCAAGACAACCTCCTCCAACATCCCTAAGCTCTGAAGGAATAGCTTAGAAATATATCTGATGGCACAAAAATGTACATGGGCTAGGGCCTCGAACCGCCTCCTAAGATCAGGAGTCATCCACTCTGGAGCCTCAGGCTCGAGCTGCTCTCGAGGAACATTACATCTCGAAGGCATCCTAAAAACAAAAGAGTCTGTGTTGTGTGATAACAGTAAGTAACCTAAGCACAATTTCAAAATTTTTGAAAATTCGGTAGCATGCTCATCTATCATGCATCCAGAACAAAAATTTAAATAAAAAAGGAGTGAAATGCAATAAAACTAACCTGGTGGTTGACGAAGACGCTGAAAAATAACTCGAAACAACCGTAAAAAAATTAGTCCTAGACGTGTGCAACGGTGAGAGGATCGTTTTGGCACAAACTGCATGCAAAACGAGTGAAAAATGGAGGAGAAAATGTAAGAAAACCGAAGGTTGGCGTTGGTTTATACGGGAGAAGGAAGAAGAAGAGAAAGAAGAAGAAAAGGCTGAGCTGCACATAACTGCACGGCTTTTATAGCCTTTCGTGACCGACGGGCTGCCCGTCGAAGGACCGAGCGACAGGCATTCCCTGCAAGGCCGTCAGTCACTCGAATTCTCCTTTTTCTTCTATTTTTTTTCTCTTTTTTTATATTATTATTATTTTTTATTTTTTATTTTTTTAAAGTACTCCCTGAATATTTTTTCCCTCCTAATTTCCGTGTACGATTGTACCCATCAAATTAGTTTCCCTGCAAAAGTGAAATGACACAAATACATGTAAAATATTTCTGCATGGACCATGCAGAAGGAAATCCACCAGGAGGTAAATAGGTTGACCAATGGGCTGGCTGTACCTCGGCCAAGGCACGCCCATCGGTCATGGGTTTTCTATAAATACCCTTCCTTTTCCTTGAATTTCGTGCACTCTTCTTCTTAGATTTCAACCAAAGCCTTCTATTTCTAGGTTTTTCTTCTCTTCTCCCTTTCTTTCCCATTTATATTTAATTTTTGCCCCAAAATTTTTGAAAAATGTTCTCATCAACCCTTAATAAGATGCACTAGCTCCTGGATGATCCTCGAACCTAGGAAAATATCACTTTGGCCCCTTATTTTAGTTTGAGATTCCTGAGGAGAGTTAGAGTGGACCAGAACCTTTTATTAGCTGCAGTCCACTTCTGGAACCATCATTTCCATGTCTTTAGGTTCACCTATCAAGAATTATGCCCCTTGCTAGATGAGTTTGCTGCGATTATTGGAGCGAGATTTCCTCCTAGCACACCATCTTGCATCCCAAGCTGTGGTTTGATTCATGCGAGGGACATCGCATTAGCCTTAAGTATTCCTCTTTCTACTGCGGCTAGACTGGTTCCCCAGGGTGCCATTTTTTCTTTAGAGCCGTTGATCGAGTTGCTAGAGGGTTTTTCTGATGTGCTTAGATACCAGGCCAACGTTATTCTGCTATTTTGCCTTTCAAGATACCTGACGGTGATTTCTGAGGAATTGACTGGCGATCTCTAGCTATTCAAGATTGTGGATGGCCTTCATCGCGGGCTGACCCCATTTCCCTGATTCTTGCTGAGATGATTCTATGCTTGGACTCTGTCTGTGCCAACCCCTCTCTGCCTTCACTGGAAGTCCCTTATTACTCTAGGTAATTCATTATTTTAAAGGTAGTGCATCCCTTGTGGATTTTTACACTAGCTTGTTTTATTAGGAAATGTGCCCTTTCGGATTTTCACATAACCCTGTGCCTTATTTTTGCCTGGAGTGGTTCCTACCCATTCCAGCGGCATTTTTCTCTTTATATTTCTCTTTTTTTATTATTTTTTTAACTCTCCTATCTTTTAGGCATGGTTGCAAGAAAAGCTGAAGCTACTAACGGAGCCCCTTCCTAGGGTGATTAGCAATTATTCACTGGGGCACTTTCTTCCCTGACAGCACATATACTGATGAAGGTGCTACTAGATTGGGTGAGTTGGCAGATGAGGACATCAGTTTCATGTGCCCTTGGCTCCCTATTTTCGCTATGACTTTGGATGGCCCCTTAGGATATATTCCTTTATGTGGACTTCACGAGGCTACCTTCTATATTGCCGCCCGTTGTGCTTGATAGTTTAGAGGGATTCAAGATGTTGTGAGGCTCCCTTTATCTTTTCAGGGCGGCATCTTATCCTTAGCTTTCACTTCCAGATACCATAGCCTCTGGGCACAACTGCCGGTAAAGATCATTATACCATCTATCGGGGATTGTTCCTCTACTTCAACTAGTGCATACAAGAGGTGGGTGCTTAGTCCCGCAGTTGATAACCGGACCCACCAACTTAGGCATCTGGCCGGCGAGAGTAGTAGCAAAGCTTAGGTATTTAGATTGCATACATTTAATAATGAACAATATTTCTCTTTTTATAAAAGAACTAGAAGATAATGAACATATGAGTTGAACCGCCTTTGTTTTATATATTTCTGTAAAATTGTGTACATTTCATTATGATTTCACTATACATGACTATTGTTTAACATAGACTCAAAATGCAAAATCACACTTAATCTCAAAATGGATCTTGAAAGCATCACACTCCTATTTCCAATCAGCCTTCTCTCAAGCCTCTAATTTTTACTTAGTGTGCCTTTTTTCGGTTTTCACCTTGACGAGGCGCCCATTTTTAGCAAGGCTGCCTTTTTTTGATTTTTGACCCGCAGGGATTTTATTTTCTTCTTTTGATTTTAGTATTTAGCCATGGAACCTCTTGGGTCTATCGATGTTAACCGGTTCCTCGAACTCATTTCCATCAATGTCTGTTAGAATCGCTGCTCCTTATGACAACAACTTCTTGAGAATGAATGGACCTTCCCACGTTGGCCTGAATTTACCTCGTATGTCTAGGACACCCAGTCTCATCTGCTTGAAGACTAAATCTGCCTCATTTAGCGGATGCTTTCTAACCTTCTTACCAAACGACCAAGCTAGCCTTTTATGATAGATCTGGTTGTAATAGTAAGCTCGCAATCTGTTCTCATCTAACATGTTCAGATGTTGCAACTGTTGCTGTGCTCAATCAGTCTCTAGAATCTGGGCTTCCATGACTACCCTTAAGGAATTGAGTTTTACCTTAACTGGCAACATTGCTTCTATCCCATACACCAAGGAATAAGGTGTGGCTCCCGTAGAGGTTCTAAAGGTGGTTCTATAGCCCCAGAGTGCAAAAGGCAACTTCTCCACCCAATCCTTGTAGTTCTGAACCATCTTGGCCAAGATCTTCTTGACATTTTTGTTGGCCGCTTCAACTACCCCATTGGCCTGCGGGCATTATGGAGAAGACATATGATGCTCAATGCCATACTTCTGGAGTCACTTCTTTATTTCAACCATAAACTGCACTCTGTTATCAGACACCACGTGGTGAGGAAGACCGTATCTGCATATCAAGTTCTTTTCAATGAACCTGGCCATATCCCGAGCATCGACCTTCTTGAATGACTCAGCTTCTACCCACTTAGAGAAGTAATTGATGGCAACTATGATGAACCTACATCTATTGGAGGCCATAGAGTGTACTTCTCTTATGATGTCTATCCCCCAAGCTGCAAACGACCAAGGTGACGTTAAGCTGTGTAATTCTGAAACTAATAAATGCCTCAAGTCTGCATACTGTTGGCATAATTGACACTGCTTCACGTACTTCGAGCAATCTGTATCCATTGTAAGCCAATAGTTGTCTCATATTCTTCTTTGCCAACATTAATCCGTTCATATGGGCTCCACAGACTCCAACATGAGTTTCCTCCATTACTTTCTCAGCTTCTTTCTTGTCCAGATACCTTAGCTGAATGCCATCAACTTTGTTTGTATAACACATCATCTATATAGATAAACTGAGTAAACAGCTTGCGGATCAATCTTTGGTCATTTTCAGTAGCCTCTTCTAGGAATATTGTCTTTTCTAAGTAATTCTTGATGTCACTGTACCACGTTTTCTCATCAACCACTTTCATTTCCATGATTGGATTAGACTCAAAACTGGGTTTCTTAAAACTTGAGATAAAGATGGGCCTCATTACGACCCCCTCTGGATTATCCCATATTGACACAAAAGTCGCAAGCGCATCCGCTAACTGATTCTCATCCCTCGGGACAAAATGAAAAGTGTATACCTCAAACTGCCTGCTCAACATTTTCAAGTGCTTCACATACGACATCAGTCGTTCTTCCTTTATGACCCATTCACCCTGAATCTAG
The DNA here is from genome assembly GCA_947683425.1 of Excoecaria cochinchinensis. Lineage (NCBI taxonomy): Eukaryota > Viridiplantae > Streptophyta > Magnoliopsida > Malpighiales > Euphorbiaceae > Excoecaria > Excoecaria cochinchinensis. The sequence goes on from CANTUQ010000146.1 coordinate 23,753,048, forward strand.
TAGACTACCAACGATGAATCTCCAAAGACCTCTGCATTCTTTGCCCCCAAAGCTATTAAGGCTTCTAATCCAAATGTGCAGTCTTCGTACTCGACTTCGTTATTAGTACCCTTGTGTCTTATTTTCTTAGCTAATGGGAGCTTTTTACCATATGGGGTCACGAATTGAAGTGAGTTTGGTGATAAACCTGCTAACATACTGCAATTTCCCCAAGAAACTTTTGATATCCTTTTCTTTCTGAGGCACTGGCATTTCCCTAATGGCTTTGGTCTTGTCAGGGTCGATCTCAATCCCTGTCTGACTAACTATGTGTCCTAAAAGCTTTCCTGATGTAACCCCAAAGATGCACTTCTTAGGGTTCAACTGCAAATTATACTTGTTGATCCTTCGGAAGAACTTGTCTAGGGCTTCGAAGTAACCCTCTCTAGTGGCTGACTTGATCATTATGTCATCGACATATACCTCCACTTCTTTGTGGATTAAGTCACCAAGAATCCTAATAGCCATCCTCTAATAAGTTGCGCTTACATTCTTCAGACTAAACGGCATTACCCTATAGGCAAATGTGCCCCACTCAGTGATGAAGGCCGTCTTAATTCGATCACCTATCTTGTTGACGATCTGATTATACCCAACATATCCTTCCATGAAGCTGTACATCATGCAAGCTCCTGCACTATCCACTAAAATGTCGATATGGGGCAAAGGAAAGTCATCTTTAGGACAGGCTTCGTTCAGATCCCGATAGTCTACACATACACGCACTTTACCATTTTTCTTGGCTACTAAAATGACGTTGGTTAACCAAGTCGGGTTTTGGACTTTAACAAGGCACTTGGCCTTAATCTGCTTGTGGATCTCTTCTTTAATCTTCTCTGCCCATTCTGGCCAGAGTCTTTTGAACTTCTGCTTTACTGGTCTATGATTAGGGTACGTTGGGATGGCGTGTTCAGCGATCTCACAATCAACTCCTAGCATGTCTTCATAGGTCCAGGCAAAGACTTTTTTGTATTTTCTTAAAATTCTCTCAAATTTTAATCTCTTTTCAGGAGTTACATTAGATGCTATCAAGATTTCCTTTGGGTTTTCCAAAGTTCCAAAATTAAATGGAATGGCATCAGTTGAATCAATATCAAATATGAATGAGTCATGATCATGATTATGCATAGTGAAATCATCATAAACATCACACAAGTAAGCAAAATCATTCATCTTATTAATTGAATTGGAAATGTCATAAAACATTATCAAAAAGTTCTGGCATAAAAAGAAAATCTAAATTATTATGGTCTTCTTGCTCTGCCGATGCAGACGTTGTTGCAGTCGACAGTTGGGTATCATCTTGGCACTTCAGAGGCTCTACAACAACCCCCTTTGAAACTTCATCTTACTTCTTTGCAGATTCATCTCTCACCTTCTCCTTACCCTTCACTCGAGTAGCCATCAACCTCTCCGTGACAATCTCTTCGGGTGCTTCCCAATCCCAAACAGTGCCCTTGGTCATGATTTCTTCGTCCCAAAAACTATCTACTGGCTTGATCATTCTAATGTCCCAATCAAAGACGTCATTGAAAACCTCAAAACTCGGCATGACTCTTCTGTCTACCTACTGAGGTTCAGCCTCTCCCACCTAGGCACACACAGAGGCGGCTGCTACAAAGCTCTCCTTAATATGAGGGATCTCACTAGCTACCCTCTTGCTTACCATTGTGGTGCCCTTATACCTAAGTCCACTTTGATCCTTCTGACCTCTCGTCGTGATGGCAGCTTGTGACCCTAGGAGTTCTTACCCAAACCAGCTCCGGGAAGTAAAGACATCTTCTTCATCATGTTCACCACTTGAGGGCTCCCTGCAATGTTATCTTCCTCACCAATCACAACCACATGAAACCCATTGAAGGGTTGCATCACGATCTCTAATATGGACACCTGATTCTCTTTGGCGGCCCTGATTGTCACTACCTGCCCCTCATGTGGGATTTTATCATTTGGTGCAAGGTAGATGGCACCCCTCCTAACTGTGGAACCACGGTCTACCCAACAGTGCTAAGAAATTGGCTAGAAAAGAAAGGACTACAAACTCAACCTCCGTCTCTATCAGCCCAGTCTTAAACCATTGCCTTGAATGTCCCCGATGCTTACCTTCGGGAGTTATCGTACGTAGTGATTGTAAGATCTGACTTGCTCAGCATGTCCTTCGACACTCCAAAGGCTGACATCGCCACCAAAGGGCATACATTTATAGACGAACCGTCGTCTACCATAACACAGGTAGTGTGCTTCTGATTGATCTATGCCCTTATGTACAAAGGGCGGTTATGGTTACGGCCTTTTGCCAGCAAATCTGCACTCAAATAACACTTCCCTTCACTATGTCCAATAGCTCTATAGGGGAGATGGTAGTTGCCACTGTAGACTCACATAAGGCCTCTACCAACTTCTGCCTATGCGAAGGAGAGTGTCTCAATAGATCCCATATAGATATCTGGGCTGGTGTCCTTTTTAACTGTTTCATCACTTGATCCTCCTCCAGCTCCTTTTCTGCAAGTACTGTCACGGGATCTTGTGGCTTCTTTACCTCCAAAACTACACTTCCACTTCGAGTCACTGCTCTTATCTCCTTCTCCTCATCTTTCGAACCCCATGGGTCAGTAGATTCTTTATCATCCTTATTGTTATCATCTTCATTTCCACTGTTATCAGTGGACCAATAGTCTATCATTGCCATCAAAATCCCTTTCTCACTTGCCCCCTCAAGGTAGGTGATAGCAACGTTCTCCTCTCCATACAACTCTCTCAGAACAAACCACTCAGGTAACCCTGACTCAATTATAAAAACGGGTGGGGGCACATTGTTGTATCCAGGTTTCTTCTGGTTACTTCTCTTTACGGGATTTGTGATATGTTTGGAGTCTATCAGATCCTAAATTGCATGCCTCAACATCCTGCAAGTGTCAGTAGCATGCCCGGTGTGCTAATGGTAAGCACAATACTCGTCTGCCTTGTGTCCCGATTGTTCTTGTCTTCGGGTAGGTCGAGGCACTAGAGGCTGTAACTTCCCCTCCTTCATCATCCTTTTTAGCACCCAAGATAAAGACCTCCCTAGGTTTGAAAAATGCCTCAGAGCGACCCTTGCAACTGAAACCTAGGCCATTTTTCCCATCTTATTACCACTGCTAGAGCTCGCTGGTCTGCTCGCTCCCTGGTTACTATTTTTGCTCCTCTTGGCATATGCCTCACTGCTTGCCCTCCTCGCAAGTACTCACTCTCAGCCTCAATGGCTATATCCTTTAAGGACTCCCAGTCTTTCAACCCCTTCATCTTTAACTCGTCCTTTAGGTATGGGCTGGCGTTCCTGATAAACAACCTAATCTGGTCCGGAGTGTCCGGCTTCCTTTTTATCTCAAATACCCGGTTCCTCCATCGGGTCAAGTACTCATGGAATGACTCCCTTGGTCTCTGCTGCAGCAGCTCTAGATCTTTCAAGGTCACCTCCATCCTTGTGCTATAGTCATATTGCCTGAGGAACTCCTCCGTCAGCAGATCCCAGTCTTCTTTTATTCTCCTGTCTAGTCCATGATACCAGTCCACCGCGGGACCTGTCAAGCTCAAATAGAAGTACTTTATCTTTTGCCTCTTCGTCAGTGTTGTACCCTTTATTGCAAGTGAGTACTACTTGACGTGTGTAGTGGGATCCAATGTACCGTCAAACTTCAGGACATCCGGCATTTTGAAATTCTGAGGGATCAAATCCTCTCCCTCCAGCTCTTTATCTTTGGGGTTCATCCCCTTCCCCATTGTTAGCATTCGGGACATAGCCTCGAACTTCTCTTCCATTTTCTTCCATATAGCCTTTTCTGTCTGAGGTGCCTTCCCTCTTACCCCTGTGGGTTCCTCATACTCATCTTCTACATAGTTGTCCTCTACCCTGTGAGCTCCACCTCTTCTTTAGCCCGACGATGTGGTAGCTCTGAGATCTATTGGTGGGGGATGTACCTCCTCCGGGGGGTCCTCCCTAATTGCCTCCCGTTTGTTCTCACCACCAGGAGGGGCAATTGGGTTTGGTCCAGTAGGCGGAGCCATTGCTGCAATTAAGTTCCCCATCATAGCCATCATTCTGTTCTTAAATTCTTCCAGCCTCCTGCCTACTTCTTTGGCTATCATGGCATGCCTGGTATCTGCTTCTCTCGGTGGGTTTGCCATGTCATTGTCTATCGAGAACTGGGAGGAGGTAGCTTCACTGCTCTTGCAGAGTGATTCTGAGTATTCTACCCTTTCTAGCAGCTCAAAGAACCAATTTCTGCGTAGTTGCCCACTGGGACCTCTGGACCACCTGGATGGATCTATGATGGCTGCAAGACATAGTCCATTAGGATGATGCATGAATGACAAATGATGAATGGTTGTGCTTTATGCAGTATCCACAACCACATGCAAGCAAGTAGATCCTTCCAACCTTGTTACTCCCGCACACGAGGTCACGCGGTCTCTTTCCAAGGTGGGCTTAACCCATGGGTTAGCGGGGAACCTAATGGAAGCGTATGATGCACGGTGGAAAACCGACAACATAACATCTCTTATCTAATGAACATACGTATGGGCTTTGATCATTATGTATTCAGGCAATCAGAATAAAATAGCATGGGCCTATCGGGGCATGAAAGCCTTTGATTAGGTAACCAACTAACTTATTTGGGTTAGTCCAATACAAAGTGATCCATACAGCAAGCATGGTATTATGGTTCATACCACCTAGGGGAAGTATCTACTTTCATTACATGAGCTTTGGTCAAGGTGATGATACTTTAGGGCTACCTAAGTATGGTTTCTGCTGACGGGTCTAGCTCATCACGAGCATAACGATCAATCGGGTCTCCATTTAATATACCATGATGATACGAGGCTTGGGCTGGAGATTATCCTTAATACTTCCCTACATTTAGTGAACGTAAGGTCGTGCTTCGGGAATGCACCGGGGTTAAGAGAGGGACTAAACTAGCATAGATCTAAGGCTCTAATGAGATGCTATGCCATTTCGAAGAGGGATGAAATTTTTAAATTAAAACTCAATTATATGTTTTAACTAAGGTACTTTCGAAGCGAAGTCTCAATGTCCCCAGTGTAGTTACCACTGTAACGTACACCGAATCCCGGAGGCCTCGAAAACCCGCTTTTAGGATGTTCGGGAGAGGTTTATAGGACTTGTAAGAGATTACAAGGGCATCTATTTTGGGCAACAAGAGGTGTATTGGAGTCGCCAGGGAAAGTTCATCTAGCATCACTGAGCCTAAGACAGGGCGTATACGTCTATTTTGGGCAACAGGAGATATTTTGGAATTCCCATTCCAATATAACATTAGAAATGGTTCATCTAATCTCATGAAGCCTAAGATAGTGCATCTTAGTCTATTTTGGGTAACATGAGATAATTTGGAATTCACATTCCAATTGGAAATGGTTCATCTAATCTCATGAAGCCTAAGACGATGCATATTAGTCCATTGGAATTTGCGTATAACAATAGTCATTAAATGAGTATTGGTATGGCACCATATGAGGCTCTCTATGGTAGAAAGTGTAGGACCCCGATGTGTTGGACAGAATTAAGTGAGCGTTCCATAGTGGGTTCGAATTTGGTTAGAGATACGGAAGAGAAGATCAAGTTAGTTAAGCAAAATTTGAAAGCAGCTAGAGATCGACAGAGATCTTATGCGAACTTGAACCGAAAAGATATCGAGTATGAGGTTGGAGATAAGGTTTTCTTGAAAGTGTCGCCTTGGAGAAAGGTGCTTCATTTTGGTAAAAAGGGAAAAATGAGTCCAAGGTTCGTTGGGCCATATGAGGTATTGGAACGTGTCGGACTAGTTGCTTATCGGTTAGCTTTGCCATCAGAGTTAGCCAATGTAACACCCTATACTCGCAAATGCTACAGATATCGGATGTCACAACATTGCACTGAAACACACCATAATGCACTTAATAGATTCAGAAGAATTTTTTTTCTACAATCACAATCATACATATACAATAACATAACAATTACACTAATACACTATTATTATACTTAACCTGTATAACCTCGTGTTCATCCATTGCGGTCGTATACATGCCATGCCTATGTCTTAATCCTTGCTGTCCCGTAAATTCTTTCGATCTTCAGTAACATCGGCCACTACCACTTCTTTCTTTCTCTAACCTGCACGCAGTAATGATGCTACGTGCTAAGCATTAAAAATGTCCAGTGGTGGATAAATATCCTAAATTTTCCATACTATTAGTACATGCATGCACAATCAACTTATTTCCGTAATCATATCTTTTGAACATTAATTACTTACCTTGATCATTCATCATTCTTATATCTTGTGTTGTCTTTTCTGTCACTATACTTTAACATTTCCAATTCTATTATCCGTGTCACTATTAATTATAACAATGCTCTTAACAATAATATTAATTTAATAATAACTTTATCAATTACCTTATTACTGTCTATTACATTTAAGTCCCTACTTCTATTCCTTTACAATAATGCCAGTAATTTACCTTTTTGCCCTTCATTGTCACTTATTTACAATTACTTTATTATCTTAAACTTAGTTAAGTTTTACACACATATATATTCATCAAATATATATCAATTAAAACTATTGTACATTTAATATTTATTTATACAACAATATTCTATAATCCTTAATTATTTATTTACTAATTATCAATTATGCCATTAATGCCTACATTATTAATTAATTACACTTTATTCCCCTAATTAGCCTTACTATTATAAATTTACAATTAGGTCCTTAAACTTTTATCAATTTATGATTTTACCCTTCACTATCTTATAATTACAATTATACCCTTGTTCTCTCATTTAATTCATTTTCCACATGTTTTACATTTACATTTATTAAATAATTACAATTAAACACTAAATTCATCATCAAAAGTCATTTATTTATCCATATAATCAAATTACTAACTATTTACACTTTAGTCCTTCAATTAACCTTATAATTTCAAAAAATTACATCTAGATCCTCATCTTTTTCAATAATTACGATTATGTCCCTTACTTTTTCTTAATTACCAAAATGCCCTTATTTACACTTATTTTCCATCTTATTTCTTTTCTAACCTACAAAATTATATTTTAATCCCTAATTTACTACTTCCATGCCAAATTACCTTTTAATCCCTATATTTCGATTTATTTACACTATTATCATTTTAATTACACTTTTCATTTAACTTACTCCATTTTTATTGATTAAGTGTAAAATTATTGTTTTACCCCTAACTTTCTATTTCTTTCATTTTAGTTCCATCTTTATTTATTTTCTTATTTATCATTATTTTAATCAATTTAATTAGATATTTACCATAATGCCCCTAATCTTTTACATAATTACCGTTTAGTCCTTAGGGTACTATTTTCAAGTCAAATTTAATTTTAGTCCTTATCTTATCTTATAGTATCTTATCCTTATCCTATCTTATCCTTATCTTATCTCTATCTTATCTTAACACTTATCTTATCTTATCGCTTTATCTTATCTTAACACTTATCTTATCTTATTGCGTTATCTTATCTTATCATTTAACTACATATATAATCATTTAATTATTCATTTTTTCATTATTACCCCTTTTCATGGCATTTCTCAAATAATCTCATTTTAATTTATTTTTTTTTCATTTTCCTTAATTTGCCCCAAGTATCACTCAATAGTTATCACTAGACTGGATATGAGGGACTGAGCTCTATAGCCCTAACCTACCAAAGTAGCCACTAGAGGGCCGAATTACACTTTGGTAGTATCGGAGTGGCCACTAGGGGGCCAAATTACACTCCGGTAGGGTCAGAGTGGCTACTAGGGGGCCAAATTATACTCTGATGACACTACACTTACACTTTACACTACACAGACATTTATAAGTAGACCATCATTGGTCTACAATTACAAGTCACCATGACTTGCTACCGCGGCATACACTGACATCCCTATAGCTAGCCATCTATATCCTGAACTAGATTTACTACCAGATCACTAAGGGCAAAGCATAATCATCATTCAATTCATTTTTCCACTTCATATATCAAATTAGATAAATTCCACAATATCAAGCAATACATTACAGTTGCACTTCCTTTTCATTCTTTTTCCATCAATTTCATTTCAATTCATTCAATATTCAATATAAACTTCATTCATACTGTAAGTTCACTTAAATATACACATATTCTATTCTTTTTATGGTAAATATAATACAATATCACACTTTAATATATACAATTTTACTCCATTAATTTTAAGTAAACTCACATACACTTATTTTTCATTCTTTATCCATTTTATGCCATTATTCTTAATAAATAATCAAATTGCACACATTTAAAATATGATCACCATTCGGCCAAGTTAACTTTCATTCACTATAATTTATCTTTTCACATAAATCACTCATTTAGCTATGTTACATGATAAATTACTTAGATATACTTCATTTTAGTATTTTATCAAAAATGCACATGATTTCCATAATAAATACCATTCGGCCTAACCATTACTTCCACATTAACTTCACTTTCTCTTTCTTTATTCATTCCTTTTATTAGATATCTTATTAAACATCACCAATACATCATTTATAAGCCATAACATTCAAATTTACATGAATTAAACTTATATATACCATTAGGCCTCAATGTGAACACTTCACCAAAATTTTATCTTTTTAGTTTAATCATGCAAACCATCATTTTTCATCTTCTTAAACATAGGTATAAGGTTTAATTAAATTATACATACTTACTTCTTACACTTTATGTTTAGACATAACCTAAAAACATGTTTTTTTAATGGAAAAAGGAGGATATTGTATCCACGAACCTTATTTTGTTGTTCTCCACATCTTAAGCATGCTTTTCATGTCTTTACTCTTTGAGAAATCGTCACCTCCTCATTTTTGGGACGTAACCTTTGGCACTTGCTTTTTCCAAATTCTAACCCACCAAATGGACTCCAATCACCATCATCAAGTTGTAGAAGAGTTGATCTTTGCTTAGGAGGCTTAATTTTAGGGAAAGTTTAGAGGAAAGTTGAAGAAAAATGGAGGAGAAAATAAAAAGAAGAATTCGGCCAAGAAGGGAGAAAGGGAGGGCGGTGGAGGCTTGATTTCTCAAGTGAAATCTGGCCTCTTGATGATTTATATAGGCTAAAATTGAACCAAATTGGTCCAACCAAAGTGGTTCAACTAGTTTCAACCAAAATTTTAATTTTTTGGCCAATTTCCACTATTTCAAAGTATCTATGTGTTTCTCGACTTATTTTCACTCTCAATCAATTCCATCGTTCTTAGAATATGAAAAATAGCCTCTCGACAAAATTTTAGCTCAATCGAAGTCTATTTAGGGCCCAGTTCACTTAAATCGGTCCGATTAAATACTATTCGGTTCTGCCATAATTCACTAATCTATTACTGTCAAAAATTCCTAAAAATTATTTTAAACCTTTACACTTCCCACATTACACCATTTTAACCTTATTTAGTATTTTTAAAAATTCGGTCAAAATTTGGTCAAACCTTAGTTCAATTGAACCGAATCAGAGGCAAACTTCAACTTAACTTTCGGAGACCCAAATGATCTCATTTTCACTCCAAATTTTTCCATTAGACTCCTGACAATCCACAGATTAATTTTATCAAATAAAAAATTTCTCATAACTGCTGTCAATTTCAGCTATATAGCTACCCCAAGGACACCCATCTCGGGATTGCTATACCTTGAGCACACTTAACTTTCTAACTCTACTGTAATTAAAGATGCTCAAGCCATCACTCTATACTAGAATCACATTATAGGCTCCTTAGAACTCACCGAATACTACTAAGTTAGCATTCGGGCTATTACAGCCAAGCTACATGATGTATTTCATGTGTCAATGCTTCTCAAATATCGGTCAGATAAATCTCATGTGTTGCCTATTCAAGAAGTACAGATTCAATCGAATTTTTCATATGATGAGGAGCCTAAGGCTATTTTTGCTTGGGAAGTGAGACAAATTCGGAATAAACAGATTCCCTTGGTAAAAGTGTTATGGCGGCGTCACAACATGGAAGAAGCGACTTGGGAACCTGAATCAGTTATGCAAGCTCAGTATCCTCAGTTGTTCAGCTCGGGTGAGAATTTCGAGAATAAAATTCCTTTAAGGAGGGGAGAGTTGTAAGGCCCCAACTCGTACCCTAGTAGCTTTGAGTATTTGTGATGTATGTCAGTTCCTTGTATGTGTTTGTTTGGTATGTGTTTGGTATTTTTGTAGAAGTTTGGGTTAATGTCATTATTGACTCTAGGGATATAATTGCATGTTTTAAATAATTGAGAGGGTCTAATTGTGTATGATAAGTTTAATTATGTGGTGTGAATATATTTTGAGAAGAAAAGAAGGATTATAAGTGATATTTGCCAAATCTATCACAAGAGAATGACAAGTGGATGGTGAAGATGAGGAAAGAGAAGGAGAAGATAAGAATTGGCTTTTAAACTAAGAGAGAGAACGTAAGAGAGAAAGAGAACAGATCTGCCTTCTCCCTCTCCCATTTTCCCTCTCCTGTTCCAGCCCTTTCTTCTCCTCCTTCTTACTCATCTTAATTCACCAAGCTGCTATAGTTTGCGAGTTGGTTTAGCAAATTTAAGAGTTGTTTAGGTAATTAAATAGTGTTCTTCTTCTTCTCTTCTTCTCCTTGTGTTTGGTGGTTATGTGTTGGGGTTTTGAGCAATTATTGTGATTTGGTTTGGTTGTTCAGAAATTCCAGTTAGAGAAGCTAAAGGAAAGGAGAAAGTAGGTGGTAGTGCTGCCAATTAAGCTTTGAGGAGCTTAGGAGCAAAGGTTTGGGATTTATGTTATTTTGTATGATTTTTGCTTTTGAATTATTGTTATGATTTCTGAGAAATTGAGTTTGAAAGTGTGTTTATATGTATCTTTGAATTTTGTTATAGTGATTTGAAGTAGAAATTGAAATTGGAAATAGAGTATAGAATTCAAGCGTGACTTTATGTGAAAAATGGGAAATTTTCTGGGTTTTAAAACTTGTTGGTTTAAATTGTTTCTTTTTGCCTTTTTGTCACTCTTAGTGAATGAAAAACTTGGGTAATGTGATTGATAACATGTTTTGATTGCCTAGTGATGGTTTGGTTGAAGCTCTAAAGTTAATTGCATATTTTGGGGAGTTTTGGCTTGAGGAGAGTGGTGCAGGTCAACATCAGAGCTCGACTCTGTCGCGAGCGTGACCTCTGTCATGAGTGCAATAGAGAGCTCGATCATCTGAGCTTCAGCCGAGGTGTCCTCTGTCACGAACGCGATAGAGAGTTTGATAGTCGAACTTCTGCCAGGTTGTTCTCCATTACGAGCTCGTTTGCTTGCGCCTCGTGAGCGCGACTTGGTGCTCGGGCATGACAGAGGCTGCCCAGCACTCTGTCATGAGCGCGACTGGTGGTTACAAGCGCCACCCTCCCCTATGCTTTGAAGATTTATTCTTTGATATGCCTTGTATTGCTTTCTCACTTGCACTTTGCATGGTTTCTCACTTATGATTTATATTTATATGATTCAATGTATGAAATATAATATGTTGTGCAATATAAGCTGAATTTATATTTAGCCTGCAAGAGTTGAGTTGTGGATAGATAGGCATGCCTATAAGGTTCTATTTGCTGCAACCTATGCGTTTCTTTGGACCTTGGTCAGGTCCCTATGCATTTGGATCCTCGCGGTCCCTATGCGTTTGGATCCTTGCGATCCCTATATGACTGGATCTTGTTTAAGATCCCTATGCGTTTTCAAAGAAAAGAGAATATTTGCTTGTACCTACGTGTACCTATGCGTTCACCCGATATCCAACTCTTTGAGTTTGCAGGTATAATTATGTGTAGGAATGTGATATGGAATAATTTGAATTATTAAAATGATATAATTGAAATGTATGAAGTGATGTTATCATTGATGAATGAGATTTACGGCTAAGCTTATGATGCTTTATTTATATGTATGTGCTATGTGTGTGTGAATTGCATTGACATCCACTGTGAGCAGTCGTTCATCCCTTGTTTTCCCCACTAAACCATTGCGCTTAGCATGGGTGTTTCATCCATACTGGTGTGGAAGCGGTAGGAGATCTTGGGAGGACTTATCCACAGCAGCCAAGGCCAACACAATAAGATGGGTTTTGCTAGATGTTTAATATTTTGTAAATTGTAATCTCGGGATGTAATGCTTTTGTAATGTAACCAGTTTTATATAAGTGACACTAGTATTGTAATTTTTGTAAAGTATCTAGTTATGTATTTGTAAAACTCGAATTTTATATATGTTATGTAAGGATCATTTTGTAACAACTCAGCAATGTAAATATTTTGTTTATGAATGAGATATGTGAAAAGAAAATTTTTGTTAGCCCGATTCTATTATGTGTATATAAGTATGTATGATTATGCATGTGTTTTAGTGAATGTTTCTTTAAGCTTTGTTTCTGTGTGGTAGCAACCCTTGCCTATCGGGACACTTACTTCTCTTCAGAGGGTGAGCTTCCTTACGTATAGATAAGGGATGTTACATGTCTAGTATTTAAAATTGTCCAAAAACACTTTTGTAGCAGTCTGTGTTCTTTTAGGCATAACTCTTCAGTCCGATATCCAAATTGGATTATTTTTTCTCAAAATGACCATAAGACATAGTAAAACAATTGTCTAGAAGACATATTTGCCTAAATATGTTGTTTACCTAGTGAAATTCCTTAATTATAATAGCCTTTGGTAACTGTCTGAAAAACACAGCTGTATTTTTAATATAACACTATTGTGTTTTTGGCAAATAAGTCTAGCAATCTGGTTTGAAAACACAGTTGTATTTTTAATAAAACCTGTTGTATTTTAGAGTAAATTCTTCCCTCTTTACCAATGCATCCTAGAATAAGTCCCATACCTCTAATTTAGCTTCAAAGTGTCAAAAAACGTATGTAATTTAAATGTTACTTATTTATTGATTAAGCAATGAGGATATATGATTAAATTACATTAAATAGAGTTTTAAAAAGTGAATATTACCAATCAAATGAATTCTAATTTGAATTAAATGATAATGAAACTTATTTAATAGCATTAAATAATAAGAAATGAATAGAGAGACTCATGTTACATGAATTTACATAGAATACTAAGGTGAATATAGTTTAATGTGCTAGAATTGTTTATGTAAATACCATGGTTTGATAGATTGTGTAAGTTTAATGTATATTATGTAAGGACCCAAAATACACCCTAGTCGTATTAAGGCATAGTTAGGGTGAAATCGAAATTGAATGCACATAACTTAGCGATGAAAGTATCGAAAAGGATGCAGCCGTCATTAAACGAAAATTTTCGACAACTGCAGTCATTTGGAATTCATTGAAGTATTATATATGTGATTGAAATAAAAAGTATAGTGGGCCAAAGTATGAAATGGAAACTTGGATTATGCTAATGTTTAAATAGAAGAGAAGTTAAGGATCAAGGTGGATAATTTAAAAAAAAAAGTCTGAATTTAGCCAATAGGGGCATGAGATGTGTTTCATTTTGGGCCATATAGTGCATGATATATATTGAAAGGAAGGAGCAGGAGCTCAGCCGACCACTTCCTTGGCTGAAAAACTCGTATTTTCTTCTTTCAATTTGTGCATCAACATGGCTAGTGAGGGAGGTGATAGTTCAAGAGGAGTTTGTGAAAAGAAAGGTAAGATTTAGCTTTTATTGTCATCTGTCTCACTCTTCTTTTGTATAGAAACGGAAAGTATGTGATTGAGTATAGCTTTGATGTGAGTTTCTTGTTGTGTTTTGGTTGAGGAATATTCGGCCAAGAGAAGAAGAGATAGAAAGTGAAGGGTAAAAAAGCTAAGGGATGTCTACAAGAGGTTTGGAAACTAATTAATTACTTGCACATGAATATATATTATTGATGCATGAAATGGATTGAATTGGATGTATATGAGTTGATATGAAATGGATTTGATGATATTTTGCATAGGAATTGTGTTTCACGTATCTAAATGATATGGGTTGAAAAACTGTCTTAGGACTCACTTGACCTTGCTTCGGTTTTCATGACATCAATTGAGATATAGAACTTCCATACTTACAAATATTGTGTAAATATCCATGAGCTAATTTTGGCTCTAAGTGCCTCAAAAATTGCAAAAATAGAAGTGTTCCTATTCTGGCTAGGTTAATGGTGCAGTGTGTCCTTCTAAAGCCATAAATCCCATGATTTAACTCTAAATGATATAAAATTTTACTAGTATAAATTTAAGATATAGGGGAACAAAAGTCTAGAAAACAATTTTTGCTAAAAATTACATTTGATATCTCAAAATTGCATCACAAGTGGGAAGTCAGTTCTGAGTCGTCCCTTCACTTAGCACCAGGGTGATAACTCGTGACAGAAAGCTTTTGTCACGAGTCGGTGCAATTGTCATGAGTCATGACAGTCCCAAACTTGTCCCCCTTTGTCCTTTATGCCCCATTCTTCATTGTAGAACACCCAAATGCACTTCTATAAATTAGGCTAGAGAGAACCTTTATAGCACCAAAAGTGAGATATAAACAGCTAAGAATGAGATGAAACAATTAAGAGTGATTATAACATAATATATTTGGATTTTAAAGGTAGAGATCACATGAAAATAAATATTTTGTATGTGATTAAGATGACATGAATTTAGGATGATATATGAACGATATTTGTATGGACATTGTGATAGTAGTAAATGATAGGGTATTGAGAACATATAATGAATGTTTGGTTATGCATGGTTAAATCATAAGGAAATGTTTATAATGTACATGAATTACATGAAAATAGTAGTGACATGCATATAGCATGTTTTGATGCATGTTTCTAGACATATGTAATTAGTATATGAATATAATTGAATGTGCATTAGTTTAATGGGATAAATGACTGTGTGTTATGTAAAGTGAACTACTGAATATTGTGCAAAGTGAATTAGTGAGCGTACGTACAGTGTATATTTGCACCTAAATCGTGCATAGTCATGGATAAATAGGCATGCCTATAAGGGTCAGTGTTTGCAGCTACCTAGTGACGACATCGAAAGATGTCGAGTGTTTGATACCTCTTGGTATTACGTGATTCGAGACTTATGTCTTCTAGTGATTTAAGACATATGTCTCCCAGTGATTTGAGACTTATGTCTCCTAGTGTTCGATACTGCTCGTTGGTATTGCCTGTTTCCTCTTGTCCACCATAAATGAGGATTCAGGCAATATAAGAGTTTCATTATTATTAAAGATATACGTGCATGTAAGTGAAATGTGTATGAATTAGTTATTTGTTAATATTATAGTGCATGTTAATGTTATTATATGTGTAATAATGAAATGAACATGATTGACTACTTAATCGCTATGAGATATATGTATTTTGTTATGCTTAGCTTTATCATTTGCTTTTAAGACTTCGTTTAGAAGTCAACTTGCTTTATATGTTTCCCACTGAGCCATTGCTCAGCACGAGTTTTAATCCGTGCAGGTACAAGAGTTGCAGTTGAGTCCAAGATTGATTATTTGAAGCGAGGCCAACACAAGATTAGAAGAGGAGTTTAGTGTTGTAAAAGCTATGTTATTGTGATCTTTTGTGTCTAAATGGTAGATATATGTAATAAAGTGAATATGTAAAGATAAGAACTAGTGTTTACAATAGTGAATTTGATTAAGTTATACGAATGCATATAATATTTAATGACTTGATTTGCATGCTTTGTAGTGCACACTCCCATATCCTCTTCGGGGGTAAGGGGGTGTTACATATTATATGAGCATGTTAAGTTAATTATTGTATTGATATTACAAATGAATAATTGTATACATGATTATAGTGGATTGTGTAGTGTACATATATGAGTGTAGTGTAAAATGAAAGAGTGAGTGAAACTCTATGTTAAGCCTGAATTATACATGGTCCTGGATAGATAGGCATGCCTATAAGGGATAGTGAATGCAGCTGCTAGTGATGACACCGCATGGTGTCCAGTGTTTGATACCTGTTTAGTATCTAGTGTATCAAGACCATCATGTCTCTAGTTATTGATATTGTTTACTCAGTATCCAGTGTTTGATACCTTAATGGTATCCAGTGCTCTCGTTATACACTCTAATGAGAATTTAGGCAATAAAAAGACTCTTAATGTGATTAAAGCTATAAGAGCATGTTAACAGAAATGATTATGAATTATTAAATTGATAACATATGTATGCATATAAAAAGGATTAATGTTTATAAAGCATGTGTTTGAATTATATGCTTTTATTATTGGTATTATGTTATATGTTAACCCGATTATATGTTAATGATTATGCGTAATGAAATAATGCATGTAAAACTACGTGGTTCTAATTTCCAAAATTATTGAGATACGTAGGAAGTTTGGAATTCTATTTTAAGTCCGAACCAAATCAGTGGAAACTATTAGTGTATTTAAACTTTAATCAAGCAATAAGTGAATGTGTTTACATCAAGTTATAAAGAATTGATAAATACATGATAATTTATATAGCAATTGTAACACCCCTTACCTATAAGTAGGGGAGCTCATCTGCATTGAGGAGTGAGTGCTCGCATAGATAAGAGTTGTTACCACACCGAACAAAGCATACCAATCATAACTGAAGAACATAGATACAAAATAAAAGAATCGAAAACCATAAAATCAATAAAAACCATACATTCAAAGAGAAACACAATTGAGCCCAAACTGAATTAATCAAATCTCATTCATAGACATATCAAAATATTTACATCGCATTACTGTTTACAATATCACTTTAAACAAATACAAAACTGAGAGCTTACATAATATAAAATTGGTTACAAACTAAAAACTATACATCAGGAAATACAAAATACAAAAACAACTAAGCCTCAAACAAAAGCCCTCCTATTGTGTTGGCCTAGGCTGTTGCAAATTGAACCTCCCAAAAACTTCCACCGCTTCCACACCTGTACGGATAAAAACTCGTGCTAAGCGATAATGCTTAGTGGGGCAAACCAAAAGATGAACGACCACTCATAATGGACATTAAAACAATTCACATACGTATGGCACATACATATTATGTAGCATAACAGAATTACATCAAAACTTACATGGATCAGATATTCTATAAAATATAAACATTCATATAGTATCACTATATCATATCAATATCAAATTCATAGATCTGCCTACAAACTCAAAGTAGCAGATAACGAGTGACCACATTAGTACT
The DNA here is from genome assembly GCA_947683425.1 of Excoecaria cochinchinensis. Lineage (NCBI taxonomy): Eukaryota > Viridiplantae > Streptophyta > Magnoliopsida > Malpighiales > Euphorbiaceae > Excoecaria > Excoecaria cochinchinensis. Next base: position 23,770,371 of record CANTUQ010000146.1, read on the forward strand.
CGTGGGTACAAAAAAAAAGCAACTTTTTTCATTTTCATCCAAAAACATTTTTACATTGGGGGATCTTAAACAAGACCTAACTTATAACGATCGTGAGGACCCAAACGATGACTTAATCAGGGTCCAGAACACATTGGGACTGCAACTTATAGAACTCTATAGGCATGCCTATCTATCCACTTACTTGACTCTTGCAGGCTAGGCATTAATTCAATTAAGGATCAAATAATGAAGCATTAAATAATTCATATGTTAATACATTAATAAATCACAAGTGAGAAACCATGCAAGGAAAATAAAATAATAAGCATTCAAAAATAGGGGAGCGTCGGGTTCGCGACGATCAGTTGCGCTCGCGACAGAAGCATTTTGCACACACAGGCGCACATGTGACACTCAGCCGTGCTCACGAGGGATAGGCAAAAAGGCCTCTGTCGTGCCTGCGACATTGGTCGCATTCGCAACAGAGAGCGGGGAGGTCACTGTCGCGCTCGCGATAGTAATCAGCCCGGTTGATGCTCGGCTTTTCGATCTCTCTGTCGTGCCCGCGACAGAGCCACTCCTCGGCAAAAGCTCGAATGATCGAGCTCTGTCGCACTCGCGATCGAGGTCACGCCCGCAACAGAGTCGAGTTTCCAGCTCCCATTGCCGATCTACACATCACCTTCCACACACCAACCAACCCAAACATGCAATTAACCCTCCAAACTTGCACACAATCGATAATAATCATCCAAAACATATTACCCATAGAATTATCTAAATAATACACTTGAATAGAGAATCAAAAAGATAAAGCAAACAACTTGAACATCAGAATTCAAAACCCAATATTTTCCTCCCAAACCATATAAATTCCAATCTTTCACTCAAAATGCAACTTCCCTCTCAAATCCAATCAAAGTTAGTCAAAACCATATCATTCATACACTATAAACAAGTTTAATTCCACAAATTTCTAGAAATCATAACAAAATTCCAAAATCAAAATCACTCAAAATTCACACAATTCCCAAACCTTTGGCTCCTTAGCTCCACAAAATCGAAGGGCTTCACTACCACCTACTTTCTTTTTCCCCTTGAGATCTTTAGTAGGAATCTCTGAACACAACAACGAAAACATACCCAAAAACTCAAAACCCTAAACACACACACACAAACCAACAAACGCATACCCAAAGAGGAAGAGAAGAAGAAGAAACTAAACACTTATCCAAAATCTAGAATTTGCCAAAATCACTTCAGAATTTAGAAGCTTAAGGAGATGATCAAAGAGCAAGAAAGAAGAAGAAGAAGAAGAAGAAGAAGAAGAAGAAGAAGAAGAAAAGAAGAAAACGAAGAGGAAGAGAGCTGAATGGGAAAGAGGGTAGAAAGCTGTCCTCATGTTCTTTCTCTCTCTCTCTCTCTTTTAGTCAACTCTTCTTTTTCCCTTTCCTTCATCTCTACCATCCAAATGTCAAGATCCAATGGTGGGTTTGGCAAATTCCCTTCAAATCCTTATTCTTTTCCCCACAACACAACTTAAACCACATAATTAAAACTATCATGCAAATATACCCTTAAACTTATAAAACACACATACACATACACATAAGCTTAAAACTACTAGGATGAAAATCGGGGTGTTACAGCAATAGTAATGAAATTTAACATAATATTATACTTGATTTTGTTATAAGAATATTAAATGTAATTGTAAATGGAACACTACTAAATACGGTGATTGTATATCATCATTTGTTATAATAATTTGAATGTGAAATATTGCAAAGTAATAATAAAAAGGTTTGTAAATGAGATAAGTGAATGTTAGTGCATAAACTATGAATTTATAAAATAAGATTGAATTAAAATGGTTTCTAATTGTTAATTAAACTTGACAATTAATTAGTTATCAGTGTAAGCATAGAGTAGCACACCCAGTTCCCTTAAGGTAAATGGGGGTGTTACATGAGGTTTGGGAACTTTTCTTTTTTATGCATGTAAATGGATGATATGAAATGAATTTTTATGCAATAATGATCCTAAATGATGATTTGGGTTGAGTTGTGGTTGTTGGATTGATTAAAAAGTGTGAAAAACGGCATGTAGAGTATATAGGGGAAATTTCTGTTCAAAGTTCCACATGACCCCGAGATAGGTTTTAGGCTATAATTTGAACTACGAATCTCCCAATTGGATGATTTTAGTGGGAGGTGAAACTTAAGATATTTACCTACTATGACACCCATTCTCAACCACTGGAACAACTCAGCTGCAGCAATCGAGAACGGCCACTACACAGCGAACATAAACACATATCATCATCATACACGCATGCCAAAACCTGTACAATTAAATTTCATAATTCATGCACTCATACATAGTGGACATTTCACACTAGAACTGACACATCTAAATACTTATATACATATTGATACAATACCTAGTTATTACATCCATACATATTGCTTAGATACAAAAAGGATTAAACATTACATACACAAAACTCATTGCCCACTCCCAAAAACCTACACTATAAGTACTCCTAGTGTTGACCAATGGCAATGCGGGTCCGTCCTTCGCGAACACGTCACCTCCGAACCTACATGGATTAGCAATCCCGTGCTAAGCAATAACAGTTAGTGGGGAAACAGCATACACACGTATATACTTTTATAGCATACATTACAATAATTATTCAATTATAAGACATATTTTAATACAAGATTAATAACAGTTAAATCGGTTTAACAAGGCTCGTGTATCATGTAGGTACACACTCTATATTCAAATATTTATATAATACCAACTCATGCACAATACTCATCATAATAGTGTATACATTTGCATTAAACTCATTTAACTTATTCATATATCACATGGTTTACTTATTACTCCTGTTAGTTAATCTTGCCTGCAATTCAAAGATACGGATAACGAGTATCGCATTGGTACCACATGGCTACAGTAATCACATTGCTATCCATGGATACCTCACATATGTACTAGTACCCTAAGGTACGAAACATCAACATAATATCACATTGGAATCCAATAAGGATTTATATAACCTTGTGATTCCAGAGGAATCGGACGCATTGGGCTGCAGCACTTAGACTCTATAGGCATGCCTATCTATCCACTACTTGACTTGCAGGCTAAGGGATCATTTGATTATTATACTTGTTATGGCATTATTACATTATAGAATTATCCCATTAAATTTCATTACACAGTTCACATTCATTGTTATTCACATCACAATTCTATCATTAGACTTAGATAGGTTATTGCATGAGCATATACATATATATACAAGAAATTCATCACTATAATCCTCATGCTTGTATATTCATTGTCACAAGTTTACAATTAGATTCAATTCATAGTCACGCAAATCATCAATAGATAGCTAAGATGACATTTATTAAGGTTTATGGCAAGGTAAGTTCAATTGGAATGGAAAAAGAGATAAAAATCAAAGCCTCAATTTTTCAAAACAGAACCATTTTACACGGCGGTATGATAATGTCTTACCGCCGTGTAAGACACTTTACACGGGGGTATGATCAAGTCATACTGCCGTGTAAAATCTCACACTAAAAACCTTCGAAATAGAGGACATTTACACAGCGATATGGTCACTCCTTACCGCCGTGTAAAATCTGACACTTGAAATTTTAAAAGGGGCAGAATAGAATTACACGGGGGTATGGCCAGTCCATACCGCCATGTAACTCACTCAACCCAGATTTTTACATGAAAAACTTAGCTACTTGGAAATCAATTGCAACCCAAAATCATTTCAACATACATATACTTCTTACTCAATGCATACATGAACTTTACTCATGCTTGTTTTCATTTAAACCAAAACAAACATTAGATACAAGTAGTAATAAACAAGATTTATCAACAAAATCTCAGGCATTCTTTCCTCAATTTATCCACACATAGATGAACTCACTTATTCCATTCTCAAACTCATTCCAACAAACCTCAACCACATTTAACATTCAAATAGAACACAATTTAAATCATAATATTCAAACATAAGGATAGTTTCCCAAACCTCCTTTCCTATGCTCCTAAAGAGTCCCTTTTAAGCTAGGTTCTCCAACCTTAGCCTTCCCTTTATCTTGCTTTGATTTCTTAACTACACACATGATCCAATTTCCAGAATTGGAACAAAATCCATCAATTTCTCGTTTACTCAATTCAATAATACAAGAAAGATTAGAAGATGAAGAATACCATTTACTTAATCACTTACCTTACAACTTCAGCAACTTAACTCTTGAGCAACTTAATAACTTGACCTTCTTAGCAAATTATATGCAATTGATTTAGGGCTTTCTTAAGGCTATACTCATGGCAAAGGGAAGAGAAAAGATACAGAAAATGGCTGAATGTTCAAGCTAGATGGTCCTTTTTCTCTCCTCAAATAACATATACATGCAAGTGGAGGAGGTGGCAGCTCCATAAAGAGCCACACGGAATCCAATCAAAAGCTATCCTCTAATTAGTTTAATTAATCTCCAACTAAATATTAACTAATCAACCATAAGCACAATCCTGTAAAATCTCAACTTAGGCACTAACTTCTTTTAATTATTCAATTAAGTCCTTTATTGTTATTTCAATTTAGTCCAACTGCATAATTAAATTCCCACACAACCCTAATTAAGCAAATTACTACCAGGCTATATTTCGGGCCATTACAACTCTCCCCTTCTAAAAAGAATTTCGTCCGCGAAATTCATACCTGAATCAAATAGGTGGGGATGTTGCTCCCGCATGGCGGTTTCTGGTTTGCAGGTTGCCTCTTCAACTCCATGGTGTTGCCAGAGCACTTTCACAAGTGGAATTTGTTTATTTCGAAGCTGTCTTATTTCCCTTGCCAGAATTGCCTTCGGTTTCTCATCATAAGAGAAATCTGGCTGAACTTTCACTTCTTGTACAGATAACACATGCGATTCTTCCGATCAGTACCTTCTCAACATAGACACATGGAAAACATCATGAAGCTTAGATAAAGCTGGAGGCAATGCCAACCGATAAAGCCACTGAACCAACTCTATCTAACACTTCATAGGGTCCAATGAACCTCGGACTCAATTTTCCTTTCTTCCCAAATCGCAACACCTTCCTCCAAGGAGACACTTTTAAAAACACTTTGTCACCTTTTTCAAACTCAATATCCCTTCTTTTCAAATCCGCATAAGACTTCTGTCTATCACTAGCTGCTTTCAGTTGCTGTTGTATAAGCTTTGCTTTCTCTTCTGTATCTCGTATCAACTCTGATCCAACAATTCTGTGTTCACCCAATTCTATCCAATAAACCGGTGTACGACACTTTCTCCCATACAGCACTTCATATGGCGTCATTCCAACACTTGTCTGATAACTATTGTTATAAGTAAATTCCATGAGGGAAAGATACTTATCCCAACTCTTCGAGAAGTTCAGAACACATGTTCGCATTAAATCTTTCAATACTTGAATAACCCATTCTGATTGTCCATCGGTCTGCAGATGAAACGCAGTACTGAAATTCAACTTTGTACCTAATGCGGCTTGTAAGCTCTTCAAAAACTTGGAAGTGAATCTTGGATCTCTCTCCGAGACTATCGATAAGGGTACACCATGCAGTCGAACAATCTCCTTCACATACAATTCAGCTAACCGATCCATCGAATAATCCATTCGAATAGGTATAAAGTGAGCCGACTTAGAAAATCTATCCACTATTACCCATACCGCATCTTGTTGCTTTGAAACCAAAGGCAATCGAGAAATAAAATCCATAGTAATATTTTCCCATTTCCATTGTGGAATGGATAGAGGATTCAATAATCCATATGGGACTTGATGTTCTGCCTTCACTTGCTGATATGTCAAACATTTAGACACATAGTCTACAATGTCCTTCTTCATACCTGGCCACCAATACAGTTGCTTGAAATCCTGATACATTTTGTTCCCACCTGGATGGATAGTAAAAACAGTACTATGGACCTCATACATCAATCTCTTCTTCAACTCTTTCGCATCCGCAACACATATCCGATTCTTATAAAGCAATATTCCGTCTTCACCCACTGAATAATCAGTCTTGTCACCACTTTTGATTGACTGCAAAGTTTGTTGCAATTTAGAGTCACTCCTTTGTGCAGCTATCATTTCATCCTTTAAAATCGGTCTAGCCTTCAACTGAGCTGGCAATGCTCCATCTGTAGTAAACCTCCATTTAACTTGCTTTAACTGCAAAGTCGAGACAGACTTCCTGCTCAGTGCATTTACCACAACATTAGCTTTACCTGGGTGGTAGTCCATAATGCAATCATAGTCTTTAAACAGCTCCAGCCACCTATGCTGTCTCAAGTTCAATTCTTTCTGAGTTAACAAATATTTTAAACTCTTGTGATCAGTGTAAATTTTACACTTCTCACCATACAAGTAATGTCGCCAAATATTTAAAGCGAACACCACAGCTGCCAATTCCAGATCATGTGTCGAGTAATTCTGCTCTTACAGTTTCAGTTGTCTTGAGGCATACGCTGCTACCTTCCCACCTTGCATTAGCACACAACCCAAACCTATACCTGAGGCATCATTGTACAAGATATATTCTTCGCCAAAGATAAGCTGTGTAAGGATTGGCGACCAACATTTTCCTCAGTCGATCAAAACTTGCTTGACACTTTTCTGACCATTCAAATTTAACTCCCTTTCGAAGCAACCTTATCAATGGTGAAGCTATCACTGAGAACCCCTTCACAAACCTTCTGTAATAAGAAAAAAAAAAGTTGGAAGTGATAGTTTCCTTGTCAAATAGTTTACTTTTAAAAAAAATAAAAATGTTTTAAAATAAAAAATGAAGTTTTGAAATGATAGTATTTTTATCAAAATTATTTACAAAAAAAAAAAATTTTGGCCGTTGGCACGAATCGGCAACGCCCAGTGCGTAAGACAGTGCCCGCGCGGGAGTCCCTCGCACTCGCGCACCGTTCACCCGCGCACTGGATGACGCGTGGGGCATCGTAACGCACGCGAGCGACGTGCGTAGCATTGCCCGTACCGTGTGCCGAAGGGTGTCGCTCGCCCTTGTCACGTGCCCAGCATCCCCCGACGCCCCCTTGGACGTTTTTAGGCCAAAATTAAGTCTTTTTTCAGTTTTTTGTGCAATTTAATTGTAAAACATTTTCTTTCTTTTATATTTTAAAATTCTTCAGTTTTTTATGTTTTAATGGATATTAAATTAATATAATTAGTTCTAAAAATCTGATTTTATTTGGAATATATAAAAGGCTTTTTTGGAAAGAAAATTGAGGGGTTTCTTAAAAAAGTTTCTTCTTCTTCTTCTTCAAGAACAAATTCTCCTACTTCTTCAAGAACAAATTCTCCTAATATTTAAAAAAAAAAATTAAGTTAATTCTTGAGATAAAGAAAGCAATTTTTTATTCTTTTCTTCTTTTTCAATAATTTTTGCTTGAAACAAAAAAATTTAATTTTTTTTGAGATAAAACATTTTCTTCTATATTTTATTTTTTTAATCTTATTCTTATAAATTAAGACAAGAAAATTGATCATTTACCTTCATTTATCAAATCAAATTCTGAGCACAAGTATTCTGGACTCAATTTTTGTTATAATTTTTGTTTACAATTATTTAGTCATCATGTAGATTTTTTCGGATCTATTATTTTATTGTTTTGTGTTTATATGATGTAGTCATAGATTTAATAATTTTAGTATATCTTATTTTATTCTTGTTTATTTATTTGATTGTTCATCTTTTGTTATTATTTTTATTATTATTATCATTGCTAAAATTATTATTATTATTATTATTATTATTATTATTATTATTATTATTATTATTATTATTATTATTATTATTATTGTGGTTACTACTATTATTATTATTATTTATTATTACTACTATTGTTATTATTATTGTTATTCTTATTTATTGTTATTGTTGTTGTTATTATTATTATTATTATTATTATTATTATTATTATTATTATTATTATTATTATTATTATTATCATTATTATCATTATTATTGTTATCATTTATGTTTTTATGTATGTTGAATTGTTAATACGTTAAGTTACTTATTTTATTATGTTATTTGATTAGTTTGTCATTCATAATACATTTTATTTATTTTAATTCATTTTCATATGTTATATGTTTAATTCATTTTTATTACTAACGTCACTTTTATTTGTATTTTTTTATTTCAATACTTATTTTTATGTGTGAGCATTTTAATATGGCAAATGGGAGTCCATGGAGATTTAGAGACACTTTTTCGGGTGGATTTGTCATTTTTAGCATTTTTTTTATTTTTCATCATTTTGTTTTTATTTGTTTTTATTATGTAATTTTTAATAAAATTATTTTTTTTATACACGTTAATTAAAAAGTCACATAAAAATATTTTATTAATAAATTGAGATTTTTCTAATAAAATGGGACCAATGTCCTAATTTCAACCAATAAAAAACTCATTTTTTAAAAGAAGAGTTAATTTTCTCAAAATGGGATCACTCATCCCGATTTTTCTAATAATGCATAAAAACAACTCTTCGATTTTCTAAAGTGAGTATGAAGGAACTAATGTTCCTATCTTAAATAAATATCCCGATTTATGAATATTTATTTATTCATTTGATTTTGCTATTTATTTATGCTTTGTTTGATTATATTTAGGGAATTGTATTTTTGTTCCAGATTTTAATACCTTTTTATTTTGGAGGATTGTATTTGTCCCAATTTTATCTTTTCATTTATGTTTTGCTTTATTATTTTATCACTTTCCTTTAATGTTTGATTTGTGTTTTAATTTTAATGCAAGATTGTGTGAGAAGAGAGATGGAGTTTTAAAATTAAAAACACATTTATAATTAACCAATGCATTAATAAGAGTAAAGTTCCAAATGTTTCTCTAGTTTAGACCCCGAGGTTAGATGAACTTTTCCAATTTCTTGTAAATTGGGTGGCGACTCCAAAATACCTCAAAGGTGCCTAAGGCTTTCATGCGATTAGATGAACTTTTCTAATATTTTATTGGATAGAGATTCCAAAATATCTCATGATTGCCCCAAGATCAAAAGACGCGAACCCTCTCAGGCCCTAAAAGCGGGCGCTCCGGGAATAGATCGGGTCCGGCGCACGTCACAGTAGCAACTCCACTGGGGACTTTGAAACTTTGCTCCAAAACTATCTTGGTTAACAATATAATTAGATTTTTTATAAATTAAAATTCTATATCTTTTCAAAAAATTGCATTGCATACATGCTAAAGCCTTAGAATTATGCTAGTTTGGTCCCTTTCTTAACCCCGGTGCGTTCCCAAAGCATGACCCTACATTCACTCAATGTAGAGAAGTGTTAAGGATAATCACCAGCCTAAGCCTCGTACCTTATGGTATATCAAATAGAAACCCAATCGGTCGTTATGCTCATGATAAGCTAGACCCGTTGGCAGGGACCATGCTTGGGTAGCCCTAAAGTATCACCATCTTTGACCAAAGCTCATGTAATGGCAATAGATACTTTCACTAGGTGAAATGTACCGTAATACTTTGCTTGCTATGTGGGCCATCATATATTGGACAAAATTAGTTAAATTAAATAGTTTTTCATCAAAGGCTTTCATGCCTCGGTGGGCCAATCTTGATTTAATTGAGGTGTTTAAATGCATAATGGTCAAAACCCCATACGTATGTACATTAGGTAAGAGATGCTATGCTGCCGATTTTTCTCCGTTCACCATACACATCCAATGGATTCCCTGTTAACCCTTGGATAAAGCCCACCTAGAAAAGAGACCGCACTACCTCGTGTGTGGGAGTTAAAAGGTTGGAAGAATCTATTGGCTTGCATGTGGTTGTAGATGTTGCATTGCATATTCATGCATTACGTGTCATTCATGCACATAAAAACATAAAAAGACATAAAAAGATTAATTTCCTTCATGTGTGCATATATCCTTTTGTGTACATATTATTTTCACACACACATATCATCCTGTGTATAATTTTTTCTATGCATCACATGTGTCATTATATTTCCTTGATCTTCCAATCGTTGAGGACCACTCACATAGCACAATCATGCATTACATGTCATTCATGCATCATTCTAACCCTTTGAATTTTTCAGCCACTATAGACCATTTACCTGGGAGGTTTTGGGATCCTTATAGTTGCCTGAAAAGAAAGTAGAGTTCAAATTGGTTGATAGAGATCTGGCGTCTTTATCAGAACATCCACAAGCATTAAAAATGGCTGAACCTTCACAACTGACTGAAGAGACTCATGCCCTAATTACTCAAAAGATGGACAGAAGGTTCGAAGAACTTATAAAAAGGCTATTGGCCATGATTAAGGAAAAAATGGATGCCATGGCGCTCATTCTTCAAGCCCAGCTTATGACGACTGCTCTTAACCAAGTTGAACCGATCACAGTCCGGAAGGCTCATATAACGACGACTGCAATGCTTCCATTTCCTTTCGAGGCCAGAGGTAAGGAGCCACTTGATTTACCAGTTGAGTAAGGAAGAAATAGGAGGCCTACTCTAGAATATAACATTGTGCCTAGAGAGGGTGGAGATTCAGTAAGGACGCATGCCCTAAAAAATGAAAGCTCAAGTATCCACAATAACAGTAAGGGCAATGTTAAGAGGGCAGAAGTGCCAACCACGAAAATGAATCAAAGGCATTATTCTAATTTGGGCAGATCCTTGTCATGGGTTCTTAAGAAGCTATATACTCAGCTTCTGTTGTAGAATCAGCGACAATGATTTATTTAGAACTTTTTCAGCTTATAACACCTCTATTTAACACAAATACATATCCTGACTGCGATCTAAAGTCATCTTTGTCTGATTGGAAGCTTGCATTAGTGTAACCATTTATTACTAGCTCATCTTCCAATCCTCCATACACTAAGAATGCATCCTTAGTTCTTCTCAAGTACTTAAGGATGTTCTTAATAGCTATCCAATGACTTTCACATGGATTTGACTGGTTTCTGCTCATTATACTCAAGGCATATAAAACATCTGGTTGAGTACATAACATGGCATACTGTAATGCGCGCCGAATCCCGTTGTAATACCCCAATACCCCCGAGAAGGAATATCGGGGCGCTACACGCGCAAACACACAAACGCATACATACATACATAAACCAATTTAAAACTCTAAGGCGGAAGCAATAACAATAAATAATTAGAATCTCTTAGGCCAAACATACATCTCTTATAATATATATAAACTGTACATATACAAAAGTTTTATACTTATTACATATTCACTTTTGGTACGTATACAAAACAGTTAACATTTATACTATAATACCATACTTTCTATATACATAATGATGTTACTCAAAACATAAAAAGGAAACTCTATCTAATACAAAAAGATCTTCATCAAGCTCCTAGTTGCTAAGTCTCGCACATGCAAACTCTCTAATCGTGTCCTGTAAACCTACACGGGAAAACACCCGTGCTAGGCGATAATGTTTAGTAGGGATAAACAAAAATAATAGACTTCGATTGAAGTCCCAGATATAACACAAGCATATTGTTAGTCATGTTATATACATATAATCATGTACACAATCTTGTAAGTAAATACCATCATGCTTTAACTCATTCATATCCAGAAATCCATACATGGCAAACGATATCAGCAACATGTCATACTATATTCCTATATAGATACAAGTCTCTACTTTACCTCTTGAACATTACAAAATATACATTAGCCTGAATTCTCAATAACGGTGGATAAGGGTACTGTGGGTATTGTATAAACTTTAGAGAACTAACTTAATAACGTTGAATACATTATGTATTCATCAAGTAGACACAACTAAGGTCACTGTTGTAGCCGCCTCTGTCCCTTTATAAGCATGCTTATCTATCCACTACTATGACACTTCAGGCTTGACTCGATAACTCAAAATAGAATACTTAATACTATCGGGGTCACAATTCAAAATACTATCATGTCAATATTTACCAATACAGAACTCTATTATAGTATAAAAGAGGAATAAGCAAGTATAAACTATGCACTAGGGAGGAAACTTGCAAAGTAAGACAAAAAGAAAACATTTTTCAGAAACAAAACAGGGCGGGAAGGTTCACTATCGCGATCGCGACAAGAAGTCGTGCTCGAGACAAAAGCCAGAATTATAAAAGACTCTATATACTATACCCAAATGCATTACAATAACTCAAGCATTATTTAACAATCAATATCACATGGCATGTCGTGTTCAACACTAACTCTTATGCCATGGAATTATTTACCCAGATAACTAATCTTATAATCATTTGATAAACCTAAACATGCATGGTATAGACCTCGAAAATGTTTTGGTGTAATACGGGTTCAATTCGGGAAGAAAAACACATAAAAATATACAAATTAGTTGAGGGTAAAGGTGGGGAATTGATTCATGCCAACCATGGGCTCTAAATCAAGAAGAAAATCACTCTTATGACTGGATTTATCGCGCTTGCGACCTCTATCGTGCTTGCGACAGTAGCTACCCTCTACAAGACTGCTTTTCATCTCAAACTTGCATCGCCTAAAACAATGTCTAAAAGTCATTTTTAGGCAAAACATCCTCATTAACAAGTGTTTCCTAGGAAGTTATCTTTCAAATGGGACAAGTTTCAGGTCAGTTGGACATCTATAATGTCAGATATAATCTACACAATCTGAACTGCTCAAATGAACCGGCAAAAGTAAAGACACCTCTGTTTTGGCCAATTTGCAGGGTCTTAGAGCCTAAAATTTGCTCAAGGTCATTTCTGAGACTTTTATAGGTATTAAAGTCATGATTCTAACGGATCAATAATCACTCAATTTTGAGGTCTAAAACTCAACTGATGACAAAAACATTACACGGAGGTCCGATAAAAAATGAACAGAGTTTCCCCAAAATCATATCTTCTCTCAAAAACTATATGGCAATCATCTAACATCCTCAACACACATGAAAATGATCAAATTACATAATCATAACCATATATCATAGGAACACTGCAAGCAAACAAAATGAACAAAGTCATATATCTTATTATAGAACTAGGTTAGAACCCTCTAACCTTCTATCATGCATATAACATTCACTTAAGTGCAAAAGTAATAAAAACATGCATCTAATACCAAATCACACACGATCCTGACCTTTAAATAGCTTGACCATGTCTCTCTAATCGGTTCCAAACTTCTCCTTTCCTTTGTCCCTCTTCTTGTCCACAGCTTACATGCACAAATCAAACAAGAGAACACTTAACTCAAATTCTTAACTTTTAATCAAAAACAGAAATATGGAGAGAAAAAGGAGGTCAGATCGGAGAATAAATCCAACTTACCTTCTCAAACACCCAACTCAACCTTCATGATACTCTCTTCAAACCAATCCAAGTAACTCACTTAAGGAGCAATCAAAAGAGATGAAAAGAGATAAAAGAAAGAAGAGAGAGTTGGCAAGGTAAAGGGGCACGACAAAGCCAAGAACAAAGAAAGAAAATGAAAGGTAAAAGGAAACTAAAAGTAGAAATGAAGAGGGAAGCAAAGAGTGGTCGGTCAACCCTCATCCAAAGCCAACCAAGCCCAATTAATGCCACTAACCTCATTAAAAGCCAACCACAATCTTTAATGCCACAAACACATTTATTGGCTAAAGACAAAACTCATTTAATCAAAGAGCCACCTTCCCTTGTGCCAAGTGTTAACCTCCTATAATGCCACATGTCCGATACACATCAAATAAGCCCAAAAAGTCCAACTCATCAAAGCTTCACGGGAAGTATTCTGTCGTGCCCGCGACACTTGTCATGCTCGCGATAGGACCCTCACACAAGCCACTTATTCATCTTCTCAAAATAATTTTCTTCTAGCAAAACTTTTAACCTTAATCAACTCAGAAACTCAGTCAAATACACTATCTTATACACATAAACTCTTGAATTACCGAATAAAAATTTTGAAATTCTTCTAGGGTTAAATAGGGTCGTTACACCTGTGGGGCCCCGAAGATCCGCTTTTAGGGCGATCGACAGAGGTTCGTGAAAACTTGTAAGAAATTATAAGTGCGTCTATTTTGGGCAACAAGGAGATTTCTTGAAGTCACCACCCAATAGAATATTGAGAAAGGTCGTCTAGCCTCAATGAGACTAAGACAGCGCATATGCATTCATTTTGGGTAAGCCAGAGATATTTTGGAGGCCCCACCCCAATAGAACATTGGGGTGGTCCTCTAATCTCATGGAGCCTAAGACTATGCAAATTGGGCTTTTTTGTGCAACAAGAGATATTTTGGAGGCCCCACCCCAATGAGACATTGAAATGGTCCTCTAACCTCGTTGAGCCTAAGACCGGAGATGGTTTGGGACTTCCCATTTATTCATACCTTGATTAAATTACGATTGAGTTTGGAATTTAAGATTGCATCCATTTTCTCATTCATTTAAATGAGTAATTTAATGCGCATGTCAATCATATAATGAAAGCGGTAAATAAAACAAGATTAAAATAAAGTGAATAAGAGCACAAAAAATTACAACAAAACTAGGGGCGGAATACAACCCCCATTTATAAATAAAATATAAATCATACATAAAACGGGTTATTTATTAAGGATGAGGACATTGGTCCTCACATGCATGGTTAAAAAAATAATTTTAATGTGACAATTTATTTTGGATGGAAAAACTGGGACATTGGTCCCATTTTTATTAGAAAAAGTTCCAAGTTTAATTAATAGAAATATTTTTGTGATTTTCTTTTTAGCGTGCATAAAATAAACAATTTTATTAAGAATTACATGGCAAAATAAATGAAAAAATCAAATAAACAAAATATTACAAATAATACAAATAAATAGTCAACCCAAATGAGTCTCCTGGATCTCCCCGTTTGCGTGCGAGAATGCCCAAGCAAAGAAAACAAGTATTGGAATAAAAAAAACAAACACAAATAAAATTATGTTAGTGATTAAATCAATTAATTCAGTTAAACATATAATAAATAATAAAATAAAATAAAATAAAATAAGATGACATCGAAATGACAAATGAATTAAAATGTTAATAAATTAAAATAAATGAAAAAAATATGCATTATGAATGACAAAGTAATTAAATGATGTGACTGAAATAAATAAAACATGTTAATGAATTAATACATAATAATAATAATAATAATAATAATAATAATAATAATAATAATAATAATAATGATGATGATGATGATGATGATGATGATGATGATGATGATGATGATGATGATGATGACAATAATAATAAACATATTAAATATAAACAAATATACAAACCATAGAATGAATAAATAAATAAATGAAAACAATAAAAATTTACATGTTAATAAATTAAATATGAACAAAAATAAATAAAAGAAAATAAAAAAAGATCAAGCCTAAAATGTTTACCCTTAGAATTCGGATTCGATAAAGGGAAAAACGTTGATTGATTTCCTTACTTTGTTTTGCAAAATTAGAATTAAAGATGATAAAAATTGAAATTATATTCAAAACAAAATAAATTGCAAAAAATATGAAATAAACTAAAAATTCTTAAGAACAAAGAATGAATTTCTTTATCTAAAGAATGATTATTGATAAAAAAAATTATTTTTATTTGAAGAGGAAATAAAAATGATGAAACTTCTCAAGAAAAAAGAATGAATTTCTTTCTCTCAAGAAGAAAAACAATCAATTAGAAAAAAGTAAATAAAAATATCTCAAGAACAAAAAATGATTTTCTTTTTGTCTCAAAAATAAATATTCATGAACAAATTAAACTTTTTAGTCTTGAACAATTTTTATTTTTGAGGAGAAAACCTAAAAAATGTAGAAAGGATTTTTGGAAGAAGAGAAGAAAAGGAAAAAAAGAAGAAAAAACCCTAAAAAAATGAATCCCCTATTTTTTATTTCATCTTTTTCTATTTATATTAAGAAAAAAAGGAAAATGTAATTAATTAAGGAAAAATTAATTAATTAATTCAAATATTATTTATATATACTTAAAAAAGGAAAAATCATGAAAAACCTTTAAAAATAGGATAAAAAATCAAATTTGGTGAAAAAATCCCAAAAAAATCACATTTGGAAAATCAGCATTTTCGGCGGAACAGGGGTGACCGACGGGCATCGGCACGGCTGTAGTGCTTCCATTTGCTTTCGAGACCAGAGGCAAGGAGCCACTTGATTTACCAGTTGAGCAAGGAAGAAATAGGAGGCCTACTCTAGAATATAACATTGTGCCTAGAGAGGGTGGAGATTCAGTAAGGATGCATGCCCTGAAAAATGAAAGCTTAAGTATCCACAATAACAGTAAGGGCAATGTTAAGAGGGCAGAAGTGCCAACCACGAAAATGAATCAAAGGCATTATTCTAATTTGGGCAGATCCTTGTTATGGGTTCTTAAGAAGCTAATGAAGGAGGGGATGTTACAGCCACTGCTTGTTAAGCCCGCCAGAAACCAGGGACAGCCCAATCATAAGGCGGATCAGTATTGTGCCTTCCACCAGCACACCGGGCAACCATAGATGATTGCAAGACCTTGAGACATGCTATTCAAGATCTAATTAATTCCAAGAATATCTCTGACCAGAAAAGCAAAAGATAAAGAATAAGACAGATTAAGTGCCTAAATGCCAAAAGAAGAAGGTTCATAAGGATGATAATGAACCATCAGCTACAACATCTGTGTTGGTGGGAGCAGGAAGTTGATAGCTATTTAGATGCTCTTTTTGTTTTGGAACTATTTGATAATGACATTTTTAATTCTAGTTTTTATTAAATGAATGTCTGGTTTTGCTTATTTGTGCAATATTTCTGATGATTTCACTCTGTATAATTATGACACATTCATATTTGACACTGATTTAACTGATGCCATTCCATTTAATCTCGAAACTTTGGAAAACCTAAAGGAAATCTTGATAGCATCTTATATAACTCCTGAAGAGAGATTAAAATTTGAGAAAATAGAAAAAAGCATGAAAAAGTCTTTGCCTGGACCTATAAGGACATGACGAGAGATGATCGTGAGGTCGCCGGATGCACTATGTCGACATATCCCAATCATGGACCAATCAAGCAGAAATTCAGAAGACTCAGGCAAGAAGGGGCAGAAAAGGTTAAAAGGAGAAATCCACAAGCAGAAACGGGGCTAAATTTCTTATTGAAGTGCAATGCCCGACTGGGTTGGTCAATGTTGGTCCCCAATAGTTAAAAAGAGAAGTGCGTGTATGTGTAAATTATTAGGATTTGAACAAAACTTATCCACAGAAAAAAAATGAAGAAAAGAAAACAAAAAAACAAATATAAAAAAAATGGGGAGAGAAGGAAAAGAATTGATATGTAGATATGGCCGAAAACAGTTGACATGGGGCAAAGGAAAGTCATCCTTGGGCCAAGTTTTGTTCAAATCCCGTAGATCTACACATACCCGTACTTTTCCATTCTTCTTGGCTACCATAAAGGACCAAAAGACTGATCAAAGTTAAGATGTGTGGACGAGAAAGAAGCTAAGAAGGTCATGAAAGAAGTTCACACTAGAATTTGCAAAGCCCATATGGACGGTGTAATGCTAGTGATAAAAATCATGAGAAAAGTGTCCTGTTGGCTTACAATGGATATGGATTGCTCGAGCTTGGGGAATAGACATCATGGGGGAAGTGTGCCCTACGGCCTCCAATGGACATAGGTTCACCATAGTTGTTATTGCCTACTTCACCAAGTGGGTAAAAGCTGAGTCCTTCAAGAAAGTCGATGCTCGAGATATGGACAAGTTCATCGAAAAGAATCTGATATGGCGATATGGTCTTCTGTTCCATATTGTGTCTAATAATAAGGTGCAGTTTATGGTTGAAGCTAGGAAGGTGCTCCGGAAGTATGGAACTGAGCATCATAAATTCTCTCCATATCACCCTCAAGCAGGTGGGGCAGTTGAGGCGGCCAACAAGAACGTAAAAAAGATATTGGCCAAAATGGGTCAGAACTACAAGGGGCAGAGAAATTACCTTTGGCACTCTGGAGCTATAAAGCCACCGTCAGAACCTCTACGAGAGCCAATGCCTTATTCCTGGGTTTACAGGATGGGAATAGTGTTGCCTGTTGAAGTGGAGCTCAAGCCGTTAGGGGTAGTCATGGAAGCCCAAATTTTGAAAACTGATTGGCGCAGCAACGATTGCAGCAATTGAACATGTTAGACAAGAACAGGTCGCGGGCTTATTATCACAGCCGGATCTATCAGAAAAGACTTGCTCGATCATTTGGAAAGAAAGTCAAGAAGTACCCGCTGAAAGAGGGAGATTTAGTCTGCAAGCAAATAAGACCAGATGTTCCAGGCATACGAGGTAAATTTGAGCCAACATGGGAAAGCCCATTTGTTCTTAGGATGTTATTGTCAAAGGAAGCAGTGATTCCGACAGACAGTGGTGGAAATGAGTTCGAAAAAACCAATCAGTATCGATAGACTCAAGAAGTTCTATGGCTAAAGACTAAAAATCAAAAGAAGAGAATAAAAGCCCCTCGGGTTAAAAATAAAAAAAAAGGCAGCCTTGCTAAAAATGGGCGCCTCGTTAGGGTAAAAATTGAAAAAAGGCACTCTGGGCAAAAATTAGAGGCTTGAGAGAAAATGTCCAATCAAGAAAACCTGAGAGTGCTGATTGGAAACAAGAGTTTTGATGCTTTCAAGATCCATTTTGAGATTAGGTGTGATTTTGCATTTTGAATCTATGTTAGATAATGATCATGCATAGAGAAATTATACTGAAATGTACACAATTTTTGCAGAAAGATATAAAACAAAGGCAAATTTCCAAAGTCCTCTGAGGAGGCAAATTTTCAAGTCCTCTGAAGAGGCAAATCTCAAAGTCCTCTGAGGAGGAAAAAACCTGAAAGTCCTCTGAGGAGGCAAATCTCAAAGTCCTCTAAGGAGGCAAAAACCTCAAAATCCTCTGAGAAGGCAAATTTCCAAGTCCTCTGAGGAGGCAAACCTCAAAGTCCTCTGAGGAGGCAAATTTTCAAGTCCTTTGAGGAGGCAAACCTCAAAGTCCTTTGAGGAGGCAACTTTCAAAGTCCTCTGATGAGGCAAACATCAAAGTCTTCTGAGGAGACAAATTTCAAAGTCCTCTGACGAGGCAAACCTCAAAGTCCTCTAAGGAAGCAAATTTCAAAGTCCTCTGAGAAGGCAAACCTCAAAGTCCTCTGAGGAGGCGAATCTCAAAGTCCTCTGAGGAGGACATTTCCCCATGTTTTGTAAGTCTAAAATAGACTTAGCGCATCGCCATTTGAGGATGGCACTATCACTTTGTAGTCTATTTAACGGCTCTGTGAAATTCTAGAATATCTGCATTTTGTAGTCTATTTAATGGCTCGGTGCAATCCAAGAGGATGATAATCACTTTGTAGTCTATTTAACGGCTCGATAAAATTCTAGAATGTCTGCATTTTGTAGTCTATTTAACAGCTAGGTGAAATTTTAAAATGTCTACATTTTGTAGTCTATTTAACGGCTGGGTACAATTCAGGAGGATGATAATCGCTTTGCAGTCTATTTAACAACTCAGTGATATTCAAGGATAAATTCATTTCGTAGCCTTGTTAATGACTCGGTACGATCCGGAGGGATAACATTCACAGTTCAAATCACAACACTATTCTCCAGGGAGCAGCCAGTTCTTTAGGAGGCCGCCTCAGGTACGCGTCTGTTTCTTTCTCTAAATTTTGGCTCACCTAGACACCCATGCACCAGCCTCCCCAAAATTGGAGGCAACTGTAAACACCGGGTCTCAATGCAGCCCAGATTAGGGTTACCCAATGATAAAATTAGATGCCTGTTCACAGGCAAGAAAAAATAAAATTGAAAATGATAGTTTCCTTGTCAAATAGTTTGTTTTTAAAAAAAATAAAAATATTTTAAAATAAAAAAGGGGGTTTTGAAATGATAGCATTTTTGTCAAAATTATTTAAAAAAAAAAATTCGGCCGTTGGCACGCGTCGGCAGTGCAAGGCGCGCGCGGGAGTCCCTCGCATGCGCGCGCTGGGCGACGCGTGGGGCATCGTAATGCTTGCGAGCGACATGTGTGGCATTGCCCGTACCGTGCGCCGAAGGGCGTCGCTCGCCCCTGTCATGCGCCTAGCGTCCCCCGATGCCCCCTTGGACGTTTTTAGGCCAAAATTAAGTCTTTTTTCAGTTTTTTTGTGCAATTTAATTGTAAAACATTTTCTTTCTTTTGTCTTTTAAAATTCTTTAGTTTTTTATGTTTTAATGGGTATTAAATTAATATAATTAGTTCCAAAAATCTGATTTTATTTGGAAGATATAAAAGGCTTTTTTGGAAAGAAAATTGAGGGGGTTTTTTTCTTAAAAAATTTTCTTCTTCTTCTTCTTCTTCTTCTTCTTCAAGAACAAATTCTCCTAATATTCTAAAGATTTTTTCTAAGTTAATTCTTGAGACAAAGACAGCAACTTTTGGTTTTTAAGAATTTTATTCTTCTTTTTTTAACAATTTTTGCTTGAGATAAAAATAATAATTTTTTGTTCTTGAGATAAAAAATTTTCTTATATATTTTATTTTTCTAATCTTATTCTTATAAATCAAGATAAGAAATTGATCATCTACCTTTATTTATAAAATCAAATTCTGAGGGTAAGTATTCTACGCTCAATTTTTAACTCAATTTTTGTTTATAATTATTTAGTCATCATGTAGATTTTTTTGAAACTATTATTTTATTTTTTTTGTGTTTATGTGATGTAGTCATAAATTTAATATTTTTAGCATATCTTATTTTATTCTTGTTTATTTATTTGATTGTTCATCTTTTGTTGTTATTTTTATTTTTATTATTATTATTATTATTATTATTATTATTATTATTATTATTATTATTATTATTGTTGTTGTTGTTGTTGTTGTTGTGGTTACTACTACTACTACTAGTACTACTATTAATATTATTATCATCATCATCATCATCATCATCATCATCATCATCATCAATTATGTTGAATTGTTAATATGTTAAGTTACTTATTTTATTATGTCATTTGATTAGTTTGTCATTTAAAATACATTTTATTGATTTTAATTCATTTTCATATGTTATATGTTTAGTTCATTTTTTATTACTAACATTACTTTTATTTATATTTTTTATTTCAATACTTATTTTTATGTGTGAGCATTTTTCAATGGCAAATGGGAGTCCATGGAGATTTGGAGACACTTTTCGGGTGGATTTGTCATTTTTAGAATTTTATTATTTTTTATCATTGTGCTTTCATTTGTTTTTATTATGTAATTTTTATTAAAATTATTTATTTTATGCATGTTAATTAAAAAGTCACATAAAAATATTTTATTAATAAATTAGGATTTTTCTAATAAAATGGAATCAATGTCGTAATTTCAACCAATAAAAAACTTATTTTTTAAAAGAAGAGTTAATTTTTTTCAAAATGGGATTACTCATCCCGATTTTCCTAATAATGCATAAAAACAACTTTTCGATTTTTTAAAGTGAGCATGAAAGAACCAATGTTCTTATCTTAAATAAATGTCCTGATTTATGAATATTTATTTATTCATTTGATTTTGCTATTTATTTATGCTTTATTTGATTATATTTGGGAGATTGTATTTTTGTCCCAGATTTTAATACCTTTTTATCTTGGGGGATTGTATTTTGTCCCAATTTTATCTTTTCATTTATGTTTTGCTTTATTATTTTATCGCTTTTCTTTAATGTTTGATTTGTGATTTAATTTTAATGCAAGATTGCGTGAGAAGAGAGATAGAGTTTTAAAATTAAAAACCCATTTATAATTAATCAAGGCATTAATAAGAGTAAAATTTTGAATTTTTGTCTGGTTTAGACCCCGAGATTAGACGAATTTTTTCAATTTCTTGTAAATTAGGTGGCGACTCCAAAACAACTTAAAGTTGCCTAAATGGTTTCATGGGATTAGATAAATTTCCCCAATATTCTATTGGGTAGGGATTTCAAAATATCTCATGATTGCCCAAGATTAAAAGACGCGAACCCTCTCGGGCCCTAAAAGTAGGCTCTCCGGGAATAGATCGGATCCGGCGGCGTGTCACACTATCTCTAGTGTAACTAAAACGCATTATGAGATATGATTTGATAATCTCATTCTGATTGAATTACTCAATTCTATCTGGATTAAAACTTTATCTAAATTAGAGTCATGGGCGTATTCAAATTCTATCAATATATCTTGAAATGTGGTATAATTAAATATTTTTAAACATCTCAAAAAGGCTATATTGAGTATAATTAGGATCAAAAAAATTAGTGGAGCAAAATTTGGAATAGAAAAACTAGTTAAGTAGAAATAAAACTATAATATGCTGTAGAGATTTCAGAAGTATTACTTGGTCAGAAAAAGGACTGGTGTGATGGGCAACTAGATAGGAGGGACTGTTTTATCTAAACAGCTCCCACTTTTAGGGAAGGTTATATGAAAATCTCTCTCTCAAAATTGGTCGTTGTGCAATGGTTGAAAAGTTTTACTCAATTTGCCCAACTCAAGTCCTTTGGGAGATGAGCCTAACGTCTTGAGTTACCCTGATCTTATTATCAGCGATCAATTTTGAAATGCATCTTTTGGGTATTATAAGGTAGGTTTTTGGAGTAGCTGTGATGCGCGCCAGACCCGACCAGTTCCCGGAATGCCCGCTTTTAGGGCCCGAGAGGGGTTTGCGTCTTTTAATCTTGGGCAATCATGTGATATTTTGGACACCTCCTCCTAATAGAACACTGAAAAGATCATCTAATCTCATGAAACCTTTTGGCACCTTTGAGATATTTTGGAGTCGCCACCCAATTTACAAGAAATTGGAAAAGTTCATCTAATCTCAGGGTCTAAACCAGAGAAAGATTCAAAATTTTACTCTTATTAATGCCTTGGTTAATTATAAATGGATTTTTAATTCTAAAAATTTCATCTCTCTTCTCACATGGTCATGCATTAAAAATAAAACGCAAATCAAACATAAAAAAAAAAGTAGTAAGGAAAGTGGTAAAATAAAGCAAGCCAAAAAAATAAAGATAAAAATGGGACGATCACCAAAATAAAAAAGGAATTAAAATCTGGGACAAAAGTACAATCCCCCAAAATAAAATCAAGCAAAAAATAAATAAATCAATCAATCAATCAAATGAATAAACATTCATAAATCGGGACATTATTTAGGATAGGAACATTGGTTCCTTCATTTTCACTTTAGAAAATCGAAAAGTTGTTTTGGTACACTTTGGGAAAAATCGGGATGAGTGATCCCATTTTAAGAAAATTAACTCTTCCTTTTTAAAGTGAATTTTTAATAGTTGAAATTAGGATATTGGTCCCATTTTATTAGAAAACCCCAATTTATTAATATAAACTTTTGTGATTTTTTAATTAACGTGCATAAAAAATAAATAAACTTATTACAAATTACATAATAAAATAATGAATAAATACAAAAATGATTAAAAATAATAAACAAGAAAAATCCCACCGGACTCCCATTTGGTATTAGAAAGGTTCACACATAAAAAATAAGTATTGAAATAAAAAAAAACACAAATAAAAGTGATGTTAATAATAAAAAATGAATTTAAACATGTAACATATGAAAATAAATTAAAATGAATAAAATAAAATACATCATGTATGACAAACTAATTAAATTACATAATAAAATAACTTAACATCTTAACACACATAAAAACATACATGACAATAATAATAATAACGAGACAAAAGTAATAATAACATTAACAATAACAATAATAATAATAACAAAACAAAAGTAATAATAATATTAACAATAACAATAATAAACAATAATAATAAAGAAGATGAACAATCAAGCACGCAAAAATAAAAAGAAATAAAATAAACAAAATATGTTAAAGCATGTTAAATAATAATAATAATAATAATAATAATATGAATATGAATATGAACAATCAAGCAATAACACAAGAATAAGAATAAAAATATAATAATAATAATAATAATAATAATAATAATAATAATAATAATAATAATAATAATAATAATAATAATAATAATAATATGAACAATCAAGCAATAACACAAGAATAAGAATAAAAATATGTTAAGAAAAAAAAAATTGAATCAATGACTATGTCACATAAAATACAAAAAAAAATATTATATATAAAAGAATCTACATGGTTGCTAATTAATTATAAACAAAAATAATAATAATAAAAAAATAAAATCAAGCCAAGTCCAAAATGTTTACCCTCAGATTTGAATTTGATGAATAAAGATAAATGATTAATTTTCTTGTCTTGATTTTGCAAAAATAAAATAGAAAAGAAAATTTTTATCTGAAAAACAAAGAACTAATTTCTTTGTCTTAATCAAAAATTGTTAAAAAAAGAAGAAAATTTTCAAAAACAAAGAATTGTTCTCTTTATCTCAAGAATTAACTTAAAAAATAAAATTAGAATATTTGGAGAATTTGTTCTTGAAGAAAAAGAAGAAGAAGAAAAAATTTCTTAAGAAAAATCCTCCTAATTCTCTCTCTAAAAAATAATTTATACGTCCTAAAAATCAAATTTTTGTTGAATAAATTAAAAACAATTTAATTCCAATTAACATCAAAAACTGAAGAATTTGAAAGGTTAGAAGATAAAAGGGTTTAAAAATTAAATTCTACGAAAAAAATCAAAGAAAAAACATAAATTTAGGTCAAAAACGCCCATAGGGGGCTGCAAGGGGCGTCTGGCGCTGCTGACGCCGAAATTCGGCCGATTTTTTAAAAAAAAAAATTTGCTAAAACACTATAATTTCAAAACTCATTTTTTTTAAAATAATTTTTTAAAACATATTTTATTTACTTTTAATAAATCAATTTTGACCAAAAAAAAATCATCACTTTCAACTTTCATTTTTGCTTATAAATAGGCACACTTAATTTCATCATTGGGTAACTCTGATCTGGGCTGACTCAGGACTCGGTATCTACAGTTGCCCCCAGTTTTGGGGAAACTAGTGCATAGGTGCCTAGGTGAGCCAAAACTCAGAGGAAAAAGGAAAGAGACACATACTTGAGGCAACTATCTTTTCCTGACTGGACAATGTTGTTGGGGTGGTTATTTTTAGCTTGTCGATATGTAATTATTTGCTAAAGCGAGTTACCGTGATCCTATAAATCTTCATTGAAGTGGTATTTACCGTCAGCGTGTAAATCTTTGTTCAAGTGGTAGTGCCGTTATCGTGCTAACCCTTCGAAAAATGTTAGTGTCGTGGTCGTGCTAACCCTTCTGAGATTTGAAGTAGTAGTGACGTGATCGTGCTAACCCTTCGTGGAGTGGTGTGCCGTCATCGTGCTAACCCTTCTAAAGTGGTAGTGCTGTGGTCGTGCTAACTTTCTGTAGAATGGTAGTGCTGCCATCGTGCTAACCCTTCTGAGATTTGAAGTAGTAGTGTCGTGGTCATGCTAACCCTTCGTGAAGTGGTAGTGCCGTCATCGTGCTAACCCTTCTAAAGTGGTAGTGCCGTGGTCATGCTAACCTTCCGTAGAATGGTAATACCGCCATCGTGCTAACCCTTCTGAGAATTGAAGTGGTAGTGCTGTGGTCGTGCTAACCCTCTGTGGAGCGGTAGTGCCGTCATCGTGTTAACCCTTCTGAAGTGGTAGTGCCGTGGTCGTGCTAACCTTTTGTAGAATGGTAGTGTGGCCATCGAGCTAACCCTTCTGAGATGTGAAGTGGTAGTACCGTGGTCGTGCTAACCCTCTGTGGAGTGAAAGTGCTGCCATAGTGCTAACCCTTTTGAGATTTGAAGTTGTATTGTCGTGGTCGTGCTAAACTTCCTTGGAATGGTAGTGCCGCCATCGTGCTAAACCTTCTGAGATTTGAAGTGGTAGCCGTGATCGTGCTAACCCTCCGTAGAGCGGTAGTGTCGTCATCGTGCTAATCCTTTTGAGATTTGAAGTGGTATTGCCGTGGTCGTGCTAACCTTCCGTGGAATGGTAATGCCTGTAGACACCAGGTCCTGAGGTAGTCCAGACCGAAGTTATCCGATGATGAGAATGATGCCCGTTCACAGGCGAATGGATAAATGGAAGTGATGGTTTCCTCAAAAAAATATTTTTCACTTTACTTTATTTAAAAAAAAAAAAGGGTGGGGGGGGGGGGGGGGGGGGAATGGTTTGAGTTTTGGAGGCCTGTGGGTGAAGCCCATCTCACCCATGTGAGATGGAGCCTCACGTTGGTGAGGCCCATTTCATTTGGGTGAGATGCTGCCTCACCACGTGAGGCCCAGCTCTCAGGTGAGGAGCTCCTCTCACTTGTTGCCTCACATGTGCTCCTCTTCAGCTCGTTTTTCTTCCGTTTTTCAGGGAGATTTGGTTGGAAAGTATGGCTTTACGTGGGATTTGGTAGGAAATGAATTGATCTTGTCAAATAACATTTAAAGAGTTGAAAAAATGAGTGAAAGAGAGGAGGGAAAATTATTAGAGAAGAAAGAGGAAGAACGAAAAAAGGACAAAAGAAAAACAAAAAAAATTTGAGAGCGAGCAAATAATTATGGCTTCTCAAAAGGCATTCTGAGATTGTCTCTTAAGCCCAGAAAATCAATTCTTGAGTTAGAGATTCAATCACCTTTTGTTTTCTTTTTTAACGTAATTTTGATCAAGAGTTTTGGAGTCTCTATTTAACTTCAGTTTCAAGAAAATCAATAAGGAAACCAGAACCTTTCATTCGCATATCAACAATCAATATCTGAGGGTAAATACTTACTAGCCACCTCTTTTCCTTTACTTTCTTTCTCTCTTCTTCTTCTTGCCTTCTTTCTCTTTACTTCTCTTCTTTGTTTTGTTGAACCAGTAAGTTCTGTTATCTGTATATTTTGTATATATTATATATATTATTGCTTGATCTTATTAACCCGTTGATTGTGTGTTTGTGGTTATCATACATATATTAGCATGTTAGTCATAGTATTTTGCATGTTTCGATCTCATTTTGTAATATCTAGTATCCTGTTCTTCCTCCTTTGTTCACCTCTGTTTTTCCATTTCTTTAATGTCAGTGATTTTGTTTTGCTTGCTTTTGGTTTTCGATCGGATTTTACTCTTGTTCTTGATTGTATTGTGTTTTTCCGGTCGAATTTCATTCTCCCCGACCAGATTTGGGCCATTGAATCGATCGAACACGTCGGAATCTCTATTTTTCCCGTTCAGATTGCACGAGCCGTGAATGCCTTTCACGAGTCGTGAATGACATTCACTAGTCATGAATGCCATTCACGACTCGTGAATGCCACTCACGAGTCATGAATGGCATTCATGACTAGTGAATGTCATTCACGAGTCGTGAATGCCGACTCCATCCCTTATTCCTTCTTCGCCTCTCCTCTTTTCTTTGGTTTTCATTACTCTCTGTTTACTGTTATTAGATTATGTTAATTGATATGAATCTTGATTTTAATTGGTTTATTATTTATAATGCATGCCATATAGTTTAGATTTGTTGTTTTTGGCTTTTTTATTCGAAATCAGCGTTTTCCTGCGGTGGCTGTGGGTTTTTGCATGACAGCGCAAAAACACAGCTGTGTTTTGTAGAAGCACAGCTGTATTTCTGCGTTAGCGCACAATCTTGGTTGAAAAACACAGCTGTGTTCCTTTGAAAAACACAACTGTGTTTTTCACACTGCCTCGCTCCACCATTTTTTTTTTTGTGTTCCACGTCGTTCCATTGAAGAAACACAGCTATGTTTCTTAAGGAAACATAGCTGTGTTTTCTTCCTTGTTTCATTTTTTTATTTTCCCTTGCTTCCTGTGTGCTACCTTTGTGCTGTTTATTTTTTATCTTTTTTATAATATATCTATTATTTGTTTAATTGTTTCTACTTATTTGTTTAGCCTAATTAATTATTATTTGTTTAATTTATTGATTGTTTTTAATAAGTTAATTTATTCAATTAATTTATTTATTCATGTTAATTACTTAACTTACTTTACTAACATTTTATTTCATTTTTATTTTTTATTATCTCAAAATTATTTATCTTCGCGAGTTTCATTCCGGCCCGGGTTGGAGAAATCGGGGAGATTAGAGGCCACCCAATTTAGGGTTTGCATTTTAAATTTTGTATTTATTTTTTTTACTATTTTTTTATGTGTTGCATGTAAAATGTATTTTATTAATTGTCCGTATCATAGAAAATCACATTTTTTTAATAATTAATAACTTGTGAATTTTTCTTAATAAATTGGACCAATGTTCTATTTTAACCAATAAAACCTCACTATCAAAATGGAGAATTAGTTTTCATAAAATGGGATCACTCATCCCCATTTTGTTTCCAATCAATATCCTAAAAATAATTCTCCATTTTTTATAAATAAAAAAGGAACTAATGTTCCTAAAATTGAATGAATAACTCGATTTATGAATGTTGTATTTTAATTTTTTTTATGTGTTTATTTATTTATTTATTTTGTTTATTTAGATTTGGGGGATTGTTCTGTCCCATTTTCTATTTTTATAATTTATTTATTTATTTACTGTTTTATTTATCGCTTTCATATGTGAATGAATGCGCTTTAAATTTATTGCATTATCGCGTAAGATGAGAGATGGAATTTGGATTTCTTAACAACTCATTTATAAACTTAAGTTATTAATAAAAGTGAAGTTCCGAATACCTCTGGTTTAGACTAATAGAGGTTAGAGACCTTTCCCAGTTTCTCGTAAACTGGGTGGCGACTCCAAAATACCTCAAAGGTGCCTAAAGGCATTGAGAGGCTAGATGATCCTTTCCAATGTTCTATTGGAAAGGAGGTGTCCAAAATATCTCACGATGCCGAAGATCATAAAAGACGCGAACCAATCCCTCGAATCCCAAAAGGCGGGTTCAAAGAGGTCTTTGCTGGTTCCGGCGCGCATCACAGTGGCGACTCCACTAGGGATGATCGAAACTTCGCTTCGAAAGTGACTTAATATAAAATTATAATTGAGTTGTTAAGAATCAAAAATTTCATTTCCAATCGAAATTGCATTACATACATTAGAGCCTTAGAATATGTTAGTTGGTCCCTTATCTACCCCGGTGCGTTCCTAAAACACGACCCTACTTTCACTCATCGTAGGGAAGTGTTTGGGATAATCACCAGCTCAAATCTCGTACCATCAAATAGTATATCAAATGGAGACCGATTGGCTGCTATGCTCGTGATGAGCTAGACCTGTTGGCAGGGACCATGCTTGGGTAGCCTTAAAGTAACACCACCTTTTGACCAAAGCACATGTAACGGCAATAGATACTCTCCCTAGGTAAAATGTACCATAATATCGCGCTTGCTATTTGGGCCGTCATATATTAAACAAAATCAATCAAATTAAATGGTCTTTATCAAAGGCTTTCATGCCCCAGTGGGCCCGTCTTAATTGAGTTGAATTGTTTAAATACATAATGGCCAAACATCCATACGTATGTACATTAGTCAAGAGTTATTATGCTGCTGATTTTTTATCGTGCACTATACATGTCCAATGGGTTCCCTGTTAACCCTTGGATAAAGCCCACCTAGGAGAGAGACCGCATGGCCCCGTGTGTGGGAGAAATAAGGTCGGGAGAATCTATTTGCTTGTATGTGTTTGTCTATGCTGCACCAGCATGACCATGCATTACACTTCAAGTCATGCATCATCCTAATAGAGATGTGTTTTGCAACCATCATAGATTCATCCAGGTGGTTTAGAGGTCCCGACGGTCGATTAAGGAAGATTCCACTTTTGGGATTATCAGAGTTGGTTTCAGATTAGAGTTCGGATTCCTTTTCATAGGGTAGTGAGATCTTGTCTTTTGAATCATCAACTGAAGTAAGTATGTCTAATCCAGCAAGTGGTTCTGATGCAACCAGGGCAATAATTGCCGAAAAAGTGGGTAAGAGAATGAAAGAATTTGAGGGTAGGATGATGGCGATTATAGGCAACCTTGCCACTACCTTAGCCCCACTTGTTGGGCAACAAGCTGCTACTCCAGCTAGAGAACAAGATGAGCAAGGGGTTATTAAAGAGGATCCCCTGACTGCGATCGATCCACCTGCGGTTGAGCCAAGAGCGCCAGCGCCTGTTGAGCAGAGGGAAGGCCCGAAATCTATGGTTGACCTATGGGAGGAGCAAGAGGAATAGACGGTAGTGAAGGGAAAAGCACCCAAGCTAGAAGAGGCAATATGGAGGAAAATGGAAGAAAAAATTTGAAGTTATGACGAGGATGTTAAAGATAGGAGGAGGGATGAATCCCGAGGATCGAGAACTGGATAGTGATGATCTAATACCTCAGAACTTCAAAATGCCTGATATCTCTAAATTCGATGGCACTTCTGATCCTATCGCGCACATAAAGCAGTACTCGTTGGTGATAAAGGGTACTACTTTATCTAAGAGACAAAAGATTGAGTATTTTTGTCTGAGCTTAACCGGCCCGGCATTGGATTGGTACCATGGGCTAGATCGAAGGACGAAGGAGGATTGGGATTTGTTGACAGGGGAGTTCCTCAGATAATACAATTGCAGTACGAGAATGGAGGTAACTCTGAAGGATTTGGATCTGTTGCAGTAAAAGGAGGGGGAGTCTTTTCATGAGTACCTCTCTCGTTAGAGAAACCGAGTTATGGAGATGAAGCGCAAACCAGATACTCAAGACCAGATTCGACTGTTCATCAAAAATGCAAGCCCGTATCTGAGGGATGGATTGAAGATGAAGGGATTAAGAGACTGGGAGTCCTTGAAGGACATCGCTATTGAGGCTGAGGGAGAGTACCTTTTGAGAAAGGCAAATAGTGAAGCTTATGCCAAGAGGGGTTATGCTAATCAAGGGGCAACTAGGCCAGCGAGCTCCAATAGTGGAAATCGAAGTGGGAAGACAGCTGAGGTGTCGGCAATGGGCATGAGTCAGAGATACTTCTCGAATTTGGGTAGGCCTTTATCGTGGGTGTTAAAAAGATTAATGAAAGAGGGGAAGCTGTAGCCAGCTAAGAACCAAGGACAACCGGGGCATAAAGAGAATGAATATTGTGCTTATCACCAGCATACCGAACATCTAACAGATAATTATGTGACGTTGAGGCACCAGATTCAAGATCTAATCGATAGCAAACAGATCACTGACCCAGAATGGAGAGAGAGTAAGAAAAAGTCTAACTATAATGTTGTGCCACCACCCGTTTTCATGATTGGGTCAAGTCTGCCCGAATGGTATATTTTGCAGGATCTGTATAGGAATGAATATATTGTCGTCACTCGTCCTGGGGTTGATGAAGAAGGGATGTCCGTGGAGGCAATGGATTGTTGGTCCACCAGTGAGAGTGGCGAAGAAGATGAAGATGAGGAGAAAGAAGAAAAGTCTCTAGACTTATGGGAATCAGATGGAGAAGGGAAAGAAGTAAAGGCTGTGATGAGAAGTGGTAGAGTGGTCCCGGAGGTGGAGAGGTCGAAGGAACCAGCACAAGCACCAGCAAAAAGAGAGCCAGAAGAGAATCAAATAGTAAAGGAGTTGAAGAAGACAATGGCTCAGATATCCATATGGGACCTTTTAAGACAGTCTCCTTTACAAAGGTAGAGGCTGGTTGAGGCTTTGAGTGAGTCCACTATGGCCACCACAATTTCTCCATCCGAATTGCTAGATATGGTCAAAGGGGGATTAGGAGAGAGATTGATTTATTCAGATGCTGACCTACCAACTGAGGGATGAAATCACAATCGGCCGCTGTACATCAAGGCTCAAATCAATAGCAAGCACACCGCTTGGGTCATGGTGGATGACGGATCATCTATAAATGTCTGCCCTTTGGTAGCACTTCAGGATTTTGGGTTGGAATAAAGCAAGCTTAGCAAGTCTGATTTGACCAGCACAGCCTATGATAATTCTAGAAGACAAGCCTCGGGAATATTTAGAGCTTTGGTTAAGACGGGACCTATTGAGACGGAAGCAGATTTTGTGGTTTTGCCTATCTCAGCCAATTTCTCAGTCCTACTTGGAAGGCCGTGGTTCCATAAATTAGGAGGAGTGCCATCTACCCTACACCAGATGATTAAGATACCACACGAAGGAGAGGTGGTGACTATTAAGGCAGCAAGAGAAAACCAGGTGTCTACTTTAGGGATTTCTAACCAGCCATTTAGTGGCTTTCATGTGTCCATGATAAGAGAGGAGCAAGGTTCAGTGGGTACCCCTCAAGTGGTAAATATGATGAAAAAGATGCACTTTCTTCCAGGAGTTGGTTTGGGTAAGAACTCACAAGGGCTGTAATTTGCTATCACTACTCAAGGCCAGAAAGATCAAAAGGGTTTGGGGTATAAAGGTAAACGTGGCGAGAAGAAGAAGTTGGAAAAGATCCCCCATATTTTGGAAACTTTTGCTCCTGCGTCCTCAGTATGTGCTTATACTGGAGAAGAAGAGCTTCAATGGGTGAATGGAAAGATTGTTCTAGGGTTCGAAATATTTAGCGATATCTTTGACTAGGATGTTGGAGTAATCAAATCTGCAGAGAGTTTCTGGGTTGAGGAGATTATGACACAGTGCAGTATTTGGGATAGAGAAGAGTCCGAGGCGATCATTACTGAGAAGCTGTTAGCCACCCAATTGAAAGGGAAAGAGAAGATGGTAGAGCCAGATTTGAAGATTGAAGATCTGAGGATTTCATCAGAAATAGCTGAAAAGCCTTCATCAAGCCAAGAGGCCAAAGCACAGTCTGCTGCAACATCGGCATCAACAGAAGATGAAGACAATAGTCATCTAGATAGTCTGTTTATGCCATAACTTTTTTTATGAAGACAATGTTAATGTTTTTGATTATATTAATAATATGAACAACTTCGCTTATTTGTGTGATTTTTCTGATGATTTCATTTCTCATGATCATAAACATAATGCATTTATTTTTTATATTAATTCAACTAGCACAACTGCATTTAATCTTGGAATTTTGGAAAATCCAAAGGAAATTTTGATAGCATCAGATATAACTCCTGAGGAGAGAATAAAATTTGAGAGAATTTTAAGAAAATATGAAAAGGTCTTTGCCTGGACGTATGAGGACATGTCGGGGATCGATCGAGAGGTCGCCGAACATGCTATTCCAACTTACCCAGAATCTAAACCTGTCAGGCAGAAGCTCAGAAGACTTAGGCCGGAATGGGCACAAAAGGTGAAAGAAGAAATCCATAGGCAGATAGAGGCTAAGTTTCTAGTGGAAGTTCAGTACCCGACTTGGTTAGCTAATGTAGTTCCTGTGGCGAAGAAGGATGGAAAGGTTCGAGTATGTGTGGATTATTGGGACCTGAACAAAGCCTGTCCAAAGGATGACTTTCCACTGCCTCACATAGATGTGCTGGTAGATAGTGCAGCTGCCTGTATGATGTATAGCTTCGTGGATGGTTATGTATGTTATAATCAGATCCTCAACAAGATAATCGATCGAATTAAGACAGCCTTCATCACATAATGGGGAACATTGGCCTACCAGGTTATGCCTTTCGGATTAAAGAATGCGGGTGCAACTTATCAGAGAATGGCAACAAGAATCCTAGATGACTTGATTCACAAGGAGGTAGAGGTATATGTAGATGACATGATGATTAAATCAGCCACTAGAGAAGGCCACTTTGAAGCTCTGGAAAAGTTCTTTCAAAGGATCAGCAAGTACAACCCTAACCCTAAGAAGTGCATTTTTGGAGTTACCTCAGGTAAGCTATTGGGCCATGTGGTAAGTCAAAGAGGAATAGAAGTGGATCCTAATAAGGTCAAGGCCATTAGAGAGATGTCAGCGCCCTAGAAAGAGAAATTGGTTAGGAGTTTCCTCGAAAAACTTCAGTACATCAGTCGGTTTATCGCCAAGCTAGCCTCAGTATGTGAGCCTATCTTCAAGCTTCTTAGGAAGAACCAACCGGTGGTGTGGAATGATGATTGCCAACTGGCCTTTGATACTATAAAGAACTATCTTTTAAATCCACCTGTCTTAAGACCACCATGCCGTGCCAAGCCGCTAATCCTGTATTTAGCAATAGAAGACAGCTCAGTGGGTGCCATGATGGCCCAAGAGGATGAATTTGGGGTAAAGTTTGCTGTTTATTACCTTAGCAAGAAATTCTTGCCATACGAAGCCAAATATGTTGAAGTGGAAAAGATTTGCTTAGCCGTAATCTGGGCTTCTAAGAAGTTAAGACACTACTTCTATTGTTTCAGCATGCAAGCAGTTGCTAAGCATAACCCGCTTAAGTACCTTCAACGGGCACCCTCTCTGCTAGGAAAGATGGAAAGATGGTTATTACTGTTGCAGGAGTTTGATATTGAATACATTAACCATTAAAGGGAGAGTTGTGGCTGAATTCTCGACTGAACACCCTACTGAGTGAGACTAGTTCGAATATAATTTCCCAGATGAAGATGTCGCGGCCATAACAGTATAAGGGTGGCAGATGTTCTTTGATGGGGCAATTAACAGAAAGGGAGTAGGAGTAGGGATTATTCTTATAACCCCGAATGGTGAAAAGCTACCATTAGCCAAGAAGTTGAGGTACAAGGCGACCAATAATGAGGCGGAATATGAAGCTTGCATCTTCGGATTGGAAGCATTGTGTGACGCGCGCCGAACCTCTTGGGCGCCCCTTGAACACCCGCTTGAGGGCGATCGGGCAAGTGAGGTTCGTTGACAACTTACGATGAATTACAAGTGCATCTATTTTGGGCAACAAAGAGGTTTCATGGAGTCGCCACCCAATAAAACATTGGGAAAGTTCCTCTCGCCTCGGAGAGCCTAAGACAGCGCATGTATCCATTTTGGGCCAACCAAAAGGGGTCTTGGAGGATGAACCTCTCTCCCTTAGAGCCTAGGATTTATTGAGTCATTTGGCCAGACGCAAGAGGGGTCTTGGAGGTCTTATTCCAATGAGTGATCGGATAGACCTCTCGCCTCGTTGAGCCCAAATACCAGAGATGGGTTCGGGACTTCTCATCTATTTCTACCTTGATTAATTTTATAATTAAATTTTGAATTTAATAATTCTCTCTCTCTCCACATGATGCAATTTAATTAAGGCACATTATCCATTGTTGAAAGCGATAAATAAATAGAATAAAGAAAAACATTTAAAATGAAATACAATAATACTAGGAGCGGAATACAACTCTCATTTTAGAAGTACAAACCATACATGAAACCAGGGAATTAATTATGAGGACATTGGTCCTAGACTTTGATTATTAAAAAAACAATTCTCAATGATAAATTCATTGGATAAGAAAAATAAGACATTGGTCCTTGGCTTTGTTAAAAAAAAATCCCAATTAATTACTATAAAACGTTTGTTTATTTTTATTTGCGCGAGATAAAATAATTTGCATATAATGAAGACTAAGAATAAACAAATAAATAAATAAACAAACGAAAGAATAAAGTTACAGAATTAAACCAAAAGGAGTTCTACCAGGGTGTGAACGGCGACCGTTGTCTCAAGTTCCACTCGCCAAAAAAATAAGAAAATGACATTTCACAAAAATAATAAAATATGTTAGTATCAAAAAAATTCAAAATTAACCAAAAATCAAGATAAAGTTATAAGAATAATAAATAGTAAAATCAAGTAGGGTTAAGAAAAATATGAAAATAACTAAAATAAACTAAACAGAACGCGTGTCCAGAATATTTACCCTCAGATTTTACCTTTTTGGATGAAAATTTGGTTAGATTCGGTCCCACGCGTTTCGCGAGAAGAAAATAAAACCAAAGAAAGAGATTTATTGAACCTTTTGGAGTGAAAATCGGATTCTTCTTTATAAGGGTAAAATGAGAAATTTTCCAACCAAAAAAAAGTGTGAAATTTCCCTTTTTATAGAAAAACACGACTGACGGGCGTCGGAGGCTAACTGACGGGCACCTGACCTACCGACAGGCACATGCCAACGGACACGTGTTCGTTAGTTCGGACACGTGGCCGTCGGTAAACTCACAGACGGCCCGTCCCTCATGGCGAGTGAGACGGGCTGCCGCTATGACCGACGGATGCCCCGCGACCGACGGTCTGACCGTCTGTGGAAGAAAACTCAAAATTTAAGTTTAAATTCTCCTGATTTTCTGCTTCTTTCTACTGCAAATAAAAACCTTTAATTCTCGTGAACTCAAAGGACCGAAATCTCTGAATTTTATCCATCTATTCGGAACCAGGCATTGATTTCTTCATTGGGTAATCTCTGATCTGGACTGCCTCGGGACACGGTGTTTACACATTGCTTTCTCTGGGGGCAAAGACCACAGAAGTCTTCAAAGATTCATCCTTAGTAATTCATCAGGTCAGAGAGGAATGGTCAGTCAAAGCAGAGAGGCTGGTGCCTTATGTGAAGCACTTGAAAATGTTGAGTAGCCAGTTTGAGACCTACACTTTTCACTTCATTCCCAGGGATGAAAATCAGTTGGTTGATGCTCTTGCGACATTGGTGTCTATGTGGAATAACCCAACGGGGGTTGCTATGAGACCCGTGCTGATCTCTAGTGCGAAAAAGCCTTGTTTTAAAACTAAGCAGATAATGGATGTTGAGGTCACTAATGGGAAGCCTTGGTATTATGATATTCAGAACTACTTAGAATGTTCAGTTTTTCTTGAAGAAGCCACTGAGAAAGACCAGAGAATGATTAGAAAATTATTCTCTCAGTTCATCAGTGTGGACGAAACTTTGTATAAGAGGCAAGCGGATGGTATCCAGTTAAGATGTTTGGCGAAAAAAGAAGTCGAAAGGATTATAGAAGATATTCATGTCGGTGTTTGTGGAACTCACATGAACGGTTTGGCCTTAGCGAAGAAAATCATGCGCCAGGGATTTTATTGGCTCACAATGGACACAGATTGTTCAAGGTATGTGAAGCAATGCCAGTTATGCCAGCAGTACGCGAATTTGAGGCATGTGCCAGTTTCAGAGCTACATAATTTGACATCTCCATGGCCATTTACAGCCTGGGGGATAGATATCATAGGTGAGATACATCCCACAGCTTCTAATGGGTACAGATTTATTGTGGTCGCCATCGATTACTTCACTAAATGGTTGAAGCTGAATCTTTCAAGAAGATTGATGGCAGAGACATGGCTAAATTCATTGAGCGGAATTTGATATGCAGATATGGCCTCCCACACCACATTATGTCTGATAATGGGGTATAATTCTTAGCAGAGACTAAATAGATGCTCCAGAAGTATGGAATCCAGCATCACAAGTCTTCTCCTTACTGACCTCAAGCAAATAGCGCGGTTGAAGCGGCGAAGAAGAATGTTAAGAGAATATTAGCTAAGATGGTTCAGAGCTATAAAGACTAGGCAGAAAAGTTACCGTTTGCACTCTGGGGTTACAGAACTAAAGTCAGAACCTCTATGGGGGCGATGCCTTTCTCTCTGGTATATGGAATTGAAGCAGTTTTGCTAGTTGAAATTGAGCTAAAATCTTTAAAGGCAGTCATGTAAGCTGAGATTCTGGAGACAGAATGGGCACAGCAGTGACTATTGCAGTTGAATCTGTTGGATGAAGACAGGTTGCGGGCATATTATCACAATCAGGTCTATCATAAAAGACTATCTCGGTCCTTTGGCAAGAAGGTACGGAAGCATCCATTGAAAGAAGGGGATTTGGTCTTTAAGATGATGAGACCAGGAGTACCAGATATACAGGGAAAATTCAGGCCGACCTGGGAAGGTCCATTTGTGCTGAAGAAGTTACTGACAAAGGGAGCAGCAATTTTAGCAGACAGTGATGGGAATGAGTTCAAAGAACCGGTCAATGTCGACAGATTAAAAAGGTTCCATGGCTAAAGGCTAAAATAAAAAGAAGAGAATAAATACCCCGCGGGTCAAAAATCGAAAAAAGGCGGCCTTGCTAAAATTGGACGCCCTGTCAGGGTGAAAACCGAAAAAAAGGCATCTTGGGCAAAAATTAAGGGCCAAGAGAAAATGTTCAATCGAGAAAACCTGAGAGGGCCGATTGATAATAGGAGTTTCATGCGTACAAGATCTATTCCGAGATTAGGTGTAGTCTTGTGCTTTTGAATTCTTGTCAAAAGAAGATCATGTATGATGAAATCATATAAAACTGTACATAATTTTGCAATGAATAAAAGAGTTTTGTTTGCACTTTCATTGGTCTTGTAATTTTGTCTTTCAAAGCAATACATCATTGATCTATCTAATGACTATTGTTTGAGAATCCTTTAAAAAAAAGCCGTTAGAGATGAAAACCGTGACTGGCGCTCTAAGCAAAAATTAGGCTAAAGGGCAGGGTGAAAACCTAGAAACAAGCAGTCTGTCCTATAAAAAAATAAAAAAAATAAAAAAAAATAAAAGCCGCCTGATTGGGTTGGATCCATTCCAGGCAAAAAATAAGTCACAGGGTTATGTGAAAATCCGAAAGGACGCATTGCTCGCTAAGAAAAACTAGTGTGAAAATCGACAAGGGACGCATTACCTTTAAAATAATGACTTTCAATGCCCGGAGCGATAAGGCGGCATTACTTCAGAGGTAGGCACGTGAGTCAGAACCTCGGGTATATGATCGTCGACGGAGGGAAGATGCACGCATAATGAATCTGTCAGAACAGGTTTTGGGTCAGAGTCCCTAAAGCCAAGATGACACTCTTGTGGATCCTTGGGGGCATGATGGAGCAACCAAGCTGTATCCCTAATGGACCCTTGACCATCTAGGGCATAGTCCATCCATTTTTACAAACATCTACATCTCATATCATGCATACAATTTCTTGTATATACTTCCATGCACATAGCTTTGCAGGAAATATCCAAGAAGACCGCATCCAGTTCAGAAGGGCACCCAGTTAAGAAGAACGCCCCGCTCAGAAGAGAAGTCCAGAAGGGCACCCAGTTCAGAAGAACGCCCCGCTCAGAAGAGCAGTCCAGAAGGACACCCAGTTCAGAAGAACGCCCCGCTCAGAAGAGCAGTCCAGAAGGACACCCAGTTCAGAAGAACGCCCCCGCTCAGAAGAGCAGTCCAGAAGGACACCCAGTTCAGAAGAACGCCCCGCTCAAAAGAGCAGTCTAGAAGGACACCCAGTTCAGAAGAACGCCCCGCTCAGAAGAGCAGTCCAGAAGGACACCCAGTTTAGAAGGATGCCCCGCTCAGAAGGACACCCAGTCCAGAAGGACACCCAATCCAGAAGGACACCCTGCTCAGAAGGACATCATGCTCAGAAGAGCAGTTCAGAAGAACAACTCCCGCTCAGAAGAGCAGTTCAGATGAACAACAACTCCGCTCGGAAGAGCAACCTCGCATTTTGTAAGTCTGTAACAGACTCGGCACATCACCCGATTCGAGAAGGACAGCTACCTCAAGTATGTGTCTTTTTATCTTTTCTTTGAGTTTTGGCTCACTTAGACACCCAGGCACTACGTTTCCCAAAATTGGGGGCAACTGTAGACACCGGATCCTGAGGCAGTCCAGACCGAAGTTACCCGATGATGAGAATGATGCCCGTTCACGGGCAAATGGATAAATGGAAGTGATGGTTTCCTCAAAAAAATATTTTTCATTTTACTTTATTTAAAAAAAATGGGGGGATGCTTTGAGTTTTGGAGGCCTGTGGGTGAAGCCCATCTCACCCATGTGAGATGGAGCCTCACCTTGGTGAGGCCCATTTCATTTGGGTGAGATGCTGCCTCACCACATGAGGCCCAGCTCTCAGGTGAGGAGCTCCTCTCACCTGCTGCCTCACATGTGCTCCTCTTCAGCACGTTTTTCTTCCGTTTTTCAGGGGTTTGTTGGAAAGTATGGCTTTACGTGGGATTTGGTAGGAAATGAATTGATCCTGTCAAATAACATTTAAAGAGTTGAAAAAAGAAGTGAAAGAGAGGAGGGAGAATTATTGGAGAAGAAAGAGGAAGAACGAAAAAAGGACAGAAGAAAAACATAGAAAACTTTGAGAGCAAGAAAATAATTCTAGCTTCTCAAAAGGCATTCTGAGATTGTCTCTTAAGCCCAGAAAATCAATTCTTGAGTTGGAGATTCAATCACCTTTTGTTTTCTTTTTTAACGTAATTTTGATCAAGAGTTTTAGAGTCTCTATTTAACTTCAGTTTCAAGAAAATCAACAAGGAAACCAAAACCTTTCATTCGCATATCAACGATCAATATCTGAGGGTAAATACTTACTAGCCTCCTCTTTTCCTTTACTTTCTTTCTCTCTTCTTCTTCTTACCTTCTTTCTCTTTACTTCTCTTCTTTGTTTTGTTGAACCAGTAAGTTCTATTATCTGTATATTTTGTATATATTGTATATATTATTGCTTGATCTTATTAACCCATTGATTGTGTGTTTGTGGTTATCATACATATATTAGCATGTTAGTCGTAGTATTTTGCATGTTTCGATCTCATTTTGTAATATCTGGTATCCTGTTCTTCCTCCTCTGTTCACCTCTGTTTTTCCATTTCTTTGATGTCAATGATTTTGTTTTGCTTGCTTTTGGTTTCCGATTGGATTTTACTCTTGTTCTTGATTGTATTGTGTTTTTCCAGTCAGATTTCATTCTCCCCGACCGGATTTGGGCCATTGAATCGATCGAATGCATCAGAACCTCCATTTTTCCCATTCGGATTGCACGAGCCGTGAATGCCTTTCACGAGTCGTGAATGACATTCACGACTCGAGAATGCCATTCACGACTCGTGAATGGTATTCAAGACTCATGAATGGTATTCATGAGTCGTGAATGCCGACCCCTTCCTTGTTCCTTCTTCGCCTCTCCTCTTTTCTTTGGTTTTCATTACTCTCTGTTTACTGTTATTAGATTATGTTAATTGATATGAATCTTGATTTTAATTGGTTTATTATTTGTAATGCATGCCATATAGTTTAGATTTGTTGTTTTTGGCTTTTCGATTCGAAATTAGCGTTTTCCTGCGGTGGCTGCGGGTTTTTGAGTGACAGTGCAAAAACACATCTATGTTTCGTAAAAGCACAGCTGTGTTTCTGCGTTAGCGCACAATCTTGGTTGAAAAACACAGCTGTGTTCCTTTGAAAAACACAGCTGTGTTTTTCACACTGCCTCGCTCCACCATTTTTTTTTTGTGTTCCCCGTCGTTCCAATGAAGAAACACAGTTGTGTTTCTTAAGGAAACATAGCTGTGTTTTCTTCTTTGTTTAGTTTTTTTATTTTCCCTTACTTCCTGTGTGCTACCTTTGTGCTATTTATTTTTTATCTTTTTTATAATATATCTGTTATTTGTTTAATTGTTTCTACTTATTTGTTTAGCCTAATTAATTATTATTTGTTTAATTTATTGATTATTTTTAATAAGTTAATTTATTCAATTAATTTATTTATTCATATTAATTACTTAATTTACTTTACTAATATTTTACTTCATCTTTATCTTTTATTGGCTCAAAATTATTTATCTTCGCGAGTTTCATTCCAGCCCGGGTTGGAGAAATCGGGGAGATTAGAGGCCACCCAATTTAGGGTTTGCATTTTAAATTTTGTATTTATTTTTTTTACTTTTTTTTTTATGTGTTGCATGTAAAATGTATTTTATTAATTGTCCGTATCATAGAAAATCACGTTTCTTTAATAATTAATAACTTGTGAATTTTTCTTAATAAATTGGACCAATGTCCTATTTTAACCAATAAAACCTCACTATCAAAATGGAGAATTAGTTTTCATAAAATGGGATCACTCATCCCGATTTTTTTTCCAATCAATATCCTAAAAATAATTCTCCATTTTTTATAAATAAAAAAGTAAAATGTTCCTAAAATTGAATGAATAACTCGATTTATGAATGTTGTATTTTAATTTTTTTATGTGTTTATTTATTTTTTATTTAGATTTGGGGGATTGTTATGTCCCATTTTCTATTTTTGTAATTTATTTATTTATTTACTGCTTTATTTATCGCTTTCCTATGTGAATGAATGCGCTTTAAATTTATTACATTATCGCGTGAGATGAGAGATGGAATTTGGATTTCTTAACAACTCATTTATAAACTTAAGTTATTAATAAGAGTGAAGTTCCGAACACCTTCTCTGGTTTAAACCAATAGAGGTTAGAGACCTTTCCCAGTTTCTCGTAAACTGGGTGGCGACTCCAAAATACCTCAAAGGTGCCTAAAGGCGTTGAGGGGCTAGATGATCCTTTCTAATGTTCTATTGGAAATGAGGTGTCCAAAATGTCTCATGATGCCGAAGATCATAAAAGACGCAAACCAATCCCTCGAATCCCAAAAGGCGGGTTCAAAGAGGGCCTTACTAGTTCCGGCATGCGCTACAATGCCGCCATCGTGCTAACCCTTCTGAGATTTGAATTAGTAGCCGTGATCGTGCTAACCCTCCATGAAGCGGTAGTGCCGTCATCGTGCTAACCCTTCTAAAGTGGTAGTGCCGTGGTCGTGCTAACTTTCCATATCGTGCTAACCCTTTTGAGATTTGAAGTGGTAATGCCGTGCTCGTGCTAACCCTCCATGGAGTGGTAGTGTCGTCATCGTGCTAACCCCTCTGCAGTGGTAGTGTCGTGGTCGTGCTAACCTTCCGTAGAATGGTAGTGCCACCATCGTGCTAACCCTTATGAAGTGGTAGTGCCGTGGTCGTACTAACCTTCCGTAGATGGTAGTACCGCCATCATGCTAACCCTTCTGAGATTTGAAGTGGTGCCCCTTGAGAGCCTTTTGGTTAGTGTCCCTCTGAGAGGTCTTTGGTTGATGCTCGGATTGATGCTTGAACTGATGTTTGGATTGATGTTTGAATTGATGTCGTCACTCGCCTTCTGTCGGTGTCTGCATCGAATATCTCTTACTGCAAAATTGGAAAGCCAAATATGCATGAAAAAAAATAGTGAGCATGCACGTGGAATGTATGTGTCATGCAAAAATATAGGATAAGGATTCATCTAAGTAAGTTTTGGAGGCGATAGCCGATTTGGTTGCAATTTGGAGTAGGATCGATACCCTTTGGAAGTGCTTTTGAATTTCGTGCCTTTTGGGGTTATGAGGTTCTCATCTTAAACCTGTAGTCATTCTCTTAAGGTAGTGCATCCCTTATGGATTTTTACACTAACTTTTTTTAGCGAGAAATGCGTCTTTTGCAGATTTTCACATAACCCCATGCCTTATTTTTGCCTGGAAAGGACCCAACCCAATCCAGCGGCTTTTCTTTTTTTCTTCTTTTTTTTCGATAAGAGAGGTTAAAGTGATTGCCAAATATCTTTCAAGGGTGATCAGCATGTACTTGCCTTAGACCATAGTCATATGAGCTTGATTCCTACTCATGAAGGTGCTATAGCATTGGCTTCACAGTTGACAGAAGAATGCATCAGCTGAAGGGCCCGAGTAGCCAGAAAAGCTGAGGGCAGATAGTAACAATGTGTTACCTTTATATCAGAACTAGACAATTTTGAGTATGCAAAATGAACTGCTCTGACCACATCAATATTGCATAAATGCATATGTTTCAATTTGATTTCGTAACACATGATCATTATTTGGCATTAACTCAAAGAATATAAGACCTCATCTAATCTCGGGATAAATCTTAAAATCATCAAACTCCTGTTATAAACTAGCCCTCTCGGGTTTTCAAGATTAAAAATTTTTTCTCTGCCCTTAATTTTTGCCCAGGATGCTCTTTTTTTCTTTTTTTTTTCTGAAGTAAATTCTAGATGCAACGTTGGGGACGAGACTCAACTCAAATGCATAAATGCACTCGTGGCTGCCCACTTGAAGCTCAAGAAACACCATATGCCTCTTCTTACGTACCGAACCTTATTAGAAGGTCATCTTCGCTAATTAGATAAGACTGAACCAAGAATCAAAAGGTCTTACTTCAGTTGTAGCGTTCGG
The DNA here is from genome assembly GCA_947683425.1 of Excoecaria cochinchinensis. Lineage (NCBI taxonomy): Eukaryota > Viridiplantae > Streptophyta > Magnoliopsida > Malpighiales > Euphorbiaceae > Excoecaria > Excoecaria cochinchinensis. The sequence goes on from CANTUQ010000146.1 coordinate 23,814,315, forward strand.
CTTAGGTAGATGGCTATCAAAGGAGGATCAGGTTGCTAGAGAAAAATGGTCGTAATATTTAGTCGACTGATGGGAGGACCATTCTTAGCTCAATTTCATACTATAAAGGTATTCTTGAATTTGGGTTTGATAATACTTTAGCTCATCAAGCCTAGAATAACAATTAAGTTAAAAAGATAACCACAGAAACTCAGCAAGAGGTTACTATCTTGAGCTCTACTTTTTTCTCTTTTTTCTTTTTTTTTTTTTTTGCTTTTTTTTTTCTTTTGTCTCTGACTATGTAGAGTTTGTGAATGACTAAACCTTCTTCCCGAAGTGTAAACTCATCCTGATCAGGGCAATTTTTGATAACCCAAAGAATTGTCAATGATGTACATCCATCCTTACTAGAGCGGCCATTCTTCTAAGGGGAGGCAAAAATCATTTTTGGCAAAGGGTAGTTTCAACACGTGTAATAACAAAATTGGAACGCATATAGCATACCCACATAAAAGCTCAACGGGCTAGCAAGCGATTGTGAAATAAAGGTAAAAAACAGTCATTTAGAGAGCTATACAAATAAGGGCTGCCTAAACCATTTTCTAGGTTCCGTCTTGTCCAGGGATCGCTTTGACGGGTAATCAAAAAGGCTCTAGTGCTCTTAGTGAGTTTTCATCCAATCCCCTAATTGCAATTAGTTTTTTTTCTTTTTCACTACTTTTTATTTTTATTTTCTCTTTTTATTTTTAGCTCTCAGAATTTTCCTTTCTTCAGGAGTTATATCAGATGCTATCAAGATTTTTTTTGGGTTTTCTAAAGTTTTGAGATTATATGTAATCGTATTAATTGAATTAATATAAAAAAAATGAATGTATCGTGATCATGAGAAATGAAATTATTAGAGACACTATACAAATATGAAAGATTGTTCATTTTATTGAAATTACCAATACTGCAAATATTGTCATAAAAATGGTTCTTAGAATAAAAAGCAACTAAAAAAACATAATCTTCTCCTCCGATCACATTCATGGTGGGGGGACTGCATTATAGCCTGCCCTCTTCTTCTTGTCTCTCTTCTCAGGGTCAGTGATCTCCTTAGAATCAATAAGATCTTGAATTTTGTTCCTCAAAGTCTGGCAATAATCTGTTAAATGCCTAGTGTGCTGATGGTAAGCATAGTATTAATCATCTCTATGCCCCGGCTTTCCTTGATTCATGACTGGCCTGGGTGGCAATGGTCTCAGCTTGCCTTCCTTTATCAATTTCTCCAATACCCAAGATAGAGAGCGGCCCAAATTAGAGTAGTACCTCTGACCCTGTCCAACCTCGGTAGCTGAAACCTCGGCTGTCTTACCACTTCTATTATTACTGCTTCCAGTACCGCCTGATTTGTACCCTGATTGGTTGCCATAACTTTTCCCAGCAAAGTTATTTTGGCTTGCTTTCTTTGCTAGGTAAGCTGCCTCAGCCTCTACAGCAATGTCCTTAAGCAACTCCCAGTCTCTGAGCCCCTTAAAGCTGAGTAAGTTCCTCAAGTAAGGGCAAGAGTTCCTGATAAATAGCCTGATTTGGTCAGCAGTGTCAGGCTTTCTCTTAATCTCCATGACCCTATTTCTCCATCTTGTATGGTATTCATGGAATGACTCATCATTCTTTTGCTGTAAAAGCTCAAGATCCTTTAAAGTGACCTCTATTCTGCTGTTGCAGTTATACTGCTTCATAAACTCCTCAGTCAAAAGGTCCCAATCTTCCTTGGACCTCCTGTCTAACCCATGGTACCAGTCCACAGCAGGACCCACCAGACTAAGGCAGAAATATTCCACCTTCTATTTCTTGGTCAATCCTGTGCCTTTCATCGCTCGGGTATACTGCTTAATATGTGCAGATGGATCCGAAGTACCGTTGAACTTCGGCAGTTCAGGCATCTTGAACCTTTGGGGCAACAATTCTTCATCCCCCAGATCTTTATCTTTGGGGTCGATCCCCTTTCCAGCTGATAGCATGCGAGTGATTACCTCAATCTGTTACCTCATCCCTCTCATTGCCTCATCTTCAACCCTAGGTGCTCTACGCCTCACAACTTTAGGCGCTATTGCCTCCTGATCTCTTTCCTCCATTACAAAGTCCTCCTTGGAATTAGGGATCCTTGCCCTTCTTTGCTCAATAGGCACTGCAGCTCTATGCTTGTTAGCAGGTTGGAGGGCAACATTAACTATAACGGGGGCTTCTCCGCTAGTAGGTGGTTCAACTTGCCCCCCAGCATGGACCATTGGCGGTTGTGGAGCAACAGGTGGTTGTGCAGTAGGAGGATGAGCAACCCTATCGGCCATAGCACCCATCATTTCTAACATTCTCCACTCAAAATCCTCTAGTCTCCTAGCAAGGTCTTGAGTGGTTAAAGCTCTGATCTCCTATGCTATTGATGATTCTATGGATGATTCCTTGGTCGTTGAGAGTGGCTCGCAATTCCAATCAGACACTAATTTTGTCAACCCAAGGGGAAAATCTGTCCTCACCAGCTGATCGTCAAAACCTCTAGTCCACCTAGGTGAATCTATGATGGCTGAAAGATTTGAACTGTTAGAATGATGCATAAATGATATATACAATGCATGATCATGTTGATGCAGCATAGACAATCACATACAAGTAGGTAGATCCTTCCAACCTAGTTGCTCCCACACAGGGGGTCATACAGTCTTTTTCTAGGTGGGCTTGACCTATGGGTCAGCGGGAAATCCAATGGGCGCATATGGTGCGTGGTGGGAAAACAGCAGCATAACACTCTTAATTTAAAGCACATGAGTTTTGGCCATTATGTATTTGGACTTTTCAAACAGACTAAAAATTAGCCCACTGGGGCATGAAAGCCTTTGATGAGTGTTCCCGTTAATATGTTTGAATTTGTTCAATATATAAGGGCCCACGTAGCAAGCACATTGTTAGGGTACGTATCACCTAGTGGAGGTTTTTGTTGCCATTACATGGGCTTTGGTAAAGGGTGGTGTTACTTTAGGTCTACCCAAGCATGGTTCCTGCCAATGGGTCTAGCTCATCATGAGCATAACAACTGATTAGGTCTCCATTTAATATACCATAAGGTACGAGGCTTGGGCTGGTGATTATCTTTAACAGTTTCCCACATTGAGTGAATGTAGGGTCGTGCTTCAGGAATGCACCGAGGTTAAGAAAGGGACCAAACTAGCATAATTCTAAGGCTTTAGCATGGATGCAATGCAATTTTTTTTTTTGAAAAGAGATAGAATTTTAATTTATAAAAACCCAATTATATTATTAACCAAGACAGTTTCGGAGCCAAGTTTCAAAGTCCCTAATGGAGTCGCTACTGTGATGTGCGCCAGACTTGACCAGTTCCCGAAATGCCCGCTTTTAGGGCCCGAGAGGGGTTTGTGTCTTTTGATCCTGAGCAATCATGAGATATTTTGGACACCTCCTCCCAATAGAACACTGAAAAGATCATCTAATCTCATGAAACCTTTTGGCACATTTGAGATATTTTAGAGTTGCCACCCAATTTACAAGAAATTAGAAAACTTCATTTAATCTCGGGATCTAAACCAGAGAAAGATTCGGAACTTTACTCTTATTAATGCATTGGTTAATTATAAATGGGTTTTTAATTCTAAAAATTTTATCCCTTTTCTCACATGGTCATGCATTAAAAATAAAGCGCAAATCAAGTACGAAAAAAGTAGTAAGGAAAGCGGTAAAATGAAGCAAGCCAAAAAAAGAAAGATAAAATTGGGACAAAATACAATCCCCCAAATAAAAAAGGTATTAAAATCTGGGATAAAAGTACAATCCCCCAAAATAAAATCAAGTAAATGAAGCAAGCCAAAAAAAGAAAGATAAAATTGGGACAAAATACAATCCCCCAAATAAAAAAGGTATTAAAATCTGGGATAAAAGTACAATCCCCCAAAATAAAATCAAGAAAAAAAAATTAAATAAATAAATCAAATGAATAAATATTCATAAATCGGGACATTATTTAGGATAGAAACATTGGCTCCTTCATGTTCACTTTAAAAATTTGAAGAGTTATTTTGGTATATTTTGGAAAAAATCGGGATGAGTGATCCCATTTTAAGAAAATTAACTCTTCCTTTTTAAGGAAATTTTTAATAGTTGAAATTAGGACATTGGTCCCATTTTATTATAAAATCCCAATTTATTAATATAAACTTTTTGTGATTTTTTAATTAACGTGCATAAAAAATAATTAAACTTATTACAAATTACATAATAAAATAATAAATAAATACAAAAATGATAAAAAAAAAAATTAAACAAGACAAATCCCACGAAGATGGTGTCTTCAAATCTCCATGGACTCCCATTTGGTATTGGAAAGGTTCACACATAAAAAATAAGTATTGAAATAAAAAAAACACAAATAAAAGTAATGTTCGTAATAAAAAATGAATTTAAACATGTAACATATGAAAATGAATTAAAATGAATAAAATAAAATGCATCATATATGACAAACTAATTAAATTGCATAATAAAATAACTTAACATATTAACACACATAAAACCATGCATGACAATAATAATAATAACAAGACAAAAGTAATAATAATATTAACAATAATAATAATAACAAAACAAACGTAATAATAATATTAACAATAACAATAATAATAATAAACAATAATAATAAAGAAGATGAACAATCAAGCAAGCAAAAATAAAAAGAAATAAAATAAACAAAACATGTTAAAGCATGTTAAATAATAATAATAATAATAATAATAATAATAATAATAATATGAATATGAATATGAATATGAACAATCAAGCAAGAACACAAGAGTAAGAATAAAAATATGTTAAGAAAAAAAAATTGAATCAATGACTATATCACATAAAATACAAAAAAAATAATATATCTAAAAAAATTTACATGGTCGCTAATTAATTATAAACAAAAATAATAATAATAAAAAAATAAAATCAAGCTCAGAATATTTATCGTCAGATTTGGATTTGATGAATGAAGATAGATGATTAATTTTCTTATCTTGATTTTGCAAAAATAAAATAAGAAAAATAAAATATAAAATAAAATTTTTATCTTAAAAACAAAGAATTAATTTTTTTTGTCTTAAACAAAAATTGTTAAAAAAAGAAGAAAATTTTCAAGAACAAAAAATTGTTCTCTTTGTCTCAAAAATTAACTTAAAAAATCAAATTGGAATATTTGGAAAATTTGTTCTTGGAGAAGAAGAAGAAGAAGAAGAAAAATTTTCTTAAGAAAAATTCCCCTAATTCTCTCTCTAAAAAATAATTTATACCTCCCAAAAATAAAATTTTTGTTGAATAAATTAAATACAATTTAATCCGAATTAACACCAAAAACTGAAGAATTTGAAAGGTTAGAAGATAAAAGGGTTTAAAAATTAAATTTTACGAAAAAAAATCAAAGAAAAAATATAAATTTGGGTCAAAAACGCCCATAGGGGGCTGCAGGGGGCGTTGGGCGAGCGACGCCTGTCGCTACACGCAGACGCGAGCGATGCCCAGCCCGTCGCTCGCGCGCTGCACGCTGCCGACGCCGAAAGTCAACCGAATTTTTTTATTTTTTGAAATTTTTGCTAAAACACTATAATTTCAAAACTCTTTTTTTTGTTTTAAAATAATTTTTAAAACACATTTTCTTTACTTTTAATAAATCAATTTTGACAAGAAAATCATCATTTCCAACTTTCATTTTTTCCTATAAACAATAACACTTAATTTTATCATTGAATAACTCTGATTTGGGCTGACTCAGGATCCGGTGTCTACAGTCGCCACCTAATAGAACATTAGAAAATTGTTCAAACTTATGGGACCAAACCAAGAGAAGGGTTCGCAATCGTACTTTTATTCATACTCTTAATTAATATCGAGTTAAGTTTAAGCCTTTAAATTAATCATGTTATATCTCTTTTCACACGTGTAAATCATGGTATAAAGTGCACTCAATCATCTTAGAAGCGAGTTAAAGCATTTTATATAGCATGTCTCTTGACTTGTATTTAAATCTAAACTAGCATGGTATAATCATACATCAAATAGGGCTATTTCGTTTATTTACATTAAGTGAGGATATTGATCCTCTCATGCAATTATAAAAAATCTTTTATTGTGATTTTTTTGAATGAAAACTAGGACATCGGTCCTATTTTATTAAGAAATTTTTAATTGATTATTAAATATAGATTCTTTTTATTTTATTAAAACATTTTCTATAATGTGAATTTTAGGTGAAAAATGTGGCATTGGTCCATTTTATTAATAAAAATCCCAATTTAGTATTTTAAACAATTTTTAATGACATTTTTCACTAATTTTATAAAAACACTTTTATTATACTAAAAGCATATAAATAAAATATACAAATAAATAAATGCATGATTTAAATATAATTTACTCCAAAAGCATTAAATAAGCAATAAATAATTAAAAGTTCAAAGTATATAAATACTAGAGATTGAAAATAAATAAATTGGAAACCAAAAACCAAAATGTTGGAAAACTATACTTCATGCCCATGAATAATGATTCACGGTTGTGAAGTCAATGGCTCCCAAATAGGGATGATCACGGGGCGGGAAATACCCGATCCACAATCTAAATGCCCTTGGACGTTTAAGACAAAAAGAGTGTGAGTGTGAACGAGCAGCCTTGTGGCATATACGTTTTCTCGTTACCAAAATTTGAGATCTTTTATCTATTTATAGAGATTCTAAAAGCTGGAAACCTATTTCTAGTATAATTTAGACTCATTCTGAGATAGGATTTAGTAAGATTGAATTACTCAATTCTATCTGGATTGAAACTTTACCCAAATTACAGTTATGGGCGTATCTCAACTCTATCAATATATCTTGAAATGTGGTATGCTTAAATATTTTTAGACATCTCAAAAAGGCTATATTGAGTATAATTAGGATCACAAAATTTAGTGGAGCAAAATTAGAATAGAAAAAATAGTTAAGTAGAAATAAAAATATTATATGCTGTGGAGATTTCAGAAGTATTACTTGGTAAAAAAAAAAGGACTGGTGCGATGGGCAGCTAGACTAAGAGGGAATGTTTTATCTAAACGGCTCCCCCTTTTAGGGAAGGTTATATGAAAATCTCCCACTCTCAAAATTGGTCGTTGTGCAATTGTTGAAAAGTTTTACTCAATTTGCCCAACTTAAGTCCTTTGGGAGGCAAGTCTAACATCTTGAGTTACCATGATCTTATTATTGGCCATCAATTTTGAAATGCATCTTTTGGGTATTATAAGGTAGGTTTATGGAGTTGCCACCTAATAGAACATTAGAAAATGGTTCGAACTTATGGGACCAAACAAAGAGAAGGGTTCGTAATCTCACTTTTATTCATACTCTTAATTAATATTGAGTTAAGTTTGAGCCTTTAAATTAATTATTTTATCTCTCTTTTCACGCGTATAAATCATGGGATAAAATATAAAGTGCACTCAATCATCTTAGAAAGCGAGTTAAAGCATTTTATATAGCATGTCTCTTGACTTGTACTTAAATTTAAACTAGCATGGTATAATCATACATCAAATAGGGTTATTTCGTTTATTTACATTAAGTGAGGACATTGATCCTCTCATGCAATTATAAAAAATCTTTTATTGTGATTTTTTGGAATGAAAACTAGGACATCGGTCCTATTTTATTAAGAAATTTTCAATTGATTATTAAATATAGATTCTTTTGATTTTATTAAAACTTTTTCTATAATGTGAATTTTAGGTGGAAAATGTGGCTTTTGTCCATTTTATTAATAAAAATCCTAATTTAGTATTTTAAACATTTTTGAATGAAATTTGTCAATAATCTTGTAAAAACATTTTTATTATGCTAAAAGCATATAAATAAATAAATGCATGATTTAAATACAATTTACTCTAAAAGCAATAAATAATTAAAAGTTCAAAGTATATAAATACTAGAAATTGAAAATAAATTAATTGGAAACCAAAAGCCAAAATGTTGGAAAACTATACTTCATAGCCGTGAATAATGATTCACGGTTATGAAGTCAATGGCTCCCAGATAGGGATGATCACGGGGTAGGGAATACCCGATCCCGGAGGGTACCAGACTCGAATGGGGCAGGAATCCTCGAAATTTTGCTCCGCGGAGACGGGGACAGAGAAAAAAAATCCACACCTTTGAATTCGGGGCAGGAACGGGTGATCCGAAAAATATAACATAAATGCCCTTGATTTTCTAGTTATTTACATATACTCCATTATATATAAATGGCCTACCTTACCCGACCTTTTCGAGAATTCTGCTAGTTATCATCTATTTTCTTTCTTCCTCAATGTCGTCGCCGTCTATCTCTACTCCACCACCCAAATTCTCTATCTCTTAGATTAGCTAAAAATCCTCTTACATATCTCCTTATCTCTTTCGTTTCACCCCTATAAGATCCTAATCCTATTTCCATTCTAATCCTTCCATTTATTTCTCAATTCTCTCTTCAAAACCACCATTTTCTGCTCTTCCTCTGCCTCTGCCTCCTTTGTGTGCGACTGGTGAGGGAAAGCGATGAGCTGCTAGATCTACTGGATGCGATGGCTACGTGGAGGCGCGATGAGATCGGCGTGCTACATGGGGTGCGATGGCTAACTTACTTTGATGAATATCTGCTCTGGTTTTCTCTGTTATATGGATATGCCTATTGTAGAATTTTCTTTTTGTGTGTTTCAAACTTCAAATGCTCATATTCTCTGAAGAAAATGAAGGAGGAGAAGAAACGAGTGTAGTTATATTAGTGAGTGTTGACACTGATACCAGAAAATTTATCAGCAAAAACCCTTTTGGGCGTTCACGTTTTCTTTTGCTTTGGTAAATTGGTACTTGCTCTGGGTTTTAAACCTCTTTAATTATGTTTTTTTTTTCATTAATTTAAATTTGCAATTGATTTTTGCTCTTATTTACTTAGCTGTGCTAGTCATGTTGTTAAATGCCATCTAGTATGTCTTTGAAGGTGCAGAATTTATTAGGTAATTAATTTAGTGAAGTTTTTTTTTTTTCAGATATCATATCTGGTCCTTGCAATGTTATCTTTCTCATGCAATAATAATAATAATAATAATTTTGAATGCATAAATTTTTCCTCTCAGATTTTTCATTGTTGGATATCTTGGTTTTTCTTTTTTTATCTTCCAAATTATTATTGTCTTTGGTATATGTTCTTCATTGATTATCCTATCCCCTTCATTTCTAAAATAGATTTTAGATAAATATCATTCTATTTGTGAAATTTTTTACCAGGGACGGGGATTCCAATCGGAGTCGGAGATCCCCGCCGGGTCAGGGATAGGGGGGAATTTTCCCCCGTAATCCCCATCCTCGCCCCTGGCCGGGGCAGTAAGTGGGGAGCCATTCCCGCCCTCGCCCCGTCCTGTGATCATCCCTACTCCCAGAAGAATAAAAAACAAAAAAAAAAAAAAACGGATCGATGACTGTAAAGTACTGTGAACAGTATCGTTTCTTTGCGTTTTCCCATATTGATCATGGCTAAATGTATTTTTACTATTTATTAATGAATAAAACCCAAATTTTTTATTACAAACCCATAAAATTAGGGTAGAGAGAAAAATCGGTAAAACTAATTAATTTAAAAATCGATTCAAATCAAACCGATTTTCCAATTACCCAAATTGCTAATTTCGGTTTATGGTTAGTAAATTTTAGATTTTTAGTTTCATTCTACGATATAAAAAAACCAACACTTTTGGTTAATCGATCGGTTTAACTATTTTTTGGATTTTCGATTTCGTAATTTGGATACCGGTTAACGCTTAGTCAACGGTTAATCGGTTATAAACCGATTAACCGATTCATATATATTATATTTTTATTTTTATGCCTTAAATATTTTTTATTTTTTTTTATTTTTGTTTAAAACTTACATAAAATAAAATTTAAAGTACATTTAAATTATATTTTTATTTTTATACATTAATTTCTATAAAATTTATATAATACTTTAAAATATATTTAAATTATATTACTCTCTTTAATTATATAAAATAATATTTATATGGAGTAGTATATTAACTTTTATATACATTATTTTTATCATATATATTGGTGTCTATATTTTACTTAATAGTATTTAATTACATTTTATTATATTTTAAAATCTATGTTTTAACATTTAATATTGTCCAAAATGTTTTTCACTTAGAATTAAGCATGCTAATTTCTAACAAATATCAAATCTATTTTATAATATTAGCTATTAATTTGTTGAATATGAATTTTGTCTAGTATATTATATTTATTATGTAATTTTTTTTAATTACTTTGCACATTTGAAAAATCGATATTAATGGATTGATTAATTTTTTTTTCTAATAGACCGGCAAAACCGATCCATGCTCACCCCTACATAAAATGCATTTAAACCTACTTAAATCATGTTATTATATTTTTATGAAGATATTACCATTTTGATTAAAACTAAATCATTTTTTTTTAAATCAAAACATAAAAAACATCCTAAATATCATCTAACAATTTCTGCATCAACACCCATATGAATGATTTCGCAACTTAGGATCTAGCATGTCATTAAAAACAATACACATATTATGATATAAAGCAATAAAAGAAAGCATTGAATAGTAAAAATAAAGCATTAAATGAAAGATTTAGGGTTTGAGAAGAAAAAAAGAGGAGAGACCACTTAAATAATTACCTTTAAGATTCGATTGCCAAAGATTCAATTGAGAACAATAAGAAATCCATGCTTTTATGAAGGGAAAATACATAAGGAGGCCCTTAAACTTGAAACCAAAAATCATTTGAATGCCTGAACTTTAACTTTGACCAAATAGGCACCTATAGTTGGCCATTGTGCATAAAATAAACACAAAAAATATATTTGTTCACGTAGCGAACGTGCATGAATAGCAGACGCGATGACATAAAATTTGACCTTCTCAAAAATTGACACGTGTCCTCTATTAATATTGAGTGTTACCGGAATTGAATAGGAAGAAATCTTTTGCAATTAGTATGACAATAAAAAAAAAACAATAACAATGAAAAGGTGGAGAAATGTACAATAGGACCCACCGCTGTACTTCCCTTCTTTCCCTCTCCTCGAACAAATCCATTGTATTCTATAATTCCATTTTCAATTTTCTTTTCCCACCACCCAAACACTCTTTTTCTCTCTCCTCCCATGCCCACAACCACTTCTCTGCCATGCACTCCAACCACCTCCCTCTCCATTATCAAAATCGTAAATAGCTCTCACTGATTCACTATTTAAGGCTATTTCTTGGCCAAAGGGATCGGCGTTGGTAAACACATGGCCAGCGAGAATTTCACCGTTGGAGATTACTAGTGGGCCATTTGCTTTTACCCCAACGAAAAAAATCCTGAGGATCATTCTTCCTATATTTCCATGTTTATCACCCTGGCCAGTGAGGGCACTGATGTCCAAGCATTGTTTGAGTTCACCTTGATCTATCAGAGCAGCGAAAGCAAACATAAAGTTCACAGCCACTTCGATCGCTCCCTTGAGAGTGGTCCTTACACCGTAAAATATCACGACAAGCATGTGGTATCTCATCTTTTTCAATAATTTATGAAGTATTTTGATTTTTAGTGATCTTAGGGTCAATTGATTGGTGTTGGGATTTTTAGGAAGGGAGAAGAGAAGAGAGAAAAATAAAATATTTGGATCTTTTATTTTTAATATCAAATTGAAACAATTATTGACTTTATATAGGCAAATATAACTAATCTCCCAAACTAATTCAGATTTTTTCTCCTTAAAATCCTACCATATAAAATCAAATAAAAACAAACTAAAGACCAATTCAAAATTATAATTTTGACAACTAATTATTTTGAATTATTCTAACCCCTTCCCTTAATTCAAAATTAGAAAAAAAAAAATTCAAGCTTTCATAGAGCACTTCTCTCCATACTTCTCAATTTTTGTGATGCACTTCTCATCACATTTGTTTTTGTTGATGCACCGTCTCATCAACTTTTTTCTTTGTTGATGCACCCTCTTATCAACTTTCTTGGTGCACATCTCACCAATTAATCAAAAAAGAGTTTTTTCTTCAGCCACATTCACCATATTTGCTTGTTATTCATTTTTTTTTATTATGCAATCTTTTCGCAAATGCCCAAATTTCTTGCAATTAAAACATTGTGGCTTTCCCATGCGCCGACAATCTTCTTCTTTATGGCTAGGTTTCTTGCAATAGCTACATTGAGGAATTTTTCCCGATCTCTTTAAAACTTTTGCAATATAAGCTCCTTCAACCATTGGTTCATCAATTTCAACCTTTCTCATAACTCTTCTTTGTTCCTGTGCTTGCAAAACATTAATCAATTCTGTTAATGTTAATTTGCCAATTTCTTTTGAATCTTCAAGAGATGAAAGTTTTGCCTCAAATCTTTCAGGCAAGCTTATAAACATCTTCTCCACGATCTTGCTATCTAGTAGGTCTTTTTCCAATAGTTGAATTTTGTTCACCACCATCATCAACCGGTCGGAATATTCTTGTATGGTCTCTTTTTTTTCATACTTAAAGTCATAAAATTTCTTTTGAGATTTTAGATTTGCATATTTCTTGTTATTTCATTGCCTTGATATAATTCTTTCAGCAAATTCCAAGCTTCCTTTGCATTGTCACAAGTCATAATTCTTATGAAAATAATTTCTGAGATAGCTGAATAGATTATAGATAAAGCTCTTAGAGCTTTTGCTTCTTCTTCTTCATGAGCCCTTATCTGATTAAGGGTTGGATTATTTCCTAGAGATGAAAATTCCCTTTCCTTTTCAACCCATTGCGATCAACCAAGATCTTTTAGATGAGCTTTCATCTTGATAGCCCACACTTGATAGTTTTCACCATTGAAAATTGGAGGTGAGGGGATTGAAGTATTAGTGGTGGCCATAACTAAAATTTATAGGTCTCTCTAAGATCTAAGGCTCTGATACCATGTTAGAATTTTTAGGAAGCGAGAAGAGAAGAGAGAAAATTAAAATATTTGGATCTTTAATTTCTAATATCAAATTGAAACAATTATTGACTTTATATAGGCAAATGCAACTAATCTCCTAAACTAATTCAGATTTTTTCTCCTTAAAATCCTACCATATAAAATCAAATAAAAATAAACTAAAGACCAATTCAAAATTATAATTTTGACAACTAATTATTTTGAATTATTCAAACAATTGGTTATTAGTTTACGATGCTTTAGGGGATATAAACGTTTTTTTTTTAGACAGGCAATGCTTGAAACGTTGAATTTTCTTAAAGATGATTGCTTGAAAATGATTTTTGCATATGTTTGCTTTGTTAGTGTGATTAAGTTGGATTATGTATGTAAGTGAGATTACATTACTGTCAAACTTTTAAGTTTGTAGGGAAGTAATGGTCTAGCTGTGGGAGTTAAAAAATAACTTCTCTTTTCACCAATAATTTTTTTGGTTTTAGGGCATAAACATGGTTCTAACAATGAAAAAGAAGAAGAAGAAGAAGAAGAAGAAGACAACAACGACATGTTGAAAACCCATTTGGCCTTTAAATATAGCGTAACAGTCAAATATTGGGTTAACATGCTTTTGATTAGGTGTATTACACGGTTTTGCCATATCATGTTTTGTTCTTATTTTATGCATATTAGCCAACTAAAGGTGTCTATCTAGCTAAAGTTAAAATTTAGGTATTCAAATGATTTTTGGTTTCAAGTTTTAGGAGATTTTTTTATGTATTATCTCTTTTATGAATTAATGGATAAAAAGAGGTTTTTAGTGAGTTTTTGAAGAACTTTAGAGAGAAAAATAATCAAATAGTATTTAAATGGATATAATGTAATTAATAAAATACAATATTAAAGTTTAATTGGCTTAGATATGATAAAATTAAATCCAAAACGAATTAAAATGTAATAACATTTAATATTTATAAACTAAAATTTAATAATTGATAAATTTAAAGGAATAGATTATTAAAATAATAAATTTAGGTATTTTTAAGAAAAAGTTTAGGTGTCAGAGAGACAGAAACAACCAACCTGTCGAGAAACAACGCAAGTCAATGAGATTAAAACCAAGCTATTATCAGTTTTATGGTTCAATTGGTTGGTTTTTATCAATGTTTTTAAAACCGGACCGGATGTCGACATGGCCTGCCAATTGGATCAGGAGTCAACTGGTTCGATCGAATTGACTCGGAGTTTTTATCTTTTTTTTCTAAATATAATTATTAATAAAAAATTAAAAATATAGTATATAAAAAATATATTTAAACAACCTATTAATTATTAAATATTAATATATTAATTATTTTTCATTTATTTTGCTATTTTTTTAGTAATAATAGTAAAAAATTAACCACAATAATTGAATTTTTTTGATAAATATTTGAATTTATAAGAAAAATGTAATTTTAAATTTATAAATTTATAATTTATAATTTTAATTGTAAAATTTATTTTTATGGTTATATGTTTATATTCAATTTTTTTCAATATTACGTTATATTTAAATAATTTAGTTATTAAATATCTAAAAAAATATAAAATAAAAATATAGTAAAAATAATTTCAGATAATATTCAATTTTATTAATTTTAATATTAATATAAATTAATTTTATTATCAAATATAAATTTTTAATTGAAAAATATTTAACAACTATTAACCCGGATTATAAAAAAATATTTTATAAAAATATAATTTAGAATTTATTTGATTTTTCCCGATTCAACCCGATTTTTTTCGGTTCAACCTGATTTTTTCACTGTGCATTCCGATTTTTTATCTGTGCTGATTTTTATATTGAATCGAACCGGTTCTCTATTTGGTTCCCGGTTGAACCAGTTCAACCGGCCGGTCCTGTCCAGTTTTCAAAATAATGGTTTTTTTTTTTTTTTGAGTTTTTTAAGGGTTTAGAGTGTACTCGGACCTAAATAGGAATCAGTTCTCGGTCAGACCGTCCCGCCCGGTCCGACTTTTACAACATTGATTATAAAAGAAAAAGAAATAGCGTGGCAATATAGGGACCGCAAGAGTGGAATAAGGGTGGTGGTGGATAATTTTCATATTACAATAATTAGTGTTAATGTTATTTCATGAATAGCAACAGAGCCATAACCGAAACTTGAAACCGAGAGCCGGGAAGAAAGATGGACAGAAGGAAGCTAAACAGAGAAGAAGATACGGTTCAGCCATTTCCTCATTTTGTTTTGAGAGAACAAATATTATAATATACACATTCATATTCTTTCATAAACAATCTCTCATAATACATATATCAAATTAAATATATATATATTTTTGAAAAAGATGTTACTAGCAGTAGAAACTCAATTTCTTCTCTCTTCTGCCTCCGGTGGTTATTCTTCAAATGTTTCTCAATATCATTATTGTCATGTTCGGAGAAGGAAGTTTAACATCAGATATCCATTAATTATGTCTCGGAGAAGAAGCAATCGATTCAAATCCGCCGCCACTAGCTCTTCCTTACCCTCTCCGCCACCTATATCGCCGCCGGACAAGGTGTGTAAGTTTTTTTTTTTTTCTTTTTTTTAATCAAAGTTTCAGGTTTTTGTTTGTTAATTATTTGGTTATTGAAATGAGAGAATTTGTATTGCTTAGGATAAGAATGATCATGGCCAAAGAAAGTCGCCGGAGATGCAAACTCTGTTCAGAAGATTTTGGAAAGTGGCTGCTCCGTATTGGTTCTCTGATGATAAAGTGAAGGCGAGATTGCAGCTGGCTTCTATCTTTGCTCTCACTTTGGCCACCACCGGAATCAGCGTTGGTTTCAGTTTTCTCGGCCGCGATTTCTACAACGCTCTTGCTAGTTAGTTCCAATTTAACTGCTATTTTTTTAAAAATAAATTTAGTAATTGTCTGTGCTGTTTTGTAGCATCCTAGTTTTGAATAGTAACAATAACTCAAAATCTTAATGCTAGACAAGGACCAAGAACAGTTCACCAAGCAACTACTTTACTACCTTGGAGGCTTTGCTGGAGGAATCCCGGTGAGCACTCAAAATATTGCTTCCTGCACTTGCTTAGGTATTACTCTGCTAGTCTTTTCTTGTGTCAAACGACATCTTTTGGTACTGTCATCTTTTATATTTTTGTTTCTGCCACCAGTGTCTTGAAATTTATGTTGTCTTTTAATGCTTTTCCTGTCCTTGTTTATCATTATTTTGTAGTTCTTTGTCCTAAGAGATTATGCTAGGGAAATCCTTGCTATACGATGGAGAGCTTGGATGACAAAATACTACATGGAACGCTATTTGAATAATCAAGCATTTTACAAAATCCAGTCACAGTCTATTATTGATAATCCAGATCAGCGAATTGTTGATGACCTCAGTTCCTTCACGGGGACAGCCCTTTCTTTCTCACTGACACTTTTCAATGCTGCTATAGACTTGATATCATTTAGTAACATTTTATATGGAATTTATCCTCCACTATTTGGTGTGCTTCTTCTATATTCTATTGGTGGCACTGCAATTAGTGTTTATCTTGGAAAGGTATTTTTCTTATTCTTATTTCTAGTGTAATTTCTACATCATTAACCATTGTTGTAAAGGATGGAAAATAATTTGAATTAATTGAGGCATTCACTATGATTTGAAGGGCTTGGTGAATCTTAACTTCTTACAAGAAAAAAAAGAAGCAGATTTCCGCTATGGACTTGTACGTGTTCGGGAAAATGCTGAATCAATTGCTTTCTATGGTGGTGAAGAAAATGAAATGCAACTTCTGCTACAGCGGTTTAGAAGTGCTTTTGAAAATTTAACAGTAGGCATTCTTTGTAACTTTATATTCTTTATTAAGTACAATTTCCTAGTTATTTCATTCTCATGTAGTCCAACATTAAACTTGCACCTATTATGAGAGCAAGCAGTTAGGGATTCATCATTGGACTAAACTATTGCATATCGATTTAGAAAAGGGTCTTATTAGAGTAGTTTATATTGTGCTGTGTTAATACATATTGTCCTAGTAATAACTGGTTTTATCACATAACTTGCTTTAACCTTAAGATTCCTAAAACGAGCATTAACCATCTGTGTTGATAGGCTGCAACTTAAGGCAATAGGAAGATCCTACAATACAATGTCCTGGCCTATAATCTGCTAGTCAGATAATTTTTTGAAGAGCAGTAAGAATAGTGAATTGAAATCCACCAATTATGAAGTAAAATGGACATCTTAAATTAACAAGTGCACACCACAAATACACTTACTTTACATATAAAGATCAACTATTTCCTCCTTATTCTTCTTCCTAGAAATGTTTTTGACAACAAAATATGTCTCACGTTCGCACAAAGGCAACCCAGTGATTTTCACTATGAAATCAGTCTCAATCAGTCTCCTACAGCTTGTTTCATCCTTTTGCAAGCTCAATGTCAGAAATCCAACTCTAGTTATGGGATGAAAACAAAACCCATTTGCTTCATGACAAGGTGCTAGATAAACCACTCATTAAGAGCTTCCCAAAGCTCTTTAAAACTGGTTTTCCCAATAAATACAACCAGCAACCTTCCTACAAGGTCTTTTTAACATGTGTTTTAGCAATGATTTCAATTGGCAAAGCACAAAATACATGCATAAACTATAACCACCAAAATGTCTACTCAAAGAGTTAGACTACCCAAAGTATGCTTTCCATTCGCCCTATCTGACATTTTTACATCTTTGTTTGTTTTCATGCGCAAGGCATTGTCCTACCTGATAATTTATTGTCTTTATCCTATGCAAAATTGTTGTAAGATTCTATTTAAGTTTATATAATATGCTGACTGACATGTGTTTGACTAAATTCCAGGAATTGCTGATAGCTTCAAGAAATCTAGAGTTCTTCACCAATGGCTACCGGTACTTAATTCAAATTCTTCCTGCCGCAGTTGTTGCTCCTATGTATTTCTCAGGAAAAATTGAGTTTGGTGTAATTAATCAATCAGTATCTGCATTTAATCATATCCTTGGAGATTTTTCTCTCATTGTTTACCAGTTTCAAGCTATCAGTGCATTTTCAGCTGTCATTGATCGATTAGGTACTGTACTTGTCATCTCTCTCTCTCTCTCTCTATGTGTGTGTGTGTGTGTGGTTTGGTAGTAAGATGTTTGATGAAGTACTTTACAGGGTAATTTGCATGGGGACATAGAGTGATGATATTAGAAAAACAAATTGCTATTTATACATTTGTCATTCTGTTTTTCCGTGTGAACTTCCTGGTTTTGGTAAATGCTTTCACGGGAGAAACAGGGTGCAATATTAACTGATGTTCTAGAAATTTGGCTGGTGATTTTAAGGTCTCTCTTTAGCCTTTTTTTTTTTTTTAATGAGTCAAATAATTTATTTATTCTTTCTTCTAGGAGCTTGTGTAATGCTTTTTTCCTTTGTTTTGCTTTTGGTACAAGTTAACTTTCCTGTTGTTCAATATTTCCACACTTGTTTTATCCTTCCTTCAGGAATTCATTGCTTACCACATTGCATTTTCAAATTTATGGTTCATTTCTTGAAATACAGAAACGAAACAAGGAGATAATCGTGTATTTGTGCTGTGAATAATTATTGTTAACCAGCACTTCCTATGTGCAGGTGAATTTGATGACCTTTTGGATAGCAGCAAGTTAAAGCAACTTTCTCACTTACCAGAAGAGATATCTCTTTCATATTGTAATATGAATTCACTGGTGTTGGAGTCTAACGGACCCATGACAATTGGAAATGGTCAAAAGTTACTGGATATAGATAATCTGACTGTACAGACCCCAGCAAGTAAATCTACATTAATTAGGAACTTGTCATTGAGGATCAACAAGAAAGATCATTTGCTGGTTAGTGATTTCATATTTTGATTTTGTTGAGTTAACACCGTCCACTTGTAATTGAGAATATGTTCTATTCTTCATATTTTCATTGTGTTGAGTTAAAATGGTGCATGAGTTATTGAAAATGTGTTCTATTCATGTTTTCAAAGGTAAAGGGGCCCAGTGGCTGCGGTAAAACTTCTTTGCTAAGAGCTCTGGCTGGTCTTTGGAATACTGGAAGAGGAAAAATAACTTTTTATATTGATGGGGATGATCCTCTGTCATCTACTACGGCAGAATCGACAGGTGAAGCAAATAATTCAAATGGTGATGCAGAGGATCTTGAGGAGCCAATTAATAGGAGTTCTAGAGGCATATTTTTCCTTCCTCAAAGACCATATATGGTTTTGGGAACACTTCGTCAACAATTGCTTTACCCTACATGGGCTGATGATGTCACAGATGACAGTAAACCAGCTGGTATGTTTTCAAAATTATAATTATAGACGGTAGCTGTTATTTTTGGTGTAGAAGTTCCACAGTCATTGTTTCTCTGATATCATACAATTATATAACTCCTTGTAAGTGCTTGAATTAATGATATGCCCATGTGATTACATATGCTGTTTGATGACAATGCAAGAACAATGCTTGGATTTAGCATAATAATTGCTTTTCTTATTGCATCAGCCATTTGAAAGTTTTTTATTTAGCATAATAATTGCTTTTCTTATTGCATCAGCCATTTGAAAGTTTTTTATATGTGTGTCGGTATATATTTGCTTATTCATCTACATGTAGACAAAAGCACCTAAGAGTGATATGTTGTTGCAATCTGAACACGAAAAGAATAATTATGTGGAAGGGATAGACCCAGTGTTACAGTTTTAGGGTTTGAGTTTATTTAGGCATTCTTTTAGTTATAGTAATATATATTTTTTAGCAACAATATTTTATTTATAACAGGATTTATTTTTAATTAGTGATTTTTTCCTATTTTAAAATTTCCTAATTAGAATGAATCCATAGTTTTCTAGTTAGAATATAATTCATATTTTTTAGATATTCCTAATTTTGTAACCTCTATTTAAAAAGGCAAATTTAATAAATACCACTAAGTCAAAATTTCCAGTACAAAAGTACAAAGAGATGCGCAACTATCTATAACGAGTTCCGAGGTCCTTGCTCCCTTTAATGTGCTCAAAGGTGAAAGCTCTCTTTGACGAGCTTGAGTAATTGCCTAGTGTTTCGATCTGCAGTTTGGGATCTCAACAAGTGGTAGCAAAGCCATAACCATGGCCGATAGAGATTGAAAAGAACACGGGGCTCTAATACCGTTAAAATTTTTTAGAATAAAAATTTTGATAGTTCTCTTTTTCTTCTTAATATTTTAAGAACGAACAAGTTATTTATATAAGGAAATCAAAGATAGTCCTAGTTCTATCCTAACAAGGAACGATAAATTCTAACTATGAAAGATTGAAAACAATAGTCTTATTCTAATTTGGAATTCCAATAGTGATCAACAAAGTATTTATGGAAGAGAATGATTTATATTTATCCAGTATATATTGGACAAAATGGTTTATTTACAGCCAATTCCCACTAAATTATGTTGAGCATGAGTTGAATATCTTTACAACAATGTCTGCTGATTCAAGCTTGGTAAAGATAAGTAATCATCCCTCTTCTTTTGAAAATTGTCTAATGATCATGTGGATTCACAAACATACTATTCCAACTTCAGAGGGTCTCTTTATATTGCCTATGGGAAGTGTCTTTTCGTTCACAACCTCCCACCATGGCCCCATGATATTATTTGCTCTTGAAAGCACCCGTTGCTGAGATTTCTTTTAAAAACATACTCTATTAGACCCCTTGAAAACACTGCTTGCTTAGATCCCAGAATTAATTTCCCTTAGTTCTTGCCAGCTACATATTCTAGAATTCCTGACAACAGAATGCTTACATCATGATACACATCATGATACATTTTGTCTATATTCTCAAACATATGCACCTACATTTCTACTTTTTGGGTGAAGTACTTTGCTCTTCTTCTTGTGTTATCTTATGGTGAAGACATGCATTTCCCATATTTCAAGTGCTTTTCTTTTGACTAAGATTTCTTCCTTATGAATGTGTCTGTCTTGGGATAAAATTGAACAACTAAAACATTTATTAATCCCTTTTCCCTTAATCAGAGGTCTCGGATTCGAGTTCTGAGAATGGAGCATCTTTAAATACTTAGAAGAGAGCACTTTATCCCCCTTTCTGTGTCTATCCGGTGCAAATTTAAATTAGTCGAACCAGTGGATTTCGGATCCCAGATGGTTATACCAAAAAAATAATATGGTCAAAGGATGGAGGGGGAAAATAACAAGTGAAAAAGGGCACTTGAAAAACAAATATTTGTTGAAGTTGTATCCCACTTGTGACTTTTTCAA
Organism: Excoecaria cochinchinensis; assembly: GCA_947683425.1. Taxonomy (NCBI): domain Eukaryota; kingdom Viridiplantae; phylum Streptophyta; class Magnoliopsida; order Malpighiales; family Euphorbiaceae; genus Excoecaria; species Excoecaria cochinchinensis. The sequence continues at coordinate 23,835,620 of CANTUQ010000146.1, forward strand.
GTTATAGCTTGACAGATTCTGCTCAATGTTGTGCCTTGTAGATTTTGTGACTATGCAATTGGTCACTCTGGTCATGCTATCTTTTACTTTGAATGATGGGAGTTTTTATTCTCTTGGAGATGACTTTTTGCCGCTGATATTGACCATCAGTGCTCAGTATTTTCTTGTTTTCTTAGTGCATAACAAGATATATGGCAGTTCTTGGAAAATGTATTTCAATGCCTGACAAGAGAGAGGAAATGAGAGTGCTTTATGTGATCTTAGACAAATTAGTCAGAGCACATGATGTTCATTGAATGAGTGACTTTTACGATTTTCTTTCTTTCTATTTATTTATTTATTTATTTTTTGGGAAGAGAGTTCTACTGGTAGAAAGGTTTCTAACTTCCTTCTGTGACAATATTGGCCAGCCAGTCAGAAATTTATTGGCTCTACTGTGGTCAAACGTCTTGTTCAATACATAACTTGATGATGCAATTTCTAACATTTTCATATAATTAGATTTAACCAAGTAAATCATTCTTATAGATCATGTTGCATTCGTAGTTCTTGATACTTCTTTTTTTTTTTTTTGTTTTTGGTCATCGTTATGACTAGTCTTTGCAGTCCTATCATGTATTGATCTTCAACTTGTCCTCAGTTATCTATCCCAAATATTACTAAAAATCAATGTGACTTTTAACTTGTTACAGTAGGACCTAATATGCCTGTTACAGGTTCAGTGTTTTTCTTGACGGGGAAACCGAAGTCAAAACGCATGGGAGGAAACCCCAGCGAGCCCACAATGGATGATTTGGTACGTGTTTTAGAGAATGTTCGACTTGGCTATATATTAACACGTTTTGGCAGTCTGGATTCGATATACGAGTGGTCCAGTGTTCTTTCTCTTGGCGAGCAGCAACGCCTTGCTTTCGCACGCTTATTGCTTTCAAAACCAAGGCTGGCTCTCTTAGATGAATCTACTAGTGCTTTAGATGAAACTAATGAGGTAATTTCAGGTTCCCAATCCTTCGCCTGTTATACATTTTGCCAATCACTATAACCAGTAGTTCAATAATGGAGAATGCAAGATCTTGATAGTTATCAAGATAGTCTTAATCTGTTGTATTTCTTTGAAGATAGTATAACTAGTATATTATCTAGTTATCATGGCATTGGAGCAGAGAATCTAATTATGCTTTACTTTTGAAGGCACATCTGTACAAGCAAATTGAAGCCGCTGGCACAACTTATATCAGTATTGGCCATAGGCGAACTCTATATGAACACCATAACATGATCTTACACATATCCACAGCAGATCCTCAAAGCGACGAACGAAATTGGCATATTGAGTCCATAAATCCTGTAGTCACAATCAAGTGATTGTGCATTTTTTGCTGCCTTGAAGTCAATCCCATGGTTTGTAGCCATCCTTATTTTCTCAAAATAGGAAAACGTGAAGATGGAGGGCAGGAGTATATCATTCATGGGCTTGTACTCGGAAATTAGAATGCTTATTGCCTAATCAGATGGATCCGAATTTCCCCTCATTAACTATTTAATTTTCTTTCATTTTGCTTAATTTGTTGCGAATACATGTTGTACCAGTTTATTTTTATGTATTTATTTATTTATTAAAAAAAAAAGACACAAGCTGGACAGGATGGTCGTGATTGTAACTTTGTATATTGTACTTTTCTCTTATTTATGCTACTACTTTTTATTTTTTTCACGTACTTTGCACGTGACAAATCATTTTTTTATAATATACTTAATGTATTCTAAAATTTTAGTTCTCTAAATTTAACATTTTCACCCAATAATTAACTATTTTATTTGAGTTTTTGTATATTTATTTATTATTCATTATTATTTGAACTTACTAAAAAAGTTTTTGCTCAGCAATTCATTAAATTATATAGCAATACATATATAAACACAAATCATAATTGTATGTTTTAATATATCCAAACGTAAAACAAATACAACAATAAAAAGATGAAAAAAAAATATCAATAAGAATTAAAATTTCATTTTTTTTTGCACAGATAAGTTGCTTATAAATCAAAACAATCCATAAAAAATAATAAATTTTAATTAAAAAAGGAAATTTGTATTAACCAAACCATATTAATAACTAATCAAACTAATTAATAAAAAAACTCATAAAAATAGTATAACATATAAAATATATACATCATAATTTAATACATCATTAAAAACCATGAAACAAATGCATAAATACCAAATCTAATATGGAACTCATCATTTTATTAAAAAACTGAAATTTTGTATTTCATTACTATGTAGTTAATAGAAAATTTTTAAGGAAACATAAACCTTGTGACTAATTGCTTTTTAATTTTACTGTCTTGTGTCTGTGTCCAATTAGACAATTTAACTGCATATATCGGTTCAGACTCATTTTTAACAATCAGTTTAACAATTTTTTAATTTTCTTTGTCCGACACAAGTTATAATATTATTTTTCTATTTTATAAACTCTTCATTTCTGATAACACAGCAAATATCATTTACCTTAAGGCCCATTCAGCCAGCCCACTTAACTGGCAGGGCCCAAAGCCCATCAGCTAAAGGTATCAGACACGAGCTCCTAGGCAGCGCACATGACCGATCGGCTGATGTGACCGCCAGTCCCATCAGCCGCCTGACACAAGGCAGCGCCCATGCCTACCACCTGCTCCTTGTCATGTCGCCGAATATCTACTCTGACAGCCAGTAATCACTCCCCAGGCACTCAAGTGCCCCTCAACCATCTCATATAAATAGCCCAGCCAACGATGGCACCAGGTATTGAATACACACCATTATCTCTCTAAAGCACATTCTCTCTCTAAGCTACTAACTTAAGCTTCGGAGTGCTCACGCCTGGTCCGACCGGGCTCTTCTTATTGCAGGGTTATCTCATCCGATCGGATCGACCTCTCTCCTATAGATAAAGACATTTTTGGATTTATCATTTGGTGCTCTCGTTGAGAGATGGCAAACTCAAGATCCAATGAGAATACGACCCCCATGGACCTCGACCATGACGACAACACCCGTGCCATTTCAGGCACCTCGAGAAGGAGGGAGGCGCCCACTAGGCCCCCCATGAGGACAAACCTCCTTCCCGAATTCGACAATGCCACTACAAGGCAACCAGAGGACACCCCTATCACAGTGAGGGACATGCGCGCTGTAATGGCCTGCATATCACCTTAGAATTATTTTTGAATTTTCTGAAATTTCTGTTGTTAGTTTCACAGCATTAGAGTGTGCATGAGTGAATTTTTGTGTTTTGGGCCAAAAATAACAACTTCAATGAATAGTGAAATTGGGGCCCACGTGAATAGTGAATAGTGAGCGTGAACAGTGAATAGTAAATAGTAAGTGGGACCCACGATGACATCAGCATGACGTCATGATGATGTAAGCGCTTACATCATCGATGACATAAGCGCTTACATAAGCATGACATAAGCGCTGATGTCATCAATGAACAATACTGTGTGGCCCATGAATAGTGATATGAACAGTAACTGTGGGTCCCATGAATAGTGAATTCAGGGGTGAATAGTACTCGAAAAATTTTCATTTTTATGATCAGAAAGAGAATAATGAGTGCAGTATACTGGTATAATTTGGTGTAAAAATGAGGTCATATAAGCCCCTGAAAGTCAGTCTGAAGTTCTCTGGTTCGGTTCAATAGGATTAAGCGTTGACTGAAATTTGACCGAATTTTTAAAAATAGTTAGAGTGGATAAATGAGTCTACTATAAGAGGATAAAATGTTTAGAATAATATTTAGAAATTTTTGACAGCTTTATAATTTTATTCTACGGCAGACCGGATTGAACCGAATTAGACCGGTTTAAGCGAGCCGGATCTCAAACGGACTCGGATTGAGCTGAAATTTTGTGGGTAGACTATTTTTAATATTTTAAACATGATGGAATTGGTTTGGAGTGAAAATGAGGTCAGGAATAGTCAAAATATCAAAAACACTGCAAAATATGCATAAAACTTAATGGTTGGACCAAACCGGTTGGATCACCTTGGTTGGACCGGTTCGGTTCATTCTCACTTATGGATAAAAGTGGGAATATGTTCTGAAATTCAGATTTCTTCTTTGTAAATCGTTCTCTTCTTCCTAAGTAAGGCATAACTCACTTTTCTCTCTTTTACTCCATTTTTCTTCCATTTTTCCTCCATATCACCCTAAAATCCAGCTTCCCCACTAAAGTTCAGCTCCTCTACTTTCTATTGGTACCCTTGAAAGTCCGGTTGGTGAAGGAAAACTTGGTGAAACCTAGGCTTGAAGGTTTAGGTGTCATTTTGAGGTATGTGATTTTGAGATTTTTATTTTGGTTTTAAAGTTCCTAAGGGTACTTTAGGATGTGAATAAGGCGTTTATGAAGTTTTTTTGGGGAAAGGAAGCTTAGTTTTTGATAAATCTACGTTTTTGTGTATGACACCTATTATGTTTAAAAGGTGAAGGTGTTTCCAATCAAGCTAAAGGGAAGGAAAAGGAAGCTTGAGAAGTGTGTTTCAAGGATATAAGGTTTGTGATTGCAAATTCCAACTATTTCCATGTGTGAACATGTGATTTAGGTTATGTTGTTAACAAAGTATGTGTTTAAGGCATGTTTGCTTGAAAATAACCTTATATTCATGCTTAGGGATGTTGAAAATGGTAGAATGAATGATTAAAATGAAGAAAATAAAAAGATATGGAAAGATGTATGTATGGCCAAATGTATATCATGTGAATTTCATGTGTTTACATGATATTTTATGTATATTTATTATGGATCTATGGTATTTGGCATGTAAATTAATAAATAGTATGTGTTAGAGCATGTGGAAACATCATATGGTATGTGATATATGTATGACCAAATGTATATTATGTGAATTTCATGTGTTTACATGATATTTTATGTATATTTATTATGGATCTATGGTATTTGGCATGTAAATTAATAAATAGTATGTGTTAGAGCATGTGGAAACATCATATGGTATGTGATGTATGTATGGCCAAATGTATATCATGTGAAAAGTCATGATTTTTATGTGTTTGCATGGTAATTAATGGTATGGTGATGTTATTTGACATGAAATTGACCTAAAAGAATTATAAAATTGAGTAAAAGAATTAATGGTGAAAAATTAATGTGATGGCCGAATGGTATATATGGTATATACATGTGTACCATGATGGTATCATGTGTTAACATGATATGTGATGATGTATACATGATGATCACATGTAAAATGATGAAATGACATGTAAAAGAATGAGATAAAATGATGTTATGGCATGAAAAATATGTATGACATGTTAATGACATGGAAAATAATATTATAATGCCCTATGTGATGTGCTGGTAGTCAAGTCTAGTTCAGGATATAATGGCTAGCCATAGGGACATAAGACCGCGGGAGTGAGCATGGCGTCTCACTATTTTTATAGGCCAATGATGGTCCTATTTAATGTATCTATATTGGAATGTACCGGAGTATCCTTCGGGATTCTTCGGGTTGGAATGTACCGGAGTAATCTTTCGGGATTCTTCGGGTTGGAATGTACCGGATTGATCAATTGTGGTCTTTTCGGGTTTATGTGAGCCTATTGGGGTTCACGTCTCGTTTATCCTGTGTTTAGAATATACCAGTGTTATACAGGGGCAAAATGGTAATAACGTGATTAAAATGATTAAATTGTGATTAAAATAATATTTATGTGGAAAAAAGCATAATTAGAATTATATAAAAAGTCTAAGGGTAAAATGGTAATTATGTGCTTATGCGTGTGCAAAATATTAAATAAGGGTAAAAATATCATTAAATGGTTAAATATGAAATTTGGTAGCTTTTTAGGGGTAAAATGGTAATTTGGTGTGAAAGATGTGATAAAAGGGTAAAATAGAAATTTTGCATGATAAATGGTGAAAAAGGGTAAAAAGAAGTATATTGAAGGGTATTTCAGTCATTATATAAAGAAATATTTAAAAAGGGCAAAATTGTAAATAATGTGAAAAGTTAAAATGAACTAAGGGCATAATTGTCATTTTAAAGAAGTTTAAGGGTAATATTGGGAAGTTAGTATAAAATGAGGATAAAATGGTAATCAAGGTATTTGACGTATGGTATGCATACTAATGACTTTAAATAAGTAATTTATGAGTGACTAATGGAATCATGGTATGTGTAATTAATAAAATAAATAAATTAAATGTTATTTGTTAATATTTATTCTATGGCACATTTTAATTATATTTATGCATATGACTTAGTTTAGTGGAAATCTTTGGAATTGCAATCACCACTGGGCATTATTAATGCTCAGCACGTAGTTTGTTTAACTGCGTGCAGGTTCGCTTTAGGATCGGAAGCAAGGCATCCTCACATTATCTTGAGAGCTTACTTGGAGATTAATTTGGGAGATTAAAGTATGTAAGAGTTGGCATGTACCTGTCTTATATTGGAGTCAGTATCTAGTAATTATTTTCAGGATCTGTATAACATATAATAAGTGTGTAGAGATTTCGCATGTTTAATGTATGTATGTTTGTGTGGTATATCAAGCAATATGTCAGAAAAGTAAATGAACGAGATTTGTAATGGTAAATGCATGATACACGATAAAGTAAAAATTGATCAAATGAATAGTAATCTGGACAGTTATAGGTCAGTTTAGGAAATTGTAAGTTTGATATAATGAGTTTGGTAACTCCGTTTTCTAAATATTTTTATCGTTTTAATTGATTAAATGACTTCTATTTGTATAATACAATTCATATATATACGGCACTATTCATATATACGACACTATTCATGTATACGGTACTATTCATATATACGGTACTATTCAAAAAAAAAAATTCCCTGACTTTTAACTAATAAGGTTAAGTAACTTAACATGTTTTCGTTAAAAGTTCTGTAAGTAATACATTAGGGTGTTACAGTTAGTGGTATCAGAGCTCCGGTTTAGGTGGTTCTAAGATCGGAGTGGGTCAATGGGAATAGTATAAGTATATGTACATGCCAATTAATTTTTGAAAAGTATAAATATGTGAGGTTAATGTATGCTTGCTCCTTATGTTAGATTTCGAGTATGGCATTAGATGAAGGTCGTCGTGATAGTGATGTGGAGAGTGCCGCATCAGATAGCATGAGACAGTCAAGGTCACATCGACGTCAAGAGACCCCTCCAGTTGTGCCTCCTCCTTCCCAGCAGCCAGACTTTATGGTCATGATGACGAATTTTTACCAGTTTATGCAAGCTCAGCAGCAACAACAGCCACAAAATGTTGAGCTTCAGTCAGCTCCATCTAGTAGGAGACCTATTCTTGAGCAGCTTAAGAAATTAGGAGCTGAAGATTTTTATGGTAGAGATCAGTTAACTCCAGTACAGGCTGAGGAATGGTTATTCAAGTTGAAGAGAATGTTTGAGATAACTCAGAGCCCACCTGAGGAGATGTTAAAGGGAGCTATAGCCCTTCTTCAGGGTCCAGCTTATACTTGGTGGAGTTCACTCCGTAAGCATACTCCAGCTGACCAGATTACATGGGAGTTTTTCCTATCTCAGTTCGAGCTGAAGTATATTGGTTCTGAGTATAGATCTTCTATGCAAGATGCTTTCTGGCGGCTTAGGCAGGGGAGCAGATCAGTCACTGAATATGAGAGAGAGTTTGAGCGCCTTAGCGGCTACCTGGACGATGATTCCATGACTGAGCAGAAATTGTGTGATAGATTTGAGCGAGGTTTGCACAACAAAATTAGACTGGATTTAGGTTCTGAAAGACACACCAATATGAGATCCCTTGTTAAGGCATCACTCAGAGTTGAGACTATTATGTCAGATGAGGAAGACAGACAATCCAGATTCAGGCAGAAGAGACAGCCAGGACAGTCTTCAGGTGCTCCTAGCCAGGGTAAGAAGTCTCGAGGCCCTCCTCCATCACAAAGCCGTGCATCAGTAGCACCTTTTATTACTCAGAAGAAGCCAGTCGGTAGCAGTACTCCAGTCACATCTATAGCTAGTGCACCCTGGAGTAGAGGACGAGAGTCAATTCCTCAGTGTGTCCATTGCAAGAAGTTCCATTTGGGCGAGTGCAGATATCTGAATGGGGCTTGTTTCAAATGTGGGTCCCAGGAACACCAGATCAGAGATTGTCCGGAGGGCCAGCCATCTATTATAGTATCACCAGCTTCGGGTGGAAGGTCAGCCCCTCAGAGAGGACGTGGTAGGGGAGTAGCTCCTCCACAGGCCATTTCAGGTCCTTCAGTACAACAACCTCAGGGTCATAACACTGGACTAGTATATGCTGTTAGAGCTCGTGAACAGGGTGATGCCTCAGATGTCATTGTTGGTAAATTCTCTTTGTTTTCTCATTCAGTTTATGCTTTGATTGATCTTGGTTCCACACATTCTTATATTAGCACTGAGATTGCACGGGATAAAGGGTTGCATGATTGTCAGTTAGACCAGGATATCTTAGTCAGCAATCCTCTTGGGGATAGTGTGATAGTGAATAAAGTTTATAGAGATTGTCCTATTAGTATTCATGGTTATGTATTTTCTGCCAATCTGATTGACCTCCCCTTCCGAGAGTTTGATGTGATTTTGGGTATGGATTGGTTGACTGCTTACCGTGTTAATGTTGATTGTGAGAGTAAAAGAGTAACCCTTAAGACCGCAGATGGTCAGGAGGTAGTCGTTGTGGGTGAAAGATCAGATTTTCTCTCAAATGTGATTTCCGCCACTGCAGCTAAAAAGTTTATTAGAAAAGGTTGTGTGGCTTATCTTTGTTATACAATTGAGGCTAAACAGGAAGAACTTAAAGTTTCAGATGTACCTACTGTTCGAGAGTTTCAGGATGTCTTTCCTGAAGACCTTCCGGGGTTGCCACCTGATAGAGAAATAGAGTTCACCATTGATTTAGTACCTGGTACTGCACCGATCTCTATTGCTCCTTACAGAATGGCACCCACAGAACTCAGAGAATTGAAGATCCAGTTACAAGAGTTGCTTGATAAAGGTTTTATCAGACCAAGTGTTTCACCTTGGGGAGCTCCAGTCCTCTTTGTGAAAAAGAAGGATGGATCACTTCGGTTATGTATTGACTACAGGCAACTGAATAAGGTGACCATAAAGAACAAGTATCCTTTGCCACGGATTGATGATTTGTTTGATCAGTTGAAAGATGCTGGTGTGTTTTCGAAGATTGATTTGAGATCTGGTTATCATCAGTTGAAGGTTAAAGAGTCAGATGTGTCCAAGACAGCTTTTCGCACAAGGTATGGTCATTATGAGTTTATGGTCATGCCTTTTGGATTGACGAATGCTCCTGCAGCTTTCATGGACTTAATGAATAGGGTCTTCCATCCCTATTTGGATCGTTTTGTAGTAGTCTTCATTGATGATATTTTGGTGTATTCAAAGACTCCTGAGGAGCATGATGAACATTTAAGAATAGTTTTGCAGACTTTGAGAGACAAGCAGCTATATGCCAAGTTCAGTAAGTGTGAATTTTGGCTGAATGAGGTTTCATTTTTGGGTCATGTGGTTTCAGCAGATGGTATTAAAGTCGATCCTAAAAAGATTGACGCTATTCTTCAGTGGAAGACGCCTAAGAATGTGACTGAGATTCGAAGTTTCCTTGGGTTGGCAGGATACTACAGGAGATTTGTTAAGGGTTTTTCTTCTATTGCAGTTCCTTTGACCAGGTTATTACAAAAGAATGTTAAGTTTGCATGGTCGGATAAATGTCAAGAAAGCTTTGAGAAGCTGAAGTGTATGTTAACAGAAGCTCCAGTTTTAGTGCAACCTGAACCTGGTAAAGATTTTGTGATCTACAGTGATGCCTCCAAGAATGGTTTGGGCTGTGTTCTGATGCAGGAAGGAAAGGTGATTGCATATGCCTCCCGACAGCTTAAGACACATGAGAAAAATTATCCTACTCATGATCTTGAGTTGGCTGCTATTGTTTTTGCTTTAAAGATCTGGAGACATCACCTGTATGGCGAGAAATGTTATATTTACACTGATCATAAGAGTCTCAAGTATTTGCTTACTCAAAAGGAGCTTAACTTGAAACAGAGACGTTGGCTAGAATTGATCAAGGATTATGAATGCTTCATTGACTATCATCCTGGTAAGGCTAATGTGGTAGCAGATGCCCTCAGTAGGAAATTCATGGCTTCTCTTCGAGCTATGAATGTGAGCTTGAATGTTTCAAATGATGGTGCTTTGATTGCAGAATTGATAGTTAAGCCAAATTTTCTTCAAAAAGTGATTGATGCTCAGAAGAATGATTACAGATTGTCTGCTATTGTATCTCAGATTCGAGATGGTCATGTCAGCGATTATTCTTTGGGTTCAGATGATGGATTGTATTACAAGCAGCGTTTGTGTGTGCCTGATCAAGATGATTTAAGAAAGAATATTCTGTCAGAAGCTCATCATAGTAGCTTTGCGATGCATCCTGGTAGTAATAAGATGTATCAGGATTTGAAGAAACAATTTTGGTGGTCTGGTATAAAACGTGATGTATCAGAATTTGTGGGTAAATGTTTGATTTGTCAGCAAGTCAAGGCAGAACATCAAGTTCCTTCTGGTTTGCTTCAGCCTATTGTCATTCCTGAATGGAAATGGGATAGGATAACTATGGATTTTGTGGCTGGGTTCCCTCTCTCCAGGAAGAAGCATGATGCAGTGTGGGTCATTGTTGACAGACTCACTAAGTCAGCTCATTTCTTGCCCATTAGAATGGACTACTCATTGTCCAAGTTGGCTAATCTGTACATTGGTGAGATTGTCAGATTGCATGGAATTCCTTCATCCATCATTTCTGATCGTGATCCGAGGTTTACTTCTCAGTTTTGGAAGAAGCTACAGGAAGCTTTGGGAACCAGATTGCATTTCAGCACAGCTTTTCATCCTCAAACTGATGGTCAATCTGAGCGTGTGATCCAGATTTTGGAGGATATGCTGAGATGTTGTGTGCTTGAGTTTGATAACAGTTGGGAAAGGTATTTGCCTTTAGCGGAGTTTACCTATAACAATAGTTACCAGTCAAGCATTAAGATGGCTCCATATGAAGCTTTATATGGAAGAAAGTGTAGAACTCCTCTTTGTTGGACTGAACTCAGTGAAAGCAAGATTGTGGGTTTAGATTTGATTCAAGAAACTGAAGAAAAGGTCAAAGTGATTAAAGATAGACTAAAAGAAGCTATGGATCGACAGAAGTCTTATGCAGATTTGAAGAGGAAAGATATAGAGTTCCAAGTGGGGGACAAAGTATTTCTGAAAGTTTCTCCATGGAAGAAGATTCTGAGATTTAGAAAGAAAGGCAAACTGAGTCCGAGGTTCATTGGCCCTTATGAAATCATTCAGCGGGTTGGACCAGTGGCTTACAAACTGAAGCTTCCACAAGAATTAGAGAAAATTCATGATGTCTTTCATGTCTCTATGCTTCGAAGGTACCGTTCAGATCCCAGTCATGTCATCAAGCCTGAAGAGGTTCGTGTTCAGCCTGACATGACATATGAGGAGTACCCAATTAAGATATTGGCTCGTGAGGTAAAGCAGCTTAGGAACAAGCAGATCCCTTTAGTGAAGGTCCTCTGGAATCACCACAATGTCGAGGAAGCGACATGGGAACCCGAGGAGACAATGAGGCAACAGTATCCCCAACTATTTGGCACAGGTAAATTTCGAGGACGAAATTTTTATTGGTAGGGGAGAATTGTAATGGCCTGCATATCACCTTAGAATTATTTTTGAATTTTCTGAAATTTCTGTTGTTAGTTTCACAGCATTAGAGTGTGCATGAGTGAATTTTTGTGTTTTGGGCCAAAAATAACAACTTCAATGAATAGTGAAATTGGGGCCCACGTGAATAGTGAATAGTGAGCGTGAACAGTGAATAGTAAATAGTAAGTGGGACCCACGATGACATCAGCATGACGTCATGATGATGTAAGCGCTTACATCATCGATGACATAAGCGCTTACATAAGCATGACATAAGCGCTGATGTCATCAATGAACAGTACTGTGTGGCCCATGAATAGTGATATGAACAGTAACTGTGGGTCCCATGAATAGTGAATTCAGGGGTGAATAGTACTCGAAAAATTTTCATTTTTATGATCAGAAAGAGAATAATGAGTGCAGTATACTGGTATAATTTGGTGTAAAAATGAGGTCATATAAGCCCCTGAAAGTCAGTCTGAAGTTCTCTGGTTCGGTTCAATAGGATTAAGCGTTGACTGAAATTTGACCGAATTTTTAAAAATAGTTAGAGTGGATAAATGAGTCTACTATAAGAGGATAAAATGTTTAGAATAATATTTAGAAATTTTTGACAGCTTTATAATTTTATTCTACGGCAGACCGGATTGAACCGAATTAGACCGGTTTAAGCGAGCCGGATCTCAAACGGACTCGGATTGAGCTGAAATTTTGTGGGTAGACTATTTTTAATATTTTAAACATGATGGAATTGGTTTGGAGTGAAAATGAGGTCAGGAATAGTCAAAATATCAAAAACACTGCAAAATATGCATAAAACTTAATGGTTGGACCAAACCGGTTGGATCACCTTGGTTGGACCGGTTCGGTTCATTCTCACTTATGGATAAAAGTGGGAATATGTTCTGAAATTCAGATTTCTTCTTTGTAAATCGTTCTCTTCTTCCTAAGTAAGGCATAACTCACTTTTCTCTCTTTTACTCCATTTTTCTTCCATTTTTCCTCCATATCACCCTAAAATCCAGCTTCCCCACTAAAGTTCAGCTCCTCTACTTTCTATTGGTACCCTTGAAAGTCCGGTTGGTGAAGGAAAACTTGGTGAAACCTAGGCTTGAAGGTTTAGGTGTCATTTTGAGGTATGTGATTTTGAGATTTTTATTTTGGTTTTAAAGTTCCTAAGGGTACTTTAGGATGTGAATAAGGCGTTTATGAAGTTTTTTTGGGGAAAGGAAGCTTAGTTTTTGATAAATCTACGTTTTTGTGTATGACACCTATTATGTTTAAAAGGTGAAGGTGTTTCCAATCAAGCTAAAGGGAAGGAAAAGGAAGCTTGAGAAGTGTGTTTCAAGGATATAAGGTTTGTGATTGCAAATTCCAACTATTTCCATGTGTGAACATGTGATTTAGGTTATGTTGTTAACAAAGTATGTGTTTAAGGCATGTTTGCTTGAAAATAACCTTATATTCATGCTTAGGGATGTTGAAAATGGTAGAATGAATGATTAAAATGAAGAAAATAAAAAGATATGGAAAGATGTATGTATGGCCAAATGTATATCATGTGAATTTCATGTGTTTACATGATATTTTATGTATATTTATTATGGATCTATGGTATTTGGCATGTAAATTAATAAATAGTATGTGTTAGAGCATGTGGAAACATCATATGGTATGTGATATATGTATGACCAAATGTATATTATGTGAATTTCATGTGTTTACATGATATTTTATGTATATTTATTATGGATCTATGGTATTTGGCATGTAAATTAATAAATAGTATGTGTTAGAGCATGTGGAAACATCATATGGTATGTGATGTATGTATGGCCAAATGTATATCATGTGAAAAGTCATGATTTTTATGTGTTTGCATGGTAATTAATGGTATGGTGATGTTATTTGACATGAAATTGACCTAAAAGAATTATAAAATTGAGTAAAAGAATTAATGGTGAAAAATTAATGTGATGGCCGAATGGTATATATGGTATATACATGTGTACCATGATGGTATCATGTGTTAACATGATATGTGATGATGTATACATGATGATCACATGTAAAATGATGAAATGACATGTAAAAGAATGAGATAAAATGATGTTATGGCATGAAAAATATGTATGACATGTTAATGACATGGAAAATAATATTATAATGCCCTATGTGATGTGCTGGTAGTCAAGTCTAGTTCAGGATATAATGGCTAGCCATAGGGACATAAGACCGCGGGAGTGAGCATGGCGTCTCACTATTTTTATAGGCCAATGATGGTCCTATTTAATGTATCTATATTGGAATGTACCGGAGTATCCTTCGGGATTCTTCGGGTTGGAATGTACCGGAGTAATCTTTCGGGATTCTTCGGGTTGGAATGTACCGGATTGATCAATTGTGGTCTTTTCGGGTTTATGTGAGCCTATTGGGGTTCACGTCTCGTTTATCCTGTGTTTAGAATATACCAGTGTTATACAGGGGCAAAATGGTAATAACGTGATTAAAATGATTAAATTGTGATTAAAATAATATTTATGTGGAAAAAAGCATAATTAGAATTATATAAAAAGTCTAAGGGTAAAATGGTAATTATGTGCTTATGCGTGTGCAAAATATTAAATAAGGGTAAAAATATCATTAAATGGTTAAATATGAAATTTGGTAGCTTTTTAGGGGTAAAATGGTAATTTGGTGTGAAAGATGTGATAAAAGGGTAAAATAGAAATTTTGCATGATAAATGGTGAAAAAGGGTAAAAAGAAGTATATTGAAGGGTATTTCAGTCATTATATAAAGAAATATTTAAAAAGGGCAAAATTGTAAATAATGTGAAAAGTTAAAATGAACTAAGGGCATAATTGTCATTTTAAAGAAGTTTAAGGGTAATATTGGGAAGTTAGTATAAAATGAGGATAAAATGGTAATCAAGGTATTTGACGTATGGTATGCATACTAATGACTTTAAATAAGTAATTTATGAGTGACTAATGGAATCATGGTATGTGTAATTAATAAAATAAATAAATTAAATGTTATTTGTTAATATTTATTCTATGGCACATTTTAATTATATTTATGCATATGACTTAGTTTAGTGGAAATCTTTGGAATTGCAATCACCACTGGGCATTATTAATGCTCAGCACGTAGTTTGTTTAACTGCGTGCAGGTTCGCTTTAGGATCGGAAGCAAGGCATCCTCACATTATCTTGAGAGCTTACTTGGAGATTAATTTGGGAGATTAAAGTATGTAAGAGTTGGCATGTACCTGTCTTATATTGGAGTCAGTATCTAGTAATTATTTTCAGGATCTGTATAACATATAATAAGTGTGTAGAGATTTCGCATGTTTAATGTATGTATGTTTGTGTGGTATATCAAGCAATATGTCAGAAAAGTAAATGAACGAGATTTGTAATGGTAAATGCATGATACACGATAAAGTAAAAATTGATCAAATGAATAGTAATCTGGACAGTTATAGGTCAGTTTAGGAAATTGTAAGTTTGATATAATGAGTTTGGTAACTCCGTTTTCTAAATATTTTTATCGTTTTAATTGATTAAATGACTTCTATTTGTATAATACAATTCATATATATACGGCACTATTCATATATACGACACTATTCATGTATACGGTACTATTCATATATACGGTACTATTCAAAAAAAAAAATTCCCTGACTTTTAACTAATAAGGTTAAGTAACTTAACATGTTTTCGTTAAAAGTTCTGTAAGTAATACATTAGGGTGTTACACGCGCCATCCTCAGTGATTTTACTAAAAGCATCGTCCAGACTCTGAAAAAGGGTAAGATGCCCGATGTTTCTGAAAGAGCCCAAGAGGATTTCCTCGCCGGCGAAGACTTCAGAAGAAATAGGAACAAGGGAGTCATCATCAATGATTCTCGAGTTCAGGGAGCCAGGAAAAATGCAACCAGAACTCCAGGCAAGAGCGACAAGGGGAAGCAGATAGTGTCTGCAAGTAGGGCCTCTCCCTACAGCAATAGGTCTGCTACTTTGTCTACGAGGGATGACGTGTCCTACATGTGCACCCCAAGTCGCGGCCAAACGAGAAAGCACAAGGGCGGCGAATCTACCGCCACGACCCTGAGCAAACAGAATCCGTCGAACAAGCAGGACCAGTGGTTTATGCAGAAGCTCAAGCAGTTTGGTGTCCTCGCGCCCAAAAGAGGCACCTTCGAAGGAAATACTTGTGGGAACACTGCCTCTCCCTTCTGCAGAGAGATCACCGATGCTGAGCTCCCCCCCAGGTGGCGAGATGTGGTTATGGAAAGGTACACAGGCAGAACAGATCCTGCCACGCACTTGGCGGAGTACTTGACCAAGGTACAGGTCTATACTTATGACGAAAGAATAGCCTGTAGGGTTTTTCCGACCACTTTGGGTGGGGATGCATTGACATGGTTCCATGAGCTGCCCATGGGATCCGTTACGTCGTTCAGACAGTTAAAGGAGCTGTTCACTATGAGGTTCATTGTGCAAACACGCGCGCCCAAAACGGTGAACGACCTGTGTAATCTTTACCAAAGAACCGATGAAAGTCTTCGAGACTACATCGACAGGTTTCAGGCTACCATGTCTGAAGTAAGAAACGTCAGTGTGGAGATGGCGACTACCGCCTTACAAGGGGGCACCACTGACCGACCACTTTTCGAGTCGCTTACAACAAGACCCCCATCCAGCTTCGCTGAGCTAATGGAGAGGGCTAGGCAACACATCCAGTTGGATGATGCTCTCAGGTCCAAAAGTAGAGGAAGGACCAGCGTCCTGGACCGCTTACAATATCCGGACAATCGCTCTACTCAAAGAGCCTCCGCTTCCGATCGGACAGCCAAAGGCCAAGATGGAGCTCAAAGTTCCAGAAATTCAGGCCAAGCCAGAGGATCAGGAAGAGACCGGAATCCGCGTCCAGACGACCAGGCAGAGAGGACGTACACTCCTCTCAATGCTACCCCGACTGCGGTGCTAATGTGGATCAAGGAGAAGCACCGCAGAGTCAACTGGCCCAGAGACCTCTCCGGAAGAAGTCGGGATGCGAGGGACCCGAGCAAATATTGCGAATTCCACAGAGACGTCGGTCATTTAACCGACGAGTGCACTTCGCTGAAAAAAGAAATTGAAAGGCTGATACGCCGTGGGGCCCTCAGGAGATTCATAGGCCCGGCCAGAGGGGATGAACCCTGCAGACAGCCGAAGCCTAGAAGGGACGATCCTGACTCAGATGACGATGAGCGCAGGAACCCCAGAAATGCTGATCCGAGTAGGCCTTATGCGGGGGTAATAAATGTGATCACCAGAGGGTCATCATACGGAGAGAATCTCCCCAAGAAAGGGAGAGGAAAAGGCGTTTACCTCTCCCGACAGGCAGAGCAGCCTGCCTCAGTCACCATTTCCAGCGAAGACGCACGAGACGTCCTGTTTCCACATGAGGACGCTCTCGTTGTAAGAGCTCGAATAAACAATTTCAATGTAAAAAGAATCTTGGTGGACAATGGCAGTGCTGTCAACGTCCTAACTCTCCAGGCCTACCGAGCCATGGGACTTCCGATCGGAGAGCTGAAGCCGAACGCCACTCCTCTGATCGGCCTGGGCAACGCTACTATCCCCGTGGCGGGCTCCGTAGAGCTTTTTGTCGAGCTCGGCCAAGAAGCAATAGCTCATGCTTGTAAGGTAATTTTCATGGTTGTTGATATGACATTTGCCTACAATGCCATTTTTGCCAGACCACTGCTTTTCCAGACCGGAGCTGTGACCTCCATCCGATACATGGTGATGAAGATTCCGACCTTAGGAGGCGTCGCCGTCTTGAGAGGTGACCAGAAAGCATCCAGGGAGGCTTATATCACCATGATAAAACAGCAGCGAGAAGCGATGGTCGTAGAGCCGGGCCTCGAACAGCAAGAGCAAGCGGAAAGGCCCAGGATGGACCCAGCAGAGGCCACAAAGGCCAGGTCGCTAGATAAAGGTAAAAATGTTCAGGTGGGGACAAGCATGGATAAGGAAACCGAAGAGGCCATTATGCATGTCTTGACCATCAATCAAGCGACCTTTGCCTGGAGGCCAGAAGATATCTCTGGGGTAGACCCCAAAATAATCACCCACAAGTTGAATGTGGACCCGAGCTTCCCTCCGATCCGCCAAAAGCTACGAAGGCACGCACCCGATCGGAGGAAGTTCATTTCTGAAGAGGTGGATAAGCTACTCAAGACCGGAACCATCCGAGAGGTAGAATATCCGGAGTGGCTGGCTAACGTGGTGTTAGTCAAAAAGAAGTCTGGCAAGCTGAGGATGTGTGTGGACTTCACCGATCTCAACAAGGCATGTCCCAAAGACAGCTACCCCTTGCCCAGCATAGACTAGTTGGTAGACGCCACGTCATGCCATGCCATTTATTCTCTGCTAGACGCATATGCTGGCTACCACCAAATCTTGATGTGGCTCTTGGATCAGGAAAAAACCAGCTTTATCACAGACGACGGGACGTTCTGCTACAGGATGATGCCGTTCGGACTAAAAAATGCTGGGGCCACATATCAGCGCCTGATGAATAAGATTTTTAAAGACCAGATCGGGCAGAATGTCGAAGTATATGTTGACAACATGATCGTCAAGAGCCGAAGCGCCGAGGAACATCCAGCCGATCTGGCAAAAGTTTTTGACACCCTAAATAAGTTCCAGATGAAGCTCAACCCCGAGAAGTGCGTCTTCGGGGTATCATCAGGAAAATTCTTAGGATTCCTAGTCTCTCAACGAGGGATTGAGGCAAATCCAGAAAAAATAAAGGCCATCCTCGAGATGCAACCCCCCAGGAGCATAAAAGACGTCCAGAAGCTGAATGGAAGAATAACAGCCTTGGGACGATTCATTTCCTCTTCAGCCAAGCGCTGCACGCCTTTTTTTAAAAAGTTAAGGAAGAGCGAAACTTTTATCTGGGGGGAAGACTGCCAGCAGGCCTTCGAAGAGCTGAAGGCATTCCTCACCAACCCGCCGCTGCTCAGCCGACCGGTACCAGGTGAAAATTTATACCTGTATTTAGCCACCTCTAAGGAAGCTGTTGCAGGTGCTTTGGTCCGAGAAGAAGATACCCAACAGCTACCCGTGTACTACGTAAGTGAAGTACTCAGAGGTGCCGATCTGAGAAAGGGACCGGTTGAGCAGCTCATTATGGCCCTCATGATGTGTGCAAGGAAGTTGAGACCTTACTTCGAGGCGCACACAATCGTCGTCCGATCGGGTCATCCTCTAAGAAAGATTCTCCAGACGCCCGATCTGGAAGGCAAAATGGTGGGATGGGCGATTAAGCTACAGTCCTGGGATGTCAGATATGAGCCCAGAAAGGCTATAAAAGCCCAAGCTTTGGCAGATTTCGTTGCCGAATTTGCGGGTGAGGAACCACCAAGTCAGCCCAAGCCACAAAACTGGGAAATGACAGTGGACGGCGCAGCAAACGACACTCGAGGAGGAGTCGGCATAGTAATAAAAGGCCCTTTGGGCATCAAAATAAGGTACGCCATAAAACTTAATTTTAAAGCTTCTAATAATGTGGCAGAGTACGAGGTGCTCCTTCAAGGGCTGAGACTGCTCCATGCAATCCGACCGGAGTCAGTAGCCATCAGGAGCGACTCCCAGCTGGTCACCAGTCAAGTTTTGGGGACTTTCGAAGCACGGGAGGCCACGATGATCCAATACCTGGCCAAAGTCAAGACTGCTTTCGCAAAACTGGAAGAGGCTGGATCGGAATGGGTGCTACAGAAAGTCCCGAGAGACCAAACTGCAGAAGCCGATCGGCTAGCTAAGATGTCTGCTTCCCAACAAAGTGTCATAGAAGAAAACATTGCCGTTGTAGACCAGACTTCCTCTTCCCTAGACGAGCCGGAGATGATGGAGATCGACCAAGAGAGTGAAACCTGGATGAGCCCAATTATGCAGTTCCTCCAGACAGGACGACTGCCCGAGGACAAGGACGAAGCTCGAAAGGTATCTCGAAAATCTCTCAATTACTCCATCATTAACGGTGAATTGTACAAAAAAGCTTTCAGTCACCCTTGGCTAAAGTGCGTGTCGGAGGGAGAAGGGGACTACATCCTCAGAGAGCTCCACGAGGGCATATGCGGCGCGCATGAGGCAGGCAGAGCCATGGCGAGAAAGGCCCTTCAGACGGGATATTACTGGCCTAGCATGCTCAAGGATGCTCAGGAGAAAGTAAGGATATGCCCGCAATGCCAAATTCATGGCAGGATTATAAGGCAGCATGGAGCTGACTAGCAGCCGATCGGAATTGCATGGCCATTCGACCAATGGGGGATGGACATCTTGGGACCTTTTCCCCAAGGCAAAAAGCAGATGAAATTCCTCATAGTGGCAGTAGACCACTTCTCCAAGTGGATTGAGGCTGAGCCGGTAGCCACCATCACAGCCGAGAGGGTCAAGAGCTTTACATGGAAGAACATCATCTGCAGGTATGGCTTACCCAATGTTTTTATTGCAGATAATGGCAAGCAGTTCGACAGCTCCATTTTCAGGAACTTTTGCCAAGGCTTGAACATCAAACTAAAGTTCACATCTGTCGCTCATCCCCAAAGCAACGGAATGACTGAGGTCTCCAATCGGACCATCTTAGAGGGATTGAAGAAGCGACTGGGTCAAGCCAAAGGCAACTGGACTGAAGAACTGCAGAGTGTCCTGTGGACATATAGAACGTCCCCCAGGACAGGCACTCATCAGACGCCATTTTCTCTTGTTTACGGCTCCGAAGCAATGATTCCTGTGGAGGTCGGCCTCCCTTCTTACCGATCGGCTCTCTACTCCGAGCGGATGAACACTCAAGAGAGATGCCAAGACTTGGATCTCATCGAAGAAAAGAGGGAGGACGCCTACGCCAGGATCGCTGCCTATAAACAAAGAGTGGCCAGATACCACAATGCTAAAGTAAGGTCTAGAACCTTCAATGTAGGCGATCTGGTACTCAGAAAGGCAGAGCTAGGCTTGGGAAACGCCGGAGTGGGAAAGCTAATGCCAAATTGGGAAGGGCCCTATGAGGTATCTAAAGTCCTAAGCCCGAGCACTTATAGGCTCCGAACTGTTGAAGGGCGAGAGGTCCCCAGAAGCTGGAATGTTGAAGTACTCAAGAAATATCATGTCTTATAATGTATCAGAACCTGGCAATTGCCTGATTAATAAAAAGGTTCCTTCTTTCATGATTCGTTCAATTAATGCATAGTTTAGCGTTCTACGATTAGGCTTGATGCCCGTCTCAAGCTACAAAAGCGAATCTGACGTAATGGAGGATCTTACCTCCCCGAGTATTATCCCTATTATAGAGGATCTAACCTCTCTCGCTCGGTTATGCAATTGTTATGCAATGTTACGAGTATTCTCGGCTATGCAATTCTCATGCAGCTCTACGAGTATCACTCAACTCGATTTCGCAATAACTATGCGATTCTACGAGTATCACGTAGCTCAGCTATGCAAACCTTATGCAGCTTTATGAGTATCACTTAACAAAACGATCTAAAAAAGACAGACCGACCCGATCGGTCACTTAGCTTCGACGCTATTCGAATTCAGGAAGTACTTGTGAAATTTAATGCAAATTTTAATTACGAGTTTTAATTAGCTCGATCATATTGCAAATTTTAGTACAAATTTATGTATATATTGATTTGCAGAATTAGGCAATCTTATTAATACAAAAT
Source organism: Excoecaria cochinchinensis (assembly GCA_947683425.1). Lineage (NCBI taxonomy): Eukaryota > Viridiplantae > Streptophyta > Magnoliopsida > Malpighiales > Euphorbiaceae > Excoecaria > Excoecaria cochinchinensis. Next base: position 23,857,098 of record CANTUQ010000146.1, read on the forward strand.
GCCTCCAATATACAATTTGTAAAGAATTGTTACAAAGATAGGAAACAAAGAAAAAAGTAAAGCTGATCTAAATTCCTAAACTAACTATCTATATTTACAACCTCCACTTCGCCAGGAGGGTCAACGACCTGTTCAACGATCGGATCGGCCGTGGCTCGAGAAGGGTCGGCAGCTAACGGTACAGATACTGCCCCCCCTTCAGAGACAGGCCCAGTGGAAGAAGGCGCCACGGGCTCAGCTTCAGGTGCAGGAGGAACCTCCGTTTCGGCTTCAGGGATTGAAGACGCCGCAAGCCCCACTTCAGATGGAACCTCTTGAATAGTCGGCAGAACTGAGGGACCTTCTCCAGAAGTTCTCTCGATGACTTCCCCCTCGGGAGCGCCTTCGTCGTCGTCACTGCTTGGAGGAGCAGGCAGTGAAGCCGGGTCATCCATCCATGACAGATCCGCCCCAGGGAAGCGCTGCCCAACTTCATGAACTAGCCGAGACAACAGCCCCACCTGGGTGTCTGCCAACTCATCGATCAGGCGCTCCTTTTGGTTGGCAAGCTCCATTTCAAGAATCTTCGTGTAGGAAGCCTCGTTCTCTGCTGCCGACATCTTCAAGGACTCCACCTCTGTCTTCAACCTGGCGTTCTCAGCAACCAACTCTCTGTATTCAGCATCCAGTCGGTTTGCATCTGCCTCGAATCGCCTCAGTTGTCCACACTCTGCGGATAAGCGGGCATTTTCGCCCTTCAGCCTATCGGCCTCGCCCTGCCGAGCTTTCAGCTCCTGAGCACTCTGGTGAGCCTCCTTCCTCAAGGCTACTGTCTCCGACTGAGAAGCAGCATATCGCTCCTCCAGCTTGGCCACCTCAGCTCGAAGGTCGGAGGCCTCTTTTTTAGCTGCTTCACAACGTGTGTTCGCCTCCGCCTTAGCTGCAGCGCCCGACTCGGCCCTTCCTCTCCACAGACCGGCCATCATGTGCAGCCGCTGTGCCCTCCTGGCAGCCTACACAAAATCAGGAATAACTTCATCAGACACAGAAGTGTAAATTAACACCAGAAGCAAAATGGCGAGTCCTTACGTCTATCAGCTGCTGATTGATAGCCTGAGCTTCTCTGTTGAGTTGGCTAGCCTCCCCGGCGTCCCGATGATCTTCATCCCGGAGAAGACCACGGCAAATGAAGTTGGCCACTTGACTCACTGACCATTCATCGCCAAAATTTTCCCTCAAAATGTCCTTCATGAGAGCCGGCCGCCGATCGATAGATCGTCGTGGAGATTCGCCACGTTGAACGGCCTTGCCTCTGGCGGCAATCAGTGCGTCGGTCTCGGCTATCATCTCAGCAACCTTCTTTCTAGCCGCTTCATCGGCTCTTTTCCTTTTGGCTGCCTCCTCCGCCTCTCGGATGGCGGGACTGTAGACACTGGGTCCCGAGTAGCCTTGATCAGGATTACCCGATGATAAAATTTAGCTATGCCGGCTTATAGGCAAAAAGATTGGAGTTCAGAAGTGATTTTCCTTGTCTTTTCGGTGAGTAAAAAGGGTATTTTAAAAATATTTTAAAAATATTTTTTAAATTATTTTGAAGAAGAAAAAGTGTGTTTTAGGTTGAGGGTATTTTAATAAAAAAAAAAAAAAAAAAAAAGGGGTGAAAAATGATGAAAAAATGAAGAAAGTAGGAAAAATGGAAAATGGGGGAAAATAATCGCGACGAAAAGGCGACGGCCAAGGGCCGTCGCGAATTTCCGCGCGCTCCGCGCACGGAGCGCGCTCTCTGCGCGAGCGACGCGCAGGGCGTCGCTCGCCCTGCGCACGTCGTGCGCGGAAACTCCGCGTAGATCGCGCAAAAACGTGCGCGACGCGCACGATCTCTCGCCGAAATCGCCCCACTTCGCCCATTTCGCCCACTTTTCGACCCCCACTCGATTTTCAACCGTTTTTGGACGGTTTTTGGTGGTTTTTGGGTAGTTTTGATGATTAAAAACACTAGAAAAATTCAGAAAAGGGGGGAGGACGAACTAAGAACATTTTTAAAAAAAAAACTGAATTTTGGAGCTTTGAGTTGAGAGAAAAAAATCCATCTTACACACTTGTTTCCAAGAGCTTTTCTTCAAGTTTTCAAGCTATTTTCTAAGAATTTTCACAAGAGAAGACAAGGAATTCAACACTTCTATCTTCAATTCTTCAAAACTGAATTTGAGGGTAATTATTCTTGGTTTTACTCATTAATTCTCTTGTTAATTTCATTTATTTTGGCTTCCAATTAACATATCAAACATGTAAATTCTCTTAGTCTCCATATTCTTCTTCTTATTTTTTTTATCTTCAATTATTCATATAACAAATAAGCTTTTTAAATTCTATTATCCTTTTTATGTCAAATTATTCTTTGTTCATGTAATTATGCATGTTTTAGGTTGTAAATACCTTTAATTTCTTAATGCTATATCATATTTATTATTATGCTTTCTTTTGCATGTATGAGTGTTATAATCATTATTTTATGCTAGTCATGCATGTTAAGTTGTGTTATTCTCATGTTACATTTTTTAATTCATGTCTTAACTATAGTAAAATTGATTGTCACTAATTTTCCATGCACGTTAATTACTAATATTAATAAGTTGCATGTGCCATGATACTTTCTCATCTTATGCATGTTAAATTGCATCTTAATCATTCTATGCATGTTAAATTGCATCTTAACTATTCTATGCATGTTAAATTACATCATGATTATTTTATGAATATTATATTTTCATGGTACATATTATCTTTTTATGTCATATTATTTTGTTGGCTTAATCACTAACATGAATTTCTTTTGTTTTATTTTTGGTTGCACATCATTGTTTTTACTTTCAATTGAGCATCCATGCACGTTGAAGGAGTAGTTGCGGGGTTTGGTATTTTCTTTATACATTTTTAATTCCCATTTTATTTACATTGCCTTGTATATATTCATTAAATAAAATGTTTTCCTATGCGCACCTAAATAAAGATCATAAAAATATTTCTTACTAAATTAATTTAGATTTTTCATAATAAAATGGGACCAATGTCCTAATTTTCATCCCAAATAAAATCATCACATCCAGAATATTTTCTTTAATTGTGCATGCGGGGACCAAAGTCCTCATAATTAATAAATTCCCCGGTTTTATGTATGTTTGCATTTTTTAAATGGGAGTTGTATTCCGCTCCTTGTATTATTGTAATTCATTGCTTTACTTGCTAATTTATGGTTTTCCTAACATGAATAAATGCGCCTTAAATTAATTGCATTGTGTGGAGAGAGAGCGAATTAATGACAATTAAAATTCAATCATAAATTAATCGAGGTAGAAATAGATGAGAAATCCCGGACCCAGCTCTGGTCTTTGGGCTCAAGAGGTTAGAGGTTATCCTTCAAGATACTTCTTGAGTCACGAGGCTTTAGCGCTAATCCTAGGCCTCATGGCTCAATATGGATAAAAAGCGCAGTCTTAGGCTCTCCGAGGCGAGAGAAACTTTCCCAATGTTCTATTGGGTGGCGACTCCATGAAACCTCCGTGTTGCTCAACATAGACGCACTTGCGATTTATCGCAAGATGTCAACGGACCCGCAAATGCCCCGATCGCCCACGTGCGGGCGGTCCGAAAGGGCGGCGCTCGGGATCCGGCGCGCGTCACAGTGGCGACTCCACTGGGGACGATATGGTTCGAGATTTCAATTTGAAAATACCTCGTTTAACATTTATGGTTAAAATTTAATTCATAAATTCGCTTTATCTCAAAATTGCATATCATCTCATTAGAGCTTTAGATTAAGTTAGTTTGGTCCCTTTTCTAGCCCCGGTGCGTTCCTGAAGCACCTCCTCATTTTCACTCAATTTGGGGAAGTGTTAAGGATAATCACCAGCCCAAGCCACGTACCTTAATGGTATATCAAAATGGTGACCCGATCGGTCGTTACGCTCGTGATGAGCTAGACCCGTCGGCAGGGATCATGCTTGGGTAGCCTTAAAGTAACATCTCCCTTATCCAAAGCTCATATAATGGCCATAGCTACTTTCCCCAGGTGAAATGAACCTTAATCCCATGCTTGCTGTATGGATCCTCACGTATTGAATGAGTCCAAATGTCTCGCTTGGTAACCTAGCCAAAGGCTATCATGCCCAAGTAGGGCCATGTCAAAATTTATGGAACATCCAAATACGCGACGATCATTATCCATCCGCTTGTACATTAGCATAGGAGTGTTATGCTGCCGGTTTTTCGCCAGGCACCATACGTGTCCATTGGGTCCCTCGTTGACCCTTGGGCTAATCCCACCTAGGAAAGAGACCGCATTACCACGTGTGTGGGAGATACAAGGTTGGAAAGATCTATCTGCTTGCATGTGTTTGTCTATGTTGCATCAGCACGAGCATGCATTGCATTTTAATCATGCATCATCTTAACAATTTTTGCATTTCAGCCATCATAGATTCTCCTGGGTGGTCTAGAGGTCCCGACGGACGGTTAAGAAGGACGCCGCTTTTGGGGTTAACTGAGTTAGTGTCAGCTCAGAGTTCAGATTCAATCTCATAAGATAGTGTGGGGTTTTCTGCCGAATCATCAATAGAAGTAAGCATGGCTAATCCATCCAATAAGTCTGATGCAACCCGGGCAGTAATCGTTGAGGAGGTAGGAAAGAGAATGGAGGAATTTGAAGCCCGAATGATTGCAATGATGGGCAATCTTGCCGCCACTATAGCTGGGCAACAAGCTGCTGCTATTCCTGTCCGAGTACCAGCTGAACAAGAGGTTGTTAGAGAAGAACGTCCTGCTGCGGTTAACCAACCAGTGGTTGACCCACCTATTATTGAGCAAAGAGTACCTGCACCCATTGAGCGCAGAGAAGGCCCCAGGTCTGAAGTTGAGTTTGGGGGAGATGAGCATGAGGAGCATGCAGTAGCTAAAGAAAAGTTGCCAAAACTGGATGAGGCAATGTGGAGGAAAATGGAAGAGAGATTTGAGGTCATGGCAAGGATGATGACCGTGGGAAAGGGAATGAACCCGGAAGATCGAGAGCTGGATGGGGATGACCTAATTCCCCAGAATTTTAAGATGCCGGACATTCCCAAATTTGATGGAACCTCTGACCCTGCCGCACACATCAAGCAATACTCGCTGGTCATGAAGGGAACGACCTTAACAAGAAAGCAGAAGATAGAATATTTCTGCTTGAGTCTCACAGGAGCTGCTATTGATTGGTACCATGGGCTTGACAGGAGATCCAAGGAGGACTGGGACTTGTTGACTGAAGAGTTCCTTAAGTAGTACGATTGCAGTACCCGGATGGAGGTCACTTTGAAAGATCTCGAGTTGTTACAACAGAAGGCTGGAGAGTCCTTCCACGAGTACCTTACTCGGTGGAGAAACCGGGTTATGGAGATGAAACGCAAACCGGACACTTCTGATCAGATCCGGCTATTCATTCGAAATGCCAGCCCTTATTTAAGAGAGGGACTGAAAATGAAGGGACTCAAGGATTGGTAGTCTTTGAAGGACATTGCCATAGAAGCGGAAGGAGAATATTTATCCAAGAGGGCAAATAGTGAGTCCTATGCCCGGAGGGGATACAGCAATCAGGGGACGGCCAAACCAGTAGGTTCAAGCAGTGGTAACAGAGTTGGGAAGACTGCCGAGGTGTTTGCAACCGGCGTAAGTCAGAGGTATTTCTCCAACTTGGGTAAGCCTTTATCATGGGTGCTGAAGAGGCTAATAAAAGAAGGAAAACTGCGGCCCCTATCACCTAAGCCGGCCAAGGCCCAAGGACAGCCAGGGCACAAAGAGAATGAATACTGCGCATTCCACCAACATACCGGGCATTTGACGGATGAGTGTATAACGCTAAGACATCGGGTCCAAGATCTAATTGACAACAAGCAGATCACCGATCCTGAGCAGAGAGAAAGCAAGAAGAAGTCTGGTTATAACACAGTGCCACCTCCAGTCTTTATGATCGGATCGAGCCTACCAGAGTGGTACGTAATGCAAGATCTATATGGAAATGAGTATGTCGCTATTACTCGCCCTGCAGTGGATGAAAAAGGGGTTTCCGTGGCAGCGATAGACTGTTGGTCCACTAGTGAGAGTGGAGATGACGAAGATGAGAAAAATGGAGAGTTTACGGATCCGTGGGATTCAGAGGAAGAAGAAAGAGTAGAAGCAGTAACAAGAAGTGGGAGGGTCATTCCAGAAGCTGAGAAGCAGCAGGACCCAGCACAAGCAATCGCAGAGAAAGAGCCGGAAGAAAATTCAATAGTGAAGCAACTGAAAAAGACCACGGCTCAGATATCTATTTGGGACCTCTTGAGACAGTCCCCCTCGCACCGACAGAAGTTAGTCGAAGCATTGAGCGTATCCACCGTAGCAACTACAATCTCTCCATCCGAGCTTTTAGACCTTGTAAAGGGGGGATCCGGGGAGAAGTTGGTTTTTTCTGATGCAGACCTACCAACAGAGGGTCGCAACCACAACCGACCTTTGTACATCAAGGCACAGATCAATGGTAAACACACCGCTTGTGTCATGGTTGATGATGGGTCATCGATAAATGTCTGCCCTTTGGTGGCGCTTCAGGCCTTTGGGATGGATGAGAGTATGTTAAGCAAATCTGACCTGACCATCACTGCCTATGACAACTCCAGGAGGCAAGCATCGGGAATTTTCAAAGCTTTGGTAAAGACAGGGCCCATTGAGACAGAAATAGATTTTGTGGTCTTGCCGATTCCAGCAAACTTCTCAGCTCTGCTTGGTAGACCGTGGTTCCACAAGTTAGGGGGAGTACCATCCACATTACACCAGATAATTAAAATACCCCATGAAGGAGAAGTAGTGACCATTAAAGCAGCAAGAGAGAACCAAGTGTCTGCCTTGGAGATCTCTAATCAGCCATTCAGTGGCTTTCATGTATCGATGATCGAAGAAGAGCAAAACCTAGAAGGTAGCCCTCAAGTGGTGAATATGCTGAAGAAGATGCACTTCCTCCCAGGGGCTGGTTTGGGAAAAGAGTCACAAGGGCTGCAGAATGCTATCACTACACGTGGTCAGAAAGATCGAAAGGGGTTGGGCTACAAAGGAGAATATGGTAAGAAGAAAGGGTCAGGGAAGATTCCCCATATTTCGGAGAGCTTTGTGCCATCATCATCGGTTTGTGCCTACACTGGAGAAGAAGAACCGCAGTGGGTAGATGGGAAGATTATCCCTGGATTTGAAATTTTTAACGACGTCTTTGATTGGGAGATCGGAGTTGTTAAAGCTGTAGAGAACTTTTGGGATGAGGAGATTATGACCCAATGCAGCATATGGGACAGGGATGAGCCTGAAGAGATCGTCACTGATAAGCTGTTAGCCACCAGACTTAAGGGGAAGGAGAAGATAGTGGAGCCAGAGCCGAAGATTGAAGATCTCAAGATTTCACCAAATCAAGAAGCCAAAGCACAGTCAGCTGCAGCATCGGCGTCGACTGAAGTTGATAGTCATTTAGATTCTCTTTTTATACCAGAACTCTTTGAGGACAATGTTAATGTTTCTGATTATGTTAATGAGATGAACAACTTTGCTTACTTGTGTGATGTTTCTGATGATTTCATTTCGCATGATCATAAGCATGATGCATTCATTTTTGATATTAATTCAACTGGCACAACTGCATTTAATCTCGGAACTTTGGAAAATCCAAAGGAAATTTTGCTAGCATCAGACATAACTCCTGAAGAGAGAATAAAATTTGAGAGAATATTAAAAAAATATGAAAAAGTCTTTGCCTGGACCTACGAGGATATGCCGGGAATAGATCGAGATGTTGCCGAACATGCCATCCCAACTTACCTAGAGTTTAAACCCGTCAAGCAAAAGCTTCGGAGGCTTAGGCCAGAATGGGCACAGAAAGTGAAAGAGGAGATCCATAAGCAGATTGAGGCTAAGTTCCTGATAGAGGTTCAATACCCAACATGGTTAGCTAATGTGGTTCCTGTAGCTAAGAAAGACGGTAAGGTTCGAGTATGCGTCGACTATCGAGACCTGAACAAAGCTTGCCCTAAAGATGATTTTCCACTGCCTCATATTGATGTGCTAGTAGATAGTGCTGCTGCTTGTATGATGTATAGCTTTGTGGATGGGTACGCAGGGTACAATCAAATTCTTAACAAGATAGTGGACCGGATCAAGATAGCCTTTATCACCGAGTGGGGGACATATGCCTGTCGGGTTATGCCTTTTGGATTGAAGAATGCAGGAGCAACCTATCAGAGGATGGCAACTAAGGTTCTCAATGACTTAATCCACAAAGAAGTGGAGGTGTACGTCGATGACATGATGATTAAGTCGGCTACCAGGGAAGGTCACTTTGAGGCATTAGAAAAGTTCTTTCAAAGGATTAGCAAGTATGATCTGCGACTCAATCCCAAGAAGTGCATTTTTGGAGTTACATCAGGAAAGTTGTTAGGCCATGTAGTAAGCCAGAGGGGAATCGAGGTAGATCCCGATAAAGTCAAAGCCATAAGAGAGATGCCAGTGCCCCAGAAGGAGAAGGACGTTAGAAGTTTCCTAGGAAAGCTTCAGTACATCAGCCGATTTATTGCCAAGCTAGCTTCGGTATGTGAGCCTATTTTCAAGCTTCTTAGGAAGAATCAGCCGGTGATATGGAACAATGACTGTCAATTGGCCTTTGACACCATTAAGGAGTATTTGTTAAATCCTCCGGTGTTAAGACCACCACGCCATGCCAAACCACTAATCCTGTACCTAGCTGTGGAAGATAACTCAGTAGGTGCTATGATGTCTCAGGAAGATGATTTTGGTATAGAGTTTGCCGTTTACTATCTTAGCAAGAAATTTCTGCCTTACGAAGCCAAATATGTAGAGGTAGAAAAGATTTGTTTAGCAGTTATCTGGGCTTCTAAGAAGTTGCGACACTACTTTCATTCCTTCAAGGTACAAACGGTTGCCAAACATAATCCGCTCAGATACCTCCAAGAAGCACCCTCTTTACTAGGGAAGATGGGAAGATGGTTACTGCTGTTGCAGGAATTTGACATTGAGTACATAACCAGGAAAACCATTAAGGGAAGAGCTGTAGCGGAGTTCTTAGCCGAGCATCCTATTGAGGGAGATCAATTTGAATACAACTTCCCAGATGAAGACGTCACGGCCATAGCAGTGCAAGGGTGGCAGTTATTCTTTGATGGAGCAGTCAATAATAAGGGGGCAGGCGTAGGAGTTATTCTTACGACCCCATATGGTGAAAGGTTACCATTGGCTAAGAAGCTGAGGTATAAGGCTACCAATAATGAAGCAGAATACGAAGCTTGCATCTTTGGATTGGAAGCATTGCTTACCCTGGGGGCAAAGACCGCAGAAGTATTTGGGGATTCCTCCTTGGTAATTCATCAAATTAAAGGAGAGTGGTCAGTCAAGGAAGAGAGGCTGTTGCCTTATGTAAAGCACTTGAGAGCGTTGAGCAGCCAATTTGAGATTTGCACTTTTCACTTCATCCCCAGAGACGAAAATCAGTTAGCTGATGCTCTAGCAACTTTAGTGTCCATGTGGGACAACCCAACAGGAGTTGCGATGAAACCCGTGCTGATATATAGTTCGGAAAGACCTGGTTTTGAAGCAGAACAGGTGATGGACATTGAGGCCACTGATGGAAATCCATGGTATTATGACATTCAGAATTATTTAGAGAGATCAGTCTTTCCAGAGGAAGCCACTGAGAAGGACCAAAGAATGATCAGGAAGTTATCCACTCAATTCATCAGTGTTAATGGCACTTTGTATAAAAGGCAAGCTGATGGTATCCAGTTAAGATGTCTGGCAGAGAAAGAAGCTAAAAGAGTTATGGAAGAAGTTCATGCCGGGGTTTGTGGAGCTCACATGAATGGCTTAGCCTTAGCAAAGAAGATCATGCGCCAAGGGTTTTATTGGCTCACAATGGATACATATTGTTCAAAATTTGTGAAGCAATGCCAGTTATGCCAACAGTACGCGAATTTGAGGCATGTGCCAGTTTCAGAGTTACATAACTTAACATCTCCATGGCCATTTGCAGCATGGGGAATAGACATCATAGGCGAAATCCATCCTACTGCTTCTAATGGGCATAGATTTATCATAGTTGCCATTGACTACTTCACTAAATGGGTCGAGGCAGAATCCTTCAAGAAGATTGACGCAAGGGACATGGCCAAGTTCATAGAGAGAAATTTGATCTGCAGGTATGGCCTCCCTCATCACATAGTGTCCGACAATGGGGTGCAGTTCATGGGAGAAACCAGAAAACTTCTCGAGAAGTATGGTGTCAAGCATCATAAATCCTCTCCCTACCGACCGCAAGCGAATGGGGCAGTAGAGGCCGCGAATAAGAATATAAAGAAGATCCTGTCCAAGATAGTCCAAACTTACAAGGACTGGGCTGAAAAGTTACCCTTTGCCCTGTGGGGATACAGAACGACGGTGAGGACGTCTACAGGCACTACACCATTTTTCCTGGTATATGGAACAGAAGCAGTGTTGCCGGTAGAGATAGAGCTTAAATCGCTAAGGGTGGTCATGGAAGCCCAAATCCCGGAGGCCGAATGGGCGCAGCAGAGGCTACAACACTTGAATTTACTGGATGAGAGTAGGCTGAAAGCTTATTATCATAATCAGATTTACCAGAAGAGGCTGGCTCGGTCGTTTGGCAAGAAAGTACGAAAGCACCCGTTGAAGGAGGGGGACTTGGTCTTTAAGATGATGAGGCCGGGAGTTCCAGACATACGAGGAAAATTCAGACCAACCTGGGAAGGACCTTTCATTTTGAAAAAGTTGCTAACAAAAGGAGCAGCAATTTTAGCAGACAGCGATGGGAATGAGTTCAAGGACCCGGTCAATGTCGATAGACTTAAAAGGTTCCATGGCTAAAGACCAAAAATAAAAAGAAGAGAATAAATGCCCCGCAGGTCGAAAACCGGAAAAAGGCGGCCTTGCTAAAATTGGGCGCCCTGTCAGGGTGAAAACCGAAAAAAGGCATCCTGGGCAAAAATTAAGGGCCAAGAGAAAATATTCAATCGAGAAAACCCGAGAGGGCCGATTGATAACAGGAGTTTGATGCTGACAAAACCCACTCCGAGATTAGGTGTAGTCACATGCTTTTGAATTCTTGTCAAATGAAAAATCATGTATGATAAAATCATATAGAAATGTACACAATTTTGCAAGGAATAAAAGAATATATTTTCATTGATCTTTCAGTTCTGTCTCAAAAAGAGTTATATCAATTTTCATCTAATGATTATTGCTCAGTCCTTTCATTGGATATGTCCTATTTGCTCTTAACAGAAGTTTTGGTGATAACCTTCTCTAAAAAAAAAAAAAAAAAAAAAAAAAAAAAAAAAAAAAAACCATTAGAGATGAAAACCGTAACTGGCTCTCTAAGCAAAAGTTAGGCCAAAGGGCAGGGTGAAAACCTGGAAACAGGCAGTCTGCCCTACAAAAAAAAAATAAATAATAAAATAAACAAAAGCCGCTGGATTGGTTTGGGTCCATTCCAGGCAAAAGTTAGGCAAAGGGTTGTGTGAAAATCCCATAAGGGACGCATTTCCCGCAAAGAAAAGCTAGTGCGAAAATCCACAAGGGACGCACTACCTTTAAAACAATGACATTCAATGCCTGGAGCGATAAGGCGGCATTATTTCAAGATGATCTTCTGTCAGTCAGACAACACACAACACAGAACATGAAATAGAATCCCAAGTAAATGATCATTGACCAGGGGGCAAGGGATATACACCGGACGTCTCTTTCAGAAAGCTTGTCGACGATCCTCAGGATTCAGGGGGCATGGTACAGCAGACAAGCTATAAGTTCAGCAAACCATGGATCACCTAGGGCGCGATCTATACATTTTTGCAAGCATTTGCATTCCATATCATGCACACGTGATTTCTTGTATATTCCTATGCATACAATCTTGCAGGAGAAATCGGTGGGGAACACCCACAAAAGCCAAGTGATGACAATAGTCCAAACATCTAAAGGAGCACAGTTCCAAAATTCACAACGGTTAGCACGATGGCGGCACTACCCACAAGAGGTTAGCACGACCACGGCTCTACCAATTCACAACGGTTAGCACGATGGCGGCACTACCCACAAGAGGTTAGCACGACCACGGCACTACCAATTCACAGCAGTTAGCACGATGGCGGCATTACCCACAAGAGGTTAGCACGACCACGGCACTACCAATTCACAGCAGTTAGCACGATGGCGGCATTACCCACAAGAGGTTAGCACGACCACGGCACCACCAATTCACAGCGGTTAACACGATGGCGGCACTACCCACAAGAGGTTAGCACGACCACGGCACTACCAATTCACAGCGGTTAGCACGATGGCGGCACTACCCACAAGAGGTTAGCACGACCACGGCATTACCAACTCACAATGTTTAGCACGATAGCGGCGCCACCCACAAGAGGTTAGCGCACCTACGGTATTACCAGCTACAACCAAAAGACAGCAGTAGCTATCATCATAACTCCATCAAGCAGGAAGATCGCTGCTTCAGGTACGCGTTTCTTTCCTTTTCCTGAATTTTGGCTCACCTAGGCACCCATGCACTAGTCTCTTCAAAATTGGGGGCAACTGTAGACACTGGGTCCCGAGTAGCCTTGATCAGGATTACCCGATGATGAAATTTAGCTATGCCGGCTTATAGGCAAAAAGATTGGAGTTCAGAAGTGATTTTCCTTGTCTTTTCGGTGAGTAAAAAGGGTATTTTAAAAATATTTTAAAAATATTTTTTAAATTATTTTGAAGAAGAAAAAGTGTGTTTTAGGTTGAGGGTATTTTAATAAAAAAAAAAAATAAAAAAAAGGGGTGAAAAATGATGAAAAAATGAAGAAAGTAGGAAAAATGGAAAATGGGGGAAAATAATCGCGACGAAAAGGCGACGGCCAAGGGCCGTCGCGAATTTCCATGCGCTCCGCGCGTCCGACGCCCTTGGCGTCGGGCGCTCCGCGCGAGCGACGCGCAGGGCGTCGCTCGCCCCGCGCACGTCGTGCGCGGAAACTCCGCGCAGATCGCGCAAAAACGTGCGCGACGCGCACGATCTCTCGCCGAAATCGCCCCACTTCGCCCATTTCGCCCACTTTTCGACCCCCACTCGATTTTCAACCGTTTTTGGACGGTTTTTGGGTAGTTTTTATGATTAAAAACACTAGAAAAATTCAGAAAAGGGGGGAGGACGAACTAAGAACATTTTAAAAAAAAAAACTGAATTTTGGAGCTTTGAGTTGAGAGAAAAAAATCCATCTTACACACTTGTTTCCAAGAGCTTTTCTTCAAGTTTTCAAGCTATTTTCTAAGGATTTTCACAAGAGAAGACAAGGAATTCAACACTTCTATCTTCAATTCTTCAAAACTGAATTTGAGGGTAATTATTCTTGGTTTTACTCATTAATTCTCTTGTTAATTTCATTTATTTTGGCTTCCAATTAACATATCAAACATGTAAATTCTCTTAGTCTCCATATTCTTCTTCTTATTTTTTTTTATCTTCAATTATTCATATAACAAATAAGCTTTTTAAATTCTATTATCCTTTTTATGTCAAATTATTCTTTGTTCATGTAATTATGCATGTTTTAGGTTGTAAATACCTTTAATTTCTTAATGCTATATCATATTTATTATTATGCTTTCTTTTGCATGTATGAGTGTTATAATCATTATTTTATGCTAGTCATGCATGTTAAGTTGTGTTATTCTCATGTTACATTTTTTAATTCATGTCTTAACTATAGTAAAATTGATTGTCACTAATTTTCCATGCACGTTAATTACTAATATTAATAAGTTGCATGTGCCATGATACTTTCTCATCTTATGCATGTTAAATTGCATCTTAATCATTCTATGCATGTTAAATTGCATCTTAACTATTCTATGCATGTTAAATTACATCATGATTATTTTATGAATATTATATTTTCATGGTACATATTATCTTTTTATGTCATATTATTTTGTTGGCTTAATCACTAACATGAATTTCTTTTGTTTTATTTTTGGTTGCACATCATTGTTTTTACTTTCAATTGAGCATCCATGCACGTTGAAGGAGGAGTTGCGGGGTTTGGTATTTTCTTTATACATTTTTAATTCCCATTTTATTTACATTGCCTTGTATATATTCATTAAATAAAATGTTTTCCTATGCGCACCTAAATAAAGATCATAAAAATATTTCTTACTAAATTAATTTAGATTTTTCATAATAAAATGGGACCAATGTCCTAATTTTCATCCCAAATAAAATCATCACATCCAGAATATTTTCTTTAATTGTGCATGCGGGGACCAAAGTCCTCATAATTAATAAATTCCCCGGTTTTATGTATGTTTGCATTTTTTAAATGGGAGTTGTATTCCGCTCCTTGTATTATTGTAATTCATTGCTTTACTTGCTAATTTATGGTTTTCCTAACATGAATAAATGCGCCTTAAATTAATTGCATTGTGTGGAGAGAGAGCGAATTAATGACAATTAAAATTCAATCATAAATTAATCGAGGTAGAAATAGATGAGAAATCCCGGACCCAGCTCTGGTCTTTGGGCTCAAGAGGTTAGAGGTTATCCTTCAAGATACTTCTTGAGTCACGAGGCTTTAGCGCTAATCCTAGGCCTCATGGCTCAATATGGATAAAAAGCGCAGTCTTAGGCTCTCCGAGGCGAGAGAAACTTTCCCAATGTTCTATTGGGTGGCGACTCCATGAAACCTCCGTGTTGCTCAATATAGACGCACTTGCAATTTATCGCAAGATGTCAACGGACCCGCAAATGCCCCGATCGCCCACGTGCGGGCGGTCCGAAAGGGCGGCGCTCGAGATCCGGCGCGCGTCACAGGGACCGATTGGCTGATCGTCTTCATCTGACTCATCCCGAAGAGTGTGGCGCTTTCGACGCGCCGGCTGAGGAAAGGCCTCCCTTCGAAGCACAATATTTGGCCCGACTGCTGTAGAGGAAGGTGCCGTAGACGTAGTCGTGGCATCAGGGGGTGCCGATGAGATCGGGACGGCGGCAATGGCAGGAGTCGTTGCGGAGGCGCCAACGGCCCCACTAGAAGCACCAGCAGCTGCCCGAGAAGATTGCAGCTCCGACGCGGGCACAAGCTTCCTTTTCTTCCTCTGCTCTTGAGCCCTTCGCTCGGCCTCACGTTTCTGCTTGATCTTTTCGCCGAGCTGCTTGGACGCATCACTCCCACCGGCCATCTCAGCTGCACAACAAAAAATAAGCGAGATAAGTTTTTTCGTACACAAATCCTCTTTATAAAACATTAATAAAGTGCAATGAATGATCTGATGCACGATGATTGGGTTTTTTTTTCTGATCCTAACGCTCACGTTCTACGTCCTCAGTCTCTTGAAAATTGGGCGAGCCGAGCAGTGTCCGCAAAAGGAATTTGGACTCATAAGGCCCTTTATTCCTGCTGACGGCGGCCATCAGTTTCTGTATGTCGTTTTCGTAGAATTCCTGACCGGCGGCTAAGTCCCTCAAGGTCTAGACCCTGGCCGATCGGGTTAGGCGCACCCCAAACCCGCCTTTCCTCCCCACCAAGAAGTACCGTTCTCTGTACCCTTTCATGGAGGTGGGGACGAACATCAACTTCCTCTTTGGGCGGCTTGTAAAGAAATACTCTGTGCCATCGCTCCGACCCGAAATATAGAAGAAGTGAGTGAAAAGCTCCAAGGTCGGCGCCACCACTTCAATTTGGCATAGGATTTTGAAGCACGCCACCGATCGCCAGCCGTTCGGATGTAATTGGTTAGGGGCGAGACCATACCCCCTCAGCACCGCCGTCTCAAAGCCGCCCAACGGGAACCTCAGGCCCGCATCAAGGCTCCACAGGTGGCAGACGAACCACTCTCCGCCATCTTGACCAAAGGGCCCTTCTGTCACCGCCATTGACTCAGGGCAGGCCAACACCTTTATCTCATCAGAAAGGCCATATTTGGAGGGAATTTCGGCCACCTCCTCAGCGGTTAGGCGAGAATGCAGTGCGACGGCTGGTTTATTCTCATACCACTCTAAAAAATTTGTGTCTAACACCTCAGCACTACTGGAGGCCATCTTCAACAAAAAATATGAAAGGAAAAGTGCAACTCTCTTTTTTCTAAATGAGACGGGTATGGAAAGAAAGTAAAGGACGAAAACCACGAAGAAAGCAAAGAAGGGGAAAAAAGTTACTTACTTGACAGAATGAACTCAAGGAATTCGAAGAAACAAGAAGATGTTTGCAGAAATCTGAGATTCAAGAAGGAATTTTGACAGAGCCTCGCTAGAGATTTCGAAAATAAAAGAAGAAATACTCTGCAAAGTTCCCTATTTATAGACTGAAGCTTCTCGAAAACGCCAAGCAACGCGCCATTCAGCAAGCGCCACGTGTCAAAGGACATTATGTCTCTGCGAAGAACGAAGCGTCGCCCTCGGTATGCTCACTGCATTAAAGGAAAACAACTGTCTCAGCAAACGCGTCGCTTCAGAAAAAGCGCCCTTCAAATTCAAAAAGCGCGCCAGTACGCGTCTTCGGATCGGGAATCCCCATAACTAATTCCATCCGAACGGAGCAACAAAGGCACTTCTGTGCCCGATCGGACCTGTTGAGGGGGGACAAGTGATAACACAACAAATATCATTTACCTTAAGGCCCATTCAGCCGGCCCACTTAACTGGCAGGGCCCAAAGCCCATCAGCTAAAGGTATCAGACACGAGCTCCTAGGCAGCGCACATGACCGATCGGCTGATGTGACCGCCAGTACCATCAGCCGCCTGACACAAGGCAGCGCCCATGCCTACCACCTGCTCCTTGTCATGTCGCCGAATATCTACTCTGACAGCCAGTAATCACTCCCCAGGCACTCAAGTGCCCCTCAACCATCTCATATAAATAGCCCAGCCAACGATGGCACCAGGTATTGAATACACACCATTATCTCTCTAAAGCACATTCTCTCTCTAAGCTACTAACTTAAGCTTCGGAGTGCTCACGCCTGGTCCGACCGGGCTCTTCTTATTGCAGGGTTATCTCATCCGATCGGATCGACCTCTCTCCTATAGATAAAGACATTTTTGGATTTATCAATTTCATTTTATTTTTTCAATAACATAAAATTATGAAGCTGAAAATGATCAACGATGGATAAGTGTAGATCCCATTCATGTATTTTAAAAAAAAAAAATATATCAACCACAATAATAAATATATGTTTATATATATTCTCCTGATAATAAGCAAAAAGTAAATCATTTTAATTGTAGATGTATTAAATTATAATAACATTTGTGAGATGTTTCAATTTAAATATCAGCTTTGGTAGGGGAGAGAAAAAAAACCTCTTGATGTAGTTAACCGGACAATCGGTCTGAAACCAAATCAAAAGACTGGTTAATCAATTATAACGAATTGGTTAATAATTAGTATTTTGAAAAAATCGATATTAATGGATTAAGTTTTTTTTGCTCATAAACTGGTTAACTGAACCAATTAACTGATCCATGATCACCCCTACAATTTATTAATTTTATGTCACTCTTTCTTTCTTTCTTTTACAATTGTTTTTATTTCATTATATTCATATTTAAATATTTATATTCCTTTAATTTTCATTTACTTTAAAATATATTTCAATTTCATTTTGGGTTTTTTTTAAAAATATTTTAGTTAATTTATTAATTATTCAATATGTCTATATTTAGTATTTTTTATTATATCTTGATTTATCAATTTTTCATTAATGAAAATTAGAATATATTCGAAAAGTTATATAATATTAATATATTAACTAAAATTTTTAATAATTTTTTACAAAACTAAATTTTTTAATATATATGAAAATAATGTATGTCAAGTTAAAAATAATAATAATGGAAAATAGTTGTTAGTATTGGATGAATTTATTTTAATAATTTTACATTTTTAAGTATTTCTGCTGTACTTTTTTTTATTATCCTAATTATTTTGATTTTTTTTTTTGCGATTATTAAGTGTAACCATTCATCTAATTAGGGGTGATCATGAACCAATTAATTCATTTACTTATTAAGTCTTAATTATTAAAAACAAAGTTTCTTATGTCCACTAAAACTTTTATTTTAACAATAATAATATTATATTATATTGCAAAAGTTTTCATTTTTAAGTATTTTGAATATTTTAATTTATTTATAAATGTATCTTATAATTGTAGTGATTAACCGAAAAGATTTTGGTTAACCAGTCCGAAAATCTGAAATCAATAAATTGACTAAGCGATAGTAATGAATTGGTTAATGGTTAGTTTTTTGAAAAAAACCGATGTTAATGAATTAGTTTTTTTAAACTCATGAACTAGTTATGCTCACTCTTAACTTTGGGTAAAATAAAAATAAGTGTATATTATCCTCTAATAATAAGAAAAAAATGGATAAAATAGACCAGAAAAATACAAAGAATAATCAAATTAAACCAAAAACAAAATAAATATAGTGTAAGTTACTCACATGATTTTTTTCCACAAAATAATTATCAACTATTAGTTGTACTTGTACATAACAATATAAATCATCTTCTAGAAAGTGGATAACAGAGAGGGTATAGGACTTCCCGTAGGAAGTATTTGGATCAGAACTCTGAAGGGTAAAATATATCTAAATCCTCGAATTAAACATCAGGACAGGCATTCCCATAATAATATAAGACTTTAGTCTCCACGAAATGACACCATAGTGTCATAAATTTAGCAACTGCATCAGTAGGGGTGTGCAGAACCGAATCGGAACCGAATGAATTTTGGTCTATTTGGTTCGGTTTGTTCGATTTTCGGTTCATTCGGTTCTAAACCGAAATTAAATTTTGGTTAATTCGGTTCGATTCTCAAAATTGCAAAACCGAGAGAACCGAACCGACCGAACTATTTAATACCCACCAGACCGAACTATTTAATACCCACCATTATATATATATATATTACAACAAATCCAAAATAGCAAGCCAACAATAACAGATCTAAACCAAAATCGCAACAATATCAAAATCCAACAATATCAAAACCAAAATTGCAACAACAGATCTATATATATATATATTACAGCAAATCCAAAATCGCAACCTAACAATAACAGATCTAAACCAAAATCGCAACAATATCAAAACCAAAATTGCAACAACAGATCTAAATCTAACAATATATATATATATATATATTTTACAGCAAAACCAAAATCGAGGAGCGAAGGAGTGCGGTGGAGGAAGGCAGCGAGGAAGAGATCACCGGAGAGGGGGGCGATCTCCGGCGGGGACCAGATCTATCGACAGAGAGGGAGGGAGAGAGGGAAGAAGGGAGAAGGAGACGGGGAGAGAGAGAGAGAAGGCGACGGCGGCGGAAGGCGACGGCACGGTGGGAGTGAAGCCCGATCTGCGATCTGAGAGGCAGAAAGTAGAGGAGGGAGGGAGAGATAGTGAAGAAGCAGAGGAGGTAGAGAGAGAGAGGGGGGAAAGAGAGGGACAGAGGGGATGGGTTTGTTTGATGGGTAAAGAGAGAAAAATGAGCGTGATAAAAAACAGGGAATGGGTTTGGGTTGTCGGGTTAAGGGTGGGTTAACCCGACCCGTTTCTAATAACCAGCCCAAGCTTATCTTACTTAAAAAAACCGATTGGACCGAACCGAACCGACCGAAATTAATTCGGTCTATTCGGTTTCGGTCCTAAAAATATCGGTTCGCGGTTCCTTCTTAAATTTTTGAAAGTTCGATTTTCGGTCTGTTCGGTTCGGTCCAAAACCGAATCGAACCGACCATTTGCACACCCCTATGCATCAGACTCCTTATAGGCATTGTAAGGTCCCAAAATCTACCTTAGTAGTATTTTGCATAATCAGGGTAATTAGAAAAGCATGATTACAATTTATGGTGATAAAAAGGGCATAATTGGAAGTTAGTTTGATTAGTATGGTAAATTAGTAAAATGTTATATTATGTTTTATAAGAATAATTTGAATTGAGGGATTAATTGAAGTGATAAAGATTAAATATAAGTCAATTGTGGATTGAGAGTTTAGTGAAGGATTAAAGTGAGTTTTGCCTAACATATATAAATAGGCATGCAAAATTAGTGGACGACACCTAGCTAAAAGCTGGCAGTTTGAGAAGTAAATCTTGGCTGAAATGGGATTAGGAAATCAGTCATAGTCTTCTTCTTCTTCCTCTCCATTCACACGAAAATGCAAGCTTGGAAAATTAGAGAAAATGTGAATGCAAATTAATTGAGTAAATCAAGTTCAAAATGGTAAGTTGATTTCAGTTTTCATTTCTTCTTCTTCTCTTCTTGATTAGTTTGAAACTTCTATAGAACCAAGTTAGGGCATATTGTTAATATGATATTCATGTGTATTTTAATTAAAGAAAATCGAAGATCAAAGAAAGGTGAAGGGAAAGCATCATTGGAATAATCTTGGAGGAAGTAGAATCAAGAAATCAAGTTTGGGATTCAATTTTGAAATTGTTTGCATGCGTAAGAGAATCAATTTAATTGGGATTTGCTTGAAATCTGTAAAAGGGATTTTAGAAGGTTAATGTTTGAGATAATTGTTGGTTGGATTGTTATTAGGTTTGAAGTGTTGATTGATGAAATCCCTGTTTGGGTTTAATTGAGTAACTACTGATATTTAACCTTTAATTGGGTTGTTGAGCTCAAATGAGCAAGGTTTGTTATTATGTACTTAAAGTTTAAGGGCTATGAATGTTTAGTGGTAATTGGCAATAGCTAAGCATAATTGATAGGTAAAATGAAGTAAAATGATTTAAATGCATTCCATGCTTGTATTAGAACAGATTATGAGTTAATTGGTATAATCTTTGAATTAGGAATTAAATTTTGTGATTGATGTGTTTTGATTAATTTAAGGAATATGTATAATTACTATAAAGAATAACAAACTTGAGGATGTTGATTTGTGGAAATAATTCAGTTAACAAAATGGAATTGAGCTTCTACAGATGTTATTTTCCTGCAGTTTTCCAATCACACGACAGTCATGATTCTCTACCCGCCGTGTGATCGTGTTATGGGGTTGAATTATGCTTATTTTCGATTTTACACGGCGATTAGGATTCTCTGCCCACCGTGTAAAAGCATTCTGGATTGATTATTCTGCCTTCGAGTTGTTTTACACGGTGGTTAGGATTCTCTGCCTACCGTGTAAAAGCATTCTGATTTGATTATTCTGCCCACCGCGTGATGTGTCTGACCGCTTCGTAAAATATTCTCCCCGTTATGTAAATAGCTTATGTTTTTCCATTACTTGAATTTATATGATATGCAATTAATGAATAAACAATATGGATATATGATTAAATTACGTGAAAAATAACAAATATATGTGATGAAGGATTGAATTATTATAATAGTAAATTTTGATTCAGGCTTTAAGTATTATTTGATAAACGGATGATGTTATATTAATAAAGTCTGTATCTGTAACTCTGAAATTATATGAAATTTTGATATGTTAGAGAGCCTGCTAGTCAGTTTAGGTTATGGGTAGATAGGCATGCCTATAGGGGGTTTGAGCAGCTGCCACTTGTTTCACCCCATCGGGGATGCTTGAATTCTTCCCTTCGAGGATGCTTGACTATTTATATACACTACATTCCTTCGGGAATAGCTTGTTATGATATCTTCCCTTCGGGGATACTTGATTTACTACCCGTTATCCACACCCTTAGAAAGGCAGGCAGTACTTATCTTTATAAGAGATCTGTATATGAAAGATGGCTATATGACTTGATGTCTAATCTGAAATCGAGTATATTCTGAAAATCTATGTTTGGATACCTATATAATTATAAGGTACATGGTTAAAATATGTGAATAATGTTATATATGATATTATCACATGAATATTGTTACTTGTTAAATATTAATGTATATGTGTATAAAATCTAATATCTGATCTATTATGCCATATGCTATTTATGCTATGATATAATATTTTTCAATTACACGTCAATCTAAGACATAAGTAGTGAATTGTATTAAGTATGTGATGACAAAATTTTTGTTTATCTAAAAGTGATGTAATGAGTAAGTCATATAAAATGTTTAGAATATGTATGATGTTGAAATGAATTAGAAACCGAGATGTATAACCTATTTATAGGTAAATGATATGGCTTTTGCTATGGTACTTATATCGATCTATAAATAATAAGGAATAACCATGTGATTATAGCTTTGACTTGGATATAGAATAGTATGATCAAGATTATTATATTTGTATGATTGGTTAGAACTTTCAGAAAAAGAGTTGTAATTAAGAATAATGTGATTTGCACGATTAATATGGAAATTGGTAGGAGAGTTTTAAGAGCATATTTATAAACTAAATACTGCATAATTTGTCTGTAGATTTGGACTACATATTTAATGGTAATTAATAATTTAATTAAATAGACAATGCCATAATGGTAATAAAGACAAGATAGGAAATATGAAATAGGTACACTCATACAAACATACAGAGAAAATCAAATGAGAATATCGGTGGAATTACATATGTTTGTCATGGGTAAGAATAAAACAAAGAATTGTATATGGTAATGATTTTTGCAAGAAATTATGAACATTATAAAACTACTACATGGAAGTATGTAACTTGTCTATAATTGAGATTATGTATAATTATGCATATAGATAATCTAGCAAAGAAACAACTTGATAATAAAGAAAAAAGAAACGAGAAAGATTTATTCTGGATGCTTATTTACCTAGAAATGAATAGACCCTTTGGTGTATTGTTATGTGCTGAATTAGCTAATAATTAACCGTTGGTTGGAACTTAACTATAATCGATAAAGTTTAATTATGAAAATGTGGTAAAAGAAATGAGTTAGTATAAACTTGGTTTTATGATAAATTTTAAGTGGTGATAAAGTAATTTGCATTGAGTGCATATATGAACTAAAATTATATTAAAGTTAGAACATATTAATCCGAAGGCTTTAATGTACACAAATGATGATGCAAGGTATTTGATAGACGATGACATGGATTTCTCTTTGTATTTGTGACGCGCGCCGGATCCCGCGCGCCGCCCCTTCGGACCGCCCGCACGTGGGCGATCGGGGCATTTGCGGGTCCGTTGGCAGCTTGCGATGAATCGCAAGTGCGTCTATGTTGGGCAACAAGGAGGTATCATGGAGTCGCCACCCAATAGAACATTGGGAAAGTTTCTCTCGCCTCGGAGAGCCTAAGACTGCGCTTGGTATCCATTTTGGGCCAGCTAGAGGGATCATGGAAGGTGAACTTCTCACCCTAAAGAGCCTAGGATTAGCGCTAAAATCTCGTGACCCAAGAAGTGTTTTGGAGGATAACCTCTAACCTCTTGAGCCCAAAGACCAGAGCTGGGTCCGGGATTTCTCATCTATTTCTACCTCAATTAGTTTATGATCAAATTTTAATGTCATTAATTCGCTCTCTCTCCACACTATGCAGTTTGATTAAAAGGCGCATTTATTCACATCTTGAAAGCGATAAATGATCAAATAGACAATAAAAACAATAAATTACAATAATACAAGGAGCGGAATACAACTCCCTTTTGTAAATGTGCGGATCATGCATAAATCGGGACATTGCTTATTCTGAGGACTTTGGTCCTCGCATGCATCATTATTAAAATTGGAGATTTTTGTTTGTGATGATTTTATTGGATAAAATAGGACATTGGTCCAGTTTTGTGTAAACCTCATTTTATTAAATATAAAGCCATTGAGTCATTTTTATACATCAACGGGATATGAAAGGAGTACATCCATATACGTAAGATAATCAATAAAAGAAATGAAACAAGAGGATTAGGAAACTAAACCGGACGAGATCCTCCAAACATGGTAGATAGCCGCTCAAGCTCGAGATAACCCAGGAGGACCGATGTACACTCACAGAAAGTTAAGAGATGTTAATATACATAAAATTAACATATAAGAAATCAAAGAGACTGGATAGAGATGAAAAATGATTTAAAAAGATGGAGACAGAACCCACCGACGGCATTTCTTGGTTGACCGACTGGCGTCGGTTCGGTTATCCGATATGCCCGTTTGTCACTCAAGAATGGGCGTCTGTAGGTGGGTGACCGACGGGCGTCGGTCATGAAGATGACCCGTCGGTCACCTCTGTCTCCGAAAAACAGAAAGGAAAAAAGAAACCTTTCAAAGTCAAAAAATGGGTTTTATCCCAAAAGGAGATAAGGGAGTCAAAATAAAAGAAAGTAATGATAGATATTCAAAAATTTTCACAGAATAAATAAAAATTTAAATATGAGATGAAATGGAGAAAGGATCCGGAATATTTACCCTCAGATAATCGCTTCAGGTGAGATTCTGGTGTCGGTTAGAGCCCCGCGCGTTCCACGAGAAGCAGAGATGAAAGATTAAAGAGAGTAAATGAGATATTTCACCTTCAATCCTTCAGAAAATCGATTTTGGAGTCAAAATCTAAAGAAAACTAATTAGCTTTTAGTTCCCTTTGATTGATTTGATCCTTGATTCAATAGAGTTCTTTTAGAAAAAGTGTTTTTGGAAGAGAGAGAAAATGTGCTTGAAATTGGGCAGAGTTTCCTCTTCTGAAAATTTTTCCAACCCTTTTCAAATGAAAATCCGGAGCTTTTATAGCCAGACACGACCGACGGGCGTCGGTGTATAGAGGCGGGCGTCGGAAGAATCCTTCTGACATAAGGATTAGTCCGACGGCCCTGCCACATGCACCGACGGGCGTCGGAAGGGTTGCGTGCTCCGGGAAACCAGGCGGCAATCTGACAGGGGCGGTGATTTTCCGACGGGCGTCGAAAAATACCCATAGCCATCGGTGACTCGGAGCGACGGGCCGGCTCGACAGACGGGCTGGCCATCTGTGGAGGACAAAAAGCCCTTTGACTCGAAAAAATCTCTGTTTTTCTCTCCTTCGGCCCAGGAATGATAAAAACCTCACTTCTCATGGAACGCGGGGCTAAAACCTCTAAATCCAACCTCCCATACAGGCTTGGACACTGATTTCATCATAGGGTAACCTCTGATCCGGACCGCTCTGGGACACGGTGCTTACAGTTGCCCCCAGTTTTGGGGAAACTAGTGCACAAGCGCCTAGATAAGCCAAAACTCAGAGAAAGGTCAGAAAGGAAGCGTACCTGCGATGGCTTTTCACCCTCCGTGCCTTCTGCCGGGTGGACCTTGTCTCGATCCGCTCGGCGATGCAAAGATATTTCCACCGGCCTTATCTCGACCGGTAGGTACTCAGGGAGATGCAGCATGCTCTGGCTGCAACCTCGATCCGGTGAGATGCAGCATGCTCTGGCTACAGTCTCAATCTGGTGAAGCGCTGTATGCTTAGACCATGGCTTCGATCTGGTGAGATGCAACACTCTCTGGCTACAATCTCGATCTGGTGAAGAGCAGTGTTTCTTCAACTGCAGCTTCGATCTGTGAGATGTAGCACTCTCTGGCTACAACCTCGATCTGGTGAAGTGCGGCACTTTCTGATCACAGCTTCGATTGGTGAGATGCAGCACTCTCTGGCTACAATCTCGATCTAGTGAAGTGCGGCACTCTCTGACCACAGTTTCGATTGGTGAGATGCAGTACTCTCTAGCTACAATCTCGATCTGGTGAAGTGCGGTACTCTCTGACCACAGCTTCGATTGGTGAGATGCAACACTCTCTGGCTATAATCTCGATCTGGTGAAGTGCAGTGTTCTCTGACCACAGCTTCGATTGGTGAGATGCAGCACTCTCTGGCTACAATCTCGATCTGGTGAAGTGCAGTGTTCTCTGACCACAGCTTCGATTGGTGAGATGCAGCACTCTCTGGCTACAATCTCGATCTGGCGAAGTGCGGCACTCTCTGACCGCGACTCCGATCAGGTGAGATACAGCACTCTCTGGCTACAATCTCGATCTGGTGAAGTGCAGTGTTTCTTCAACTGCGGCTTCGATCTGTGAGATAAAAGATTTTGTTAGTTCACGTTTGAGTGGTCATCTTTTGACCTGTCTATTGATGGCGTGACCTTGCTTTATTGGCTATGCCATGTTTCATCTTTTATTCATTTTTCTTATTGAGCTGTTATCGATTATCATTTTTGTTGTTTGTTTTTGTTTTGTATTTTTTTTATATTGTCATCTTTATCCACATGTAAGTAGATATGAGAACATACACTTTCTGTGACGTGATTAAGCAATTAACAATCGAATGATCATGCAATAAGGAAGCAAAAGTTTTCCACTAGAAATGTCATTTTTGTACAGTGCATATATAAAATATAAAATATACAAATATACAAAAGATACAAAAATAACTCCCTGAAGATCAGAGAGGTGTGTAGTCTGAGGGCTCATCAGGATCCTCGTCATCCGATATATGCACGGTCCCTGGCGGAGGTGGACGCGCCGGAGGTGGCGGCGGAGCTGTGGAGGGTCCTGCCTCATGATCATGGGCCTGCCTGAACCGGATCTGAGCGTAACCGTGCAAGAAGGGCTGGGTGCAGGTGCTCATAAACCCTAAGGTCTCAGAAACCTTCTTTCCCAACTTCTTGAAGGCTTGGCTCAACTGAATGGTCTGCTCGCTGGCGGCCTTTCTCCTCTGCTCCAGGCTCTGCTCCGTCTGCTCCCTAAACTCCCTCATGGTCTGAGAAAGAGGGGGGAGAATCCCCTCCATCGCCTGGACGCGGGATCTCAGAAAGTCAAGTGACTCATCAATCATCTGTAGGGTCATGAGCGAGCTGCTGCCTCAACTCCCTCTGACCCTAAGCAATCTGCTCAATCAGCCTCATCTGCTCTTCTCTGAAAGCCTCCAAGACCCGAGTCTGCTCATCCCTAAAGGCATCCATGGCCCGAGTCTGCTCCCGAGTCGTGTGCTCGATGTAGCCGGCCTGCTCCCGAGCCAAATGCTCCACCGACTGGGACTGCTCCAAAATGGCAGCCTACTGGCGATCTAACCTCTCGTGGATAGCCCTGTCTCTCTCATCCTGTCGCCGCTCTAAGGCTGTGAACATGGAGGTGAGGAGCTGAGAGAAGTCAGGCTGGACAGGCTGCTGCGGTGCTGGCTCTAGGGGTGGTACCGAGGAGGTGGATGCCCCTGGGTCGCCTCGGGAGTATGGATGGTATCTCTCGGAGGGCCCATGGATGGACCTCTGTACCCTGGCGCTCGGTGATGGGACTGGAGTCGGCGCTCTGGATGCCGGTGAAGCGGCAAAGAGGTCATCCATCGTGATCTCAAAGTCAAAATCTGAGGGGGTCCTAGGTGGCTCCTGCTGCTGTGGTGGAGGCACCGTCCGCGGCTAAGGGGGCTGGTGCTCCGGCTGAGGCTGGGGCTGTGGCCGAGGCTGGGGCTGTGGCTGAGGCTCTGGCTGAGGAGGCTACTCCTCCTGGTGCCCCGGGTGATCAGGATCTGCCCCCAAGGGTGGAAGGTTGAACAACTGCCGGGTCTCATGGACGGTCAAAACTCTGTAGGCCTCTGCCTGGCCAGAAATCGGGGAGATCATCCCCATCTGCACTGCCGCCGCGGCGTCGACATGGATCCCCTCAGGCAAGGGTCCTCTCAACCTCTCAGGGTTAACCCCCAGTCCCAAAAGCAAACGGGTGATGACTCCTCCTACCATCACCACCGGCGTCATCCCTCTACTGACTCTGGTCAAGTTGGCCAAGATCTCATGGGTAATGTTGAGATGCTGGCCTGCCACCATAGCCTAGAGGCTCCAGATCTCGGTCGCGTTAAGCGACCCTGGATTACTAGCTCGACCGAGGTACGAACTGGAAAGCACTCTGTGCAAATACCGGAGTGCCTGAGACACCAGTACGGTGCTCTTCACTGTATCGTGATCGTACAGCACTCCTGGTATAACAATGGCCGCCCAATGGGCGCGTCTCACCGCTCGCCGCGGGATATCGACCCCCTCCTCTCTAGGGAGCCCCATGGCCTGAGCAAACCTCTGTCTGGTGATGCTGAAATGGTCGCCGTCGAACCAAAACTGAATCACCCCTGGGTCGGTATCTGCACTCTGAAAGCCAGTGTAGCGGAGAGTGGCCAGGACCTGGCGGGTAGCCTCTGGAAAAGTCTGGAAGGCGGGCTCAAGAAACTCCGTCCACCTAGCACCCTCGGCAAGTAGATCGAACTCTGGGGCCAATCCTAGGGCCTCTAGCAATGGGCGAGATACAAAACGGCTGGCCCGAAACTCTACCTGAGCCAGCGCTCTGTACCTCTGAGCGGACTCATCATCCATCCAATCCGGAGCTACAAGCTCGGGCTGGGCCTGCGGTGCTCTACGTCTGGGAGGCATCCTGCAAAAGGGAAGAGATTAAACATCGGAAATTTGGCAAAACAAATATCCTTAAATCTATTTTCAAGGTGAAGGCCGATTTAGGCCTCACCGGGCCAACGGCGACTCAAAAAATAAGATAAAAAAAATAATAAATTTAAAGGGCAAAGGTTGCCCACATGCTTCGCACGTATCAAGGCAAAAACAATATGCAATTAGCATACAAATAATTAAAGTGAATAAGGATGGGCGTTCTAGGTCCCAGGGCATGCATTTTGCATGAAAATATTCAATTCTTGAATAAATAATGAAAATTTGGGCAGCACCCCGGCAGGGATATGCCCAACCTCCTGCACGAAAAGATAAAAACATAGGCCTCAGGCCTCAACAATAGTGTACACATGTAAATGAGACGCACCCCGGCAAGAGTGTGCCCCCAACAACACAAAATAATAGCCTCAGGCCGCAAAAGCAAAACATGCACAGAATGGTGCGCTAAAAAGGATGCAATTCTAAAGCACCAAGATTATGGAAAGATTCTACTTCTATGTGATCATGCAAAAAGTTCGGATTTAATTACAAAAATAATAATGCAGAAAATTGGGCAGCATTCTCCCTAAATTCCTAAGGCATCTAAGGCATCCTAAAGTCAAAAGGAAAAAAGATGAAGAGATAAATTGAATAAAATTAAAAAAAAGTAGTTATTTACTTACTTGTAGTCGCGGGAAGTGTAGAAACTGGAGAAAATATGAATATCAAAGTGCCCGGTGGGTAGAAAATGCGAAAATATGAAGAAATCGCGAAAAAATAAGGAGAAAAGCTTTAAAAACCGCTAAAAAACGCTAAGCAACCGTTTGAGAGAGGGAGAAGAAAGGGACAGCAACGTTTAAACCGTCTGTCACTCGCCCTTATATAGAAATTCCTGACCGACGGGCAGGGCGTCTGTACAAGCGACCGACGGGCTGGCCGTCTGCCATGCAATAAATGCTAGTTAATGCGCGTGATGAATGCAATGCTGACGTATGCGTCTGCCAGGTGGATCTATACCGACGGTCAGGCCGTCTCTGTGGGGAGGCGGGTAGGCCGTCCCTGTGTAAAGGCGGTTAGGCCGTCCCTGTGAAGAGACGGGCAGGCCGTCGGTGACGCTTGCCTATAAAATCTTGCAAAATTTTTGTCTCTTCATTTTCCCACATCTTGAGTCCTTCATTTTTCTCAAAATGTCCTCTCCTCTTGCCCAAAGGATGCACCATATTTTAGATGACAAACACACTTGGGGAGAAGGCGCCCTTTCCTCTTTGTCTGGGCTGAAATATCTGTGCCGGGTGAAAATCGACCAGAACCTCCTCCTGGCAGCGACCCACTTCTGGAACCCCCGGTTCCACGTTTTCCAATTCACCTATCAGGAACTGTGCCCTTTGCCTGAAGAGTTAGCTTCCATTTTGGGAGCACGGTTCCCTCCTAGCGCTCTGCCTTGTGTCCCCCGCTGTGGCCTATTCCAGACCCGGGACGTAGCCCTAGCTCTGGGCATATCTTCTTCGGAGGCCAACCGGCTGATTCCTCTGAGCTCTTCCTTTTCTTTGGAGCCACTGATCGAGGCTATGGATCGGTTCACTGACATCCCCACATATCGGGTAAGCATCACATTCTTATTCTGCATGGTGAACTTCCTTACTGTTGCTCCGGGAGGTTTGACAGGTGACTCTCGTCTGTTCGGAGTCCTGAGCGACTTTCATCTGGGACTGTCACCCCTACCACTTGTCCTGGCTGAAACTATCCTGGGTTTGGATGCTGTGAGTTCTGGGTCCACTACAACCTTTGCCGGCAGCCCCTTATTACTCCAGGTACGTCATTATTTTAAAGGTAGTGCGTCCCTCACGGATTTTCACACTAGCTTTTCTTAGCGGAAGGTGCGTCCTTTCGGATTTTCACACAACCCTGTGCCTTATTTTTGCCTGAAGTAAACCCTACTTACCCCAGCGGCTTTTTTTTTTTTTTTTTTTTTTTTCAGATCTGGCTACAAGAAAAACTGAAGATGCTGTCTGAACCACCCCCTCGCGTTACTCACCAGTACTCGCCGAGCCATTTCTTGCCTCGTCGACGACTTCATGGGTGTGTCACTGCTGGTGAAGGCATTACCAGATTTGGCGAGCTGTCAGATGACGATATCAGTTTTACATCCGCCTGGCTCCCGCTGTCTCATGCGGTCACTGATGGACCATCGGGTTGTGTTCCCCTCTGCGGCCTCCGTCAGGCCACCTTCTGCATCACCTCTCGATGTAAACGACAGCTCGGGATGACCCAGGATATAGTGAGGGTTCCCCTGTCCTTCCGAGGAGGAGATCTCTCAGCCGCGTTTGCTTCTCGGTATCATGAGCTGTGGGGTAGACTACCCATGAAGACCGTTATCCCGAGGTTTGGCAATCATTCTGCATCTTCGACTAGTGAGTACAAGAAGTGGATCCTTAGTCCAGCCTCTGATAACAGGACCCAAGGGCTCAAGCATTTGATCGGCGAGAGCAGCAGCAGGACTTAGCCTAGCCTATATGTGTATTTCTTTTGGTGTTACATTTCTTTTTAATGCAGAACTAGAAAATGACGAAAGTGAAAAGAATAATATTCATCATTTTTCACGAGTTTTGTGTACATTTCCATATAATTTCAGCATACATGATCAGTTTTGGCATTTACTCAGTTGCTTACGCACCATCAATACATGAAACCAAATTTTAACAGCATCAACTTCTGTTACCAATCGGCCCTCTCGGGTTTTCATGATCGGACATTTTCTCTCATGCCTCTAATTTTTGCACAGGATGCCTTTTTTCGGTTTTCACCCTGTCGAGGCGCCCAATTTTAGCATAGCCGCCTTTTTTCGGTTTTCGACTTGCGGGGCATTTTATTCTCTTCTTTTTATTTTGGTCTTTAGCCATGGAACCTTTTGAGTCTGTCGACATTGATCGGTTCTTTGAATTCGTTCCCGTCACTATCTGACAAGATTGCAGCCCCTTTGGACAGCAGCTTCTTAAGGATATACGGCCCTTCCCAGGTAGGTCTGAATTTCCCCCTGATGTCTGGTATCCCTGGCCTCATCTATTTGAACACCAAGTCCCCTTCTTTCAGCGGGTGCTTCCTCACTTTCTTTCCGAAAGTTCTCGCTAATCTCTTCTGGTATATCTGATTATGATAATAAGCTTTCAGCCTACTCTCATCCAATAAGTTCAAGTGCTGCAACCTCTGCTGCGCCCATTCGGCTTCCAGGATTTGGGCCTCCATGACCACCCTTAGTGATTTAAGTTCTATCTCTACTGGCAATACTGCTTCTGTTCCGTATACCAGGGAAAATGGTGTAGCGCCTGTAGATGATCTTACCGTCGTTCTATATCCCCACAGGGCAAAGGGTAACTTTTCAGCCCAGTCCTTGTAGGTTTGGACCATCTTGGACAAGATCTTCTTCACATTCTTATTGGCGGCTTCTACTGCTCCATTCGCTTGCGGTCGGTAGGGAGAGGATTTATGATGCTCAACACCATATTTCTCAAGAAGTTTTCTGGTTTCTCCCATGAACTGCACCCCATTATCAGACACTATGTGATGAGGGAGGCCATATCTGCAGATCAAATTCCTCTCTATGAACTTGGCCATGTCCCTTGCGTCAATTTTCTTGAAGGATTCTGCCTCGACCCATTTGGTGAAATAGTCGATTGCGACTATGATGTATCTGTGCCCATTGGACGCCGTAGGGCGAATCTCTCCAATGATATCTATCCCCCAAGCAGCAAACGACCAAGGTGATGTCAGGTTATGTAGTTCTGATACCGGCAGGTGTCTCAGGTCTGCGTACTATTGGCACAACTGACATTGTTTGACATACTTCGAGCAATCAGTGTCTATTGTAAGCCAATAAAAGCCTTGTCTCATGATCTTCTTGGCCAAGGTCAAACCATTCATGTGGGCCCCACAGACCCCTGCATGGGTTTCTTCCATTATCTTGCGTGCTTCTCTTTCATTCAAGCACCTGAGCTGGATCCCATCTGACCATCTTTTGTACAACACCCCTTCTAAGGATATGAACTGAGTAGATAACTTACGTATCATCCTCTGGTCTTTTTCAGTGGCTTCTTCTGGAAATTTATCGTTTTCCAAGTAATTCATGATATCAAAGTACCATGGCTTCCCATCTGATGCCTCTATCTCCATTACTGGCTCGGTTTCAAAACTAGGCTTATCAGAGCTCGAAATTAGCACCGGTTTCATGGCCACTCCTTCAGGGTTATCCCACATTAACACTAAGGTTGCCAACGCATCAGCCAGACGGTTCTCATCTCTGGGCACAAAGTGGAAAGTGCAAGTCTCAAACTGCCCACACATCCCTTTCAGATATTGAACATAGGGGACTAGTCGTTCTTCTTTAACAGCCCACTCACCTCGGATCTGGTTTATTACCAAGGACGAGTCACCAAATACCTCTACGTTCCTTGCTCCCAACACAGCTAGAGCTTCTAACCCGAAGGTGCACGCTTCGTATTCAGCTTCATTGTTGGTTGCTTTGTATCTCAGCTTCTTAGCAAGAGGAAGTTTTTCATTATCTGGGGTTGTCATGATGATTCTGACTCCGGCTCCCCTGTTATTCACTGTCCCGTCAAAGTGCAACTGCCATCCTTGAATGGAAATCGTGCCTATGCTCTCGTCAGGAAAGGTAAACTCGGGGGTGTCCCCTTGGATAGGATGTTCAGCAAGAAATTCGGCTACAGCTCGCCCCTTAATAGTCTTGCGGGTGATGTATTGCACATCGAACTCTTGTAGCAAGAGCAGCCACCTCCCCATCTTTCCAAGCAAAGACGGTGCCTCCTGCAAATATCTTAATGGATTTTGCTTGGCTACTGCCTGAACTTTGTATGAGTGGAAGTAATGTCTCAGCTTCTTTGATGCCCAAATCACTGCGAGGCAGATCTTCTCCACTTCAGCATATTTTATTTCATAAGGCAAGAACTTCTTACTGAGGTAGTAAATTGCAAACTCCACCCCAAATTCATCCTCTTGAGCCATCATGGCGCCCACTGAACCGTCTTCTACTGCCAGGTACAGAATAAGCGGTTTGACAGGTTACGGAGGCCTTAGCACTAGCGGATTTAACAGATATTCCCTGATATTATCAAAAGGCTCTCTGGCAGTCTTCGTTCTAGACTACGGGCTGATTCTTTCTAAGCAGCTTGAAAACAGGTTCGCATATCGAAGTGAGCTTGGAAATAAACCGGCTAACATACTGCAGCTTGCCCAGGAAACTCCTTACATCCTTCTCTTTTTGTGGCACAGGCATCTCTCTGATAGCTTTCACCTTGTCTGGGTCGATTTCTATCCCCCTCTGGCTGACGATATGTCCCAACAGCTTTCCTGAAGTCACTCCGAAAATGCACTTCCTGGGGTTAAGTCGCAGATTATACTTATCGATCCTGGTGAAGAACTTCTCTAGAGCTTCAAAGTGTCCCTCTCGGGTGGCTGACTTGGCCATCATGTCATCGACATACACCTCCACTTCTTTATGAATCAGGTCACTTAAGATCTTAGTCGCCATCCTCTGGTACGTGGCCCCTGTATTCTTCAGGCCGAAAGGCATGACCCGATAGGCATAGGTGCCCCACTCCGTGATAAAAGCAGTTTTAACCCGGTCAGCTATCTTGTTCAGGATCTGGTTGTAGCCCACATAACCGTCCCCAAAACTGTACATCGCGCAGTTGGCGGCACTGTCTATCAATACATCAATATGGGGCAGTGGAAAATCATCTTTAGGGCAGGCCTTATTAAGATCTCGATAATCCACACACACCCTGACCTTTCCGTTCTTCTTTGCCACAGGGACCACATTTGCCAGCCATGTAGGATACTGGACTTCCACGAGGAACTTGGCTTCAATCTGCTGTCGAATTTCCTCCTTAACCTTGTCAGCCCATTCTGGTCTTAGCCTTCTCAACTTTTGCTTCACAGGCTTGCAATCTGGGTAAGTCGGGATGGCATGCTCCGCCACGTCCCGGTCAATCCCCGGCATGTCCTCGTAGGTCCAGGCAAAGACTTTTTCATGTTTTCTTATTATTCTCTCAAAATTTTTTCTCTCCTCAGGAGTTATGTTTGATGCTATTAAAATTTCTCTCAGATTTTCCGAGGTTCCAAGATTAAAAGGCGTTGTGCCCGTGGAGTCAATGTCAAAAATTGATGGAATATGATCATGTTCATGCATGTTGAAATCATCAGAAACATCGCACAAATAAGTGAAATTGTTTATCTTATTAATAATATTATAGTTATCATTTACATCATAAAAGAGTTCCGGAATAAAAAGACAATCTAGGCTAGAGTCTTCTTCCGCCACTCCCGAGGTTGATGCTGTTGCAGCTTGCTCACTAACTTTCTGATTTAGCAGAGGCCCCTCAGGCGCGTCGAAAGAAATCTTCAAATCCCCCATTTTCAGCTCTAATTCTGCTATCTTCTCTTTCCCTTTTAGCCTGGCAGTTACCATCTTTTCAGTAACGACCTCCTCAAGCTCGCACTTGTCCCAAGTGATACCCTGAGTCATGACTTCCTCATCCCAAAAGTCCTCAGCAGTCTTGACGAACCCGACGTGCCAGTTATACACATCATTAAAGATCTCAAAGCCAGGGACAATCCTCCCATCTACCCATTGTGGCTCATCTCCACCAGTATACGCACAAACTGAGGATGCTGGCACAAAGCTCTCTGAAATGTGGGGGATCTTGTCTGTCACCCTCTTCTTGCCGAAGCCACCTCTATACCCCAGGCCTTTCCGGTTCTTCTGCCCTCGAGTGGTGATCGCGGTCTGCAACCCTTGGGAGTTTCTACCCAATCCAGCCCCGGGGAGATAATGCATCTTCTTCATCATACTAACCACAGCTGGGCTATCCACCGACCCGCGCTCTTCCCTTATCATAGACACATGGAAGCCGCTGAATGGCTGATTGGTAATTTCCAGCGCTGAGACCTGGTTTTCCCTGGCCGCTTTAATAGTCACCACCTCCCCTTCGTGTGGGAACTTTATCATCTGATGCAGTGTGGATGGCACTCCTCCTAATTTATGAAACCAGGGTCTCCCAAGCAAAACTGAGAAGTTAGCAGGGATGGGCAGAACTACAAATTCAACCTCCACTTCGATAGGTCCTGTCTTGACCAAAGTCTTGAAGGTTCCCGAGGCTTGCCTCCTCGAGTTATCGTAGGCTGTGATAGTCAGATCTGATCCGCTGAGCATATCCTCGCTTAAACCAAAAGCTTGCAAAGCTACCAAAGGGCACACGTTGATAGAAGACCCGTCGTCCACCATAACGCAAGCAGTGTGCTTACCGTTAATCTGTGCTTTAATGTACAAGGGTCGGTTGTGGTTGCGTCCTTCAACAGGTAGGTCAGCGTCAGAAAAGACCAATCTCTCCTCGGATCCTCCCTTAATTAAACCCAAAAGTTCTGACGGGGAAATAGTGGTGGCGACTGTGGCCTCAACCAAAGCTTCTACTACCTTCTGCCTATGAGAGGGGGATTGTCTCAACAGATCCCAAATGGATATCTGAGCCGCGGTCTTCTTCAATGGCCTAACAATCTGCCCCTCCTCTGGCTCTTTCTCTGCTAATGGCTGTACCGGCTCAGGTAGCTTTGTAATCTCGGGGATCACCCTTCCACTTCTCGTGACAGCGCTTATCTCTCCCTCGTCTCCATCGGAGCCCCACAAATCAAGGTTCAACCCTTCTTCATCCTCGGCTTCTCCACCGCTTTCACTGCTAGACCAGCAATCAAGGGTCGCCACAACTGCTTTATTCTCGGAATTACCAGCAGTGGACTTCTCACTCTCATACAGATCTTGCAGCACGTACCACTCCGGCAGGCTAGATTGGATCATAAACACGGGTGGTGGTACGGCATTGTAACCGGGCTTCTTCTCAGTTTCTCTCTTCTCAGGGTCAGAGATCTGCTTGCTATCAATCAAGTCTTGGATAGAGTGCCGGAGCGCCTTGCATTTATCAGTGATATGGCCTGAGTACTGGTGGAATGCACAAAATTCATTATCCTTATGTCCCGGTTTCCCTTGTGACAAAGCTGGCCTAGGAGTCAGAGGGCGCAATTTTCCCTCCTTCATCAACCTCCTCAGGACCCAGGATAATGGTCTTCCCAAGTTCGAAAACTTCCTCTGGGTGGTTACCTCAGTAGCAGACACTTCACCCATTCTTCCAGTGCTGTTACTGGGACCCGCCGGCCTGCTGGTTCCTTGATCGGGGTTAGCCCTTTTGGCGAAATTGTCATTGTTAGCTTTCCGGGTTAAGAACTCTCCCTCTGCTTCGATGGCTATATCTTTGAGAGACTCCCAGTCCTTCAACCCCTTCATCCTCAATCCCTCCTTTAAGTACGGGCTTGCGTTCTTAATGAATAGACGAATCTGATCCTGGGTGTCAGGCTTTCGGCGCATCTCCATTACTCGGTTCCGCCATCGGGTAAGATAATCATGGAAAGACTCCTCGGTCTTCTGCTGAAGAAACTCAAGATCTTTCAGAGTCACCTCCATTCTGGTATTACAGTCATACTGCTTCAGAAACTCCTCAGTGAGCAGATCCCAATCTTCTTTAGTGCGACGGTCCAAGCCATGATACCAGTCTATGGCATGAGAGGTCAGACTCAGACAAAAGTATTCCACTTTCTGCTTCTTGGACAATGCGGTCCCCTTCATGACCAGAGAATATTGCTTCACATGTGCGGTGGGGTCAGAAGTACCATCAAACTTCGGCACATCCGGCATTTTGAAATTATAAGGGATCGGGTCCTCTCCATCCAACTCCCTATCCTCCGGATTCATCCCCTGAGCTCTGCCTATCATACGAGCCATAGCCTCGAACCTCTCTTCCATCTTCTTTAAAATAAAATCATCCGCTTAAGGCGCCTTCCCCTTCTCAGATGCCATGCTCAACCTATCATCCTCGATATCTCTATCGTCATCAATTCTCAACACTGGCCTTCTTCTCAACTCTCCTGAAGCCACTGATCTTAACTCTACCGGCGGTGGCCTAACGGGCTCTTCTCGCCTTTCAACCTTTTCTTCTTCAGGCTCATTCTGTCTCATTGGAGGAGGAGGAGGATTTTGTGGGGCATTCTGCTGAGCGTTTTGCTGTGCCAAGGCGGTCAACATATTCATCATCCTGCCCTCGAATTCCTCAAAACGGCGGCCCACTTCTTCCGCAATCATGGCCCTGGTGGCATCTTCCCCCCTAGGCGAGTTTGCCATTTGAGACACTGTACCACTGATTTCTGATAAGATCTCCGGTAGGCCCTCTCTATCTGACAGCTCAGGAGTAAGAACTCAGATCAGTCGCCCGGTTGGTGATCTAGTCCACCTGGGCAGATCTATGATGGTTGCAGGGACAAAAGTTAGAATGATGCAAGAAATGTAGGTATAATGCATGATCGTGATATGCAACACTTACAGAGCACAAGCAAGCAAGTAGGTCCTTCCACCCTTATTTCTCCCACAGACGTGGTCGTGTAGTCTCTTTCCTAGGTGGGATTAGCCCAAGGGTCAACGAGGGACCCGATGGACGCGTATGGTGCGCGGCGGAAAACCGGTAGCATAACACTCCTATGCTAATGTACAAGCGGATGGACAATGATCGTCATGTATTCGGATGCTCCATAAATTTCGACATGGCCCTACCGGGGCATGATAGCCTTTGGCTAGGTTACCAAGCGAGACATTTGGACTCATCCAATACATGAGGATCCATACAGCAAGCATGAGATTACGGTTCATTTCACCTGTGGAAAGTGACTACAGCCATTACATGAGCTTTGGACAAGGGAGATGTTTCTTTGCGGCTACCCAAGCATGATCCCTGCCGACGCGTCTAGCTCATCACGAGCGTAGCGACCGATCGGGTCACCATTTTGATATACCATTGAGGTACGTGGCTTGGGCTGGTGATTATCCTTAACACTTCCCCAAATTGAGTGAAAATGAGGAGGTGCTTCAGGAACGCACCGGGGCTAATAAGAGGGACCAAACTAGCGTATTCTAAGGCTCTAATGATATGCAAATGCAAATTTGAGAGAAAGCGAATTTATGAATTAAATTTTAATCATAAATGTTGAACGAGGTATTTTCAAATTGAAATCTTGAACCATAAACGTCCCCAGTGGAGTCGCCACTGTGACGCGCGCCGGATCCCGCGCGCCGCCCCTTCGGACCTCCCGCACGTGGGCGATCGGGGCATTTGCGGGTCCGTTGGCAGCTTGCGATGAATCGCAAGTGCGTCTATGTTGGGCAACAAGGAGGTATCATGGAGTCGCCACCCAATAGAACATTGGGAAAGTTTCTCTCGCCTCGGAGAGCCTAAGACTGCGCTTGGTATCCATTTTGGGCCAGCTAGAGGGATCATGGAAGGTGAACTTCTCACCCTAAAGAGCCTAGGATTAGCGCTAAAATCTCGTGACCCAAGAAGTGTTTTGGAGGATAACCTCTATCCTCTTGAGCCCAAAGACCAGAGCTGGGTCCGGGATTTCTCATCTATTTCTACCTCAATTAGTTTATGATCAAATTTTAATGTCATTAATTCGCTCTCTCTCCACACTATGCAGTTTGATTAAAAGGCGCATTTATTCACATCTTGAAAGCGATAAATGATCAAATAGACAATAAAAGCAATAAATTACAATAATACAAGGAGCGGAATACAACTCCCTTTTGTAAATGTGCGGATCATGCATAAATCGGGACATTGCTTATTCTGAGGACTTTGGTCCTCGCATGCATCATTATTAAAATTGGAGATTTTTGTTTGTGATGATTTTATTGGATAAAATAGGACATTGGTCCAGTTTTGTGTAAACCTCATTTTATTAAATATAAAACCATTGAGTCATTTTTATACATCAACGGGATATGAAAGGAGTACATCCATATACGTAAGATAATCAATAAAAGAAATGAAACAAGAGGATTAGGAAACTAAACCGGACGAGATCCTCCAAACATAGTAGATAGCCGCTCAAGCTCGAGATAACCTAGGAGGACCGATGTACACTCACAGAAAGTTAAGAGATGTTAATATACATAAA
This sequence comes from Excoecaria cochinchinensis, assembly GCA_947683425.1. Classification (NCBI taxonomy): domain Eukaryota; kingdom Viridiplantae; phylum Streptophyta; class Magnoliopsida; order Malpighiales; family Euphorbiaceae; genus Excoecaria; species Excoecaria cochinchinensis. The sequence continues at coordinate 23,896,543 of CANTUQ010000146.1, forward strand.
ATTAACATATAAGAAATCAAAGAGACTGGATAGAGATAAAAAATGATTTAAAAAGATGGAGACAGAACCCACCGACGGCCTTTCTTGGTTAACCGACGGGCGTCGGTTCGGTTATCCGATATGCCCATTTATCACTCAAGAATGGGCGTCTGTAGGTGGGTGACCGACGGGCGTCGGTCATGAAGATGACCCGTCGGTCACCTCTGTCTCCGAAAAATAGAAAGGAAAAAAGAAACCTTTCAAAGTCAAAAAACGGGTTTTATCCCAAAAGGAGATAAGGGAGTCAAAATAAAAGAAAGTAATAACAGATATTCAAAAATTTTCACAGAATAAATAAAAATTTAAATATGAGATGAAATGGAGAAAGGATCCGGAATATTTACCCTCAGATAATCGCTTCAGGTGAGATTCTGGTGTCGGTTAGAGCCCCGCGCGTTCCACGAGAAGCAGAGATGAAAGATTAAAGAGAGTAAATGAGATATTTCCCTTTGATTGATTTGATCCTTGATTCAATAGAGTTCTTTTAGAAAAAGTGTTTTTGGAAGAGAGAGAAAATGTGCTTGAAATTGGGCAGAGTTTCCTCTTCTGAAAATTTTTCCAACCCTTTTCAAATGAAAATCCGGAGCTTTTATAGCCAGACACGACTGACGGGCGTCGGTGTATAGAGGCGGGCGTCGGAAGAATCCTTCTAACACAAGGATTAGTCCGACGGCCCTGCCACATCCACCGACGGGCGTCGGAAGGGTTGCGTGCTCCGGGAAACCAGGCGGCAATCTGACAGGGGCGGTGATTTTCCGACGGGCGTCGAAAAATACCCATAGCCGTTGGTGACTCGGAGCGACGGACCGGCTTGACAGACGGGCTGGCCGTCTGTGGAGGACAAAAAGCCCTTTGACTCGAAAAAACCTCTATTTTTCTCTCCTTCGGCCCAGGAATGATAAAAACCTCACTTCTCATGGAACGCGGGGCTAAAACCTCTAAATCCAACCTCCCATACAGGCTTGGACACTGATTTCATCATAGGGTAACCTCTGATCCGAACCGCTCCGGGACACGATGCTTACAGTATTTAAATTGAAAGTTTGAGAATTATTCATGTAAGTATACGTATCGTGCTTATCATAAAATTTTCATATTACATATAAATTTATTTGATTGGAATTGGAAATAACTTGATTATTTGAAATTTACAATTTGAAGTGTGATTTAAGTATTGTGTTTGATCGAACTATGATACATAAAATATGTGGGTGATTACAAGTAAACATTTCCATATTGTTGTTATAATATGGTTATTGTTAATATCTATTATATTACAACATTCATATGTTTGTTTTGGCGATTCCTATGATGGGTTATCCATTATAATTTTGAATCCCTACTAAGCTTTATGCTTAGCACGGATTTCTCTTTTATTCGTGTAGGTTCTGGTGTTAGCTTGATTCTTAAGGATATTCCACAGGGTCAAGAGGACCACAGGCATAGGTTTTAAGGTGGTTTGACGGATGTAGGTTTATTCCTTTGGTTTGCAGGTTTTGTAATGTTATAAATTTCTTTTGTATAAGAAGTTTTGTAAGTAATATTGATATCACATGTATGGTTGATAATTTGTTGTTTGTAACTACCTAATTAATAGGCTTTAATTTCTCTAGTTAGTTTGGCATGTTTAGACTTTGCATTAATGTTTTAATTTTGTTAAAATTAATTAATGATGATAGATAGCTATCAGTTTAAGTTTGGCTTGTTCAGTTTCTATAGCACCCCTCTACTAAGTTTGGTCCTCTGTATTTCACGTAAGTTCTGTCAGCTAGCTAGGGGTGTTATAGGCATGTAATAATTTGGCAGGTCTTTACATATATATAATCAATATCACATATATTCAAGCTCAGACAATACTTCAACATCAGAAATGCACAATTGAGGTTGTTCAGACCAGTTATCATAATAAAGATATCATGCCAACTTATAGATACCTTAATATCGTTTATACATTATTCATGTTCATGCATGATTATAATGAGACTCATTTACATTTATTACATTTAGATGTATTGAAGGCCCACATATTATTTGTAGATCTTTAGAAATATACCGGATAAGTTCCAAAAAATTCAGGTTGAAATCGGGGTTAAAATTGGAAAGCAAATTCCATATTAGAAGCCAAAAATTAGGTGTTACATGGCAGGCAGGAATTCCTGACCACCGGGTAAGATACTGGATTTCTAGCATAGCTAGATAGAAGCATTTTACACGGTGGGCAAAAAATGTTACATGGTGGGCAGGGGTGGTTACACGGCAGGCAAGAAATCTTGACTGCCGTGTAAACCAAATGACATGCAAAAATCAAATTCCAGAATGCATTTATACGGTGGCTAGAAAATCTACACAGCAGGCAGGATTTCCTGACCACTATGTAAGATAGATTTTAGGCAAAAACAAGCAATCCATAAGCCATTTACATGGCGGTCCGGATTTCCTGATCTCTGTATAACCCTGTTGTATTGCTTACTAAAATAGGGTATAACAGAGTAAATTTCATTACTCAACTTGTCTGGTCTATTTCACTTAAGAGAAGACAATTTTAGGCCAAACTTCCTTCTTAACAAATGTTCATCTATGTCTTAAGTTTCTACTGACATAAAATTCACCTCATTTTTACTGTATCCAAAGACCTATACCCCTAAGAACAAGAACTACTCCCAAAATGGGACAGAATCAGATGTCCAATTTCAATCTCCACTTAAGGTGTCTTAGGTTCAAAACTAGGCTAAGGTCTCTTATAAACATTTTAAGTTCTCTATCTTAAGAAAAATTTTCAACTAGAATCACTTCATTTGGAACTCTAGAATTTGAATTATACCCAAAATACTCAGACTTGTACTGTAGCACCTAGAAGCAGAATTGCTGTTAGTAACTTTTTGTGTTCTCCTTATTCAAACTCATGCATAATTATCTTAACCAAACTTTATTAAGTCCATTTTCCATTCATTTAAGCATTCATCACTTTCATACATATCACACATACAAATTCATTGGGAGGGAAGTTCCCAAACCCGACTTTAGCTTCATTTCTTCACTTCAAGGTCTTCACTAAGCGTTCTCTTTCCCTTTATCTCCGCCTCTATCTTTCTTAGCAAATTCTTTAGCTACAAGACTAGAATTTCATCTTATAAATTTTCCTTGACATAATTCTCTCTACCAACTCACGTTGGAAAGAAATACAGAAAAAGAGAGAGATGCAACTTACCAAGCTTTTAGAAAATCTTACACAAATTCATATATTCTCATAGGAAAATCAAATGGATGCTTGAAGGGTAAGAAGTGGCAGAGGAATGGGAGGAAGATTTCTAGAATTCTCCCTGCATTTCCACTGACTCCAACTCCCTATAGACCCCTCCAAGTTCTGTAATTCTAGAACAGTGATTTGTTAGTTTTTGATTGGCCAAGACAATTACATAATCCTTCTTCTTTTTTTTAGTTAACCTTATAATTAAGTTATACTTGCAATTTAATCCTTAATGTTAATCCTTTAATGCACATAAGTCACATCTTAACATATTTTTCATATTCCCGAAACATACCAAAACTTTTTTGTTTAATGATGATTACGTCCTTTCGACACAATTGCCACCAAACCAAGCATATTTGGTTACTAGATAGCCCTAGTCATGACTTAATACGACTAGGATATGTTTTGGGGCCTTCTATTTCTCTCCCACTTAAAAGAATTTCGTCCTCGAAATTCATACTTGTACTGAATAGTTGCGAATGCTGAGCCTTCATAGTCGATTCAGGTTCTCATGTTGCTTCTTCCACTTTATGATGCTGCTAGAGAACTTTTACTAATGGAACCTTCTTATCCCGAAGTTGCCTTATCTCTTTGGCTAAGATAGCTTTCGGTTCTTCATCATAAGAGAAATCTGGTTGAACCCGAATCTCTTATACTGATAGGATATGTGACTCGTCTGACCGGAATCTTTGAAGCATCAAAACATGAAATATATCATGTAGTATAGCTAACTCTGGAGGTAAAGCCAATCTATAGGCTAAAGGTCCAATTCTCTCAAGAACTTCATACGGACCTATAAATGTTAGACTAAGTTTTCCTTTCTTTCCGAATCGTAGCACTTTTCTCTAGGGTGAAACCTTCAAGAAAACTTTATCTTTGACTGCATATTTAATGTCTTTCCGTTTCAAATCTACATAAGATTTCTGCCGATTACTGGATGCTTTTAACCTCTATTGAATTACTTTAACCTTCTCTTTAGTGTCCTTTACCAGATCAAGTTCGATTATCTTATTCTCATTTAATTCCACCCAACATATAGGTGTTTTACATTTTTGACCATATAAAGCTTCATAGGGAGCCATACTAATACTGGTCTAATAACTATTATTATAAGCAAACTCCATAAGTGGCAGGTACTTATCCTAACTACTCGAAAAATCCATAATACAACCTCGAAGCATATCTTCTAAAATTTGGATTACTCTCTCAAATTGCCCATCATTTTAGGCCATTGTAATTAATTTTCGAGTAAATTTTATTCCTTTATTTATTTATGCCTTTATTATTTTGGGGGATTATTCTGTCCCAATTTTTCACTTGTAATTTATTTATTACTTTCTTTACCGCTTTCCAAAAATGCTTGAAATGAGCTTTACTTTTATTGCATGATCGTGTGAGAAGAGGGATAAAATAATTAACTCTAAAAACTCAGTCATATAACATTAATCAAAGGTATAAATAAGAGTAAGGTCCTGAACTCTCTTTGGTTTTGGCCTCATAAGGTTAGAATTCCTTTCCCGATATTTTATTGGGTGGCGACTCTATGATACCTACCTTATGATTCCCAATAGACGCCCTCGTAGGTTGATTGCCAATGATGGAATAGGGATGGTCCCCTGTCTATTGTGAATTGAACAGCTTTCACGAGTCTTAATGAACCTCTATTTGGTCTCGAGTCGTAAAAGCGGACTTTAGAAAATGACCCGGATGCCGAGTTGGGGTTCTCGCGCGTTACAGTGGCGACTCCATTGGGGACATCATGAGATTTTGCTCCAAAAGTACCTTTGGTTAATCTAATATAAATGGGTTTAGGGTTAAGGAATTTTATCTCTTTTCAAAAAATTGCATTGCATACATTAGAGCCTTAGAACTATGCTAGTTGTCCCTTGTTTTACCCTGGTGCATTCCTAAAGCACAACCCTACTTTCACTCATTGTAGGGAAGTGTTCAGGATAACCACCAGCCTAAGCCTTGTACCATTAATGGTATATCAAATGGAGACCCGATCGGTCGTTATGCTCACGATGAATTAGACCCATTAGCAGGGACCATGCTTGGGTAGACCTAAAGTAACACCACCCTTGACTAAATCTCATGTAATAGCAATAGAAACTTCCACTAGGTGATACTACCTTAACAATGTGCTTGCTACTTGCGCCCTTATATATTAAGCAAATTCAAACATATTAATTGGACACTTATCAAGGGCTCTCATGCCCCGATGGGCCCATTTTTAATCTGTTTGAAAGGTCCAAATATATAATGGCCAAAACCTATATGCATGCGCTTTAAATCAAGAGTGTTATGCTGCTGGTTTCTCACCATGCACAATACGCGCCCAATGGGTTCCCCGCTAACCCATGGGTCAAGCCCACCTAGGAAAGAAACTGCATGACCTCGAGTGTGGGAGTGATAAGGTTGGAAGTATCTACCCGCTTGTATGTGATTGTCTATGCTGCATCAACATGATCATCCATCTTTAATATCATTCATGCATTATGCTAACAATTTGAGTCTTTCAGTCATCATAGGTACGAATCAGTGGTCTAGGAGTCCTGACGGCCGATTGGTAAGGAGAAACCCTTTCTTCGAGTCACTAGAGCGAGTGTCGCATTGGGGTTTAGAGTCACTTTTAGATAGCACCGAATCCTTACCTTCAGAATTATCATTGAACATGGATAACCAAGAATCAAATGCCACCCGGGCTATTGTCCTCGAAGAGATGGATCGAAGGACCCAGGAAATGGAGTGCATATTTGAATTTGAACATAGAATGATGGCAATGATGGAAAACTTAGCTGCCACCCTAGCACCACCAGCTAGCCAACAACCTGCTGCTCATGCCGGGGGACCGGCCGAACAGATTCCAGCTAGGGAAGCGCCCCCGACAGCAGTTATAAAACCACCTCCTGTTGTTGAGCCTAGAGCCCTTGCAAATGATGAGCCTAGAAGGGTTAGAGGACACAGACCTGAAGAGGATTTTATAGAAGATGAGCAGCAGGAATTCAGAGTAGTGAAAGCTAAGCCTCCAAAAGGGGATGCTGCCCTAAAGAAAATAAAGGAGAGAGTTGAGGCAATGGCCAACCTACTATTTGCTGGAAAAGGGATAAGCCCTGAGGATAGGGATTTGGATGACGAGGAGATGCTCCTTTAGAAATTTAAAATGCCCGAGCTGCCCAAGTTTGACGGCACCTCAGATCTATCTACTCACATCAAGCAGTACACGCTGGTGATGAAGGGCACCATGCTTACCAAGAGATAGAACGTAGAATATTTCTACCTTAGCTTGAATGGGCCTGTTATAGACTGGTACCATAGTTTGGATAGGAGAATAAGAGAAGATTGGGACCTACAGACTGGGGAGTTCCTCAAATAGTATGATTATAGCACTCAAATGGAGGTTACTTTAAAGTATTTAGAGCTACTTCACGAAGGATCTAATGAGTCATTCCACGATTATCTTACTCGGTAGAGAAACCAGGTAATAGAGATGCAGAGGAAGCCAGATACTCTAGATCAGATTCGATTGTTCATTCGAAATGCTAGTCCATATCTCAAGGAAGGGCTAAAGATGAAGGGGCTCAAAGATTGGGAGTCTCTGAAGGACATAGCTATCGAAGCTGAGGGTGAGTACTTGGCAAAGAAAGCGAGCCAAAATAGCTTCGGGAACCAATCAGGGTACAAATCAAGTGGTGCTAGGGGCAGTAATAATAGAACTGGCAAGACAGGCGAGGTTTCAGCTGCTAAGGTTTGACAAGCTCAGAGGTATTATTCTAATCTAGGCCGGTTGCTATCCTATGTATTATAGAAATTGACAAAGGAGGGCAAGCTAAGACCATTAACACCTAGGCCAGCCATGAATCAAGAACAACCAGGGCACAGAGATGATCAGTACTGCACCTACCATCAGTACACTAGGCACTTGATAGATTATTGCCGAACCTTGAGAAACAAGATTCAAGATCTTATTGATTCCAAGGAAATCACTGACCCTGAGAAGAGGGAGAAGAAGAAGAAAGCATAAAGGGATTATAAGACATTAATAAAGAGTCTCAGAAGGTGGTTGCTGCACAGCAAGTAGTAGGAGAGAAGATTTTCTATTAGATATGCTTTTCATTTTATTGTTGAACCTTTTCAAATTTTTATGTATGTAGCACTATTTACATTAATTATATTAATGGCTTTTTGCTTATGTCTCTCATGATTTCACTATGCATGATTGCAACCACAAGTCATTTACATTTAATATTAACTTAATGAATGCTGCCTTATTTAATCTCAAGATCCCATTGGCATCTGATATCACTCCTAAAGAGAGAAATATTCTGAGAGATAATGAAAAAAATAAAAAGAAATAAAAAAAGAAAAGAAAAAGAAAAAGAAAAGCCTTTACCTAAACCTAGAAGACATTGACAAAGGCATTATTGAGACAGCGTCGCTCCTCAAAGTCTAGGACACATACGATGTAGCCTGACAAAGTCATAATCTGATCATCAAAGGGCTTAAACAAACGAAACTCTGGGTCTTCAGAAGAAGTAGCTCCTTGAAACTAAGCCTTAGAATTCCTTTTTCCCCAACCATTTGAAGGATTTATTACAAAGCCAGTCAAGATTAACCTTTAGCTATCGAGGACCAAGATAAATAAGGCATTACCTTCACAAAAAAAGGGGTCAAAAATGAAAACAAAAACACAAGAAAAACAAAGAGCAAAAAAAAAAAAAACTATTTTTGTCCACCTGAAGCTAACTTCCAACCCAATCTCAACCATCAAAGGATACTTTAGAAATTGTGCCACCAAAATCGACAAAAGCGAGGTGTGGGATTTCACATTCAAGTTTCAGACAAAAAACCCATCATCTCAGCCAATTTGCACCAAGGACAAGAAAAAAAACCTTTGATGCTACAAAAGAACCACTGTCAGGAGAAGCAGCCTTCCGGGCTAATGAGAATGGAAGAGAATTCAAAGAAACCAATTGACGCCGACAGATTGAGGAAGGTTCCATGGCAAAGGATAAAAAAAAAATGCCCTACGGGTTGAAAACCGAAAAAAGGCGACCTTGCTAACATTGGGCACCCCGTTAAGGTGAAAATCGAAAAAAGGCATCTTGGGCAAAAATTAGGGGTAAAGAGAAAATGTTCAATCATGAAAACCTGAGAAGGCTGATTGATAACAGGAGTTTGATGTTTTGGGATCCATCTCGAGATCAGATAGGGTCTTATATTTTTGAGATTAATGCCAAATAACGATCATGTGTGAGGAAATCGGACTGAAACATACTCATTTATGCCATAATATATTAATGTGAACAGAGCACCTTATCTCGCATACTCAAAATTGTTTAAGCTCCAGCACGAAAAGTAGCTCATTATTTCTCTTTTCCTATACGGCCTCAATTGCTATCATCATCCTGACACTACAACTGACTTGCCTGTCATTATCTTGAGTTAATCATGCAACACCTTCATAAGGAAAATTGAAATCCATGTAACCGTAAAAAACAAAAAGAAGAAAAAAGGCCGTTAGAAATGAAAACCGTAACAGGCTCTCTAAGTAAAAGTTAGGCTAGAGGGCAGGGTGAAAACCTAGAAAAAAGGCAGTCTGTCCTACAAAAAATAAAAAAGAATAAAAGCTACTGGATTGGGTTGGGTCCATTCCAGGCAAAAATAAGGCACAGGTCATGTGAAAATCCCCAAAGGGACGCATTTCCCACAAACAAAAGATAGTGTGAAAATCCACAAGGGACGCACTATCTTTAATAAAAGATCACAGTGATAAGGCAGCTCAAATAGTTTCCCTTCAAGCAGACAATGCTTAATTCAGGACACGAGTTAAAGTCTTGGGGGCAAAGTTCTCATTGACTGGGGGGCAAAGATGTGCACGGGTCAGTTCTCTTTGAAAGATTATGGGTCAAAACTCTTAAGCCCAGATAACACTCCTCTAGGTCTTTGAAAGGCTTCAAACAACGTGAGCGGCCAAGCTGTACCCTCAACGGACCCTTAACCACTCAGGACTCAGTTTATTCATTTTTGCATGCATTTCGTGTCATACAATTCATTTGCAAACATTTTCAAATAACTTTTCACATGCACACACAATCTCTTGCATATATTCGTGTGTACATAACTTTGCAGGAAAAGTCCAGATAAAGACCACGCGTGCGGAAGCGGGTTGAGGAAAACTTCAATATAATATAGGCACTCATCTGTGCTAGACTATCAAACCAAGATGAAATCTATACAGGTTCAATCCCTCAAAGTCCTATTAAAAGGCAAACCCTCCAAAGTCCTCTTAAGAGGCAAATCTCCAAAATCCTCTTAATAGGCAAATCCTTCCAAGTCCTCCTAAAAGGCAGACCCTCTAAAGTCCTCTTAAGAGGCAAATCCCTCAAAGTCCTCTAAGAGGCAAATCCTTCTAAGTCCTCTTAAGAGGCAAATCTCCAAAGTGCTCTTAAGAGGCGCTAATCTAAAAGTCAACCAAAGACCTCTTAGGGGGAAACCAACTAAAAACCTCTCAAGGGGCAGTTAACCAAAGACCTCTCAGGGGGCAACCAACTAAAGACCTCTCAGGAGGCAAATTAACCAAAGGGCATTACTTCAAATTTAAGAAAGGTTAGAACGATGGCAGTGCTACCATTCTACGGAGGAGGTTAGACACCGCTTCAATAGGTTTGATACCGACACAACTGGGGCTATACACCACACAGGTTAGATGCCACAACGGAGGAGGTTAGACACCGCATCAACAGGTTAGATACCGACACGGCTGGGGCTAGACACTATATAGGTTAAATGTAGTAACGGAGGAGGTTAGACACCATATCAAAAGGTTAGATACCGACATGGCTGGGGCTAGACACCGTATAGGTTAGATGCCATAACGGAGGAGGTTAGACACCGCATCAATAGGTTAGATACTGACACGGCTGGCGCTAGACACCGTATAGGTTAGATGCCGCAACGGAGGAGGTTAGACACCGCATCAACAGGTTAGATACTGACATAGCTGGGGCTAGACACCTATAGGTTTGATGCCGTGATGAAAGAGGTTAGACACCTCATCAAAAGGATAGATACCGACACAGCGAGGGCTAGACACCGCACGGGTTAGATGCCGCAATGGAGGAGCTTAGACAGCGCACCAATAGGCTAGACACCGTACAAGTTAGATGCCAAAGCAACAAGGGTGAACATGTCAACAAATTGATGATAGCTACCCACAACAACTTCATTCAGACCAAAAAGACAACTACCTCAGGTACACGTTTCTTATTTCTTTCTTTGAGTTTTGGCTCACTTAGGCACCCATGCACTACGTTCCCCAAAACTGGGGGCAACTGTAGACACCAGGTCCTGAGGCAGCCCAAACTAAGGTTACCTAGTAATAAAAATGATACTTGCTCTTAGGCAAAAAAGGTTAGAAGTGACGATTTCCTTATTGAAGCTTCCTTTAAATAAATTTTTATTTTTAAGGCACCGCGGGCTGCGCGGTGCACACGAAGCGGCTCCTACGAGCAGCACGCACGAGGCACAACACCCATGGGCAGCGAGCGAGGTACAGCGAACGTGTCACACCCCGTTTGCCCCCTAGTAGAATGAGCCTGTCTGTGTGAGCCTGCATTTGCATATGTTCGGTATATTATAAGGGTATTTTGGTAAAAATGCATGTTTTTGGGTTTTGTTAGTATGTGGGTGCATATAGGGTATTAGTGTGTGTATTAATTGGGTAATAGTTGTGTGCATTTGAGCATATCATATTAAGGTGTTTTAAGTTGGGATATGCTTGTGTGTGTGTGTTCATACCATTGTAGGGTGTTTTTAGTTGGGAGTGTATTAGGTGTGTGTAGTGCATGTTAGTTTGGTGTGAGTGGTTAGCTTCACCAATAGGAAATGGACACATGCTTAGGGCAAAGAAAAGAAAAAGAAAAAGGAAAGAAAGAAAGGAAATTGGCAGATTCACGTTTCCTTCTTCACTCACCTTCTTCTTCTTCATTTTCTTCACTCTAAGAATTGTGGTGTGGATTCAAGTTTGTATTGGTGGAGTTAATCATCTCTTTGCATCTCTTTGGTAAGTAATTGTATTCTTCTCATCTTGTTTTCCATTTGTTTCATCTTCTTTTTCCTCTTTGGGTTTAGATTTAACTTAGGGTTTGCATTGTTGGATGTTCTTTGTTGTGTTGTGTTTAGCTGAGGCTCCTCGTGATCCTAAGGGCAAGGATATTGCTGGGACGAGTGGAGCTAAGTGATTGAAGCTTAGAATCTCAGGTTTGGGATTTTTACTTGTGGATTGTGCTTGATTTGAACTTACTGTAATTTCTAGGGTTTATGTTCTTGAATGTGGTTATGTATGATTTTGATTGTGATGAGTGTTGAATTAAGTTGTTATATGTCATTTTGATGCTTGAATGATCTTCGGGAAGGTAAGAACTGATTTGTGTGATTTTAATTCAAGTTTGGAGTTGATTTCTGTGTTCTGGAAAAATTCTGGAAAACTGGAAAATCGTGTTACTGTAGAAAATTCTCGTTTTGCTGTGTCTGTCGCGTGACTACCCAAGAGAGAGGCAAGTCACGAGACGTGACTTCCAATCACGACTCGTGACCTGCCAGAAAGAAGCTAGTCACGAGTTGTGACTGCCTGTCACAACTTGTGACCAGCCAAGAGGAAGGCAGTCACGAGGCGTGACTCCCAGTCACGACTCGTGACCGGCCTGAGGCAGTCACGCGTGACCAGCCCTAAAGAAGCCAGTCACGAGACATGATACCCAGTCACGACTTGTGACCAGCAAGAGAGAGGCAAGTCACGTTGCGTGACTAGCTAAGGAAGCCAGTCACGACTCGTGACCAGCCTTGTGAGGAGGCCAGTCACGAGTTGTGATGCCAGTCACGACTCGTGACCAGCCAACCTCGTCGGTCACCCCGTTCGGCCCATTTTCGGAAATTTCCCAGTTTTAACTCAAAAATGGATTCCGTAATACTTCCGAATGGACTTATACTGCTGTATAACGCATGTCATACTTTTATATGTCTTGATATGAGTGATACCATGATTCTTCAGATGAATTATATGTTGTGTTCTGAAATATGATTTGAATGACACATAACCTGCTAGAGTCAAGTAAGTGGATAGTTAGGCATGCCTAATAGAGTCTGTTAGCTGCAGCCCTTTGTTTCGTTTGGACCCCGATCAGGTCCCCGTTTGGTTCCTCGCGAACCCTATTATGTGTTTGGATCTTGTTTAAGGTCCCTCTTTAAAATGATTTGTGAAAGTTAAAAGTAATATGGTTTTCTCGATTCGTACCCGTAAGGTACTGTCTGTAATTGGCTCGTACTCGTAAAGTACTGTCTGTACACTCGTTATCCACTACCTAGAGTCAGCAGGTGTTCTTTTGGTGTTCGATTGGTTTGCTCTACTCTTATGACTATATATATGTAATATCTGTATGAGTATATTGACGAAATGTATGTTTAACTAATCTGGAAATGGATATGAATTTGAGATGCAGAATGTATGGCTTTAAATTGTGAGCATGTTCTTATGAATTATGTTATGAGCTATTGCATTTTGCCATTGTGAATGTGTTATGCCTTGACGACCATTGTGAATGGCCGTTCATATTTTATGTGTGTTTCCCCACTAAGCGTTTATCGCTTAGCATGGTGTTTTTACCCGTGCAAGTGCAGAAGGAGTTTTGCTTTGTGAGAGAGTCGCCGCCGTCAAGCCAACACAGAAGGTTTAGTGTAGGGCTCAGTTTTGTAATCTGTAATGATTCTTTTTGTATTGAACTCTCATGTATCAGTTTTGCTTCAGCTTCCGCTGTTGTACTTATATTTTGGCTATGTAGTATCTTTTGTTTCAGCTAGTTGATCAGAACATTATTGTAATGGTTTGTTATATTAATGTATGATCAACTATTGCTTTCTTTTCCTTAAAGTTTTTAATTATCTCATGTTTCTGTATGTATGGTATGGATGAATGTATGTTTTGCTTTGTATCTGTTTGGTGACACCTTTACTCATACGGCATCTCACTCCTTATCGGATGGGATTGCCTACGTATGGGTAGGGGGTGTTACAGCACGGGCAGCGTGCGAGGCCTTACGCGCAGCCTCCCACCCGAGAGGCCGCACCCGAGGTGCGGTCTGGAGCACGCACCTTGCGGCACACACGGCCTCAGGGATCCTGCTATTAAAACATCTTTGTCCATGAAATGAACCTTATTGTTCTGTATTGTTTCACCTAAGAGGATAGTCCACCAGTCAGGCCAGGAGTCGTACACGCGAGGCACAGCCTCCAGCGCAAGGGGTTGCACCTCGTGCGTCCCCTACCTTGTGCGGACTCTGTTTTTCTTGGTTTTTTCATCGTTTTTCAATTAAAATCAAACTCAAATTCTTTCTTGATTTTTTCCAAAAAGATAAAAATGGATTTCTAAAAGGATAATTAGAACTTTAATTAGGATTAAAACTCCTAAAAACCTAATTGTTCCTGTGATCATATAAAAAGAAATGTAAACACTTTGAAAATAGAGAGAGCATTTAGAACGACGACCAAAAACTCCGAGAAAAGAGAAAAGATTTTCTTAGTTTTCTTAAAAAATTCTAATCATTCTTGAGCTAAAGAAATTAATTCTTTGTGTTTAAGAATCAATTTTTCATCATATGTCTTCAAAGAAATAACAGTGTTTGACATCAAATTTTTGGCAATAGATCCAAGTTTTCTTAATTCTCATTTGTCAAACAGTCGGCAGAAAATCATCACTTCCTTATTTTGCAGCCAGAATCATACCTCTAAGGGTAAATATATGGGCTTGAGCTAATTCTTCTCTTTTCCTATTTTTGTCTGTTCACTTGTTTTCTCCACTGTAAGTTTGTTGTAAATTGTTATTAATTTGTTTGTTGTTTGTCTGTTATAATTAACATGAAATTTAGGTTAATTTGATTAACTTATTTACATGATGCATGCAAGGTAATTTAATTACTTAGAATATCCTGTAAAAACTTTACTTGTCACTCAATTCTATTTTTGATCATTATTCCCTCTTGTTAATTTCCCGCATAATTTTCATCAAGCATTATTTCTTCCAATAATTATAAATGTTTTTCTTAATTAAAATTATTTACTGCATGTGTTCCATTTAATTGTTTATTTTTATTATATCATATTTTGTTCATTTGATCTAATTTACTAATATTATTTTTATTCTTGTTTTTGCTGTCAACTAAATTTGTTTGTTTTGCTTTGAGCGACGTTCCTGTGCGGGTTGGAGAATCAAGAGATTAGGAGCCTTCAAGTTTGGTTTGCATTTTAATTTCCTTAATTTATTTACTTTATTATTTTGTTGTGTTGTATGCAAAATGATATTTTTAAATGCGTTTATTTTATAGAAACTCACATTTTTTCTACAATAATAAAAATTGGGATTTTTATTAATAAAATAGGACCAATGTTCTGATTTTAGCCAATAAACTTTCACTTTCAAAAGAGATTTAATTTTTCATAAAATGGGATCACTCATCCTTGTTTTCTCCATAAATGCCCAAAAATAACTCTCAATTTTTAAGTTAACTCAAAGAAACTAATATTCCTAAAATCTAATAAATGTCCCGATTTATGTATGATGTATAGTATTTCATTCTTTTGTGTATTATTTATTTTGGGCCCTTGTAATTAATTTTGAAGAAAATTTTATTTGTTTATTTATTTATGCCTTTATTATTTTGGGGGATTGTTCTGTCACAATTTTTCACTTGTATTTTATTTATTGTTTTATTTATTGCTTTCTTTACCGCTTTCCAAAGATGCTTGAAATGCGATTTAGTTTTTATTGCATGATCGTGTGAGAAGAGGAATAAAATAATTAACTCTAAAAACTCAGTCATATAACATTAATCAGAGGTATAAATAAGAGTGAGGTCTCAAACTCTCTCTAGTTTTGGCCTCATAAGGTTAGAATTCATTTCTCGATATTTTATTGGGTGGCGACTCCATGATACCTACCTTATGATTCCCAATAGAAGCCCTCATTGGTTGATTGCCAATGATGGAATAGGGGTGGTCCCTTGTCCATTGCAAAGCGATCAGCTTTCGCGAGTCTTAATAAACCTCCATCTGGTCTCGAGTTCTAAAAGCGGACTTTCGAGAATGACCCGAATGCCGAGTTGGGGTTCTCGCATGTTACAGTACTCAAGGCTACAGTACACGTAATGCATAGGGATTCACATTCGAAATCCAAACAGAGGGGAATCCACAACCAAAATTCCAAACAGAGGGGGATCCTTAACTCGTAACCCCAATAGAGGGCTGCGGCAATAGAAGACCCTATAGGCATACCTATCTATCCATGACTCGACTAACGCAGGCTAAACGCATAATTATTTCATTTAGTGATACACATGTTATTTAAAACGTTCTTAGAAGCACATACTTTTATTGTGGTCACATAATAATCATGCATTTATTCATATTGGTCATACTCATTATATTCAGAAATAATCATGTGCATAATTCACTTATAAATCAAAGCAATAGCTCATATAAAATATAACAGACAATAACATTTTCTTACATACAGTAGTGTCACGCTCGCGATAGCTGTCGCCCTTATAACAGAGACTAGTTCTCTTTAGGTCGCGCTTATGACTGCATTTGCGCTAAACCTCATGCTCGCAATAGAACTCAACCCTGTGATTTTCGCTTTATGGAGCCCTTATGTCGTGCTTGCGACAGAGAGTAATTTTAGTTCAAATCTCCTCTTCACTTACCTCATTCATGCACTTTTCCCATACCTTAAATGTTGGACGCATAAATTCATATTCAAAACATTAATCAATCGACATGCAGAAAAGTGCAAAATGAGTAGTTAAAAGGCAAAAATAGTGAAAGGTTACGGTGGGTATGTAACACCCCTTACCCATACGTAGTAAACCATACCGTGATCCGGTGGGTTAACGATAACGGTCAAGGGCATTACCGACACAAACATGCAAAATTTATAAAGCTTCAAGACAAAACTGAGTTATAAAATTCTTTCATTTTCAATTGCATTTGTACAGTTAACATAAACTTACTATAAAATAACAATTCAAAATATCCTACTTTAGAACTTATTATAGGTAGTTCAATTGCATCACTAATATCACTTTTACAAAACTTATATTTCAAAATTACAAGTTGAACATACATTCTTAAAACTATACAAATCCTATCCTAAGATCTCTTCATAAACTTGCATTGGCCTGGACTACTGCGGATGACCTTCAAAAGACCCGCTCACTTGCACCTACATGGATTAAAAGAAAATCCATGCTAAGCATAAAGCTTAGTGGGAAACACATAAATATGGACGGCACCCTAAGAGTAGCCATTAAACAGGTTCATTTATGGAAGCATTCTTTAAAATATAATTATACAGTTCATCAATATCTCAATAAATCAAGGGAAATCTTAATAGTGTAAACACATATATATTCAATTAATACATGCTTTTATTCTCATATTGATGTTAACAAATCACTTACACATTATTTACATCTTTCCGCATCTTATACATATAACTTTGTTCATTTGTTCACATTCATTCTGGTTTAAAACATTCACTTCACACAACTTGCTTAATAGATGCCTTATCACATTATTTTATCCAATTAGAGAAGCATTTAGTACACCATAACAAAATACATCTTATACATTTTATGTAGTATCATTTTTATAAATTGCATTACTTCATGTCATATTCATACACATTGTTATGTCTGCAAACTCAATGAAGTGGATAACGAGTGAACACATTGGTACCCGTAGGTACAAAAACAATTTATTTTCTTTTCATATAAAAAACGTTTTCACATTGGGGGTCTTAAATAATATCCAACTTATAAGGATCGCGAGGACCCAAACGGTGACCTGATTAGGGTCCAGAACACATTGGGGCTACAGCTAACAGAACTCTATAGGCATGCCTATCTATCCACGACTCGATTATTGCAAGCTAAATTATTTATCCAATTATTGTTCAATTAGTCACATAGTATATCATTGTTCAATCTCAATACACAATATCATATCACTTACTTACATATATGGTTTACATGGTATCACATATTATAGCTTATACATTGATTCATTTATAATTCATAAGTAAGAAACCATGCAAAGTATACCAAACAAATGAACATTCATAATATAAAGGAGGGTAGCGCTCGCGATAGAGGCAAAATATGCTATATGTCATGCCTGCGACTACCAGTAGAGCTCATGATCGAGAGCTGGATGGTCTCTGTCGTGGAACTCTCTGTCGCGCTCGTGATAGAGTTGAGCCTCACGCTCTATTACCAATCTAAACAGCTCTCCTCAAGACAACCTTCCCCAAAACCATGCAATTAATCCAAGAACTTTAGCACAAACATTTCAGACTATTCAATTATCTAGAATTATTCATTATTTAGATAGTCATTTAAGAACCATATATATACGAAAGACTCGTTTCATTTTCAGTTTATAATATGCTTAATAAAATCATTTAATTCGATCTTACCATCATATGACAATTTTAAACCATAAGTAAGCCTACTCGAGACTTGAATCATTAATGGCCTGATAAACTTTTTATACATCTACACATACATGTCACATTTATTTTTAACAAGTACCAAGGCATTATTAGAGTTTCAGTTGATACATTATCTTTTATGTACGAATAAGTTTCTATGCCTTGGTTCTGACTTGGAATGGTATTCTAAGCTTCCTATGTATCCCAAGGGATTGGGAATCAGAACCCTGTAGTTCCAAAGGTTTAATATACAAAATTATAGTATTTCCCTTATAATCCATTAACATATGATGTCATGCCGCTTCTGAATGTATTCGGAGGTGTTTGACTCATTAAGCTTTTAAGTATCTTAGCAATTAATCTTGTTCATAACCTTAGTCACTTGTATTTCTAAGTGATAGCCATTTATTTACTTTTTTACAAACTTTAAACATGAAATGGATAAATCTTAGAAAGTTTCAGTGAAGTTCGGGTGTATTTCGGAAAGGAAAAACATACAAAAATAGACTAAATAAAGAAGGGTAAAGGTGGGCAATGATTCATGCCAACCATGGGGTTCCAAAGAAGAGGAAAATCCTTCATTTAAGTTGTTTTGTTGTGCTCGCAACAGAAGCCTAGGATGACAGGATTGGTTTTCATTTCAAACTTGAACCGCTTAAACCAACATGTAAACCTCATATTTAGGTAAAATGTCCTCTTAAAAAATGATCCCTAGGATGTTATCTTTCATGTATAACAAATTTCAGGTCATTTGAACACCTAAACCATCAGATATGATCAACACAACCTATACTGCTCCCTTAAACTCGACTAGAGAAGATACCTCTTCTTCTAGACCAATTTTGGGACACTTAGAACTAAAATTAGCTCAAGAATATTTTCATAACATTTGTAGGCGTGTGTCTTAGCTTTCTAAACGGCACTATTTTCATACCATTTAGAGCTCTAAAATTCTAGTTACAGTCTAGTAACCGAAGAGTGGTCAGGTGTGTTCTAACACTATTTTCACCAAAATCCTATTCACATGCACATTTTAACAATTTAAAGCCAACTCTCACTATCATCATAAAAACATTCAAGTAACTTATATAACACATCAATATACTCAAAACGCATACATAAATAAAGAGTTTCCAAACCTCATCTTCCTTTGCTCCTATTAGCTTAATTGGCTGCACCACTGTTTGCTTTCTTACTCTTTCCTTAGCTTCTCTTGTTTCCTCCACAAAAAACCATCATCAAAACTCACATTACCCACTTTTCCAATTTTAAAATTCAACTTCAAGAGGAAGAGAAGAAGAAAGGAGAATTAAACCACACAAAGCTTACCTCAAAATCATCATCTCTTACTTAATTTTTCCCAACTTCCATCTCTCTTTCTTTTACCCATTTAGGAGATGAAAAACAAAGAGCATAGGAGAAGCAAAATTCTGGATTTTCTAGCAAAAGAACCCGTGTCCGCCATTTCTCTGTTTCCCTTATATATATATATATATATATATATATATTCATACATACTTGGTCTACAATGAGGCACTTATCACCATTTAATTGGTCCAATGAAGATTTTTATGCCAAACTTCTCTTTTATTCCCTTATCTTACTTCCTTTTCTTCAATTGACATTTAGCTTTTCTATTTCATACATTGGCCCACATAATTAACTAATTCATTCAATTTAATCCATAAGTGTAAAATGACCAAATTACTCTTAACTTTTCAAATAATACCTGTCACGTCCTTTACTACAATTAACCACTTCCATAATCCAATTACACATTTTTAATCACCAAAAATAATTCTTTTAATGTCATTTAAGGCATAATGACATAATTGTCCAATTTATCGAAACTTGCCAAAACTTTCGAATTAATGACGGTTGTGTCCTTTTTGACACTTCCGTCCCTAACTCAAGCACATTCGATTTTTGCTACACCCTAAACTTGTCTTAATCCGACTAGGGTGTATTTTAGGGTGTTACAAGGTAAGGGTCGGTACCAACTATGAAGCCTCAAAGGAGAAGAAAGGCCATCACCCAACCTATATTGTCGAGAGTGCGACCCTGGTCGTAAGTGCGATAGAGGCCCCAAAAATGCAACTCGTCCAGAAACAGGGTACTAAAGATAGCTTCCGTAACTCGAACTTATATTGCCTCAACCAACCTCTAGACCTCCTTTTTAGGCAAAACACCCTTCTTAACAATTGTTTCTTGGCATGCTCAGTTTCAAATGGCATAAATTTTAGGTCGAATGGACATCAAATACGTCAGATATGTTCTAGACAACTTGTGCTGCTCTAGTGGTTCCAATGGCACTAGAATCACTTAATTTGGAGTTCTTAAACTCTACTTATGACCAAAATAGCACACGGAGGTTCGGCAAAATTTGAGGAAAGTTTCCCTTTGAAACTCAAGCTCCCCAAACTCAACCAAATCCAGACAATCAATCAACTCAAGTAACCCAAATCAACAAATACAAATTGTAGAGACTGGGTTCCAAGTCGGTCCAAGATCAGAATTACCCGATGATGAAAATGATGCTTGCTCACAGGCAAAGATGTCGAAAATGATGTTTCTCTTGTCGAAACCTTTTTTTTAATAAAAATAAAAAAATGATAAATATATATATTTTAAAAAAATAAAAAATAAAAAAGGGTAGGAAGTGTTAGTTTTATATCAAAAAATTTTGATTAAAAAAATATATATTTAAAAAAGGGATTAAATTAATTAATTAGAAAAAAAAAGAAAAATGCGTTGAATATATATATATATATATATATATATATATATATATATATATATATATATATATATATATATATATATATATATATATATATATATATATATGTTGAAAAGGGTGGCGTGGTGGCCATATGCGGCCTTCCCGTGGAAGGCCGCATGTGAGACCTTCCATGCATGGGAGGCCGCACATCGTGTGTGCGTGGCCTTCCGAGGCCAGCACGCGTTGTAGGCTCCCGTGAGGGGGCCGCACGTCGCGACCTCCGCATACGGGCCTCCGCCTGTAGCCTCCTGCACCTTGTGGCCTCTCGTTCTGTCGCTTTCCTATCGGCGAAAAATTGATTTTTGGGACTGCAAAAATCAGTTTTCTTTCACGTTTTAGTGATTTTTGGAAAAATAAAATTAAGAAAGTGACTTTTGTTTTTTCCGTTCCTGTAGATGAAGAAAATGAAAGGGGATTTTGTCTTCATTGACATGGGGATGCTTCCTTAGAAAAAAAAAGGGTTTTCTCACTTAGAAAAGAGGCAGACGAGAGTAAGAGAGAAAAGGCTTCAAAAACTCTAAGATTTAATTCTCTTCTTCTAAAAAAAAGCTTTTGATTCTTGGTTTGGCTTGAGTAAGGAAAATTAATTTCCTTGACTTGATCACTCAATCAAAATCATTTTTTTTGTTTTTTTTTGTATTAAAAATTTAGATTTTTTTTTAAAATATTTTTGGTATTTTGCCATCGCAAACTCGACAAGGGGACGGATTGAGACATCCTATTTCCGATCTATAAACTCTGAGGATAAATATTTTTAGACCCCTTTTATTTCATTTTGTTTATCATCATTATTATTAATATTATTGATGCTGTTAAAGTCACTTTGTTATTATTATTATTGCAAATGTATTATTTGTTTTGTTATTCTTCTGTGACCTTCACCGTTGATATTATTATTATTATTATTATTATTATTACTATTATTATTATCCCGTTAGTGTTGTTAGCAATTGTTTTAGTGTGATTTTAGTACCATTATTATCATTATCATATCACCACTGTTGCCATTGTTGTTTTTTGTCATAATTATATTATTATTATTATTATTATTAATGTTGTTATTACTATTATTATTAATGCCATTATTATTATTATTATTATTATTATTATTATTATTATTATTATTATTATTATTATTATTATTATTATTATTATTATTATTATCATGCTACGTTTACTACTACTACTACTACTACTACTACTACTACTATTATTATTATTATTATTATTATTATTATTATTATTATTATCATGCTACGTTTACTACTACTACTACTACTACTACTACTACTACTATTATTATTATTATTATTATTACTATTATCATGCTACTGTTACTACTATTATTATTATTATCACTATTAATGCCACCATATATTTGTTCTTTCGTCATTAAGTATCGTCATTATTTTATGATTGTTATTATTGGTGTTATTGTTGTTAATGCATTATTATTACCATGTTATTATTGTTGCTATGTTTTGTTCTCCTTTTATTTTTATGTGATTAATTTTTGAACTATTACTAACTTTTTCTATTGTTGTTACGTGGGTAAAATGTGATGTCGCTCGAGCTAGCATCGCCGTGACCATACGGAGGGGGTCACGACGCGTAGGGAACCTTTCTTGGGTGAGACCTTTCCTATCCCATATTTGTGTGATTGTGTTTTATTATAAGGTATTTTATTTTATACGCGTGTAAGATAAAAAATCAGGAAAATATTTTTATAACTAAATTGGGATTTTTACTAATAAATTGGGACCAATGTCCCTCATTTTAGCCAAAGAATGTAAAATGTCACAAATAAAACGAAGAGTTAAGTTTTTCAAAAATGGGATCACTCATCCCGGTTTTTAATCCAACAGTCAAAATAACTCCTCGATCTCTCTTTAAGTGAGCATGAAGGAACCAATGTTCCTAAACTAAATAAATATCCCGATTTATGTATGTTAGTTTTTATGCTTGACTTTTTTTTTGTTTGTTTTAAATTTATGTTCATATATCTTGTGGGCCTTTGTAATTAATTATTTTTGGGGCAAATGTTATTAAGCTTTTATTTGGGATTGTATTCTGTCCTAATTCCCACTTTAATTTTATTTGATTTTCTTTCATTTGGGATTGTATTCTGTCCCAATTTCTCCCTTGTAATTGGGTGTTTGATGTGTTTACCACATTCTTTGCCGCTTTACTTTACTGATTTCTTTACGGCTTTTATTTAATGTTTTCAAATGCTTGCAATGCGCTTTTTAATTAAATGCATTAATCTTATGAGATGAGAGATAGAATTTTATGAATCTAAAAACTCATTTATAATTAACCAATACATAAATAAGAGTGAAGTTTCGAACACCATCTCTAGTTTAGACCATAGAGGTTAGATGACTTTTTCCAATTTCTCGTAAATTGGGTGGCGACTCCAAAATACCTCAAAGGTGACTAAAGGTACCATAAGGCTAGATGAACTCCCCAATGTTCTATTGGGTAGGGATTCCAAGATGTCTCATGGCACCCAAAATCAAAAAGACACGAACCAATCCCTCGAGCCATAAAAGCGGGTCTCGCCTACGAGGGCCTTTGCTAGGTTCGGCGCGCATCACAGTGGCGACTCCATTGGGAATTTTGTGACTTTGTTCCAAAAGTGTCTTGGTTAAAATTTATAATTGAGTTTTTAAAACTAAAATTCTGTCTCTCTTCTGAAATTGCATTGCATCATGCTAGAGCCTTAGAGTTATGCTAGTTGGGTCCCTCTTTTACCCCGGTGCATTCTCGAAGCGTGACTCTACTTTCACTCATTGTAGGGAAGTGTTAAGGATAATCACTAGCCCAAGCCTAGTACCTTTTGGTATATTGAATGGAGACCCGATCGGTTATTATGCTTGTGATGACTTAGACCCGTTGGTAGGGACCATGCTTGGGTAGCCCTAAAGTAACATCACCCTGACCAAAGCTCATGTAATAGCAGTAGATACTTCCCCTAGGTGGTATGAACCGTAATACGATGCTTGCGAAGTGGGTCATTATGCATTAGACAAAATCAAGCAAATTAAGTGGTCCTCCATCAAAGGCTTTCATGCCCCAGTGGGATCACCTTAAGTTTGTTGAAGTGTTCAAATACATAATGGCCAAACCTCATGCATATGCGTATTTTGAGAGACGCTATGCCACCGACTTTTTGCCATGCATTATGCACGTTCATAGGGTCCCCTATTGACCCATGGATTAAGCCCACCTAGGAAGAGACTAATTGACCTCATGTATGGGAGGTGAAAGGCTGGGAGAATCTGCTTGCTCGTATGTGATTGCGAATGCTGTACGACTCACGATCATGCATCGTACATGTCATTCATGCATCATTCTAACGATCTGAGTCTTTTAGCCATCATAGATTCATCTAAGTGGACTAGAGGTTTTGACGGCAGGCTAGTAAGGACAAACCTGCTTTTTGGATTGTTAAAATTAGTGCCTGTTTAGGATTCTGAGTCACTCTCAATGACTAGTGAATCATCCTCAATGGCATAAGAGACCGAAGGTCTGACCACTCAAGACCTTGCCAGGAGACTAAAGGATTTTGAGTGGAGGGTGTTAGAGATGATGAGTGTTATGGATGAAAGGATTGCCCCTCCTGCCGTTGCACAACCTCTTGTCACTCCGCAACCACCGGTAGTCCCTCCTCGGGGGCAAGCTGAACTGCCTGCTGGTGAAGAGATCCCCATTATGGGTAATGCTACTCACCAACCTATCGATGAGCATAAAGCTACTGTGCCTGTTGAGCTAAGAAGGGCAAGGATCCCTAATCCTGATGAGGATTTTATGATGGAGGATGAGGTTGAGGAACTAGTAGCCCATCAAGCTGTGAGGGGTAGAGCACCCAACGTAAAGGATGAGCTAATGAGAGGAATGAGGTGGCAAATTAAGGCAATCACCTACCTATTATCAGCTGGCAAGGGAATCAACCCCGAGTATAGAGATTTGGGGGATGAAGAGTTGCTGCCCCAAAGGTTTAAGATGCCTGAGCTGCCGAAGTTCGATGGGACTTTGAACCCACCTGCACATATTAAGCAATACACCTTGGTGATGAAGGGCACAGGAATGACTAAGAAGCAAAAAGTAGAATATTTCTGCCTTAGTTTAGTGGGTCCGGCGGTAGACTAGTATCACTAGTTGGATAGGAGGTCCAAAGAGGACTGGGACCTTTTGACTGATGAATTCATGAAGCAATACGACTGCAGTACTAGGATGGAGGTCACCCTAAAGGACCTCGAGCTTTTGCAGCAAAGGAGTGACGAGTCATTCCATGAATACCTCACTAGGTGGAGGAATAGGGTCATGGAGATGAAGCGAAAGCCTGACACTGCTGATCAAATCAGGCTATTCATCAAGAACTCCTGCCCTTCCTTGAGGGACTTGCTCAGTTTTAAGGGGCTCAGAGATTAGGAGTCACTTAAGGACATTGCTTGTAACACCCCCTTCCCATACGTAGGCGATCCCATCCGATAAGGAGTGAGATGCCGTATGAGACAAGGTGTCAACAAACAAAAGCAAAGCAAAATATGCATCCATTCATAACATACATTCCGAAAAAACAGAATAATTAAAAACTTTACATGTAGAAAGCATAAGCTGATCATGCATTACTATAATTAAACTATTACAATAATGATCTGATCGACAAACTGGAACAAAATAATATTACAAATGCGGAAGCTGATACAGAGAGTTCTATACAAAAAGAATCATCACAAATACAAAACTGAGCCCTACACTAAAACCCTTATGTGTTGGCTTGATGACGGCGACTCTCTCAAAGAAAAACGTCTTCCGCACCTGCACGGGTAAAAACACCGTGCTAAGCGATAAACGCTTAGTGGGGAATCACACATAAATTATGGACGGCCACTCACAGTGGTCGTCAAGGCATAACACATTCACTATGGCAGAATGCAAGGACTATTGCATAATTCATATAAGCATGCTCGTATTTAAAAGCCATACATTCAGTATCTCATAATCATTTACATTATAGAGTAAACCAGTATGTATTTCATCATTAAACTCATTCAGATATTCTACTCAAAGCCAGATCAGATCAGAACATTTCCATTAACATTTAAATAACACCTGCTGACTCTAGACAGTGGATAACGAGTGTACTGAGGGTACCTTACGGGTACGAATCGAATACTGAGGGTACCTCACAGGTACAAGTCACATATTACATCATTTATCAAAACATGTTATTTATATACTGAGGGAATCTTAAACAAGATTCTATACTGAAGGGTTCGCGAGGAACCAACGGGGACCTGATCGGGGTCCAAACTGAACTGAGGGCTGCAGCTAAAAGACTCTATTAGGCATGCCTAACTATCCACTAGACTGACTCTCGCAGGTCATGCATAACACAATTTACATTTAGTTACACATTTGTTCAATATGAATAACCATTGAATTTAACGTCCATAAATCAATTATTTTTAAGCATGACACATTAAGTTAATAAGTTAAAGCATAATATGGCATACAAATATTTAGCATAGCAAAAATACAATTATAAGATGTAAAGCATATAAGAAGACATTAAATAACGTTTAGATAGCTTATATAATATTCAAATCACAAGTTCTTGCTTCCTAATTAAATTAGATTTAATCAAATAATATATTAGGTTTAATGCCTTAATCATAAATTATACACATGTTATATAATTCTCGTCATGAGTATTTATTCATCTAGCAAATTATACTTATAGTTTAATTCATGGTTAATCATCATATTAATTAATTTTTCGTTATAAGAATTTATTCAATTCATAGGTAATTTAATTATATATCCTCATTACCTAATTATTTAATAAGTAATATTAAATTTTTCAGGCGTTTCTAGACACTTTGGGGCTAATTCGGAGGTGTAGGATCGATTCTAGGATGAATTGGTGAAGAGGAACAAATTTTATTAAAACACAGCTGTGCTTTTTATAAAGCACAGCTGTGCTCTGCTGTATATGGTCGATCTAAAAGCCAAAACACAGCTGTGTCATACCCAAAAGCACAGCTGTGCTTTCCAACCAGTTCCCAAACATTATTAAACACAGGGCAGAATTAATTTACTGAATCTATATGCATTTTTGAACTACTAAATGACATTTTTAGACAAACTTATCTTCATAAAAATTAATCCTCAAGATGTTATCTTTCTAGTGACAAAATTTCAGATCATTTGGAACGAAAATCGGGGAGATATACTCAAATTTCTCTACCCTGTTCCACAGACACACCTGATGATTTTTGCTACTGTAATGGGCGATTTTAAAATAGTTAGAGTCCGAATTAAATTATGATTACTTCTACAAAGTTTTAGATACGGAAGTTGTGGTTCTAATCCAACTGGAATCATGTATTTTAGAGTTGTAAAACTCAACTTATACTAAAAAGAATAACCAAAGGTCAATCTGACCCACCTAAGCAGAGAGGTCTCAATTTGTAGCATTTTTTTAAGATCCTAAGTCCAGAATTAGCTCCAGAACTCTCTTAGACAATTTTAGATACGGATCTTAGATTTCAGATTCAATTTGAATCAACTCAATTGGAGTTCTATAACTCTACTTATGACAAAAACATCACACTGAGGTCAGATAAAACTTAATAAAATTCACAAACAAAATCCCAAACAATTTCCAAACAAAATCCCAAACCTGAATTTTAACTTCTAATCACTTTGCTCCACTAGATCCAGCAATTTCTTTACCCTTGGAAATTTTGAGGAGATTTAACTAAACATAGATCCACCAAAAATACACAAAATAAATCCTAAATTAATACCCAATTAAAGAGTAAAAGAAATTGAAGAAAGAAATGAAATTATGTGTTAATCTTACCCACAAAAATGCTAGAATTACTTGATTTTTACCCACCAAGACTTAGATCAATTTTAGAGTTTGAAAAACAAAGGAAAGGAAGAAGAAGAAGAAGGAAATGCAAATGACTTACGGGAAATGAATTCTTCATTCTTCATTTCATTTTCTTTTCCCAAATTTGCCATATGTCACCTTCCTATTGGTGGCAACCAATTATTCACACCCAATTACCATACGCTACTCACATATAACACATTCCCAACTTAACACACCCTACTAATGTGTGAGTAAAGCACCCAATAAAACACCCTAATAATTCACTCTACATAGGTATGAGTATCCCCACACAATAATATCTCACTTAGATTCCCTCTACTATGGTATGCTCACTACACACAATCAAAACCCAACTTAAGACACCCTACTAATGTGTGAGTAAAACACACAATCACTACACCATTACTCACATCCCACAATGGTATATGCATGCACACACAAGTATCTCCCAACTAATTCACACCCTACTAACATATGTGCACCCACATATTAAAATAACTCTTATAACATGCAATATACCCCAAATTACTCTTGTCACATGCCAAAATACATACAAATGTACACATACACATGGCTCATACTACTAGGGGGCAAACAGGGTGTGACAACTCTCCCCTACTAATAAGAATTTCGTCCTCGAAATTCTCACCTGAACTGAACAATTGCGGATACTGAGCTCTCATTGCCTCTTTTGTTTCCCAAGTAGCTTCCTCGATTCCATGGTGATCCCATAACACTTTAACCAAAGGAATCTGTTTATTCCTTAACTGTCTCATCTCTCGAGCTAGAATAGCTCTTGGTTCCTCATCATAAGAAAAATCAGGTTGCACTCGCACATCTTGAACTGACAGAATGTGTGACGGATCTGATCTATACCGACGAAGCATCGAAACATGGAACACATCATGCAACTTTGATAACTCCATCGGTAAAGCTAGTCTATAGGCTACCGGACCAACTTTAGCTAAAATCTCATACGGTCCAATGAACCGAGGACTAAACTTACCTTTCTTTCCAAACCCAAGTACCTTTCTCCAAGGAGATACCTTAAGAAAAACTTTGTCCCCAACTTCAAAATGCACATCTTTCCTTTTCAAGTTTGCATATGACTTTTGTCGATCTTTAGCCGCTTTCAAATTCCTTTGTACAATTCTGATCTTTTCTTCTGTGTCTCTAACCACATCTGGTCCAATCACTGACCTCTCAGATAACTCGGTCCAACAAACTGGAGTTCTACACTGTCGACCATATAAAGCTTCATATGGAGCCATACCAATACTTGACTGATAACTGTTGTTATAGGCAAATTCCATGAGTGACACATACTTATCCCAACTACCTGGAAAATCCAAAGCACAAGCCCTCATCATGTCTTCCAGAATCGGTATAACCCGCTCAGATTGACCATCTGTCTGAGGATGGAATGCTGTGCTAAAGTTCAACTTGGTACCCAAAGCTCACTGTAAAACTTTCCAAAACTTAGATGTGAACCTCGGGTCCCGGTCTGAAACTATGGACAAAGGCACTCCATGTAACCGAACTATCTCATCCACATAAACACTGACCAATCTATCCATCGGATAATCCATCCTAACTGGTAGAAAATGAGCTGACTTCGTAAGTCGATCCACTATCACCCAAACTGAGTCATGTTTCTTCTGAGTTAAAGGTAAACCTGTTACAAAGTCCATGGCTATATCATCCCATTTCCACTCGGGAATAGACAAAGGCGTGAGCAAACCTGAAGGAACTTGATGCTCGGCCTTAACTTGCTGACATGTCAAGCATCTAGATACAAAATCTGTAATATCCCTTTTCATACCAGACCACCAAAAGAACTGCTTCATGTCTCGATACATCTTCTCACTACCAGGATGCATAGTGAAAATTGTACCATGTGCCTCACTCATAAGCTGTCTTCTTAACTCTTCCCCCTCTGGTACACACAAATGATTTCTATACATAAGCACTTCATCCTGAACGGAGAACTCTGACTGTTTTCCCAAATTGACCTCTTGCACAATCCTCTGTAACTTCTCATCATCCCTCTGAGCATCAATAATTTTCTGTCTCAAGGTAGGCTTAACTCTCAACTGAGCAATCAAAGCCCCATCGGAATCAAATCTCCATCCAAACCGTCTCAAAAATAAAGCCAACATCGACTTCCGACTCAAAGCATCAGCGACTACATTGGCCTTATTTGGATGGTAATCCACAATGCAGTCGTAATCCTTGAACAACTTAAGCCAACGGCGCTGTCTCATATTCAATTCCTTCTGTGTGAGAAAGTATTTCAAACTCTTGTGGTCTGTAAAGATCCTACATTTCTCTCCATATAGATAATGACGCCAAATCTTCAAAGCAAAGATCACAGCAGCCAATTCTAGATCATGTGTCGGATAATTCCTCTCATGTGGTTTTAACTGTCGAGAAGCATAAGCCACAACCATGCCTTCTTGCATCAAAACACAGCCAAGACCAACACCTGAAGCATCACTATAGATGACAAACTCTTTACCCGAGATGGGTTGAGTAAGTATAGGAGCCTCAACTAACAACTTCTTCAACTGCTCAAAATAAGCCTGACACTTATCTGACCATTCAAATCTAACACCTTTCCTTAACAATTTCGTTATTGGAGCGGCAATCACAGAAAAGTTCTTAACAAACCGACGGTAATAACCCGCTAAACCAAGGAAACTCCTCACTTCTTGAACATTCTTAGGCGTTTTCCAATCAACTATCGCCTCAATCTTAGTTGGATCCACTTGAATACCCTTAGCAGAAACTATATGACCCAAAAATGACACTTTCTGAAGCCAAAAATCACACTTGCTTAGCTTGGCAAACAACTGATGCTCTCTCAAAACTTGTAAAACTATCCGAAGATGCTCTTTATGTTCACGCTCATCCTTGGAATACACCAAGATATCATCTATAAATACCACAACAAACTGGTCCAAATATGGCCTAAACACTCGGTTCATCAAATCCATAAAAGCTGTTGGAGTGTAACGACCGGGCCCGTACAGAACAGACTCAACTCCCCGGAACACATCCCGTCGGGAGGAGGACAGACCGGGTCCCAGCCATTACTCACAGAACTTCACACTCCCCTTGTGCATTTTTGCCTTCCGTGGGATTCGAACCAAGGACTTAGGGATAAGTCCTTAAATTCTTATAATCCACCCTTTTTACTGTACATAATAACTTAATTGTCTTAAACTATTCTTAAAATCATTACGAAAATCCGGGAAATTTTTTTTTTTTTTTTTTTTCTATTCTATCACTCTTAACTTTATTGTTCACACAATCATTCTCAAATAGGCTACTTAAATTCTACCGAAATTTCGGCAAAATCTCCTCTATAATATTGCCTATCCCACTGTAAACAGAAAGTCTTTACACTTCTATAATCACATACATATTTATCCGTCCTACTCCAATTCAAACTCTAACACAATTTTGCCCATCCTCCAATTTAATTCCAATCACATACTTATATAATAACTCATAATGTCATCAGCTCACTATTTACATCAATTATACAAAATACAAGACATAATATTAACATGTCAGCTATTTACTATGAATAAATATTTAGTGTATCAAATTATTAATAGAACCACTGAAAATTTTTGGGCATTACATGGAGCATTGGTCAAACCAAACGGCATAACCAGGAACTCATAATGGCCATACCGAGTCCGAAATGCAGTCTTGACCACATCTTCATCCTTAACCCAAAGTTGATAATATCCTGACCGAAGATCTATCTTTGAGAAAACACCTGTGCCTCGAAGTTGATCAAACAAATCCTCAACTCTAGGCAACGGATACTTGTTCTTCACTGTGATTTTGTTAATCTATCTATAGTCGATACACATCCGCATAAGCCAACACAGTCCTAGACATAGACACATTTATGCACACCAATCACAACATCACCCAGAAAACGACTAAACCTAGGCTCTGATACCACTAACTGTAACACCCCCTTCCCATACGTAGGCGATCCCATCCGATAAGGAGTGAGATGCCGTATGAGACAAGGTGTCAACAAACAAAAGCAAAGCAAAATATGCATCCATTCATAACATACATTCCGAAAAAAACAGAATAATTAAAAACTTTACATGTAGAAAGCATAAGCTGATCATGCATTACTATAATTAAACTATTACAATAATGATCTGATCGACAAACTGGAACAAAATAATATTACAAATGCGGAAGCTGATACAGAGAGTTCTATACAAAAAGAATCATCACAAATACAAAACTGAGCCCTACACTAAAACCCTTATGTGTTGGCTTGATGACGGCGACTCTCTCAAAGAAAAACGTCTTCCGCACCTGCACGGGTAAAAACACCGTGCTAAGCGATAAACGCTTAGTGGGGAATCACACATAAATTATGGACGGCCACTCACAGTGGTCGTCAAGGCATAACACATTCACTATGGCAGAATGCAAGGACTATTGCATAATTCATATAAGCATGCTCGTATTTAAAAGCCATACATTCAGTATCTCATAATCATTTACATTATAGAGTAAACCAGTATGTATTTCATCATTAAACTCATTCAGATATTCTACTCAAAGCCAGATCAGATCAGAACATTTCCATTAACATTTAAATAACACCTGCTGACTCTAGACAGTGGATAACGAGTGTACTGAGGGTACCTTACGGGTACGAATCGAATACTGAGGGTACCTCACAGGTACAAGTCACATATTACATCATTTATCAAAACATGTTATTTATATACTGAGGGAATCTTAAACAAGATTCTATACTGAAGGGTTCGCGAGGAACCAACGGGGACCTGATCGGGGTCCAAACTGAACTGAGGGCTGCAGCTAAAAGACTCTATTAGGCATGCCTAACTATCCACTAGACTGACTCTCGCAGGTCATGCATAACACAATTTACATTTAGTTACACATTTGTTCAATATGAATAACCATTGAATTTAACGTCCATAAATCAATTATTTTTAAGCATGACACATTAAGTTAATAAGTTAAAGCATAATATGGCATACAAATATTTAGCATAGCAAAAATACAATTATAAGATGTAAAGCATATAAGAAGACATTAAATAACGTTTAGATAGCTTATATAATATTCAAATCACAAGTTCTTGCTTCCTAATTAAATTAGATTTAATCAAATAATATATTAGGTTTAATGCCTTAATCATAAATTATACACATGTTATATAATTCTCGTCATGAGTATTTATTCATCTAGCAAATTATACTTATAGTTTAATTCATGGTTAATCATCATATTAATTAATTTTTCGTTATAAGAATTTATTCAATTCATAGGTAATTTAATTATATATCCTCATTACCTAATTATTTAATAAGTAATATTAAATTTTTCAGGCGTTTCTAGACACTTTGGGGCTAATTCGGAGGTGTAGGATCGATTCTAGGATGAATTGGTGAAGAGGAACAAATTTTATTAAAACACAGCTGTGCTTTTTATAAAGCACAGCTGTGCTCTGCTGTATATGGTCGATCTAAAAGCCAAAACACAGCTGTGTCATACCCAAAAGCACAGCTGTGCTTTCCAACCAGTTCCCAAACATTATTAAACACAGGGCAGAATTAATTTACTGAATCTATATGCATTTTTGAACTACTAAATTACATTTTTAGACAAACTTATCTTCATAAAAATTAATCCTCAAGATGTTATCTTTCTAGTGACAAAATTTCAGATCATTTGGAACGAAAATCGGGGAGATATACTCAAATTTCTCTACCCTGTTCCACAGACACACCTGATGATTTTTGCTACTGTAATGGGCGATTTTAAAATAGTTAGAGTCCGAATTAAATTATGATTACTTCTACAAAGTTTTAGATACGGAAGTTGTGGTTCTAATCCAACTGGAATCATGTATTTTGGAGTTGTAAAACTCAACTTATACTAAAAAGAATAACCAAAGGTCAATCTGACCCACCTAAGCAGAGAGGTCTCAATTTGTAGCATTTTTTTAAGATCCTAAGTCCAGAATTAGCTCCAGAACTCTCTTAGACAATTTTAGATACGGATCTTAGATTTCAGATTCAATTTGAATCAACTCAATTGGAGCTCTATAACTCTACTTATGACAAAAACATCACACTGAGGTCAGATAAAACTTAATAAAATTCACAAACAAAATCCCAAACAATTTCCAAACAAAATCCCAAACCTGAATTTTAACTTCTAATCACTTTGCTCCACTAGATCCAGCAATTTCTTTACCCTTGGAAATTTTGAGGAGATTTAACTAAACATAGATCCACCAAAAATACACAAAATAAATCCTAAATTAATACCCAATTAAAGAGTAAAAGAAATTGAAGAAAGAAATGAAATTATGTGTTAATCTTACCCACAAAAATGCTAGAATTACTTGATTTTTACCCACCAAGACTTAGATCAATTTTAGAGTTTGAAAAACAAAGGAAAGGAAGAAGAAGAAGAAGGAAATGCAAATGACTTACGGGAAATGAATTCTTCATTCTTCATTTCATTTTCTTTTCCCAAATTTGCCATATGTCACCTTCCTATTGGTGGCAACCAATTATTCACACCCAATTACCATACGCTACTCACATATAACACATTCCCAACTTAACACACCCTACTAATGTGTGAGTAAAGCACCCAATAAAACACCCTAATAATTCACTCTACATAGGTATGAGTATCCCCACACAATAATATCTCACTTAGATTCCCTCTACTATGGTATGCTCACTACACACAATCAAAACCCAACTTAAGACACCCTACTAATGTGTGAGTAAAACACACAATCACTACACCATTACTCACATCCCACAATGGTATATGCATGCACACACAAGTATCTCCCAACTAATTCACACCCTACTAACATATGTGCACCCACATATTAAAATAACTCTTATAACATGCAATATACCCCAAATTACTCTTGTCACATGCCAAAATACATACAAATGTACACATACACATGGCTCATACTACTAGGGGGCAAACAGGGTGTGACATTGCTGTAGAGGCTGAGGGGGCTTACCTAGCAAAGAAAGCAAGCCAAAATAAATCTGCTTGGAAAAACTTTGGGAACCAGTCAGGGTACAAATCAGGTTATGCTAGGAGTAGTAATGGTAGAAATGGTAAGACGGCCGAGGTTTCAGCTATCGAAGTGGGACAAGGCAAGCGACACTTTTCTAATTTGGGCCGGCCTCTATCCTGGGTGTTGGAGAGTCTAATGAAGGAGGGCAAGCTACAACCATTGTCGCCTAGGCCAGCTATGAGTCAGGGAAAATCGAGGCATAAAAGTGATCAATATTGTGCCTACCATCAACACACTAGGCATTTAACAGATTATTGCCGAATTTTGAGGAGCAAGATCTAAGATCTTATTAACTCCAAAGAGATCAGTGACCCTAAGAAGAGAGAGAAGAAGAAGAAGGCAAGCTATAATGCATTTCCCCCACCATATATTTGATCAGGTCTAGGAAGATAAGTACATCGCTGTCACTCGTCAGGAGATGGTTGAAAAAGGGATCCCCGTGGCGGCAGTAGATTGTTAATCCACTAGTGAGGTTGGAGAAGGAGATAATGTTATGTTTTTTTAGATGCTTCATTCTTTTTATTCTACGAACTTCTTATGACAGTGTTGGTTATTTTAATATGATGAACAATTTCGCTTAATTGTATGGTGTTTCTACTGATTTCATTTCTTATGATCATGATGCATCCATTTTTTGGCATTAACCCAATTAATACGACTGCATTTAATCTCGAAACTTTGGGGAATCCAAACAAAATCTTGATAGCATATGATATAACTCCTGAAGAGAGAAAAATTTTGAGAGATAATGTCAAAAAAAAAGAAAAAAAAAGAGCCTTTGCCTAGACCTGGGATAACACGCTGAAAATTGACAATGATATTGTTGAAACAACACTACTTCTACATGCCAACATGACGACAAGCAGAATGTCAAGAGCCATTCCTTTGCATCCTCAACATCTAAGATGCACACGGTGCTGCCAAACAAAATCAAACTCTGAGGGCTATATCAGAAGTTAGGCAAATGAAATTCTGGACCTTCACAAGAAATATATAACTCATTAGAACCAAGCCATATGACCCCTTTCCTCCCAACCATTTGAGATGTATACCACAAAACTAATTAAGATTGACATTTAATCATATGGGACAAAGATAAGCAAAGCACGAGCCTTTATAACCAAACTTAGAAGGACAGCTCTTTACCTTTCAAAAAAAAAAAACACCGAAAAAAAAACAAAAGAGCAAACAAAAAAACAAAAAAAAAGCAAAAAATAATAATAAGAAAAAAAAACAAATAAAAAAAAACCCCACAATTTTACCCCAAACCATCTGAGCCTAACCTGTAACCCAATCTCAACTATTAAAAGATACAGACTCTCATGGTCAAAATCCAAGCAAATAAACTCACTACCTCAGCCAGTTTGTACAAGGGCCAAGAACAAAACTTTGATGCTAAAAAGAACCACTCTCAGAAGGAGCAGCCTCCCCGACTAACGAAGATGAAAGCAAATTCAATCAACATCGATAGACTGAAGGAGGTTTCATGGAAAAGGCTAAAAAAAAGAGAAAAAAAAGAGGTGGTTGAGAGAAAATCTTCAATCATGAAAACCCGAGAGGGCTGATTGATAACAGGAATTTGATGCTTTTAGAATTTATCCCAAAATTATATGAGGTCTTGTATTTTTCGAGTTAATGCCAAATGATGATCATGTGTTATGAAATCAAATTGAAATATATGCATTTATGCAATGATATATTGATGTGACCAGAGCAGTTGATTTTGCACACTCAAAGTTGTCTAGTTTCGGTATAAAACCAGCACATTGTTACTATCTACCCTTCGATACTCTCACCACTCCAGTGCTTCAGTCGACTTGTCCTACTATTAACCGTGAAGCCAATTCTATAACACCTTCATGATAAGAATCAAACTCATACAACCATGATCCGAGACATAAGTACATGCCGATCATACCTGAAAGATCTTTGGCAACGACTTCACCCTCTCTTACAAAAAAAAGGGGGCCATTAGAGATGAAAATCATAACTGACTCTCTACGCAAAAGTTAGGCCAAAGGGCAAGGTGAAAACCTGGAAATAGGCAGTCTGTCCTACAATAAAATGAAATAAACAAAAGTCGTTGGATTGGGTTGGGTCCTTTCCAGGCAAAAAATAAGGTACAGGGTTATGTGAAAATTCGAAAAGCACGTATTTCCCGCTAAGAAAAGCTAGTGTGAAAATCCTCAAGGGATGCACTACCTTAAAAGAATGACTACATGTTTCAGATGAGAACCTCATAATCCTCAAAGGCATGAAATTCAAAAGCAATTCCAGAGGGCACCGATCCTCCTGCAAATTGCGACCAAATCGGCTGTCGCCTCCAAATCCACTTAGATGAATTCTCGTCCTACATTACTGCATGACACATACATTTCACGTGCATGCTTACCAGTTTTCCTATATATTTAGCATTCCAAGTTTTTGGAGAAAGAGAGATTCAATGCAGATGCCGAAAAAAGGCGAGTGACGGCATCAGCAAAAATAGCCAAAGACCTCTCGGGGGCAAACAGCCAAAGACCTCTCAGGGGGCAGCCAGCCAAAGACCCCCTTGGGACAACCAGTCAAAGACCTCTCAGGGGGCGATCAACCGAAACCTCTCAGGGGGCAACTAGTCGAAGACCCTCAAGGGGCGATCAACCAAAGACCCCTCAGGGGGCAACCAGCCATAGACCTCTCAGGGGGTAACCAGCCAAAGACCTCTCAGGGGGCAGCTAGCCAAAGACCTCTCAGGGGACGATCAACCGAAGACCTCTCAGGGGGTAGCTAGCCAAAGACCTCTCAGGGGGCGATCAACCGAAGACCTCTCAGGGGGCGATCAACCGAAGACCTCTCAGGGGGTAGCCATCCAAAGGCCTCTCAGGGGAAAATCAACCGAAGACCTCTCATCGGGAAGCCGGCCAAAGACCTCTCAGGGGGTGATCAACCGAAGACCTCTCAGGGGGCGATCAACCGAAGACCTCTCATCGGGCAGCCAGCTAAAGACCTCTCAGGGGGTGATCAACCAAAGACCTCTTAGGGGGTAGCCAACCGAAGACCTTTCAGGGGGCAATTAGCTAAAAACCTCTCAGGGGGCACCATCTCAGAAGGGTTAGCACGATGGCGACACTACCACTCTACGAAGAGTTAGAACGATCACTTCAACAAAAGATAACACGCCGACAACATGGCGATAACCACCCTAACAATATCATCCAGTCTGGAAAGGCGATCGCCTCAGGTACGTGTCTCTCTCCTTTTTTCTGAATTTTGGCTCACCTTGGCACCTAAGCTCTAGGTTCCCCAAAATTGGGGGCAACTGTAGACACCGAGTCCCTAGTCGGTCCAAGATCAGGATTACCCGATGAAGAAAATGATGCTTGCTCACAGGCAAAGATGTCGAAAATGATATTTCTTTTGTCGAGACCTCTTTTTTAATAAAAAAAAAATAGATAAATATATATATTATAAAAAAATAGAAATAAAAAAAGGTAGGAAGTGTTATTTTTATATCAAAAAATTTTGATTAAAAAAAATATATATTTAAAAAAGGGATTAAATTAATTAATTAGAAAAAAAAGAAAAATGTATTGAAAATATATATATATATATATATATATATATATATATATATATATATATATATATATATATATATATATATTAAAAAGGGTGGCGTGGTGGCCATATGCGACCTTCCCATGGAAGGCCGCATGTGAGGCCTTCCATGTGCGGCCTCCCATAGGGAGGCCTCATGTCGTGTGCTCGTGGCCTTCCGAGGGCCGCAGCTCGTATGCGGCCCTCCACTTGCGGGTTTCCGCGTGCAGCCTCCGACACCTCTCGGCCTCTTGTGCTATCCCTTTCCTGTCTGCGAAAAATCAATTTTTGGGACTGCAAAAATCTGTTTTCTTTCACGTTTTAGCGATTTTTGGAAAAATAAAATTAAGAAAGTGACTTTTATTTTTTCCATTCCTGGAGATGAAGAAAATAAAAGGGGATTTTGTCTTTATTGACATGGGGCTGCTTTCTTAGAAAAAAAAAGGGTTTTCTCACTTAGAAAAGAGGCAGACAAGAGCAAGAGAGAAAAGGCTTCAAAAAATCTGAGATTTAATTCTCTTCTTCTAAAAGAAACTTTTGATTCTTGGTTTGGCTTGAGCAAAGAAAATTAATTTCCTTGATTTGATCACTCCATCAAAATCATTTTTTTTGTTTTTTTTTGTATTAAAAATTTAGATTTTTTTAAATATTTTCGGTATTTTTTCACCGCAAACTCGACAAGGGGACAGATTGAGACATCCTATTTTCGATCTATAAACTCTGAGGGTAAATATTTTTGGACCCCTTTTATTTCATTTTGTTTATCATCATTATTGTTAATATTATTGATACTGTTAATGTCACTTTGTTATTATTATTATTGCAAATGTATTATTTGTTTTGTTATTCTGCTGTGACCATCACTGTTGATATTATTATTATTATTATTATTATTATTATCCCGTTAGTGTTGTTAGCATTTGTTTCAGTGTGATTTTAGTACCATTATTATCATTATCATATCACCACTATTGTCATTGTTGTTTTTGGTCATAATTATATTATTATTATTATTATTATTATTATTATTATTATTATTAATGTTGTTATTATATTTGTTGTTATTACTGTTATTATTAATGCCATTATTATTATTATTATTATTATTATTATTATTATTATTATTATTATTATTATCATGCTACTGTTACTACTATTATTATTATTATCACTATTAATGCCACCAGATATTTGTTCTTTCGTCATTAAGTATCGTCATTATTTTATGATTATTATTATTGGTGTTATTGTCCTTAATGCATTATTATTACCATGTTGTTATTGTTGACTATGTTTTGTTTTCCTTTTATTTTTATGTGATTAATTTTTGAACTATTGCTAAATTTTTCTATTGTTATTTTTGTTACGTGGGTAAAATGTGATGTCGCTCGAGCGACCATTGCCATGACCATACGGAGGGGGTCACGACGCGTAGGGAACCTTTCTTGGGTGAGACCTTTCCTATCCCATATTTGTGTGATTGTGTTTTATTTGCAAATAAGGTATTTTATTTTATACGTGTGTAAGATAAAAAATCACGAAAATATTTTTATAACTAAATTGGGATTTTTACTAATAAATTGGGACCAATGTCCCTCATTTTAGCCAAAGAATGTAAAATGTCACGAATAAAACGAAGAGTTAAGTTTTCCAAAAATGGAATCACTCATCCCGGTTTTCAATCTAACAATCAAAATAACTCTTCGATCTCTCTTTAAGTGAGCATGAAGGAACCAATATTCTTAAACTAAATAAATATCCCGATTTATGTATGTCATTTTTTATGCTTGACTTTGTTTGTTTGTTTTAAATTTATGTTCATATATCTTGTGGGCCCTTGTAATTAATTATTTTTGGGGCAAATGTTATTTAGCTTTTATTTGGGATTGTATTCTATCCTAATTTCCACTTTAATTTTATTTGATTTTCTTTCATTTGGGATTGTATTCTGTCCCAATTTCTCCCTTTTAATTGGGTGCTTGATGTGTTTACCGCTTTACTTTACTGCTTACTTTACAGATTTTATTTAATATTTTCAAATGCTTGCAATGCGCTTTTTAATTAAATGCATTAATCTTGTGA
This sequence comes from Excoecaria cochinchinensis, assembly GCA_947683425.1. NCBI lineage: Eukaryota > Viridiplantae > Streptophyta > Magnoliopsida > Malpighiales > Euphorbiaceae > Excoecaria > Excoecaria cochinchinensis. The sequence goes on from CANTUQ010000146.1 coordinate 23,936,859, forward strand.
GACGAGAGATAGAATTTTATGAATCTAAAAACTCATTTATAATTAACCAAGACATAAATAAGAGTGAAGTTCCGAACACCATCTCTGGTTTAGACCATAGAGGTTAGATGACCTTTCCCAATTTCTCGTAAATTGGGTGGCGACTCCAAAATACCTCAAAGGTGCCTAAAGGTACCATGAGGTTAGATGAACTCCCCAATGTTCTATTGGGCAGGGATGCCAAGATGTCTCATGGCGCCCAAGATCAAAAAGACGCGAAGCTATCCCTCGAGTTCTAAAAGTGGGTCTCGCCTACGAGGGCCTTTGCTGGGTTTGGCGCTCGTCACACATATCAAAAATAGAACTCAACAATATATATATATATATATATACATCAAAGCATATAGATTTCCCAAACCTCATTTGATGGCTCATTCCTCTCTATTTGTGCTTTCTTGCTTTCCCACTCTTTCTTGGTCATCGTCATCCGAATCCATCATAAAACCCATACATATCATGAATTAGTATTCTTAACCCTCTAAGAAGGAATTAATGAAATAAGAGACTTATTTCTTACCATTACAAACTTATAAACACTCTAAACCCTTTTTTCCACACATGGCTTTCGTAGAGTAACATTTTTGTGTAAATAGGAAGATAAAATTTCAATAGGATAAAGGAAGAAGATGGCTTCCCTTCTCTTCCTCTCATAGCCGGCCAAAAGAATGGCCTAAAGGTAGCCAAAATGGCTTAAATATGGCCATTAATTCAATCTTATCCCCAATGCTAAGTGTCTCCCTCTTATTAGTCCAAATTAGATTTTTAAGTCAAACTTCCTTTTTAATCCTTTAATTCTTATTTCTTCTTGCATTTGACATATAAGTTTATTATTCTCAACATTGACCCACAAATTAATTAATTCCTTCAATTTAGTCCATAAATATGAAATACCCAAATTACCCTCAGTCTTTTTAATTAATATCGAACACGTCCTCAACTACATTTAACCATTTTAATCCATCAATTAGACATTTCAATCACTTTTATACTCTAAATACTTACGAATTCGACTAGGGTACATGTCGGGCCCTTACAAAGATAATCGTGTATACTATATGAACAAGTAGAATGAATATGAGGATGTTAAATAGATATAGTTTTGGCAAGATAGATAATCTATTGGTATGTATGTTTATGGTTTGCATAGTTAATATATGATTTGAGTTGGCGTGTAGTGGTTTGAAAAGATAATCGAATAAATATAAGGTATATAGTTTAGTGAATGAAGTCTATATGTTAAGCCTGAATGGTTCATAGTAGTGGATAGATAGGAATGCCTATAAAGGGTTAGAGTTTGCAACTGCTAGAGTGGCACCGATTGTGTCTAGAGCTTGGTATCTTTTGGTATCTAGATGTTGAGAACTAGGTCTCCAAATATTTGATACTACTCTTCAGTATCTAGAGTACCTGTATCCACCATCGGTGTGAATTCAAGCTATTCTATTGAATGTTTATGATTGTACTAGAAATACAATGATATGTATATATGTATTTGGATACATAATAGATGTGGTGATATGTTACCACTTATAATATACGATGTTTGTTAAATCTAGAGGTTATGTGTATCTTAGGATGAATGTAAATGATAAATACGTGTTGATATCATGTTCATTGAAAGTGCTTATTAATGAATGATATCGTGTGTTTAGTGCTGGATATTGATATGCATATTGTGTGATGTTTTGCAACTTCATTAGAAGTCTATTTGCTTTATTTATCCCCACTGAGCCTTTGCTCAGCACGGGTGTTTTCCCATGTAGGTATGCAAGTTCAGTATAAAGAGTTGTGCATCTACTGGCCACTAGGAGTTGAAGATTGGAGTTTCTTTTTGTTATGACATAATTCTTTTTGTAGTGATCAGTGTAGTGATAACGTAAAGAACGTTTTGTATATTAAGTGTAAATATTTTAAAGGATATTTCTATAATATAAGAATGATTTTAATTTTATAATATAATTGACTAAAATTTGTATATGAATGTATGACATGTTTTATTTTTAATAATAATATTTGTTAGATATTTATCTAATGAATTTGTTAGTATTCATTGGAAGTGAATTGCTTGGTTGTTTATGCGTGTGTAGCGATCTGATATTCTCCGGGGGAGGGGGGGGGGTATTGGGGCACTACAGTGGAACTATGAAAGAATTTACATTTAAATGTTAGAGATTATTGATGAGTAGTAATAACTAGGGGTTATGCGTATATGGATATGATTTGAGTTGCATTTGAGTTCACTATTATACATTGAATACTGTATAATATTTTATATACGTGTATATATATATATATGTATATATATATACACGTGTGTGTGTATATATATATACATATATATATATATATATATACATGTGTGTGTGTGTATATATATACACACACACATGTTAGGAGTACCTTTTGTAGAATTAAAAAAAGGAAGATTCAACAGATAAAAAAGTACAACAGTCGATACTTCAAAATAATTTTTCTAATCAAATGTTAGACACAATAGGATTACTACGTAACCCACGAGCAACAACAACATATACTAAAAGCCACAAAGACTATAAGAAAGTGAGAAAATAATATGGAAACAGAAGCACTTATGGATGACAGTGTCAACACTCTAATTTTTGCCATTATGAAGAATTTCATAGGAGTCCCTAGTCAATATCAGGACAGAAACTCAAAAATTTGCAAAATCTCACTTGTCCAAAATTACAAGATTTTAGATGGTATAAGGATTTATTTTTACAAAGGTAATGACCAGAACCGATTGTAATAATTCTTACTAGAAAGAAAGATTTATTGCAGGTTTACCAAAATTATTCTCTAAAAGAATTAGGAATAAATTAAGATCAGAATACAATGACATAGTTCTTTATCAGAATTTAACATATGGTCAAATTATTAATTATATTAATAAAGAAGGTTTAGCTATATGTTCAGAAATAAAATTAAAGGCAAAATTAAAAAGAGATAATATAACAGGAAAAAATGAATTAGGTGACTTTTGTCAATAATATGGATATGAAAGGATTAATGTGCCCTTCGCTAGAACTAAGAGGATAAACAAAGATAAAAAAAGATATAATCCAAATAAAATATTTTTCAAGTCTAATTTAGAGCAAGATAAACCTAGGAAAACTCCTTCTAAAAGAAAACCTTATAAAAACAAGAAATATACTAAGCCTAGTAATAAGAGGGACATAGTAATTTGTTATAAATGTGGTGAACCAGGACACTATTCAAAGAATTGTAGAGTAAAACAAAGAGTTAATAATTGAGAAGCTTCAGACTAATTAAAAGAAAAGATTATGAAAAAAGTAGTAAATGATACTTCTTCAGAATCTAAGAGCGATATTTTAGACTTTTCTGAAAATGATTTAATATAATAAGTGAAGAAAGCAATTCTAGCAGTGAAACAAAATCATGTGAGTGCTTAGGAGTATGCCAGTGTAATAATATTAACATGCTTAATAATGAACAAGAATTCTTATTAGATATAATAGAAAAAATTGACGATCTAGAAATTAAGAAAAGTTATTTACTTGGGTTAAAAGATTTAATAGGACAAAGGGAACAAAAGAATTACAAACCTTATGATTTTAATGAAATATGTGAAAGGTTTAAACAAGTAAAAAAGGATCTTCAAGAAGAAGTTAAAAGCTTAAAACAAGAAATGATCATATTAAAAAGAAAAGTTTAGTTTCTAGAAGAGGAAAATCTTAAGGTTAGTCTAAGTACCTTATTCTCTAATATGGATAAAACTCAGGCTTCTACTTCTTTAATAATTAAATAACTAGAAAATAAGGAAGCATATGTTAATAGTATCTCCAAAGTAAGTTATTAGAAATGGTACATTAAGTTAGATATAGTTATAAACGATGACTTTCATCTTTCTACTTTAGCTTTAATTGATAGCGGAGTAGGTCCAAATTGTATTTAGGAAGGATTAGTTCCTGCAAAATATTATGAAAAAACTTCAGAAAGACTTAGTTCAGCTATTGGATCTAAATTACACATTAATTATAAATTATCCAAGCTAAAAATTTGTAGTAAGGGTTACTGTTATAAAACTCAGCTAATTTTAATTAAAAACCTAAATTCAGGAGTAATTTTAGGAACACCGTTTATAACAATGCTTTATCCTTTTCAGGTTTGTGAGAATGGAATAATTACTAAGGCATTTGGAAAATATATACACTTTGAATTTGCTTTTCCAATGATATCCAGAGATGTTAGTCAGTTAAAAAATAATATTAAGGAAATCAATTTTATAAATAAAAAAAAAAATCACATTAAGTTTTTAATCAGAGAAATAAATGAAAAAAGAATAAAAGTCCAATTAGAAAAATAAGAGATAAAAGAAAGAATTAAGGATATAGGAAAAACTTTTTCTAAAGATGTTTGTGCACCAATACCTCACGCCTTTTGGAATAGGAAAAGGCATATAGTCAGTTTGCCTTATGAAAAGGATTTTAAGGAAAGAAAAATTCCCACTAGATCAAAAGCCATACACATGTCAGAAGAATTAGAAAAAACTTTGTAGAAAAAAGATTCAAGACTTAAAAGATAAGGGATTAATTAGAGGTTCAAAATCACCATGGTCTTGTTCAATTTTTTATGTTATGAATGCAGCAGAATTAGAGAGAGGAGTCCCTAGGTTAGTTATAAATTATAAACCATTAAATAAGGTATTACAGTAGATTAGATACCCTATTCCAAATAAAAGAGATTTATTAAAAAGGTTATATAATGCAAAAATATTTTTAAAGTTTGATATGAAATCAGGGTTTTGGCAGATTCAGGTTCAAGAAGAAGATAGATATAAAACCAGATTCAATACTCCTTTTGGCCATTATGAATGGAATGTAATGCCATTTGGATTAAAAAAATACCCATCAGAATTTTAAAATATAATGTACGATATAATAAGACCAATCAGTGAATTTTCTATCGTAGATATTCTCTAATAATATTAATCAACATTTTAATCATTTAAGAAAATTTTATAATAGCATTCATAATAATGGATTAGTAATTTCTCCCACTAAAATGAAATTATTTCAGATTAAAGTTAGATTTTTAGGACATAATATAGATCAGGGAGCCATTAGACCTATAAACAAAAGCTTAGAATTTATATAAAAATTTCCATATGAAATTAAGGATAGAAAACAACTACAGAGACTTTTAGGATGTTTAAACTATATCCATGATTTTTTCCAAGATTTAGAAAAAATTTGCCAACCTCTTTATAATAGATTAAAAAAAAATCTAGAGCTTTGGACAAAAGAACATACTCAGGTAGTTAGGCAGATCAAGGCAAAAGTTAAGAGTCTCCCAATTGTCTTAGAATTCCTCATCCAGAAGCTTTTTTAATAGTAAAAACCAACTCTAGTGATGTTGGTTATAGAGGAGTACTTAAACAGAGAAAAGATAATAAGGATGAACTAGTAAGGTTTTATTTAGGAGGATAGAACAATATTCAAAAGAACTATACTACAATTAAGAAGGAGATATTAAGCATTGTTTCTTGTATCACAAAATTTGAAGATGATCTTTATATGAAATTTTTTTTATAAGAATTAATTGTCTTTCTGCTAAACATATTTTGGTAAAGGATGTTAAAAATTTAATTTCTAAACAGATTTTTGGCCAGATAGCAAGCCCTTCTCAGTAATTTTGAATTTGAAATAGAATTTATTAAAGGTTAAAATAATTACTTACTTGATTTCCTTTCCCGTGAGTTTTTATAGGGAAAATGAATAAGGATAATAAGAAGGTTTTGAGTAAAGCCAGTATTTCCAATCAAAAAAATAAAAATCAGGTAGTTAATACTAATCAGACAATCCCTCTATCTCTTAATAGATTTTCATTTTTGTCACCAAGACCTAGACCAACTGCCACTTGGTTTTCTCCACCAATTTTTTCATCCCTTATCAGGCCACCAACTTTAGGAACTCCACCATCTACCCTTTTTAGACCTCCTACATTTTCAACAGTAGTATCTACTCCAGCCTTTGCATCCTCATCTTCTCCTAGAAAATCTTCATCAGCTTATACCTTAAATCCTTATAGATAGTTCATCAAGGTACTAGAACCCGAAGAATAAAACTTAATAGATAATCAAAGTTTCTATAAGCTCATCAATTATATTTTTCCAAAAGGGTTTCACTTTTTTGAAGAATGTCGAGACCAAACCAGACAGTTTTACGAGATGATTCTCATAGATACAGATTTAATAGTCATTGAACACAATTATAATCAGGATTCAACTAAGATTAATTATAGTAAAGTTAAAATTTTTAGAATTATGACCCTAGCAGAATAGGGATTAAAGCCATACTCTTATAAGGTCTTAACCGGATATTCTTCCAGGAGACAGTTCAACTATTATGATTATCAGGAAGCATGGTTTAAGGCATTTTTCTTAAGAAATTATAATCATTCATGGTTCTTCTACTTCTCACACAACTTTTTAGGGTTTTATCCACACCCGTTTCTGAGGTGGTTTGATTTTCTTGGCCCCATAAAAACTATTTCTCCTAAGCAAGTGCAATAGGGATACTTAAAATACAAAGAACTTTATCAGACCAAGATTAATGATTCTTTGCTCCAGTTTTGCAATGAGCTTAAAATTCCATGGATAATCACCTAGAATTATCACATCCCAACTGACTCAGCTATCCCAATACTTTATCGAGAATACTGAGTAAAGTAGTGGGATTCTTTTTAAGAGCAAAGGGCTAATCTTGAAGCAGTCAGAGATAAATTTGATAATGATAAGTTCTCCTATTCGGATAAGAGTTATCAGGATAAAAAGCAATTCCACTCAGAATAGAATCCAGACTTTATTACCAGCAAGCACCAGCTAATTAGCCTTCTTATGTTAGTAGCTTCAGAATAAGAAGTCGCGGAAATTCTCAGCCATGTATCATCTAAAAGGGGAAATTCCTCTACAGAAGAAGTGGCCCCAGCTCCACACCACTTTGTTGATTCCCAAGATCCATATAATGACATAATAATAATGTAAAAAAAGAGAGAGAGAGCAAAATACTTTTTAACCTTTTCTTTGTAAGTATCAACAATAAAGATTTCAAATTGTTCAGCAGACAACTTTTTCAGTATTAGCCGATAGGATAAGATAAGATTCTCTAGGAACACATTATCATAATGACCCCAAACAACTTTTTAACATTGGCCGATAAGATAAGTTAAGATTCTCCAATAATCAAAAGGCGCATTATCAAGCAACTTGTCAAGATAAGATTCCCCATTAGCTCAATTATTCAAAAGCAACCAAATGACTCACCGGGATAGCACTTCAACAACAATAATAGGCAGGATCTCTTTTTCATCTATTTAAGCAGACAATTTCCTCAGAGCAAAGCAGAGCTTTTTCTTCAAAAAATAAATATTAGAGAAAATAAGAAACCATTAGTCATTTCCACTTCCTTTTGTAATAAGTTTTTAGATTTTTAATTAGTATTCACCTAAAATTGTTCATGTACTCCTTCCACTTCTTCTCCATCTTGTAATATTTCAACATAATATAATTCATCAGGTATTTCATAAATATGGATCATTTTGTTCATCATTTTATTGATGTTTTATCTGCTTTAGATTTTTCAAAAAATCGAGAAAGGGCTTTACTAAGGCAAGAATTATTAAGTTTAAGAGAAGTTTTAAATCAACAGCATTCTGAATTACATTTAGACGATTTTTGTGATTTCCAGGATTTTCATGCTGAACATATTTTAATCAATATTATTTTATCCTTTTTACAACGTGTTTTTTTAAAAAATAAGATGCAGCACAAGTTTGGATAGACGAGTTTATAGATGCATTAGGATCCATGGATCTAGTTAATCCAGAATCAGTAAGATATTCAAAATAACAATTACACAGATTTTTACAATTTTTAAAAGAAGAATCAAAGATTTTACATGAAGAAAAAATTTGTGACTGTGACGGATATTTTATTGAGAAGAGATTTGTTGAAAATATGATTATGTTTTTAAATATAAACTGTTTTTAATATCTCCTGTTCATTTTGGTGTGTGTGTGTATGTGTGTGTATATATATATATATATATTGTAACGGCCTGATTTGTACCTTAGTAGCTAATTAGATTAATTATGATAATTGGGATATCATTGCATTGAGTATGTTAATTAAGGACCTAGTGTAAGATAATTAAGTACCAACTGAGTATATAAAATAAGTTTAAGTGACCATTAAGTAAATTTGCATGATTAAGTTTGAGTGGGGGTTTATTAGCTCTCAATGGGGATTAGTTAAGTTAATTAAAGTCAGATTATTGTGTGTGAGAGTGGATTTTCGGGTGGCACTCATTGGTGCAGCTACCTCATCCATTCACATGCAATATATATATGGTTTGATGAGAGAGAAAGAATAGATTTTGCATGTGGATTTAATACCTTTCTTCTTCTTCTCTACCCGTGTTCCTCTCTAAAAAATTTATAAAATGTTGAGTTTAATGGTTGCTTAATATATGGGTTCCGAAATTGCAAGTTGAGGAATTAAAGAAGGATAAAGGAAAAGCCAAAGTGGGTGAATCTAGTGCAAAGTGACTCTTTAAGGAGCTATGGAGAAGAGGTTTGGGAAAACATCTTTTTGAGTATCTAATTGCTATATGTATGAACTTTGAATTAAAATGATGAATTGAATGTTGCAATAGGTGTTGATTGTGTTGTTGTGGGTGATGATTTGTATTGAATTGGTAATTTGTTAAGTTAGTTGATAACATAATGGAATTGTTGAATAAGTGATTTGATATGTTGACTAGCATGTAAATTGATGTATTGGAAACTTGGCTTAGGAAGGCATGTAATGAGCATAATTGGATTGGTTAGTAAATTGACAAAGTTAAAATTTTAGAATTATAGCATTATAAGTAGAGTAGGTTGGACCTTTAGAAACCAATGCTCTGTTAGTCAATTCAATGGGCAATGAATTTGGGCATCTTTATTAGGTAGTGTATGAATGCTTCATTATGTTAGAAATGACTGATATTAAGTGCCTAAAGGGAGTACATGAGCTGTGAGTTTAAAAGATAAAGTGCGGAAGTGATTTAGAGGCTCAAATTGGAAATCTGGGTTCTGTCGTGAGCGCGATAGAAGGCTCCTATTGCTAGAGTTAGTTTCTATTGCGGGCAGGCGCATGTGCAAGAGCACAATAGAGGCCAAGAGTGGGTTCTGTCGCGAGTGCGACAGAAGCTATCATCCTATTCTGTCGCTAGCGCGACACTTTTGAGCCTTTTGATCTTTTTGTGTTCTAAATGGATTCATTTATGTAAGTATGTGTACAGCAAACATGTGTATGAGAATAAACATTGTATTATGCATGTGAATATCTCCGTTTATGTTGGCATATAAATGAATGGAGAAGTAAGCTTTTGTATTACTGTTGTATGTGAAATGTGATAACAAGGAATTAACTGGACTAATAATTTAGCCTGTGAGTCAAGTAGTGGATAGATAGGCATGCCTATAAGGTCTAAGTACTGCAGCCAAATGCATCAGATTCCTATGGAATCATCAATGTGATTTAAAATCCTTATTGGATTTTCTAATGTAATTATATTGATTATTCGGTACCTACGGGTGCTAATGCGAATGTGAGGTATCTACGGATACTAATGTGATTGTTGTACCTTAGGGTACTGATGCGATACCCATTATCTGCATCTTTGAGTTGTAGGCAAGGCTAAAAACAACTATGTTAATAATTAAATAAAGTGAATCTTTATATTACTTTGTACATTATATATATATATATATATATATATATATATGAAGTGATTATGAGATGTTGATAAATGCATGAACTTTCTAATGCTATAAATGATAATTGTATCTATATATGTGTATATACCTTGTTTTTACACGTACTGTTTTCCCCACTAAGCGTTATTGCTTAGCATGGGTTTTCTAATCCATGTAGGTTCAGACACAAAGTGATTTGTGAAGGACGGTCTCCACATTGCCAAAGGTCAACACTAGGAATCTAATAGTGTAGGTCTTGGGGGATTTGGATTTTGTACCTATATGTATATATGTAATCTTTTGGTAAATGTAATGTATCTAACGAGTTGAACAGTAAGGATTTATAATATTGAATTATAAGTCATGTAAGTAGTATGGATGAATGTTCAAGCATGTGATGAGTAGGTGGTATCCGCTGCATGAGATTGAATGTGTGAATGAAATTTATTTGTACAGGTTTTGTATGTGTAACGGTATAACTTGTGTATGTTTTAGTTGTGTTGTGATGACTATTTCCATCCGCCTTAGCTGAGCTAGTTGGGTGATTGGGAATGGGCATTACATACACACACACACACATGAAAAAGTTGCATGATGGGAACACAATAAAAGTACCATGTGTTTGTAAATGAATATCTCTTTGATAATATTGTTTTGAATTGTATGATACGAATGTTGGATTACTATTATGGATTATGTGACCATGTGTAATCACATGAGACAGTAATTTGAATTTATATGCATATGATGTGACCATGCATGATTATAATAAATGACTGTGCAAATGCTAAATATGCCATTAATGTGAGCATGGTTAATATGAGCATGCATGTGATCAAATGCCTTCTTTTTATGGGATAGTGGACAGATATGCATGCCTATAAGGACCTTTGTTATTTCAATCCTTTGTTCTGTTCTGTCGGCCTCGTTTGGGTCATTATTCAGGCCCCATTTGGGTTATTATATTATACCTCATTTGGGTCACCATTTGATATGGATTTGTTAATATGTTAAATGTGCAATGTACCTACGGGTACCCTTTGTTCAATATTTTCTGATTATCCACTTCCTTTGGGAATGCAGGCAAATTATTATAGAAAACATGTTAAGTGAATATTATGGAAATGTGAATCTTTGATAAATATGAAGGCATGTGTATATGTATGGGTATGGAAATGTGTAGGACATATGTATGTATTATTAATGGTGATTTGTTTTGATTGCATTTATTTTATAGCATCATATGTGTGTGTGTTATTGACGACTGCTTATATAGGTGCCGATAGTATAAGGTATATTTGATATGTTCAGATTGATTTGTGGATAAAATTATAGTATAATGTATAAGAAATATTTACCGACAATAATTTACATGCTCGTAAGGTGACAACCCGAAATGTTAATTAAGTTTATGTATTTAAATCCGCGTAATAAGTATAAAGTTATTACTTGCATGAAGCATTGTTAGGTTAGTATATATTTATTTAAATGGATATGCATGATAAATTTTTAACTATATATGATTATTTTGTGAAAGTATGCTTTGAATGAATAAACATATATGCAAAATATGTGTGAATATTTTTATGTATCCCTTAGGTTGTGTATGATGAGATATTAATTATATAATCATGAATTATGAAATGTGCATTCATGTGTGTACTTAAAGGCTAACCATAAATGAAATATGTTATGTGAAATGAGTATAGTGGACTGTGAATGTCTGAAGAATATGGATAATGATGCAACCAGATATATGTATGAATGCATGATTGTGTACAATACAATTATATGATCAATGTATGTATTAACGATGGTTGAGTATTATGATTGTGTCTTTGTGATATGCATTCATCTGCGTGTGTTTATTGATAACCACTATGAGTGGTTGTCCATATCTTATTTGTTCCCCACTAAGCTTTATGCTTAGCACAGGTGTTCCACCGTGCATGTACCGAAGATAGATTTGATGCCAAGGACATCTCGCAACTGCTAAGGCCAACACATCAGTAAAAGCTCTTTTATGTAGGTCTTATATTTTGATATAGCAATGTAAATTCTAATCCTTTGTTGTAAACAAGTATCTTAAATTTGTAATATGACCAGCATGTATTTAAGATAGCTTTTAATATGTAAAGTTAATTATGGACTTTGTTATATGTAATATGTATGGGACTGTATAATGAAAGAAAAATTGTATAATTCTGGATTTTGATGTATGGTGACAGGTTAAATGTGTTTAGCTTGGTGTCACCCTTCATTTGACATAGTGACCTTGCCATGCTATGGTGTGGTTTACTATGTATGGGTAAGGGGTGTTACATGTAGGATAGTTTTTCTTATGTGGTTTCAACTGATGTGAAGCATAAGCTATAACTTTGCCATCTTGCTACAGAACACAACCCAAACCACTTCTGGATGCATCACTATACATAAAATGTTCTTTATCTGAAGTGGGTTGTGTCAAAATAGGTGCTTCAGTAAGCATCTTCTTCAGTTGCTCAAAACTGGCTTGACATTTAGCTGACCATTCAAATTTCTCACCCTTCCAAAGCAACATGGTAAGGGGTGAAGCTATAACTGAAAATCTTTTCATGAAACGACGATAGTAACTAGCCAAACCAAGAAACTTATGACTTCAATTACATTTTGGGGCAGCTACCAATTAACAATAGCTTGTATCTTAGCTGGATCAACTCGAATGCCTTCTAAAGATACAATGTGACCAAGGAAAGAAACGTCCTTAAGCCAAAAGTCACACTTACTTAACTTAGCAAACAATTGCTTTTCTCTTAAAGTCTACAAAACTATTCCCAAATGCTAAGCATACTCCTATTCATTGTTGGAGTAGAGCAAAATATCATCAATGAACACCACCACAAACTGGTCCAGGTAGGGTCTAAACACCTTATTCATTAAATTTATAAATGTTGCAGGAGCATTAGTTAACCTGAATGGTATTACCAGGAATTAATAATGGCCAAAATGAGTTCTAAAAGCAGTTTTTGGGTTATCTTCCTCCTTAACTCAAAGCTGGTAATAACCTGATCGCAAATCAAGCTTGGAGAATACCCTAGTGCCCTTTAATTGATCAAAAAGATCTTCAATCCTTGGAAGAGGATATTTATTCTTCACTGTTACTTTATTTATTTATCGATAGTCTATGCACATCTATAAAGTTCCATCTTTCTTCTTTACAAATAGAATCGGTGCTCCCCACAGGGAGATGTTAGGCCGGATGAATATCCAAAAGCTCTTGCAACTGAATTTTCAACTCCTTTAACTCTAAAGGAGCCATCCAATATGGTGCCTTAGAAATTGGAGTTGTTCTAGGTAACACTTCTATTTATAGCTCAACCTCCCTTTCAGTTGGAAGACCAGGCAAATCCTCTAGAAACACTTCAAGAAATACAAGTACTATTGGGATATTTGGCAGCCTTACTTGATCTCTTTTTGAATCCAAGACCAAGGCTAAGAAAGCTTCACACCTTTTTCTAAGAAAATGCCTTGCTAGCATAGCGGATATCACATTAGACAAGGAATCAGGACTATACCATGCACCATAGTCTCAGTCTGATCAGAACTCTTAAGCACCACAGTTTTTAAACTACAATCAACCATAACTCTATGCTTTGATAACCAATCCATGCCCAGAATTAGATCAAATTCACAACATGGTAATCAATCAAATCAGTTGAAAATTCTTCCCTTTCAATTAGATTAAGACAACCTTTAAACGCCTGGTTCGCATAGACACTTTGACCCAATGGACTGGTAACACAAATATCAAAATCTAACTTGTTTACACGTGGCATCTTATCACACAAGTCTCTAATACAAATATATGAATGCATAGAATTGGGATCAATTAAAGCATGCGCATCAGTATTGAAAAGAGAGAAAGTACTAGCAATAACTTCTGGAGCATTTTGTTTTTCACATGCTTTCATGGCATAAGCCCGGGCTGGAGCTGTTGCTAGGCCAGGTCTCTCCACTGTCTCAGAAATGACACTAGGATTGCCTCAGGTCTGACCTGAACCACCAGATCCCCTAACCCTTCCTCTGGTTATAGAAGGTGCATTGGATACCCCTTTACCAGTAGATGTAGTCAGAGCTTGTCCTAGTTCTTAGGGAAAATTTTCCAGGAAATGATTAGTGCCCCCACAATGGAAGTAAGCTCTAGTCAACCATCTACAAGTGCCTTTATGAAATTTATGACAGTATGGCACTCTAAGGTGTCATCATCCTATCTAGCCAAGGATCCTCTACCCATATTAGATGCAAAAGAGGGTCCCTGCCTTCTTCCCTTAGTGGCAGGACTATTAACTAACTTTACTGGGTGACCTCCTCATGAATCACAAGTTCTTTTCCCTGATGAGGTACCACCTCTAGCTATATTTCTTCTCCATGCTCTCTTTTTGAATCATTTTTGACTTCTCTAACAACTTGAACTAGCTAATAGTAACTTACTTACTATAAAAAGGTAACAGTCAACAAATGTTGCTTAAGTGACTCATTAAGCACATCCTTGAATTGATGGCAATGAAACATCTTAGTCAAGATAAGCTCAGGTGCATACTTGCTCAGTGGGCTGAACTCCTTCTCATACTCAACCGCCATAAGATTCCTTTATCGTAGACCCAAAAATTGCTTCCATTTCGATTCCCGATAAGCTTCAGTGATGTACTTGTTTTGAAATTCTCTGACAAAAAAATCCCAAGTAATGGGATCGGGGAACTAAGGATGCCTCATCACAAGCTTCCATCTGTCATAAGCTATTCCTTGAAGTAAGAATATAGCACAGGCAGCCATTTGGTCGAGCAGGCAGCTAACTTCATTTAACACCCGATGAGTCTTCTCTAATTAGAATTTGGCTTTATCTGATTCCTCAAGTGTAGTTCTAGAGAATTCTTCTGCCCCATGCTTCCTTACAATGTCAATTGGGGCCTTAGGCATAGTGAGCCTAGACAACACTTGAGTTATATCATGAGAAAGATTTAGCAAAGCTTCTGCAGAAAGGACTGGCACAAGTACCTTAGGTCTTATAGATATGAAGGGTTCTGAGGCGATCGAAACTTGATCCATAGGATTCACACTTTCAACTGTTTCTTTAATAGGCTCATGAGAATCCATGACTGGTATCTATATAAAAGCAAAGATATCTGCATTAGGCCAACACAAAACTATATAATCTCATTTCCATATCCTAAGTGTTTAGGAACGACTAAACCTAGGCTCTAATACCACAAAATGTAACACCTCCAATAGGAAAATGGGACATATACAAAATTAGAGTGGGGCAACAGGGGTGTCACGCAAACTAAACTGAAAACTCGATTAGTTTAACCTGTTATTTTAATAAGCATATAGCAAATATAATCCTTACAAATTAAAATTTTCTTCATAAGCAAGGTAAGAAGCTTTTTCATCTAACCAAAAGCACAATATATTGTTTACATGCCAAACCCAAAACATATATTTAAATTTTACAAAACATTACACTAGCTTCTTTATACTAAAAAGGGGACCATACAAGCCTTTTATTGTAAGGCCCCGACTTGTACCCTAGTCGTTTTGAACACCATTGGGGTACGAAAGTGGCTTGGGTTGTGTATTTGGTCAAGTGTATGTGTTAGGAACATAACTGGTATTATTTGAAAAGTCAGGGTTAGATTTGTCATTTAACTCTTATGGACTAAATTACATAAAATAAGAACTTATGTATGTTAATGCATGATTTAAGTTAAATTAATTATGTAATGCATGATTTAAGAAGAGTTAAAGTATTAAAAGCAAAATTTTAAAGGAGGACCAATCACAAGTTGACAATTGGGTGGTTTAGGTTAAAAGAGGAAAAGGAAGGGAACTTCATGGCTTTATAAGCCATAAAGTCAATAGAAATTGGCAGCAAAAATCTGGCCCCTTCTTCTCCATTTTTTAGCCATTTCCTTCCCTCAAAAATATGCTTCCTCCTCCATAAAATTATGCTCATGTGTCTCTTTCATTAGTTAAGTTAATTTCAAATGTTTGTGCAAGCTAAAGAGGTAAGCTAGTGACTATTTTCTTCTCCTCTTCTTTTACCATGAGTCCAGGGGTTGAAATTGGTGAACTTTGTGTTATTATTGATCCATTGTGTATTTTTTAGGGGAAAAAACAAGTAGAACAAAAGGAAAAGAGAAGGTGGTTGAAAGAGGAGCTAATTGAAGCTAAAAAATAACAAAGGAGAAAGGTTTGGGAAATTAATATATTTTTTTGTGTGTATAATGATAAATTTTTGTGTTTAAAGTATGTATGATTGATTTGGATTGAATTGAGTTGAGATTGTTGAGATTATAGTATTGAATTAGCTAATTTGGTCATGTTGAGTCTTAAGGGGAAACTCTACTCAATTTTTCAGCCTGACTTTTGTTGCTTGTTTTGGGTATAAGTGGAGTTTTATAGCTCTAAATTGTGTGATTCTAGTTGGGTTGGACAGCTAATATATATATCTAAATATTTCTAGAAGGAACCTAGAGCTAATTCTGGTTTTAAATGTGTCAAAAATGGCAAAACCAAAAGGCTTTTTACTTTAGCCGGGTCATATGAGGAGTTTGGGTTGTTTGAGACATATTTGGAGTTTTAGATGTCAAAATGACCTGAAATATTTACCATTACAAAGTTAACATCAGGGGGAACATTTGTTAAGAGATCACTTTGGCACAAAAAGCCATGCTAGCTCATTTTAGACGTGCAAGGTGGGGGTTAAAGTCTGTCCAGTCGCAGACTTGGAACACCGAGTCGGTACAGCAAGCCTCTATCTTGAGTCGTCACATGGGTGATGACTCGTGATAGCCCTTTAGCCCCCCTTTTTTGTTTTACTAGTTTTGTATTCCATTTCACTTCTAATGAAAACAAGTGCATTTTCAATGCACAAATAAGACAAACAACAAGTTATAAGATATTAATAATTTATATATAGAAATAAATATTGTAAGACAAAAGGAAGTTTACATATGACATTCACACACACACACATATATATATATATATAATAATTATTGTGATTTAATTAAATGGTTTAATTTTTACATTATGCATGATTATTGTATGAGATTACTATATGATTTTAAATATAAATTTAAAATGATATTATTTATGGAATATACATAAGAATATAATTGAATTCATTTATTTACGAATAGAAATTGAAATTAGTGGTTCGTGTTCGAATTTAATTATAGATATAAAGTGAGTATAAGTGCAATAAAATTAGTCGCCTGGTTGTGTTCTGATTGTGGATAAATAGGCATGTCTATAGGGTCCACTGTCGCTGCAGCCTATATGTTTTGGATCCCATTTGGGTCCCTATACGTTCTGGATCCAAATTAGATCCCTATGTGTTTATGATAATGCTTCAATCCCTATGCATATTTTGCTATAAATATGAATGCACCCTTAGGTACCTATGCGTTTCAACCCATTATCTACCACTTTGAAAATGCAGGTACTTTTCGAATATAGAAAATAATAATAACAATCAATATGGAATATATGGGCGTGTGAGCAATATTATATGTGTAAAATTCTGTTATGCAATTTTATAACGGTTAATTTTATTTTTTGATCTCAATGTTATTTAATTATTCATAATTATGTAACATATGCTTATGTATGCATTGATGACCACTGTGAGTGGTTGTCAATTTCATGATTTTTCCCCACTAACCCTTTGTGTTTAGCATGGGTGCTTTATCCGTATAGGTTTAGAAGATAGCTAATTTTGGAACGATAACCTTCATCTCCAAAGGGTTAAGACATTAGGGCGAGCATTTTTGTAGGTTTACAATCTTGATGTAATATTGTAACTTGTAATTTTTGGGATGTGATGTTAGAATTTGTGGCATGTAATATATAAAGGTGAAGTGATGTATATGTATAAGAAAATATGATGTAATATAACTTAAGTATGGTGTTTGTAAATTATTTGTGGTCTATGCATAGGAATGTATGTCTTTAACATAATGAAAATAAATTTTATTATACTGGACCTAATTTAATGTATGTGAACAGGTTAATGCATAAGATAAAAAGATTGCATATTTGTTGTGTGACATTCCTCACCTGTTGTGGTAACTCATCTCCCAAATGTGCAGTTCACTATGTACGGGTAAGGGGTGTTACATCTATTCTTGTGTTGGCCTTGGCCTCTGCAGCTTCTTTTCCTGCTCAACTTCAGTAATTGGACCTACATGGATAAAACCTGTGCTAAGCATATAGGTTAGTAGGGAACATAAGGTTCTGAACAACCACCCACACACAAGAATTACAAAAAAAGAAATTGATTAATGAGTAAATCAATACAACCATTAAATTGCGCAACTTACTTATATAACATAATTACCATATTCAAGATTACCGGATGCGAGTCTTTATTATTCTTTAAATCACAACCATACATAAAATCTTGATTCATATCAAATACAAACTAGTATTTATTAATTATAGATTTACATAATCAATTATAAACCCTGTCATACTAGAAAATGGATAACCAAGAGGGTACAGGACTTCCCGCAGGAAGTATTCAGATCAGAACTCCGAAGGGTAAAATATATCTAAATCCCCAAAGGGAAAAACATTAGGACGGGCATTCCCTTAATAATATAAGACTTTAGTCTCCACCGAATGACACCATAGTGTCATAGATTTAGCAGCTGCATTAGACTTCCTATAGGCATGCTTATCTATCCACACCCTATTAATCTGGCAGGTCTTTACAACTATATAATCAATATCACATATATTCAAGCTCAAACAATACTTAAAATCAGAAATGCATAATCCAGGTTGTTTAGAGCAGTTATCATAATAAAGATATTGTACCAACTTATAGATACCTTAATATTATTTATACATTATTCATATTCATGCATAATTATAATCATACTCATATACATTTGTTACATTTAGATGTATTAAAGGCCTATATAGTATTTGTAGGCCTTTTAAAAATACACTAGACAAGTTCCAGAAAATTCAGGTTCAAATTGGGTAAAAAATGGAAAGCAAATTCTATATTAGAAGCTAAAAATTGGGTTTTACACGGCGGGCAGGAATTCATGACAGCCGTGTAAGATATCAAATTTCTGGCATAGCTAGACAGAAGCATTTTACACAATGGGCAGAAAATGTTACATGATGGGTAGGGGTGGTTACACGATGGGCAAGAATTCCTAACCGCCATATAAACGAAATGACATGTAAAAATCAAATTCCAGAATTCATTTACACGGTGGCCAGTAAATCTACACAACGGGCAGAAGGGGTTATACGGTGGGCAAGATTTCTTGACCACTGTGTAAGATTGATTTTAGGCAAAAACAAGCAATCCAGAAGCCATTTACATGGCAAATAGGATTCCTTAAACGCCCTGTAACCCTATTGTATTGCTTACTAAAACAGGGTATAACAGAGCAGATTTCATTACTCAACTTGTTCAGACTTTTTCACCTAAAAGAAGATATTTTTTGGTCAAACTTCCTTCTTAACAAATGTTCAATGACTTAAGTTTCTATTGACATAAAATTCACCTTATTTGGATCTATATCCAAAGAGATATACCCCTAAGAACAATAACTACTCCCAAAATGGGATAGAATCAAATGTCCAATTTCAATCTCCAATTAAGGTGTCTCAAGGGCAGAATTAGGCTAAGATTTCTTTTAAAAATTTGACGTTCTCTATCTTAAGAAAATATTTCAACTGGAATCACTCCATTTAGAGCTCTAGAAATTAAAGTATACCCAAAATACTCAGACTTGTACTATAGTACCTAAAAGCAGAATTTCTGTTATTAACTTTTTGTGTTCTCCTCATTCAAACTTATGCATAATTATCTTAACCAAACTTTATTTAGTCCATTTTCCATTCATTTAAGCATTCATGACTTTCACACATATCACACACACAAATTCATAGGGTGGGAAGTTCCCAAACCTAATTTTAGCTTGTTTTTTTCCCTTCAAGCTCTCTTTGTTAAGCTTTCTCCTTCCCTTTATCTCCTCTTCCATCTTTCTTAGCAAATTCTTCAGCTACAAGACCAAAATTTCATCTTATAAATGTTCCTTGACATAATTCTCTCTACCAACTCACGTTGTAAAAAAATACAAAAGAGAGAGAGAGATGCAACTTACAAAGCTCTTATAAAATCTTACACAAATTCATATGTTCTCACGAGCAAATCAAATGGGTGCTTAAAGGGCAAGAATGGGCGTCAGAATGGTAGGAAGATTTATGGAATTCTCCCTCCATTTCCACCAACACTAGCTCCCTATATACGCCTCCAAGTTTTGTAATTCTAGAACAATGATTTGTTAACTTTTGATTGGCTAAGTTTGACAATTACATAATTAATCCTTCCTTCTCTTTTTATTTTTCAATTAACCTTATAATTAAGTTATACTTGCAATTTAATCCTTAATGTTAATCATTTAATGCATATAAGTCACATCTTAACAAATCTTTCATATTCCCGCCACATGCCGAAACCTTTTATTTAATGATGATTACATCCTTTAGACACAACTGCCACTAAACCAAGCATATTCGATTACTGGATAGCTCTAATCATGACTTAGTATGACTAAGGTATGTTTTGGGGTTTTATAACATTCATTCATGTATTCTTTCAAATCTTTGCACAATCAACTATAATTATAGATATAATTATATCAAAATAATAGCATTTATAATATGCTCATTCTCATTTAATGTGTTCATACAATATGCAAAAATATTGTAAAGTTTAGAACACACATTAAGCATATAAATTCTATCAAAGTATAGCATTTTCATATAGAATCCTAGCACACTTCTTTGTACTCATATTGCTAATCTATGTAAATTCATGAAACATAGGTCTCTCAATTAATTTCATATCACTTAACAATGTTAGGTAAGTTTCGTTATCATTTTAATACAAATCGGAATTCATTTGCTCACTAATTTCACTTTTTAAAACTATGTTCATTAAAAATCACTCGGCGGGCAGGAATTCCTGACAGCCGTGTAAACCAAATGGCATGCAAAAACAAAATTCTAGAATGCAATTACACGGCAAGTAGAAAATCTACACGGAAACTAGACATGGCTACACGGCAGACATACTTCCTTAACTGCTGTGTAAAATGAAATTTAGGCAAAATTAAACATTTTAGTGGCCGTTTACATGACGGCAGAATTTCTTGACTGCCATGTAAACCTGAACTGATGCACTCTACACAGGGCAGATTACTAACGTCAACTTTATATATTTTTAAACCAAACTCCCTTCATAACAAATGTTTATAATCTTCTTAAGTTCATTATGATATAATAACCATTCATTTTAGACCACTAATGTAAGAATTATACTTAATTATACACAAACTAGTTCTGTAATAAGATAGAATTACATACACATATGAGGCATACTTATAAATAAGCAAAACATAACAGTAATGTTCATATATGTTATTATTCAATACAAAGAAATTATCCTTCATAGTATTCGTTCAAAACACATGTTCTTTAAGGAGTACATACACACATAAGAAACATGCATATATCAATACAAACCATAAATGTCATATTTAAATATGATTATTTAATTCAAAGTAGATATCTTTCATTGTGTTCTTTTAAAATCAATACGTATATTTATATTCACTTTTATAAAAAGTCATATCACATATTCGAATCCAAAATATTCAATTTCATATAACATAATTCCTTAATCATGATGGTACCATTGATATTTCTTTACATACCCTACGAGATGCATAATACTATTCACATATACTACACATATATATATATTCGTTAAAAGCATATTTTGCACATGATTGCATATAGTTAGTAAGCTATCATATAGGTCCAATTAAAGAAATCCATATCAGCTTAACACTGCTTCAAGCAAACAATATCTTTATACTTGTTACACGGATTTAACTACATAACCTTAATCCACATTTTAGGGTTGTTACCTTTAAAAGCAATTATCAATACCACACGCATATAGTACATACATACAAAATAAATGCAATCGTAATAAATCTTCATTTCATATTACATGCAAATGTCCTGCATAATCGTCAAAGAGTCACATTTCCGTAATAATCTTTTAATAGACTTTTTTTAAAAGTTTGCCTGCATTTCCCAAAAGGAAGTGGATAACAAGAGTACAAAACAGAGGGTACCCGAGGGTACATTGTACATGTAAAATATTAACAAATCATTTATAGATTGACACCTAAACGGGGTCTCATATAATTACCCAAACGGGGCCTGAATAATGATCCAAATGGGGCTGAGAGAACAGAACGTAAGCTACAACACTAATGGTCCCTATAAGCATGCCTATCTATCCACTAGTCGGTCATAGCAGGCTTCAGAATAATCACTCTTAAACTAGCAGTGCTTATATTATCATCAAGCACATTCATTTCCTTTGTACATAATTACTCCATAGAAACATTTAATGGATCATGTATATTCAAGATTTTAAGCCACATATTTATCTCATAACATTAATTGATATTCAATACTTATATAATAACCACATTCATACACATATTTCTTTGATGTCACTTTGTTTGTATCGTATTATAGACATCGGGTCTCGAGACAGCTCAGGCCAGGGTTACCGAATGATGAAATTAGTGCCTGTTCACAGGCAAGAAGGTCGGAAGTGATGGTTTCTTTGTCAAATTTGATCTTTAAAAATAAAAAAATAAAAATAATTTTAAAAAAATAAAAATAAAAAAAGGGAGTTAGAAGTGATAGTTTTTTTGTCAAAATTGCTTTAAAAAAAATTCAAAGGCTTGCGGTACCCGGCATGCGCTGGCGCTGAGCTGCGCGCAGCGCGAGCGGGTGCCCCTCTCACGCAGGTGCACTCTAATGCCCCTCATCGATTTTGGCCCTCTGAATAGTTTTTTGCCTGATTTTTCACCCAAAATTAATTTTTTTATCATTTTTTTTGGGATTTTAATGTTTTTTGCCATTTTTAAAATTTAAATAAGGAATTTTTTTTTGATTTAATTAAGGGTGATTTCCATAAATTAACTAGGTTTTCTTTTTTTAATGATATAAATAGGAAACCTTAAGGAAAAAATAGAAAAACTTAAGGGAAAAAGAGGGAGACTTTTTAGGGAAAAATTTCTTTCTTTTCTTTTGGTTCTTCAAGAGAACTTTTTGGTTTGCAAAATTTCCTTCTTTTCAAGAGAATTTTCCTAAGGTTCCAAGATGATTTTTCTTAATAAAAAAAATTCTTAAGAGAAAGAAAACAATTCTTTGTTCTTGGTAGTTTTCTTCCATTATTTGTTTTAAACAAGTTTTCATGAGACAAAAAAAAATAATTTTTTGTTCTTGAAATCCAAATTTTCTGCCATATTTTTTTATTTGAACAATTTCTTTTTTTTTTGCAATTTTCTTTCTAAGTAAAAAGTTTAAATTTTTATTTTTCTAATCTTATTTTTGCGAATCAAGACATGGAAATCAACCATTTTCTTTACTTCATCAAATTCAATTCTGATGGTAAATATTCTTGACTCGAATTGATTTTATATTTTTTATTATTTTTAATTTATAGTCAATTCATCATCATGTAGATTTGTAAATCTAAGATGTATTTATTTATTTTATGTGATTTTAGTCATAAATTTAACATTATTAAACATTTATTTTATTTAATTTTTGATTATTTTTATTTGCTTGATTATTATTATTATTATTATTATTATTATTATTATTATTATTATTATTATTATTATTATTATTATTATTATTATTATTATTATTATTATTATTATTATTATTATTATTATGTGTGTGTGTTAATTTATTAATATGTTAATTTATTTATTTTATTATATCATTTAACTTATTTGTCATTCATAATGCATTTTATTTCATTTTTTTATTTATTTTAGTTTATTTTTATTATTTTTTGTGTTTAATTGATTTTTTATTTAATTAATAGAATTAATTTTTATTTATCTTTTTTTTTGTTTCAATACTTGTTTTTTATTATATTTAAGCACCCTTGGACGCGAAGGAGGGGATCCAGGAGATTTAGTTTGATTGATTTAGTATTTTTATTATTTTTCTTTTATTTTGACTTTTATTTTCTTTATCATGTAATTTGTAATAAATTTATTTATTTTATGCACATTAAAAAGAAAATAACAAAAATATTTTTATAAATAAATTGAAATTATTTCTAATAAAATGGGACCAATGCCCTAATTTTAGCCAATAAAAATTCACTTTTAAAAGAAAAGTTAATTTTCTCAAAATGAGATTAGTCATCCCAATTTTCTTAAAGATGTCTACAAATAACTGTTCAATTTTTCTAAGTATACACGAAAAAACTAATGTTCCTATTTCAAATAATAACCTGCTTTATGTATGAGTTTTATTCATGTTATTTTAGTTTTATTTTGGGGGATTGTATTTTTGTCCCAGATTTTAGTTTTACATTTTGGGGATTGTATTTTTGTCCCAATTTTATCTTTTAATTTATTTTTGTTGTTTATTTTATTTTATTTGATTTTATTGTTTTACTGCTTTCCTTCGATACTTGATATGCGTTTAAATTTTAATGTATGATGTGTGAGAGGAAGATGGAAATTTAATGTTAAAAACTCATTTATAATTGACCAAGGCATTAATAACAGTGAAATTTTGAATCGTTCTCTGGTTTAGACTCCAGAAGTTAGACGAACTTTTCAAATTTTAAATTTAGTGGCGACTCTAAAGTACCTCAAAAGTGTCTAAAGGTTTCATGAAATTAGATGAACTTTCACTTTTCTAATTTTAAATTTGGTGGCGACTCTAAAGTACCTCAAAAGTGTCTAAAGGTTTCATGAAATTAGATGAACTTTCCCAATGTTCTATTGGGTAGGGATTCTAAAATATCTCATATTATCCAAGATCTAAAGATGCGACCCTCTTGGGCTCTAAAAGTGGGCTTTCGAGGCTAAGCGAGTTCGGCGTGCATCACAGTGGTGACTCTTTTGGGGACTTTGAGACTTTACTTCAAAACTGTCTTGGTTAATAATATAATTGGATTTTTACGAATTAAAATTTAATCTCTTTTTGAAAAAAAATTGCATTGCATGCATGCTAGAGGCTTAGAACTATGTTAGATGGTCCCTATTCTTATCTCGGTGCATTCCCGAAATATGACCCTACGTTCACTCAATGTAATGAAGTGTTAAGGATAATCACTAGCCCAAACCTCATACCTTTTGGTATATCAAATGGAGGCCCGATTGGTCACTATGCTCATGAAGAGTTAGACCCATCGACAGGGATCATGCTTGGGTAGCCCTAAAGTATCATCACCATTGACTAAATCTCATGTAATAGCAATAAATACATCCCCTAGGTAAAATGCACCATAGTATTGTGCTTTTTATGTGGGCTATTATATATTGGAAAAATTTAGCTAAATTAAATGGTCTTTATCAAAAACTTTCATGCCCCTGTGAGCCTATCTTAATTTGATTGAAGTGCTCAAATGCATAATGGCAAAAACCCATATATATATGCATTACATAAGAGATGCTATGCTGCCGATTTTTCACCATGCACCATACGTGTCAATTAGATTCGCTGTTAATCCATGGATCAATCCCACCTACATTCGAGAGGGATTCATAGAACTTATAAGAGATTACAAGGCTGTCTATTTTCAGCAACAAGGAGGTGTTTTAGAGTCGCCACCCAATAAAATATTGGGAAAGGTCGTTTAGCCTCACTGAACCTAAGATAATGCATGTGTGTCTATTTTGGGCTCTCAGAGATATTTTGGACGCCTCCATCCAATAGAACACTGAAAAGATCATTTAATCTCGTAAAACCTAAGATGATGTATATGCATCCATTTTGGGCAAGCCAGAGATATTTTGGACACCTCCTTCCAATAGAACACTGGAAGGATCATCAAATCTCATGGAGCCTAAGATCATGCAAATTAGGCCTATTTTGGGAAAAAAAAGATATTTTGGAGACCCTACCCCAATAGGACATTGAGATGGTCCTCTAACCTTGTTAAACCTAGGACCAGAGAAGGTTCGGGACTTCCCATTTATTCATACCTTGATTAAATTATGATTATTTTTTAGAGATAAAATTTCAATCTATTTTCTCATTCATTTTATTGCAATTAATTAAAGCGTATATTATCATGTAATGGAGAGCAGTAAATAAGATAAATTGAGCGTAAAGATGAAAAGGTGATAACTTACAACAAAACTAGGGGCGGAATACAACCCCCACTATAAATGAACAGAAAATAAACAAATATGCATAAAATGAGATATTCAATTTAGGGTGACGACATTGGTCCTCACATGTATGCTTACGAAAATAATTTTATAGTGACGTTTTATTTGGGTGGAAAAGCTAGGACATTGGTCCTTTTATTATTAATAAATTTCCAATTTTAGTAGAAAATATTTTGTGTGTTGATTCTTTTTTAGGTGCGGTCGAAAAGCCTTTCTAATTAAAAACCTCAAGGAAATAAAAGAAAATAAAATAATAATTAATACATGTTTTGAATAATAAATAAATCATAAACTATTCACCTTGATCGTGGTTTGCCTAGCCCGAAGACGCGCCGAATGCTCCTCACGGTTCCAGTCATGACATAAAAAATACCTTTGGTCAATAATAGACTAAATTAAACTAAGTGATTAAATAAATCAATAAATAAATAAATAATAGGATGAAATAATTTGAGAAAAATAATTAATCTAATATAGTAGAAATAGAATAAACTGACAGAATTAGCAAATTAATATATATAAAACACGAATGCCATAATTGTAACAATCATTAACAATAAAAATAATAATTATGATAATAATAATTATAAACAATAAGGGTAAAAATAATGTTCACGACACAATAGTAAGAATGAAAATAATAATAAAAATAATATTCACACCACAATAATAATAATAACAATAAAAATAATATTAATCCAAAAAATAATTGTAACAGCCGCTTATCACCCTAGGAGAATGTATGTTAAATTGTATGATTTGGGTTATGCCATATGATGAGATTCAAAAATCTGGAATTTGCGTGTGTGTTAAATTGGGACCTAATTGCATAAATAATTTTATTAAAGTGACTAAAATGTTTAGGTTAAATTATTGTTAATTGCTGGACTTACATTGCTTAAGTGATGGAGTAGTGGGCTTAAGATATAGAGTTGGGCTTTGCGATTGGAATAGAAGTATAATGCTGTGGGCCAGGTTATTTAGGGTTGAGATATTGGGCCAAGACTAGGATTATTGAGATTCGGGACTTGTAAGGGAGCCCAAGAACATAAATTTGTTAGTGGCCACCTAAGACCTTGCATGGTGGAGTGAGAAAGAGAGTGGTTGGCTGTATGGGGCGGCAACCATATAACCACCTATAGACACCGGGTTCCGAGTTCGGCTTAAAATGGCAATGGTGATTTTTTGATCCTTGATTATTCCCTCCGAAAGAAAAACCAAAAAGAAAATATAAATAAAAAATATATATAAATATATGTGTGTGTAAAATTAATTAATTTTGTTATTAGTTACTTGAAAGTTTAAAGTGTATAATTAATTAGATAAATATATATATATATATATGATAATTTAAATGGATTAATTAGTGTAATGTTTAATTAATTAGATAAATTATATATTAAATAGGTTAATTATATTAATATGTAATGTTTAATTATTGTAATATTTAATTAATTGAATATATTAATGTGTAATGTTTAATTAATATGTGCATGTTTAATTAGTATGTGTGTGTATTAGTTTTAATTAAGTTAAACTAATTAAAGTTAACAAAAGAAGAAAAGGAGGGAAATTAAGGAAATGACTATTGTGCCCTTAACCCTAGTTTGAGGGTGTATAAAAAGAAAATGATGAGTAGAAAGAAAAGGGAGGGGGTCGGCAGATCAAAAGAAAGAGAAGCAAAAGAAAGAAAAAGAAAGAAAAAGGAAAGAAAAAGAAAGGAAAGAAGAGAGGAAGAGCAGACCCAGGAACCAAACGCCGGACCGGAGAGAAGAAAAAGGAGAAAGGAGAGAGGGAGAAGGCGTCGCCTCCGCCGGCCACCTCCGACGCCGGATTCAGGCACGCGCCCCACCGGAAGGGCCACCACATCGGGGCGCACCCAGTCGTCACCGCCGCTTCTCTATCGGACTCCGGCAGCCGGCGCGTGAGGGAGAAGGACCCGGACCGCTTTATTGCATTTTCCGGCGAAGATGGACCTCCGATCAGCGCGTGGACACCGGATCTCGACTCCCGACGAGGCGATCTACCGTCCGGTGTTGGCGGTGCCGTCAACCGTCGCTCCGGCGAGTCTCCGGCGACCTAAATCCGGTAAGCCCATTATTTATTTATTTATTTTAATATATTATTAATTAATATTATTATTTATTTATTTATTATTATTATTATTAATATTTATTTATAATTTCTGTTTATTATTATTATTATTATTATTATTATTATTATTATTATTATTATTATATATTTATTTGATTTTTGTTATTATTATTATTATTATTATTATTATTATTATTATTATTATTTATTTGATTTTTGTTATTATTGTTATTATTATTATTATTATTATTTAATTTCTGTTTTTATTATATTTATTTATTTAATTTCTGTTATTATTATTATTATTATCATTATAATATTATTATTATATTTATTCATTATTCTGATTTATTATTGATATTATTATTATTATTATTATTATTATTATTATTATTATTATTTATTATTGTTATTATTTATATTTTTTTAATATTATTATGTTAATATTATTATTATTATCATTGATATTATTATTATTGTCTAATTTGTGTTAATTTTATGTTGATGTTGTTATTTAATTGATTTGTGATTATTTAATTTTATGTTTTATTATTATTATCATTATTGATTATTGTTATTATTATTGTTATTTATTTATGTATTCATTCATTTATTTATTTATTTAGAAATATGTAATTATTATTTTATGTATTTGTTGTCTGTAATAATAAAATGATTTTCGACCGTGTTTAAAAGAACCACCACACAAATGTTTTCTACTAAATAGAATGTTTGCTAAATAAAACTTGGACCAATGTCCTAGTTTTACCCAATAAAATTATCACATGAAAATGGTTTTCCATAATAAACACATGCGGGGACCAAAGTCCTCAAAATAAATGAATAACCCGTTTTATGCATGTATAGCACATTTATAAATGGGAGTTGTATTCCGCTCCCAAATATTATTGTAAATTTATTTTACGCTTTAATGCTATTTTATTTTATGCTCTTGAATGAATAAATTGTGCTTTAACCAAACTTGCATTGTGTGGAGAGAGAGCGAACTAATAAATTCAAAACTCAATTGTAAACTTAAGCAAGGTACGAATAAATGAGAAGTCCCGAACCCTACTCTGGTCTTTGGGCTCAAGAGGCTAGAGGTTATCCTCCAAGACACCTCTTGTGTCACGAGACTTAGACGTTAATCCTAGGCCTCATGGCCCAATATGGATAAAATGCGCAAGTCTTAGGCTCTCCGAGGCGAGAGAAACTTTCCCAATGTTCTATTGGGTGGCGACTCCATGAAACCTCTTTGTTGCCCAACATAGACGCACTTGCGATTTATCGCAAGCTGTTGACGGACCCACAATTACCCCGATCGCCCACGTGCGGGCGGTCCGAACGGGAGGCTGCGGGGACCCGGCGCGCGTCACAGTGGCGACTCCGCTGGGGACGTATTTGAGACTTCGATTCGAAAGTATCTTGATTAAAATTTACAATTGAGTTTTAGTTTATAAAATTCGCTCTCTCTCAAAATTGCATTGCATATCATTAGAGCTTTAGAATACGCTAGTTTGGTCCCTCAATTAGCCCCGGTGCGTTCTCGAAGCACGACCCCATTTTCACTCAATTTGGGGAAGTGTTAAGGATAATCACCAGCCCAAGCCTCGTACCATCGTGGTATATAAAATGGTGACCCGATCGGTCGTTACGCTCGTGATGAGCTAGACCCGTTGTAACACCCCCTTCCCATACATAGGCAATCCCATCCGATAAGGAGTAAGATGCCGTATGAGACAAGGTGTCACCAAACAACAACAAAGCAAAATATACATCCATTCATAACATACATTCAGAAAATACAGAATAATTAAAAACTTTGCATAAAAAGAAAGCACAGGCTGATCATGCATTACTATAATTAAGCTATTACAATAACGTTCTGATCAGCAAGCTGATATCAAAATAATATTACATATACAAAATATAATTACAAAAGCGGAAGCTGATACAGAGAGTTCTATACAAAAATGAATCAATGACTGATACAAAACTGAGCCTACACTAAACCCTTCTGTGTTGGCCTGATGACGGAGACTCTCCCAAGGCAAAACTCCTTCCGCACCTGCACGGGTAAAAACACCGTGCTAAGCGATAAAACGCTTAGTGGGGAAACACACATAATTTATGGATGGCCACTCACAGTGGTCGTCAAGGCATATCACATTCACAATGGCAGAATGCAAGGTCTATTGCATAATTCATATAAGCATGCTCGTATTTAAAAGTCATACATTCAGAATTTCATCATCTTAAGCATTACAGAATAAACCAGTATGTATTTCATCATTAAACTCATTCAATTATTCCATTCAAAGCTATATCAGATCAGAACATTTTCATTAACATTTAAAGAATACCTGCTGACTCTAGACAGTGGATAACGAGTGTACTGAGGGTACCTTACGGGTACGAATCGAATACTGAGGGTACCTCACAGGTACAAGTCAAATATTATATCATTTATCAAATCATGTTATTTATAAACTGAGGGAATCTTAAACAAGATTCAATACTGTAGGGTTCGCGAGGAACCAAACGGGGACCTGATCGGGGTCCCAACTGAACTGAGGGCTGCAGCTAAAGACTCTATTAGGCATGCCTAACTATCCACTTACTCGACTCTAGCAGGTTATGCGACATTCAATTCATATTTCAGAATACGGAGTATATTTCATCAGAAAATCATGGTATCACGCATATCGAAGCATTAAACAGTAAGACATGCATTATACAACAGTAAAATCCATTCAGACAAAATGCCAAATTCATTTCAGAGTTAAAAACCAGGAAATTTCGGAAAAACGGGCTGAACGGAGAAAACTGGCGACTCAACAGGCAGGTCACGGCGTGACCGAGGGTCACGTCTCGTGACCTGCTTGTTCCTCGCCAATTGCTTTGCGTGATCCTCGCGGATCACGCAATGCACATGCAGGTCACGGCGTGACCGAAGGTCACGCGACGTGACGCTGCTCTCCCTCGCAGATCACGTTGCGTGATCTGCCTATTTCCTTCGCAGGTCACACGACGTGACCGAAGATCACGTCGCGTGACTTGCTTCCTCTTCAGCTGGTCACGCGACTGGCTTCACAGCAGGCATGTCACGCCGTGACCAAGGGTCACGTGACGTGACGTGCCTTCCTGCGTAGCGAATCGCGCGACAGAGGGAGTTCCAACAGTAATACGATTTTTCCCAGAATTTCCAGAATTTCCAGATTTCAATCCCAATTTGATTTAACTCAATACAAACCTGTTCTTACCTTCCAGAAATTATCCCAAACAATTCAAACATCATATAAACAACTCAAACAGAATTCAATCAACCCAATTCAAGGTATTTGCATTCAAATTGTTCAAGAACCCTAGAAATACCAGTAAACTCAAATTATGCAGATCACAAACAATTGTTCCCAAACCTGAAATCTATGTCTCTCTCACTTAGCTCCACTAGGTCCAGCAACCTCTTTTCCCTTTGGATCACGTGGAGCCTCAGCTAAAACACAAACACAGTAAATTCAACCCTAAGTTAAACCTAAACTCAAGGAAGAAGATGAAGATGCAAACTTACAGTAAAACAAAGACAAAATCATGCACTTACCAAGCTAGGGGATGCAAGGAGAGGATTAATTTCACCAATAGAACCTTGAATCCAAAATACACAGTACTTGAGAATAAAGAAAGTGAGGAAGAAGAGAGAGTGAGTGAGAAAGAACGTAAATCTGTAAGTTTAGGTTCCTTTTTCCCTCATTCCCTTTTCTATTTCTTTTCTATATTCAAAATATGTATCAAACTCCTATTGGTGACATTAATCACTCACACCAAAACAACCTACACTACACACACCTTAAACCCTCTTCACTTATGCATATCCTACCATGGTATGAACACATGCACACAAGTATATCTCATTTAATTAAACACACTAATGCCATGTATGCACCCACACAATAATAAAACCCCAAAATCATATATTTTACTCAAATACCCTTATGAATGCTGAACACATGCAAATGCTTACACATACAGACGGACTGATAGACAGACAGACAGACGGACAGACAGGCTCATTCTACTAGGGGGCAAACGGGGTGTGACACCCGTCGGCAGGGATCATGCTTGGGTAGCCTCAAAGTAACACCACCTTTTGACCAAAGCTCATGTAATGGCAATAGAAATCTCCACTAGGTGACATGTACCATAATATCGTGCTTGCTATTTGGGCCGTCATATACTGAACGAAATCAATTGAATCAGATGATTTTCATCAAAGGCTTTCATGCCCCGATGGGCTTATCTTGATTTAATCGAATTGTTTAAATGTATAATGGCCAAACATCCATGAGCATGTGCTTTAAAATAAGAGTTGTTACGCTGCCGGTTTTTCACCGTGCACTATACGCGTTCATTGTGTTCCCTATTAACCCTTGGATAAAGCCCACCTAGGAAAGAGATCGCACAACCTCGTGTGTGGGAGAAATAAGGTCGGAAGGTTCTACTTGCTTGCATGTGCCTGTGAATGCTGCATAACATGCACATACATCACATGTCATTCATGTCAAAAAAAAAATCAATCAAAAAAAAAAAATAAAAAATAAATATATAAAATATAAAAAATAAAAAATACATTTCATATTGTGTGTATATATCCTTTTGCCTGCATATTATTTTTCACATACATATATAATCACGTGTATATTTATTTTCATGCATTGCATCACATAATTACAATTTATTGATTTTTTCACTTCATCTGCATAATTCACGATCATGCATTGTATATTGCCATACACGCATCATTCTAACAATTTAAATTTTTAGCCATCATAAATTCATCCAAGTGGGTTAGAGTTCCCGACAGTCGATTAGTAAGGACAGACTCGCCCTTTGGATTGCTCGAATTAGTGCTTGATTGGGATCCTGAGCCACTCTCAACATCTTGTACCTCATCCTCATGATTCACGAGTATCCACTATTCCACAACAACCTGTTGATTCACAACGACCAATAGCCCATGCTGGGGGCAAGCCAAACCACCTGTTGGTGGAGAGGCTCTTTTTATTGGCAATGCTACTGTCAACCTGTCAATGAGCATGAAGCTGCGACACTTGTTGAGCCAAGAAGGGCAAGAGTTTATAATCCCGATGAGGATTTTATGGAAGAAGATGAGATTGAGGACATAGCAGCCCACCAACGCTAGCCTGTTAACAGATCAATGCTAAATTCTGAGGGATTGAATTCAAGAATCTTATCAACAATAAAGAAATTGCTGACCCAAAGAAGAAGGGGAAATAAAAGCTGATGACAGATGAACAATGTTTTTGTGTATTTGTATATTATTTTTAATGATTTCATTTCTTATGATCATGATACATTCATTCATTTTGACATTAATTCAATTAATACTACTACATTTAATCTTAGAACTTTGGGAAATCCAAAGAAAATTTTGATGGCATCTGATATAACTCCTGAAGAGAGAGAGAGTAGAGAGAATAAAAATAAGAAAGAAAAAACTAGTTGCAATTAGGAGATTGGATGAAAACTCACTAAGAGCACTAGAACCTTTCTGATTACCCGTCGAAGCGATCTCTGGATAAGACAGAATCTGGAAAATGATTTAGGCATCATTCTTTGTATAGCTCTCTAAATGACTATTTCCTACCCTTATTCTACAATCGCTTGCTAGCCCATTGAGCCTTTTTGCAGGTATGCTAAATGCGTACCAATTTTGTTGTTACACACATTAAAACTACCCACTCGCCTAAAATGATTTTGGCTTCCCCTTAGAAGAGTGGCCGCTCTAAAACTGATGGGTGTACATTTGAACAATTCTTTGGACTATTAAAAAATTGCCTCGATAAGAGCAAGTTCAGACTTTGAAAAAAGGGTTTAGTCATGCATGAAAGGCATGAGCTCAAAAAAAAAAGAGAAACGAAAGTAAAAAGAAGAAAAAGAAAAAGAAAAGCGAAAAATTCAAAAAGAAAAAATGAAAGAAAAAGAAGCAAAGAAAAAAAAGAAGAATAAAAAAGAGAGCTCAAAATGGTGACCAATTGACTAGTTTCAATGATTACCCTTTTTGTTCTGATCTTAAGGAGCTAGAATATTATCGAGTCCAAATTCAAGAATACTTTTGAGCCGAGAACGGTTCATCCATCAGTTGAGAAAATATCGCGGCCATTTTTCTCTAGCGACCTGATCTTTCTTTGACAGCCATCTACCCAAACCTGACATTACAACCGAAGTAAGACCTTTTGATTCTGGGTTCAGTCTTATCCAATTAGCGGAGATGACCTTTTAATAAGGTTTGGTACGTAAGAAGAGGCCTATGGTGTTTCTTGAGCTTCAAGCGAGAAGCCATGAGTGCATTCATGCATTCGAGTTAAGTCTCGTCTCCAACATTGCTTCTAGAATTTGCATTCAAAAGATTAAATGAGAGCAGAGAGAAAATATTCAATCATGAGAATCAAAAAGAGAGCAGATTAATAACAGGAGTTTGATGCTTTCAAGATCCATCCCGAGATTGGATGAGCTTTTGTATCTTGAGATTAATGCCAAATAATGATCATATATTATGAAATCAAATTGAAATATGTGCATTTATGCAATGGTATTGATGTAACCAGAATAGTTCATCTGATGTAAAAAAAAAAAACAAAAAAAAAGAAAAAAGAAAAAGAAAAAAGAAAAAAGAAAAAAGAAAAAATGGCCGTTAGAGATGAAAACCGTAACTGGCGCTCTAAGCAAAAGTTAGGCCAAAAGGATAGGGTGAAAACCTGAAAATAGGCGGTCTGTCCTAAAAAAAAAAAAAAAAGAATAAAAAAAAAGAAAAGAAAAGAGAAGAAAAAAATAAAGAAGAGCCGCTGGATTGGGTTGGATTCCTTCCAGGCAAAAATAAGGCACAGGGTTATGTGAAAATCCGAAAGGACGCATTTCCCGCCAAGAAAAGCTAGTGTGAAAATCCACAAGGGACGCACTACCTTAAAATAATGACTACAGGTTTCAGATGAGAACCTCGCGATCCCCAAAGAGCATGAAATTCAAAGGCAATTCCAGAAGGCACTGATCTTACTGCAAATTGCAATCAAATCGGCTGTCGCCTCCAAATCCACTTAGATGAATTTTTATACTGCATTGCTGCATACACATGCATCTCACGTGCATACTCACAATTTTTTATGTATATCTGCCTTTCTAAGTCTTGCAGAAAAAGGGACTCGATGCGGACACCGGCAGAAACCGAGTGACGACATCATTCCAAACATCAATCCAAATATCAATTGACACAATTAACCCAAGACCTCTCAGGGGGTAGATCTCAACCCAAGACCTCTCAGGGGGCAACCGCTTCTCAAAGGGCTCATAGACAGCACCACTTCATCATCTAATCGAAGGGTTAGCACGATGGCGGCACTACCACTCTGAGGAGGGTTAGCACGACCACGGCACTACCACTTCATCGAAACGGAGGGTTAGCACGATGGCGGCACTACCACTCTGAGGAGGGTTAGCACGACCACGGCACTACCACTTCACCAAATGGAGGGTTGGCACGATGGCAGCACTACCACTCTGAGGAGGGTTAGCACGACCAAGGCACTACCACTTCACCAAACGGAGGGTTGGCACGCTGGCGGCACTACCACTCTGAGGAGGGTTAGCACGACCACGGCACTACCACTTCACCAAACGGAGGGTTAGCACGATGGCGGCACTACCACTCTGAGGAGGGTTAGCACGACCACGGCACTACCACTTCACCAAATGGAGGGTTAGCATGATGGCGGCACTACCACTCTGAGGAGGGTTAGCACGACCACGGCACTACCACTTCAATCAAGCCAAGACCTCTCAGGGGGCAGATCTCAACCAAAGACCTCTCAGGGGGCACATAATCAACCCAAGACCGACCTCTCAGGGGGCAGTTCTCATCCCAAGACCTCTCAGGGAGCAGATAATCAACCCAAGACCTCTCAGGGGGCAGATCTCGACCAAAGACCTCTCAGGGGGCACCACTCAATAGAACGACTAGCACGATGACGGCATTACCACTCTATGGAGGGTTAGCACGATCACGGCACTGCCGCTTCTGCAATCGAAACAACAGCACTAAATTCAAGAAGGTTTTCGCCGCAGGTATGGAATCCTCTCTCTCTCCCACTTTGAATTTTGGCTCATCTAGGTGTCTATGCACTAGCTTCTCCAAAATTGGGGGCAACTGTAGACACCGGGTTCCGAGTCCGGCTTAAAATGGCAATGGTGATTTTTTGATCCTTGATTATTCCCTCCGAAAGAAAAACCAAAAAGAAAATATAAATAAAAAATATATATAAATATATGTGTGTGTAAAATTAATTAATTTTGTTATTAGTTACTTGAAAGTTTATAGTGTATAATTAATTAGATAAATATATATATATATATATATATATATGATAATTTAAATGGATTAATTAGTGTAATGTTTAATTAATTAGATAAATTATATATTAAATAGGTTAATTATATTAATATGTAATGTTTAATTATTGTAATATTTAATTAATTGAATATATTAATGTGTAATGTTTAATTAATATGTGCATGTTTAATTAGTATGTGTGTGTATTAGTTTTAATTAAGTTAAACTAATTAAAGTTAACAAAAGAAGAAAAGGAGGGAAATTAAGGAAATGACTATTGTGCCCTTAACCCTAGTTTGAGGGTGTATAAAAAGAAAATGATGAGTAGAAAGAAAAGGGAGGGGGTCGGCAGATCAAAAGAAAGAGAAGCAAAAGAAAGAAAAAGAAAGAAAAAGGAAAGAAAAAGAAAGGAAAGAAGAGAGGAAGAGCAGACCCAGGAACCAAACACCGGACCGGAGAGAAGAAAAAGGAGAAAGGAGAGAGGGAGAAGGCGTCGCCTCCGCCGGCCACCTCCGACGCCGGATTCAAGCACGCGCCCCACCGGAAGGACCACCACATCGGGGCGCACCCAGTCGTCACCGCCGCTTCTCCATCGAACTCCGGCAGCCGGCGCGTGAGGGAGAAGGACCCGGACCGCTTTATCGCATTTTCCGGCGACGGTGGACCTCCGATCAGCGCGTGGACACCGGATCTCGACTCCCGACGAGGCGATCTACCGTCCGGTGTTGGCGGTGCCGTCAACCGTCGCTCCGGCGACCTAAATCCGGTAAGCCCATTATTTATTTTAATATATTATTAATTAATATTAATTAATAATATTATTTATTTATTTATTATTATTATTATTAATATTTATTTATAATTTCTGTTTATTATTATTATTATTATTATTATTATATATTTATTTGATTTTTGTTATTATTATTATTATTATTATTATTATTATTATTATTATTATTATTATTATTATTATTATTATTATTATATATTTATTTGATTATTATTATTATTATTATTATTATTATTATTATTATTATTATATATTTATTTGATTTTTGTTATTATTGTTATTATTATTATTATTATTATTATTATTATTTAATTTCTGTTTTTACTATATTTATTTATTTAATTTCTGTTATTATTATTATTATTATCATTATAATATTATTATTATATTTATTCATTATTCTGATTTATTATTGATATTATTATTATTATTATTATTATTATTATTATTATTATTATTATTATTATTATTATTATTATTATTATTATTTATTATTGTTATTATTTATATTTATTTAATATTATTATGTTAATATTATTATTATTATTATCATTGATATTATTATTATTGTCTAATTTGTGTTAATTTTATGTTGATGTTGTTATTTAATTGATTTGTGATTATTTAATTTTATGTTTTATTATTATTATCATTATTGATTATTGTTATTATTATTGTTATTTATTTATGTATTCATTCATTTATTTATTTATTTAGAAATATGTAATTATTATTTTATGTATTTGTGGTCTGTAATAATAAAATGATTTTCGACCGTGTTTAAAAGAACCACCACACAAATGTTTTCTACTAAATAGAATGTTTGCTAAATAAAACTTGGACCAATGTCCTAGTTTTACCCAATAAAATTATCACATGAAAATGGCTTTCCATAATAAACACATGCGGGGACCAAAGTCCTCAAAATAAATGAATAACCCGTTTTATGCATGTATAGCACATTTATAAATGGGAGTTGTATTCCGCTCCCAAATATTATTGTAAATTTATTTTACGCTTTAATGCTATTTTATTTTATGCTCTTGAATGAATAAATTGTGCTTTAACCAAACTTGCATTGTGTGGAGAGAGAGCGAACTAATAAATTCAAAACTCAATTGTAAACTTAAGCAAGGTACGAATAAATGAGAAGTCCCGAACCCTACTCTGGTCTTTGGGCTCAAGAGGCTAGAGGTTATCCTCTAAGACACCTCTTGTGTCACGAGACTTAGACGTTAATCCTAGGCCTCATGGCCCAATATGGATAAAATGCGCAAGTCTTAGGCTCTCCGAGGCGAGAGAAACTTTCCCAATGTTATATTGGGTGGCGACTCCATGAAACCTCTTTGTTGCCCAACATAGACGCACTTGCGATTTATCGCAAGTTGTTGACGGACCCACAATTGCCCGATCGCCCACGTGCGGGCGGTTCGAACGGGCGGCCGCGGGGATCCGGCGCGCGTCACACCACCCAAATCGGGCCTAGTCGAAATTTGTATGTTAAGTCGGAAAAATTAAGGGTAATTTGGTAATTTTGGTATGTGGATTTAATTAATAAAGCTTGAGTAAAGGAAATGATTTAGTGGAGTATGGGTTTGGTGTCAAGGATGTGGATTTTTATAAGAGATTATAGTGTGTGAGTTGTGTTTGGTGCAATAGCAAGTTGGTCAAAAAGGGGAGTCTTGGGTCCAATGAGGACATGACTGATAAGTTGCAATTATATTAATATTTTAGATTAATTATTGGCCTAATTATATGTTTTATTTATTTAATTTTAATAATAATTAATGAGTTTTTGTATTTTTATTAATTTATAATATTTTTATAAATTTAATAAGTTTTAGGATGTTTTCAGGTGTTATATTATTAATCGGAGCTAAATTGGAGGTTGTTGGGTGATTTTAGAAGAAATTAAGCAAAAGAGGCTGATTTTGCCTAAAGCACAGCCGTGCTTTTCATAAGCACAGCTGTGCTTTCGAGGGTGGCAGGCACACAGGCACAAGGCACAGCCGTGGCGCGAAAAGGAACAGGCGCGCACAGCGTGAAATTAAGTGACACAGCCGTGCAATCTCGCAAGGCACAGCTGTGTCACGCGAAGGAGGCACGCGCAGATGAGGAACGACGATGCAAATCTCGCCCCGCTCGCCCAGAAGCACAGCTGTGCTTCTTCGCAAAGCACAGCTATGTCACGCTGATCTCGCGCAGCAATCGCGCAACCCTAGCCAAAACACAGCTGTGCTTCTCAAAGCACAGCTGTGCTTTTCTCCAGTATAAAAAGAAAATAACGCCGCTGAAATAAGGAGGCAGCTTAGTTTTAGTTTTTGGTTTTAGTTTTTGTTTCCTTTATTTTCTTCCTTTAGGCAGTAGACTTAGATTATTTTTCTTTAATTTTCAGCAATATTTTATTTAATTTCCATGTTTTAATTCTTCTTTTAAACTTTGTTTTAGCTTAGATTTCATTTCAAATTGCACTTTTATTCCAATTTAATTTAGATTATTTTTATTTTAATTTTGTATTTTGGGATTTAAGGAAATTCAACGGTGGATGAACAAGAACTTCAAGATCCATTTTCTCTTTTCATTAAGGGTGTATTCTAAACTTAATTTTTCATATTTTATATTTATATTCTTGATGTTAAGGTAGTTGTTCATACTTGGGAGTTCTTGAATCATATGTGTATTCTGGAAATTTGGTAATGAATATTTTCATGTTTTCTTTTATTCCTCTTGTTATATATTGTTTTGCAATTATAATGATGATTGGAGCTAAATCCGAAAATTATTGTTTGTGCAAATGCTCTGTTCTTTTAATATTGATATTTATCTTTCCAGCTTAATCCATGGATATGGTAGGTTGGTTTGTGGGTGTTAATGTTATTAGATTAAGAATTGTGAGGAATAAATAGGTTTTAGATAACTGAATCCGGGATGGTAGGTTGTCTTAGATCTAGGAATTGGTCATATTATACATATAGTTCAGTTTTATCTTCTCTGAAATTATCTGTTGTTGCTGAATTGAATGCAAGTTAAGGGGAGATCTACCAGGATAAACTTTGATTGTAATCAGTTCATAAATACATACATATGCTCTGTTCTATTTTAATCAACTTTCATTGGTTTGATGAATCCGAATTGGTATTTAAATCTGTGAATGTTTATTTTAATAGGTTCAGAATGGTGGAAGATAAATGAGTTTGATATCTGAATCCGAACTGGTAGGATTATCTGACTTAGAACTTACAAACATGTGATAATGCTAATATATGTGCTGAATCCGAAAGGTAGGTTCATTAATTAGAATAGCTGAGTCCGAAAGGTAGGCTTGGGTTTAGATAGGTTATCCAGAATTTCATGTTATATTATTTTACCAATTTTCAGTTACATATATGAGGATAGAATTTCCCAAGTATTTAATTTCATCTTTGAATAATTTCTTGATGAACAATTTTATTTTCAATTGTTAATTTATTTTCTGGTTTAGTTTAATCTTCTCCACCAATCACACCGGGGACATCTCAAATTCACTCAACCATAGATATTTAACTGAACAATCCTTTTTCCCTTGGGTACGATAACTCGGGGTCCTAACTATACCCCACTTTATTACTTGTCGATTCGGTACACTTGCCGAGGACCCGTCAATGACACCTAGCATTGGGTAGATAGAAGAGCATTAAAGAAGAGAGAGGAAAGAGGAGCAGATTTTTGGCTTTCCCTTCATGTTTTCTTCCTCCTCTTCTTCCCTCTCTTTACTTTTCTGCTCTCTCTACTCTCTTGTGTGTGTGCCCAACGTGGATCTTCAAGATTTCAAGTTTGATTTTCTTATTTGAGCTAAGTTTTTGAAGGTAAGTGCTTGGAATTCTTGAGTTTTATCTTGGGTTCTTCTTCTTCTTCATCATTTCTGGTTTTTAGTTAAGTGTTTTGGATGGTTTGTCTAAGTGTGTTCTTGGCTGGGTTTTGTGCAAGAATCGGAGGAGCGTAGGAAGAGTAAACGGAAAGAGAAAGTGGGATCGTGAGGGGCCCGGTTTGAAGCTGTAATTTCAGGTTTGGGAGTTTTATTGGTTGTGTTTGTTTATGAGTTGAAGATGCTTACTTTGTTAAGTGATGGTTTTGCCCTAGTTCTCATTTGGATTATGTGTTTATTTGTGTCTCTTAATACTTAAAATCTTGAGTGTTTTGTTTGGGTAAAAGCATGTATTGATTAAGTAGTGATTATGAGGTAATTTGTTAGTGATAAAGTGATGTTTGCATGTGTAAATGAAGAACATGAGTATTTAAGAAGTATGAATTTTTGGGTTTGGTTTTGATGGAATTCATGATGAGTTAAGGTTGATTGTTATGTAATATTTGTTCTTTTGGTTTTGGAATCGTTCTGGAGGTGAAATCGGGGTTGAGGTAAGAATGATGCATGTTTATGTGATGGGTATTTGAGTGATTTTGTTGAACAGAGTGTTCGGGGGCATTTTTGGGTTGGGAAACATTGTTTCTGTTGCGAGCGCGACCTTGTCGCGATCGCGACGGAAGTAATTTCTCCTGCCCATCAAGTTTTTCGCGTGTTTGAGATAGGGGGCATCCGACTTGTGCTGTTTAGCACGACTCGGAGGGCAATTTCTGCTGAGCACGAGTCGTGCTCAGTTGAAGAAGTGCACACTTGTGCACAAGGAGCACAAGACGTGCTCCTTGAGCACGAGTCGTGCTTAAGGAGCACGAGGCGTGCTCCTTGAGCACAACTCATGCTTGAGGAGCACAAGTCGTGCTCCTCCCCTCTGTCTTCCTGTAATGTCGTCTCCTCTGTCACGAGCGCGACTTCCAGTCGCGATCACAACAGTAAGACTCCTCTTTTGCCCTGTTTTAATTCTGAATTGTCCCCCTCTTGTCTTGTTCTTCATGTTTTCTTTTTAGTACATGATTCAGACTTATTTATACTTCAATTATTATATGATTAGAGTTTGTAATGATAATTCTTGGGTATGTATATGTTTCGATTTGTTTTACCCAATTATGGTAAATGTTTTAACTTGAATGAGTGAGTTTAGCCTGAAATGTCAGTGTAGTGGATAGATAAGGATGCTTATAAAGGGTTAGTGAGTGCAGCTGCCTATTTTTACTTTCCGAAAGGGCGATGAACCCGCTTATAGGGTTTTAGTGATACCATTGAGGCCTAGCCTCCGGTTTTGAGCAATGACTGCTAATAGGGTCTTAGTGATGCTGTTGAGGCCTAGCCTCCAGTTTTAGTGTAGTGTTTTTCCGGTATCCACTGCAAGTGAAGTTCAGGTTGTTGTGTAGTGTCTTGTATGTATATAAATGAAGTGTATTGTTATTTGAAGTAAGTGTTTTACTTTAGTGAATCAGTTTCGGTTAGTGTAATTATGCCATGTATGCTTTACTCGTTTTACGCATGATATTACTTGCATATTGTTAGTGCTCTCTTATCTGTTTTTCCTCCCCACTAAGCATTATCGCTTAGCACGGGCTTTTTCCCGTCTAGGTGGCAGGATTTTGGGAGTTTGCTCATGTCGTGCATCTGCAGGTCAGCCACATAGGAGTAAAGTTGTTTTTGATATCTCCTCCTGTATTTTCTTTTTGTAAATATAATATTTTGGTATAGTGGCTCATGTATCTTTTAGTAAAGGTTTATGATGTATTTTTGGATATTGTATATAACTCTATATTTTGATTATATGAGATTCGATTTGCTATTATTATCGTTTTGGCATGCTCCCGCTTAGCGAATGTGTGTATGTTGTGAGTAAGTGTCGGGTAGCATGCCCGTCAGCGTCCTTCCAACGGGGGCGACGGTGAGGGGTGTTACAAACCATTCCCCTCTTTTCCCTTTTGTCTCATTTCTGCTCATCTCATTTCTTTCTCATGTTTTCCCTCTTCTATTCTCTCTTAAATTTCTGTGTTTTTTTCTCAACCTTTCCTACTCTTTCACTCCTTCATTGTTGCATGATTATTGAATGAGAATTCTGCTTTGTTAATGGGTTAGAAGGGGGTTGTTAGTGAGAGTTTCATCTTAGAAAGGTAAGTGGGTTGGCTACCTCAAAATTCTTCTTCTTCTCCTCTCTATTTTAGTATTTTGGTATTTTGGTACTTTGGTATTGGGGTTTAACTACCTGCATTTTTATGATCATGGTCTGTTGTAGAGGAAGAGCGTAAGAAGGACAAAGGGAAGGCTAAAGTGGGTGAGCCAAGTACTAAGTGAATTTGGCTAGGAGCTAAGGAGTAGAGGTTTGAGAACATGTGTTTTTGTATATAATAATTGTGCATGTAATTATGATTGCTGTGGGAGGATAATAAATTGCTTTATCTTGATGCCATGCTTGCATGCTAGGAATTGTAGTTATAAATCTTGATTGAATGATGAGAATGTTTGAAGTAAGGCAACTAATACATGTATGAATGTGGTTGAGGCTTATTGGAACGAGTTTGAGAATGGAATAAGTGAGTTCATTTATGTGTGGATAAATTGAGGAAAGAATGCTAGAGATTTT
Source organism: Excoecaria cochinchinensis (assembly GCA_947683425.1). NCBI lineage: Eukaryota > Viridiplantae > Streptophyta > Magnoliopsida > Malpighiales > Euphorbiaceae > Excoecaria > Excoecaria cochinchinensis. The sequence continues at coordinate 23,980,764 of CANTUQ010000146.1, forward strand.
GTTGATAAATCTTGTTTACTACTGCTTTTATCTAATGTTTATTTTGTTAAGGTGAAAACAAGCATGAGCAAAGTTCATGTATGCATTGAATGGGAAGTATATGTATGTTGAAATGATTTTGGGTTGCAATTGATTTCTAAAGTAGCTAAGTTTTCGTGTAAAAAACTGGGATGAATGAGTTACACGGTGGTATGGAATGGGCCATACCCCCGTGTAATTCTATTCTGCCCTTTTAAAATTGCAAGTGTGAGATTTTACACGGCGGTAAGGAGTGAGCATACCGCCGTGTAAATGTCCCCTATTTTCGAAGGTATTTTGTGTGGCTTTCTACACGATGGTATGACTTGATCATACCCCCGTGTAGGGTGTCTTACACGGCGGTAAGACATTGTCATACCACCGTGTAAAACGCTTCTGTTTTGGCAAATTTAAGACTTTGATTTATATCTCTTTTTCCGTTCCAATTGAACTTATTTTGCCTTAAACCTTATTAAATATCATCTTAGCTATCTATTGATGATTTGCATGAATATGAATTGAATCTAATTGTAAACTTGTGACTATGAATATACAAGCATGAGGATTATAGTGATGAATTTCTTGTATATATATATATATGCTCATGCGATATCCTATCTAAGTCTAATAATAGAATTGTGATGAGAATAACAATGAATGCGCACTATGTAATGAAATATAATAGGATAATTCTATAATGTCATAATGCGATAACAAGTATAATAATCAATTAATACCTTAGCCTACAAGTCAAGTAGTGGATAGATAGGCATGCCTATAGGTTCCAGTGTTGCAGCCAAATGCATTTGATTCCCATGGAATCAAAATGTGATAAGAATCCTTACTGGATTCTTCAATGTGTAACTATATGTGAATGTGAAATGTTCGGTGCCCTCGTGTACCAATGCGATAATGTGAATATATTGACTTAAATTAATGTACTCTCGACAAATGCGATACCCGATTATCCGCGTCTTTGATATGCAGGCAAGACTTAAATAACAAAAGAAACTAATGTATGAACATGTTTATATATATGAACATGCTGTGTAGATATATATATATATATATATATATATATATATATATATATATATATATATATATATATATATATATATATATATATATATATATTCCTATATGAGTAGGTATTCATGATGCAATGTTATATGATATTATTAATGACAAGCATGTTTCCTAATCATGCATTGATAAAAACATGTGTTATAACTATTAGTAGGTTAAAATTGGTAATAGTGTACTACCTATGATGATGATGCTAGCATGGGATATGTGTATCTTGAAAGGTGAATGATGCCATGTACTTTATGTTTAAACAATGATTATTAATGTTCTACGCATGTGTGCATGAATATTGTTGTTGCTATACTTTTGTTCTCCACTAAGCAATTTCGCTTAGCACGGGTTTCTATCCGTGTAGGTTCGTCGGTGCAGTGATCAGAAGGATGCCCTCGCATTTTGGATTGATCAACACATAGGGCCTTTATTGCTGGCATAGGATTTTGGTAATACTTTTGTCAAGGCAAGTAATTAATGAATTTATGATGGCATGTAATAACTATTATATAACTTAGACTTGGATGTATTTAATCGGACTGTATGGTTTATGTATGCATTATAGATGTCTTCCGCTGTATGTGAACAAAATTAATTGGTCTAGCATGCTGTGTGTGGTTATTTAATATATGTGTTATTAGAACCTTGCTTGTTGTTGAGAGTTATGGCAACTGCTCCCAATCGCTGTAGCTTAGCTACAAAGGTGGATGGGGGTGGGGTGTTATAGTAATAAAAAAAAAAAAAATAATAATAATAATAATAATAACAATAATATGATATGATAATAATAATAATAATAATTACACAATAATAATAGTAATTTAAATAATAATATAAACTAATAATAATAATAATAATAATAATATTTAATAATAATAATAATAATAATAATAATAAAAATAATATTAATATTAATAAATAAAATAAAAATAAAAAAATAACCTAGTTACCTGCTGCCTTGCTGGAGCCGCCGGAAGATCAAGCTTGCGGCTCCACCTTTTTTGATCTCCTTCTCGCCGGCGAGTAGGGGCGATCAGTGGCCACCGTTCGGTTCATCTGGGCCTCCTCTGTCGTTTGGAACGGCGTGTGTGGCGGTACGTCACCGTGGGTGGCCGGCGCGCCTCTGCCTTCTCCCCTCTCTTTTTCTCTTTGGTTTTCTTCGGTCCCTTGTGTTTTTGGTCCCCATTTTCCCTCTTTGTTTTGCTCTTCCTTTATGTTCCTCTTTTTTTCCTTGGCTTTCCTTTTATTTTCTTTCCTTATTTGTTTTCTATTTTTCCTATCTTTTTTCTTGGTGTTTGGCTTCTGCCTAGGTCTCTCCTCCTGCTTTCTATTTTCTTTTTTTTTTCTATTTCTTTTCTCTCTCTTCATCTGCCGGCCCCCTTCCTCTTTGGCTTATCATTCTATTTATACCTTAAATTAGGTTTTGTTCTTTTATTGATTTCCTCCGAAATTTTTGCCTTCCTTTTTTTTTTTTTACTTATTTTAATTATCACACATTTTACTTAATTAATCACTCTATTTATTTTGTTGTGATTTTGTTATCCTACAATATTAACTAATTAATTTAACCTAATCGTAATTTTAATTTTAATTTTTATTATTTTTACTTTTACTTTAAATTTTTATTTTTATTTTTTTTTTGGAGAAATTATCAATTTTGACTAAAAGACATAGCTAAAACCCCAATCCACAGAGAGCTAAAATACTTTCATTCTCTGTCTATTTTTGAATAAATATTATCCTCATTAGATAACTCTGATCAAAGCTGCCTCAGGACCCGATGTCTACAGTTACCCCCAATTTTGGAGAAACTAGTACACTAGTATCTAGATGAGCCAAAATTCAGAGCAGACGGAAAGAAGTGCATAGTTGAGGCAGACCTTACATTTTTGCACCAAGAAGGAAATCGTCTCTCACCACCTAGAGCGATCAACATCCTTTCATGCCGTACCGAGGGTTGTTCTCCTGAACTGCAAGTCTGCTCCAGACTTACAAAGTGTTGGTGCCATCCTCAAATGGCGATGCGCCGAGTCCACTCGGACATTACAAAATGAAAGAATTGTTCTCTTGAACTGCCCCGAGTCGCCGACAAGACTACGAAGTGATTATCATCTTCTTGAATTGCACCAAGCCGTTATCTAGGCTACAAAGTGTGGACAATTTTGAAATTCACCAAGCCGTTATCTAGGCTACAAAGTGATTGTCATCCTCCTAGATTGCACCGAGCTGTTATCTAGGCTATAAAATGCAGTTATCTTCTTGGATTGCACCGATCCGTTATCTAAGCTACAAAGTGCGGACTTCTTTGAAATTCACCGAGCTGTTATCTAGGCTACAAAGTGTAACACCCCCAACTCCCCACATGTAGCCTATCGAAGGATGAAGAGCAACTGTGAGCGGAGGGTGTTACTAGACAAAGACATCCATGGTAATACAGAAATCAGAGTAATAAAATTTCTAACATCACAACTTCAAGATATGCACATTCTAAACTTATCTCACACACATCATCGTTCGCACCAAAGATTATTACATATCATACAAATGCTAAATCAATAAACTTAATTACAAACTAACAATCAATAAAGACATTCTAAAACCTCCACCGACTCGTTGGCCAAAGTCACTGAGAACCGCTGCGCTACTCTGATCTCCTAACCTGCACAGACAACAACCATGCTAAACGATAACGCTTAGTCGGGCGAAACAAATGATGGGCAACCACCCATAGTGGTTGCCGAGGCAAACACATACGGATCAATATATATATATATATATATATATATATATATATATATATATATATATATATATATATATATATATATATATATATATATATATATATATATATATATATATATATATATATATATATATATATATATATATATATATATATATATATACATAAACCTAATGGAATGCCGGTGAAAGTTATAACAAATGAATCTCATTATTTTTGCTACAGAAACTGAAGTCATTTCACACATTTTAGTGCAATATAAACCATAACCATAAACACTTAATCACCTTTTTAGTCAGAACACATTTTACACAAATTATCAAATACTTTAAAATACTTAGTGACCATATAGATAGTTACACTTTACAAATTCTCGAAATACGTTTTCAAGATCAAAATATAAAGTTTAGGAAATCCCGTTATTACTAATATTTCAAACTCATACAATTATAATATCAATACTTAAATCAAAGCCTTTCATTTAATCAACCCGTTACTTGTTTCAAACTAAGCAAATCATTTCAATACTCATATTTGGTTCGGGCTTGAAATAAATATTCCAAGCTTCCTACGTATCCCTATGGTTGGGAATCAGAACCACGTAGTTCTTACAGAAAACTTCATTCGCACAAGTTCTAGAATTAATCCTAATATTTATCTTAAATCTGGTTCCTATCTCATGCTTACTAATCGATACGTACTTAATAAATTCATTAAAAGTCATCAAACAGTGCACATAATTTCTTACCGTTTTGCTTACCCAAGCTTACGTCCAGAAGGAAGATAACATAGTACATACCTGTTTACTCATTTAAACATATAAACACATATATATACACACATTTATAAAGTACATTTACTGAGCTCTCAATGATATCAATCATGCATATCAAGTACTTCAAAATTCTTTCCAAAGGCATCAAGTAGACAAGCATACTCATAACTCTTGCACAGATTAATACTATGCATAATTCACATACTAACTCTTATGCATTTAGGATCATTGCATACATATCTATTAGAACAACCATTGCTTGATACATTTCTTTTCATTTAACATATATTGCCTTATTGTACAAAACACAGGGTATTCGAAGATACCACACCTTTCCACATAAGTATCCATAAAAATCCAAAACAGAGGGGCGCGTAAAGCACCGGACAAATGGCATTTATCACAAACGCATCAAATGTTTATTCATATAAATTTTGTACCCCATCACAGAATGTATCAATTCAATCACATACTTTTATCTTCATTAATTGCCTGCTAAGTCATAGGCGTGGATAAGCGAGTAAACAGTAACGGTACCTTACAGGTACGAATTGAACAGTGACGGTACCTTATGGGTACAAATCGAAAACCATTTTAATTTATCACATTCAAAACATTTTTACAGAGGGGATCTTAAACAAGATCCATACACATAGAAGTTCACGAGAAACTAAATGGGGACCTGATCAGGGTCCAACCAGAACAGAGGGCTGCAGCTAGCAAAACTTTATAGGCATGCCTATCTATCCACGACTCGACTAATGCAGGCCTAATTCCATATCATTATTACATTCCTTCTCATTTTACACATATATATACGTATTTCATCAATTACTAGCATCATTCTTTGATGATCGCAGGCATTCATATATTTGCATATCATATGTACAATTACATTCATCATATTCAAAATTAATCACGTATTGTTTCATAGATCGGAATATTCATAAGAACATATTAAACGAAATCATATTATTAATCATCATGCATTAAATTAAATTTAACAAATAAGCTTAGATTTCATTATACATATACGTTTATAACACAACAATAGAAGATTAAATTCTCATATTTCAATAATTACTATGCATAGAAACACCTTGAATAATTCACATTTTAAATCATGGAGAAATCATAACATTGCACATAATTAAGCATATATATTCCCATAGTAGTAAAAACCCATGAAGAAATAATAAAAAAGTCATTTTCGAAGAAAGGGGCAAAATTAAAAAATAGGGCAGAGAGGGGTCACTGTCGCGATCGCGACCAGTGCCGAGCTCGCAACAGTGGCCGGATGGCCTGCGCGAGGGAAGGGGCAAAACGTGCGAGTCGTGAATAACCTTCACGACTTGTGAATGTTGTTCACGACTCGTGAACTCCGTTCACATCTCGTGAACTCTCTCTCTCTTTCGTGCAAACTATCGCGAGAGCTGGATTTCCCCATTCTGTCGTGTTCGCGACAGCATCGAGACTTCAGTTCTCAGCAAAAATGCAGAAAACCCAGAATTTCCAAATCAAACCCATTTTGACCCAAAATCAAACCAAACCTCATCTTACCTCTAAATAAGCCTTCCATGCATCACAAATAGCATAAAACAAAACTTTCTAACAATTAATACCATCAAAATCATACATGAACATCATCAATTTCCCAAGAACACAAACCTAGAATTTTCAACCAAAAACTCATTAAACTTCAAATTTGCGTCAATAGCTCAACAATCATGCATTATAACTCAAATTAATTGACTGCCTATAACATTAGCACTATAATAAGCCTCATCAAACATCAAATTTCCAGAAATCTCATGCAAAGGCACAAATCACAAAAATGCACAAAATCAAATAAATTCCCAAACCTTTAACTCCTTTGCTCCAATAGCTCTTTTAGATAATCATTCTTTTTCCAAAACCCATCCAAGATCTTTCTCTTCCAAAACCCTCACCAAAACACACAAATGTACAAAATATAAATCTAGGGTTTCTAACAAATCAAAAGAACATGAGAAATCTAAAACTTAGAACTCATTTTACCTTGCCCAATCTTCACTTAATTCTCTTGAGTCAAACACCTTCATCATCAAAATCTTGGTCATTGATCTTCAAAGGGAGTAAATGGCACGAATCAACAAGAAGAAGAAGAAGAAAAAGAAGAAGAAGAAGAAGAAAAAGAAGAAGAAGAAGAAGAAGAGGAGAGAACGTGAGAACGGGAAGGGAGGGGCAGATTTTCTGCCCTCTCTCTCCTTCTCTCTCCTTTTTTATACTTCATCTTACCCCTTGCCACTTGTTACATTCCCATTGGTCCAATTAATTAATTTTTGTCCTTTCAATTAAATCCAAATTTCCATACTTCACAATTTTTACCATTTACCGTACTTGCTGAAACTTTCACTTAAATTCTTAAATGGTCAATTTGACATACCTAACACTTCAATGTGTGCAATCTTGGGCACTACCAATTCTCAATACATCCAATCCTTCTAGGGTATATTTTGGGGTGTGACACAAAGTGATTGTCATCCTCCTGGATTACGTCGAGCCGTTATCTAGGCTATAAAGTGATTGTCATCCTCTTCGGATGGTGATGCATCGAGTCTACTCCAGACTTACAAAACGTAGGAAGTGTTCTCCTGGACTGAGTTAATGAAGAGATTCCTCTTAAGAGGACTTTGGATGATTTGCCCCATAAGGGACTTGAAAACTTGCCTCCTCAGAGGACTTGGGAATTTGCCCCCTCAAAGGACTTGGGAATTTGCCTCTTTAGAGGACTTTGGAGATTTATCTCTTGAGAGGACTTGGAGACTTGCCTCTTGAGAGGGCTTGGAGATTTGCCTCTTGGGAGGACATGGAGACATGCCTCTTGAGAGGGCTTGGAGATTTGCCTCTTGGGAAGACTTGGGAATTTGCCTCTTAAGAGGACTTTGGAGATTTGCCTCTTCAGAGGACTTAGGAATTTGCCTCTTAGTAGGACTTGAAAGTTTTCCTCCTCAAAGGACTTTGGAATTTGCCTCTTAAGAGGACTTGAGAAATTGTCTCCTTAGAGGACTTGAAAGTTTGCCTCCTCAGAGGACTTTGGAATTTACCTCCTCAAAAGACTTGAGAATTTGCCTCCTCAGAGGACTTGGATGCTCACTGAGAGGCTTAAATGCTGCTTTAATGCTCACCGAGAGGCTTAAATGCTCACTGATTGAGAGGCTTTGGTGCTTAGCTTTGATGCTCACTGATTGATTGCCCCCAGCATGGTGTGCACGGTACAAGTCTACAAGATTCCTTTTCTTGTGGGCATTCCAGATTCTTAAAATTGCCCTTAATATGGTGTACCCAAATAGGCTTATTCTTCTGGGTGTTCCTCCTCTGTACAGACCAAATAGAGTGGCTAACAACGTTGAGCTGAATCATCCCTTGGATTATCTTTGCGCATGTACAACTATATAAAGGATTACGTACAAAAATTATGTGTACACAACTACCCATGTAAAGGATTAAATGCTTGTGATATTCGCTTGTGATATACATGCCAAACATGTGCAAAGAATTATGCGTTACATGTATGCAAAAATTATGTACATGAAATGCGAAGAATTGCATATGTAAAATATATACAAAATTCATGCATGTGTGAATGTATGCTAGGCATCGTGTATGTATGAAATGATGCATAGAGGTTATGCATGTGTGAAGCGACGAGCCAAGTTATGCACGTGAAATTTATTCACAGAAAATATGACATGAGATAATTGTGTATGTGAAGTATGTATTATACACGTGACGTGCCTGTATGCCTACATGGCCTGTGTACATGTAAAGAGTCATAGGATGTGTGCAAAAAAAACTGTCAAACATTTACACATGACCATGCATGAGAAATATATACAAAGGATCAAGCATGAGAAATATAGCCAGGGAATTATGTATGCGAAATATATGAAAATGATCATGCATGTGATGAGGGTAAAAAAAAAATTGTGCACCATCATAGATGTAAAAAATCATATGCAGAAATAGATGGAAAGCCATTATATACATGAAAGCTATGTAAAGAATTGGGTGTGTGTGATGTGTGCAAAATTACGTGTATGAAAACACACAAAGAATCATATCTGTGTGATGTGTACATGGATAACTATGCACATGAAACACAAGCAAAAAAAATCATGCATATGGGTGTACAAAATGCATGCGAAGAATGTGCACAGAGGTTGTGCCCACAAAATGAGTGAAAATAAGTGATTAGAGAGCCATGTACGCAAAAGTATCTACAGACACTTATATGGCGAAAGATGCTCGCTAAAGATTTTATGCAAAAAGACGTACATCACAAATTATACGTGTAAAACTATTTATAAGAATTCTTGCTACAATTATATGTAAAAACACTTGCAGAAAGCATATGTACAAAGAATATTGCTGGGTGTATATACAAAGTATCACTTTCGTGAGTAGTGATAAGAAATACCCTAAGAATGTAAAATGATTGCAACCTACTAGGTACCCCAACTCAAGTTTCTATCTGTCCTTGAACACACTGAATGAACCACATTCTCAACTGATTCAATCTTAGCAAAAGAATTCAGTAGTCATTCCCAATGAAGGGCAAGAAGATAAACATGTAAATATCAAGGTTTACTAAACCAACACGTAAATACAAGGCATACCATGCAATCTCTGTATGTGTATGCAAAAAGGCCAAAATAGAATTTTTCATGATTTGAAAGTAAATTTTAAATGCAATGTTGGGGACAAGACTCAACTCGAATGCATAAATGCACTCATGGCTTCTCGCTTGAAGCTCAAGAAACACCATAGGCCTCTTCCTACGTACCAAACCTTATTAGAAGGTCATCTCCCCTAATTAGATAAGACCGAACCAAGAATAAAGAGGTCTTACTTCAGTTGTAATGTTAGGCTTAGGTAGATGGTTACCAAAGAAAGATCAAGTTGCTAGAGAAAAATGGCCGCAACATTCACTCGACGGATGAGAGGACCAATCTCAACCCAATTGCATACTGTCAAGGTATTCTTGAATTTGGACTTGGTAATACTTTAGCTCATCATGCTCAAAATAACAATTAAGTTAAAAAGATAACCATTGAAACTCATCAAGGGATATTATCTTGAACACTACTTCTTTTTTTTTGTCTTTTCCCTTTTTTTCGCAAGCTTATGTCTCTAATCACGCGAAAAGTTTATCAATGATTAAATCCTCTTCCCAAAGTGCAAATCCATCCTTATTAGGGTGATTTTTGATAGCCCAAAGAATTGTCAATGATTGAAACTCTTTTCTTGAATTGTAAACCCATCCTTATTAGTGCAACTTTTAATAGCTCAAAGAAACGTCATAATGTACATCCATCCTTACTAGATTGGCCATTCTTCTAAGGGGAGGCCAAAATAATTTTAGGCGAAGGGTATTTTTAACATGTGTAACAATAAAAATGGTATGCATTTAGCATACCAAAATAAAGGCTCAACGGGCTAGCAAGCGAATGCAAAATAAGGGTAGGAAATAGTCATTTAGAGAGCTATATAAAGAAATGGTTGCCTAAATCATTTTCTAGGTTCAGTCTTATCCAGGGATCGCTTTGACGGGTAATCAAAAAGGTTTTAGTGCTCTTAGTGAGTTGTCATCCAGTCCCTTAATTGCAACTACTTTTTTCAGTTCAATTCCAAAATTGGTCAAAAGTGCTATGAAATTAGAAATTACATGGTATAGTCAAATGTTTTCATGTGATCCGACACTCAGAGATCAAACATATTTACCCTTTGCTTAATTCAAAACGGAATGAAAAGTAGATTTCTACGGTTAAGGTCAAATCCATTCATAGTTGAGAACTACATAGGCAGAGTCAAACTTTGAATCAAGGGTACCTTAATAAAGTGCAATCATGTTAACATTTCAGGTACAGCCTGACACAAAAACTTTTTGCATTATCAAAATTTATTCACACAAGAATTGTGTAGGAATACAAAAAATTATTTGTAAATATGTGCAAATGATGTGCTAAGAATCATGTACAGGGAAGGATGCATGCAATAGTGTTATGTATATTAGCAAGGCGTGTAAGGAATTATGCATGTGAAACATGTGTGAAAACATATTGTGTAGAAATGCATACATGAAATATGTGCAAAGACGTGTATGCGTAAAACACATACAAAAAATTATAAGTGAACGTATAAACACTACATAACAAATGATGTGAATGCATAAATTTGCAATGTACTTGCAAGAAGCATATAATGAAGGCATAAATACAACATATGATACAACATGAGAATGAATGTTCATGATACATGGTGCATGTGCACATGACATGACTTAGACATGATAGGGATATGTATGTGATGTAAGACGAATAAGATCTGGCACGATAATGTGTGTTAATGAGTCATGAGGTATGGAAAAACTCACATACATAGAAGTGCAAAATATATACAAATAATGCACATGACATGGGACACAGCATAAGAATGAATGTGTATAGTGAGCGGCATATGTGTGCGACACAAGACATGGCATGAAAGTGGTTGCAAGAAATGAATAGCGTATACAAGGTATGTGTATTCATATGGTATGCATATATAAAGCGTGGCATGGTATATATAATGGCTAACATACATGATGCAGGATTCACATGTGCATGGTATAACTCATGCATGTGTATGATATGGCACACAATGTGAAAGGTGCAAGGTGTCACGATGTGTACAATGCCCAGCCTAATGATGTATGGTAATGTGTACACGCTATGATATACATGTTTATGTACATATGTAATGTGAGCATACTGGGATATATGTCGATATATACATGCTACGACACATAATGAACAATTTTTTTTGTTTACAAGTTATGGTAGAGGCTTGTCTATACGTTTTATGAGGTATATCAATATCTACTTTTCATGATACATACTAGATGTAATGATTATGGTGCACGACGGATATCATGGATGTCATGATAAATGTTAGCATGTATATGTTGCGACACGCATCGCTATGTACATGCATGGCAATTTCAGGTTACATTTATATTCATATATTATGATACAAGAAGTCTTACATATAATATGCACATGATTTATTATTGTATGGAAAGAATTATACATAAGATAAAATGCATAGGCTTTATTTACTATTGTTGTTCGTGAAAAAAAATGCGCGAGCAACACGAATACAAACAATACAAGAAAAACTCCTCTCGGCCGAATTTCTCCCACACAGGAGGTCGTGCGGTCTTTTTCCTAGGTGGGCTTGATCATGGGTTAACGGGGAACCCAACGGACGCGTGCAGTGTGCTGTGGAAAACCAACATCACAATCCCTCATTACTAAAAAAGAGCACATGCAAATGAATTTTTGGCCATCGTGTATTTAAACAATCCAAGTAAACCAAAATGCACCCCTCGGGGCATGAAAACCTTTAATAAACGGATATCTAAATTTATTTGGATTTGTTCAATACACAAAAACCCACTCCACAAGCAACGTATTATGGCGCATGCCACTTAGTAGAAGTATCTATTTCCATTGCATGAGCTTTGGTCAAAGGTGATGATACTTTTAGGCTACCCAAGCATGATCCCTACCAACGAGTCTAGCTCGTCATGAGAATAGTGACTGGTCGGGTCATTATTTAATATACCACATGCTACGAGGCTTGGGCTGGTGATTATTGTTGACACTTTCCTATATTGAGTGAACATAGGGTCGTGCTTCGGGAATGCATCGGCGCTGAAAGAGGGTGCAAACTACCGTAGATCTAAGGCTTTAGTGATATGCAATGCAATTTTGAAAAGGGACAAAATTTTAAATTAAAACTCAATTATATGTTTTAACCAAGGTATTTACGAAGCGAAGTCTCATTTAAGTCCCCAATGGAGTTGCTACTGTGACATGCGCCGAACCCCAAGAGCCCCAAAAACCCCGCTTTTAGGGTATTCGAGAGGGGTTTATAGAACTTGTTAGAGATTACAAGGGTGTCTATTTTGGGCAACAAGGAGGTGTTTTGGAGTCGCCACCCAATAAAACATTGAAAACGGTCGTCTAGCCTCACTGAGCTTAAGACAGCACATGTGTGTCTATTTTTGGCTCTTAGAGATATTTTGGACGCCTCCTTCCAATAGAATATTAGAAAGATCATCTAATCTCTTGAAGCCTAAGACAATGCATATGCGTCCATTTTGGGCAAGCCAGAGATATTTTGGACACCTCCTTCTAATAGAACGCTGGAAAGATCATCTAATCTCGTGGAGCCTAAGACCATGCAAATTTGGCCTATTTTGGGCAACAAGAGATATTTTGGAGACCCCACCCCAATAGGATATTCAAATGGTCCTCTAACCTCGTTGAGCCTAGGACTAGAGAAGGTTTGGGACTTCCCATTTATTCATACCTTGATTAAATTATGATTGAGTTTTAGAGATAAAATTTCATTCTGTTTTCTTATTCATTTCAATGCAATTAATTAAAGCACAGAGTATCATGCAATGGAGAGCAGTAAATAAGATAAATTGAGCGTAAAGATGAAAAGGTGGCGGAATACAACCCCCACTATAAATGAACATAAAATAAACAAACATGCATAAAATGAGATATTCAATTTGGGGTGAGGACATTGGTTCTCACATGTATGCTTACAAAAATAATTTTATAGTGACATTTTATTTGGGTGGAAAAGCTAGGACATTGGTCCTTTTATTGTTAATAAATTCCCAATTTTAGTTGAAAACATTTTGTGTGTTGATTCTTTTTTAGGTACGGTCAAAAAGCCTTTATTATTACAAACCTCAAGGAAATAAAAGAAAATAAACCAATAATTAATACATGTTCCGAATAATAAATAAATCATAAGCTATTCATCTTAACTGTGCTTCGCCTAGCCTAAAGAAGTGCCATATGCTCCTCACGGTTGCAGTCATGACATAAAAAATGACTTTGGTCAATAATAGACTAAATTAAACTAAGTGATTAAATAAATAAATAATAGGATGAAATAAATTGAGAAAAATAATTAATCTAATACAGTAGAAATAGAATAAATTGACAGAATTAACAAATTAATATATATAAAACACGAATGGCATAATTGTAACAATCACTAACAATAAAAATAATAATTATGATAATAATAATGATAAACAATAATGGTAAAAATAATATCCATGACACAATAGTAACAATGCAAACAATAATAAAAATAATATTCACACCACAATAATAATAATAACAACAAAAATAATAATACTAATAATAATAATAATAATAACAACAACAACAACACAACATAATATTAATAATAACAACAACAACAACAACAACAATAATAATAATAATAATAATAATAATAATAATAATAATAATAATAATACAATATGATAATAATAATAATAATAATAATAATAATAATAATAATAATTACACAATAATAATAGTAATATAAAAAATAATAATAATAATAATAATATTAATAAATAAAATAAAAATAAAAAATAACCCACTTACTTGCTGCCTCGCTGGAGCCGCTGGAAAATCGACGTTGGTCGACGCTGCCTTCCCCGAAAGGTAGATCGCGGCGCTAGGAGTCTGCCGCCGCCTATCACACGCCGGAAGGAAGTGCAGTTTGGTCGGAAAACGCGTTGGAAGCTCGCGGCTCCACCTTTTCCGATCTCCTTCTCGTCGGTGAGTGGAGGCGATCGGTGGCCACCGTTCGGTTCATATGGGCCTCCTTGGTCATATGGAATGGCGCGTGTGGTGGTCTGTCACTGTGGGTGGCCAGCGGCACCTCCGCCTTCTCCCCTCTCTTTTTCTCTTCGGTTTTCTTCGGTCCCCAGCGTTTTGGGTCCCCATTTTCCCTCTTTGTTTTGTTCTTCCTTTATTTTCCTCTTTGTTTTCTTAGCTTTCCTTTTATTTTTCTTTCCTTCTTTGTTTTCTATTTTTCCTATCTTTTTCTTGGTGTTTGGCTTCTGCCCAGGTCTCTCCTCTTGCTTTCTATTTACTTTTTCTTTTCTATTTCTTTTCTCCCTCTTCATCTGTCGGCTCCCTTCCTCTTTGGCTTATCATTCTATTTATACCTTAAATTAAGTTTTGTTCTTTTATTGATTTCCTCCGAAATTTTTGCCTTCCTTTTTGTTTATTTTGTGACTTATTTTAATTATCACACATTTTACTTAATTAATCACTCTATTTATTTTATTTTAATTTTATTATCCTATAATATTAACTAATTAATTTAACCTAATCTTTATTTTTATTTTTATTTTTATTTTTATTTTTACTTTTACTTTAATTTTTTATTTTTTTATTTTTTCAGAGAAATTATCAATTTTGCCTAAAAGACATAGCTGAAACCCCAATCCACAGAGAGCCAAAGTGCTTTCATTCTCTGTCTATTTTTGAATAAATATTATCCTCATTAGATAACTCTGACTAAGGCTGCCTCAGGACCCGGTGTCTACAGTTGGAAAGATCTATTTACTTGCATGTGGTTGTGGATGTTGTATTGCATATTCATGCATTACGTGTCTTTCATGCACATAAAAACATAAAAAATAAAAAAATAATAATTTCTTTCGTATGTGTGTACATCCTATTCTGTGCATATAATTTTCACATGTACATATCATCTTGTGCATAATTTTTTTCCATGCATTGCATCCATCATCCTAACCTCTTTGACATTTTTAGCCATTGTAGACTATTTGTTGCATAGCATGATCATACATAGCATGACATTCATACATCGTTCTAACTTCTTAATTTTTTAGCCATTGTAGACCATTTGCCTAGTCGATTTAGGGGTTTCGACAACTGCCTTATCAGTGGTTTTTTTTCACTCAAAATCAATTGCATTTAGAACAATTTTCAGAAATGTCCAATTTACCAAGAGAATCTGTTGCAACCTGTGCACTGATTAGTGAAGAAGTGGGTAAAAGGATGGAAGAGTTTGAAGCTTGAATGATGGAAATGATGGCGAACTTTACTTCTACTCTAGCACCGTTGGCTGGACAACCACCTACTACTCCTATTAGGGAGCAAGATGAACAAGAACCAATTAGAGAGGGTCCTCTAGTAGTAGACCCACCAGCAATTGAGCCTAGAGTAGCAGCACCAGTAGAGCAAAGAGGAGCTCATAGACCCAAAGATGACTTACGGGAGGAAGAGCAAGAGGAGGCAGTCATGATAAAAGTCAAGACCTCCAAGATAAAGGATATTATCTCCAAGAAAATGGAGGAGAGGATTGAAGCTATGACCTGCTTGCTAGTAGTGGGAAGAGGCATGAATCTTAAGGACAAAGAGTTAGATGGTAAAGATCTAATCCCCCAAAACTTCAAGGTGCTTGAGATTCCTAAGTTTGATGGTACCTCAAACCCAATAGTACATGCAAAATAGTACTCATTAGTGATGAAGGGAGCGACTCTGACCAAAAAGTAGAAGATAGAAAATATTCAATCAAGAAAACTCGCGAGGGCTGATTGGAAACAAGAGTCTGATGCTTACAAGATCTACTCCGAGATTAGATGTAATTTTGCATTCTGAATCCATGTTAAATGGTGATCATGTATAGAGAAATCAT
This sequence comes from Excoecaria cochinchinensis, assembly GCA_947683425.1. Lineage (NCBI taxonomy): Eukaryota > Viridiplantae > Streptophyta > Magnoliopsida > Malpighiales > Euphorbiaceae > Excoecaria > Excoecaria cochinchinensis. Next base: position 23,996,960 of record CANTUQ010000146.1, read on the forward strand.
GCTGAAATGCACACAGTCTTTGCAAATACGTAAAACAAAAGCAGTTCAACTCATCATTTCCTAGTTCTTTTATAAAAAGAGAAACGCCATTCATTACTGTATGTGTGAAATCTAAATGGCTATACTATGCTCCTGCTCTCACCGGCCAGATGCCTAAGTCGATGGGCCCTGTTATCAAATGCGGGACTAAACACCCACCAATTATGCTCACCTATGGGGGCAAAGATGTAGTTTCTGATTTGCGGCATGACAGTTTTTTGCAAGCAACCGTACCCGGGGCTACGATGCTTAAGGGTAAAGACTGAAGATGAGATGGCACACTGGAAAGATAGAGGATGCCTCATAACATCTTGAATCCCTCCGAACTATCAAACACAATAGGCGATGATATCCAAAGTGGTCCCAGGAAGTACCCACAAAAGAACAGAAAAGAGAGCCAGGGGTATGGGGAGTTGACCCTTATTAGCCACCTCACCCAATCTAGCAACACTTGTGTCAGAGGTGGTGAGGAAATATAATCGTTGTTCAAGGGAAGATGTCTCAGCAAATAATTGCCGATTGCTATACGAGGAGGCTTTGACAGTAGCTTCAGTTCTTCTTGTAACCGCAAAAAAAAAAGAAAGAAAAAAAAAACCAACAACAAAAAAGGCCGTTAGAGATGAAAATCATAATTGGCGCTCTAAACAAAAATTAGGCCAAGGGGCAGGGTGAAAACCTGGGAACAGGCAGTTTGTCCTACAAAAAAAATAAATGAACAAAAGCCGCTGGATTGGGTTGTGTCCATTCCAGGCAAAAAATAAGGCACAGGGTTATGTGAAAATCCGAAAAGGACGCATTTCCTGCTAAGAAAAGCTAGTGTGAAAATCCACAAGGGACGCACTACCTTTAATCAATGACTTCTGACGCCTGGAGCGATAAGGCTGTGGTTTTTCAGATGACATCCTTTCGAGTAGATGGTATAATGCAGGATATGAGTCAGAATCTTGGGGGGCAAAGATGACCACCTAATGGTTCCCCTTGAGGGGGGTTATGGGTCAGAATTCCTGAGCCGCGAAGATGCTTTTCTAGATCCTTGTGGCCATCAGATAATGCCAAGCCATACCCTGAACGGACCCTTGACCACCCAGGATGTGGTCTACCCATTTTTCATACATCTTATATCTGCATATGTGTGATGCGCGCCGAACCTTGTGTGCTCCCAAGGGCCCACTTTAGGGCGATCAGGAGAGGTTCATAAAACTTGTAAGGTATTTACAAGTGTGTCTATTTTGGGCAACAATGAGGTTTCTTGGAGTCGCCACCCAATAGAACATTGGGGAGGGTCGTCTAGCCTCAGCGAGCCTAAGACGGCGCATACATATCCATCTTGAGCTAGCCAGAGAGATCTTGGAGGCCTCTGCCTCTACCCCCTGGAGCCTAGGATTGTAAGTTTCAGTCTTTTGGTGAGACTCAAGAGGTGTCTTGGAAGTCCTAGACCTCTCGCCTCATTGAGCCCCAAAGACCAGAGTGAGTTCGGGACTTCTCATTTATTTGTACTTTGATCAATATTATAATTAAGTTTTGAATTTATTGTTTCATCAACTTTGGACACGATGCAATTTGATTAAAAGCGCAATCATTCATTTAAAAGCGAAAATATAAAGTAACATTAAAATAAAACATATAAAATAATTTACAATAACACTAGGGGCGGAATACAACCCCATTGTAAAAACAATATATAAATCATATAGAAAACGGGATATTCATTGGAGTGAGGACATTGGAGATAAAAAATAAGATAAGCATCAGTTTAAAGTTTGAATTCTAAAAGGAGTTTTAAATTTCAATTTTTAACCAACATCTATCCCCATGTCAAAGATTTTAGATAAAATTTTATCAAATCTGGCGTTATCTGATCAGATCCACTACCGACGGGCATCTCTGCAACTATTGACGGGCGTCCCTACTAAGGGCACGCGTGGAAATCTGGATACAGACGGGCCGTAACGGGGGACTAGGGACAGGCATCCCTACTCAGACACGTGTCCATCCGTAGCTACAGACGGGCGGTAACGCGGGACTAGGGACGGGAGTCCCTACTCAGACACGTGTTCATCCCCAGCTAGAGACGGGTCGTCCCTACTATGCATAGAGACGGGGATCACCCCAAGTAGAGACGGGCATCCCTACCTCAGACGGTCATCCCGTCTGTGGAGCAAAACTTCCATTTTCAACCAAAAACTCTTTCTGTAACACCCCCTTCCCATACGTAGGCGATCCCATCCGATAAGGAGTGAGATGCCGTATGAGACAAGGTATCATCAAACAATAGCAAAGCAAAATATACATCCTTTCATAACATACATTCAGAAATACAGAATAATTAAAAACTTTACATGCAGAAAGCAAAAGCTGATCATGCATTACTATAATTAAACTATTACAATAATGTGCTGATCAACCAGCAGAACAAAAGAATATTACAAATATAAAATATAGTTACAGAAGCGGAAACTGATACAGAGAGTTCTATACAAAAAGAATCCATAACTGATACAAAACTGAGCCCTACACTAATCCCTTCTGTGTTGGCTTGATCACGGCGACTCTCTCAAAGCAAAACGTCTTCCGCACCTGCACGGGTAAACACACCGTGCTAAGCGATAAAACGCTTAGTGGGGAAACACACATAAAAGATGGACGGCCACTCACAGTGGTCGTCAAGGCATAACACATTCACAATGTCAGAATGCAATAATTCATATAAACATGCCCGTATTTAAATACCATACTTTCAGAATCTCATCATCATATGCATTACAGAATAATCCAGCATGTATATCATCATTAAATTCATTCAGATATTCCATTCAAAGCCATATCAGATCAGAGCATTTCCATTAACATTCAAAGAATACCTGCTGACTCTAGACAGTGGATAACGAGTATACTGAGGGTACCTTACGGGTACAAATCGAATACTGAGGGTACCTCACAGGTACAAGTCAAATATTATATCATTTATCAGAACATGTTATTTATATACTGAGGGAATCTTAAACAAGATTCTATACTGAAGGGTTCGCGAGGAACCAAACGGGGACCTGATCGGGGTCCAAACTGAACTGAGGGCTGCAGCTACTGAAAGACTCTATTAGGCATGCCTAACTATCCACTTACTCGACTCTAGCAGGTTATGCGTCAAACAGATCACATTTCAGGATACAGAATATAATTCCTCAGAAAATCATGCTATCACGCATATCGAAACATTAAACAGTAAAACATGCATCGTACAATATTAAAGTCCATTCAGAAGAAATAACAAATTCAGTTCTGAGTTAAAAACCAGGAAAATTTCGGAAAAACAAGCTGAACGGAGAATCGGGCGAGGAATGGCTGGTCACTGGCGTGACTGGCCTTCTCAACAGGCAGGTCACGGCGTGACCTAGGGTCACGTCTCATGACCTGCTTGTTTCTCAACAGGCAGGTCACGGCGTGACCTAGGGTCACGTCTCGTGACCTGCTTGTTTCTTGCCTACCGCATTGCGTGATCCTCGCGGGTCACGAAATGCACATGCAGGTCACGGCGTGACCGAGGGTCACGCGACGTGACGTTGCTTCTCCCTCGCAGATCACGTTGCGTGATCTGCCTTATTCCTTCGCAGGTCGCACGACGTGACCGAAGATCACGTCGCGTGACTTGCTTCCTCTTCAGCTGGTCACGCGACTGGCTTCTCAGCAGGCAGGTCACGTCGTGACCGAGGGTCACGCGACGTGACTTGCCTTCCTGCGTAGCGAATCGCGCGACGAAGAACAGTACCTAAATTTCCAGATTTTCCAGAATCAAGAATTCAACCCCAATTTGATTTAAAACCATTCAAACCTGATCTTACCTTCCAGAACTCATCTCAATTCACATAATCAATATACATGCAACCCAATTTAACATTTAAACAATCAAATCAAGACTAATTGATTCAACTCTTTAAGAGCATATAAACCCTAGAATTTGCAGTAAAACATCAAAATCACACAAATCAATATTCCCAAACCTGGATTCTAACTTCTATCACTTAGCTCCACTTGGTCCAGCAACCTCTTTCCCCTTTGGATCACGTGGAGCCTCAACTAAACACAATCACAGCAAGAACATCCACAAAGAAAACCCTAAGTTAAATCTAACTCAAGGAAGAAGATGAAGATGCAATTTACAGTAAAACAAATACTAGATCTTGCACTTACCAAGCTAAGGAATGCAAGGGGAGGATTAATTTCACCAATAGAACCTTGAATCAAAATACACAGTACTTGGGAATAAAGAAAGTGAAGAAGAAGAGAGAGTGAGAAAAACGTGAATCTGTAAGTTTCTTTTCTCTCATCCCCTTTTCTTTTTCTTTTCTTTATTCTAAATAGGTATCAAACTCCTATTGGTGACACTAATCACTCACACTAAAATACAATGCATTACACACACCCTAAGTAACCTCATTTAAATGCACCCTACAATGGTATATGTAAATGCACACAATTGAATCCCAACTAAAACACCCTAATTTGGTATGCTCAAGTGTACACAAGTAATTACTAATTAATACACACACTAATGCCATGTATGTACCCACACAATAATAAAACCCCAAAATCATGCATTTTACTGAAATACCCTTATGAAATACTGTACACATACGAATGCTTACACATACAGACAGACTGATAGACAGACAGACAGACGGACAGACAGGCTCATTCTACTAGGGGGCAAATGGGGTGTGACAACTCTCCCCTACTAATAAGAATTTCGTCCTCGAAATTCTCACCTGAACTGAATAACTGTGGATACTGAGCTCTCATCGACTCCTCTGGTTCCCAAGTCGCTTCCTCGACTCCATGATGGATCCATAATACTTTAACCAAAGGAATCTGCTTATTCCTCAACTGCCTAACCTCTCGGGCTAGAATAGCTCGCGGTTCCTCATCATAAGAGAAGTCTGGCTGAACCTGGATATCCTGAACTGACAGAACATGCGAACGATCTGATCGGTACCGACGAAGCATCGAAACGTGAAACACATCATGCAACTTTGCTAACTCCATCGGTAGCGCTAATCTATAGGCTACAGGTCCCACCTTAGCCAAAATCTCATAAGGTCCAATGAAACGAGGACTCAGCTTACCCTTCTTTCCAAATCGAAGCACTCTCCTCCAAGGAGAAACTTTAAGGAAAACCTTGTCCCCGATCTCAAAATGCACATCTTTTCTTTTCAAATTGGCATAAGACTTCTGTCGATCCTTGGCTGCCTTCAAATTCCGCTGCACTACTCTAATCTTCTCTTCAGTATCCCTAACCAAGTCGGGTCCAATCATAGATCTCTCGGATAGCTCGGTCCAACAAATCGGAGTCCTACACTGACGACCATACAAAGCCTCATATGGTGCCATACCAATACTAGACTGGAAACTGTTGTTGTAGGCAAACTCCATCAAAGATACATATCTGTCCCAACTGCCCGGAAAATCCAAAGTACAAGCCCTCATCATATCCTCCAGAATCTGAATAACTCGCTCTGACTGACCGTCGGTCTGAGGATGAAACGCTGTACTGAAGTTCAACCTAGTGCCCAAAGCTCTCTGTAACTCCTTCCAAAACTTGGAAGTAAACCTCGGATCCCGATCTGACACTATGGACAAAGGCACACCATGCAGTCGAACTATCTCATCCACATAGATACTAGCTAATCTGTCCATGGAGTAGTCCACTCTAACTGGCAAGAAGTGAGCTGACTTCGTAAGCCGATCCACAATAACCCAAACTGAATCATGCTTCCTCTGAGTCAAAGGCAAGCCAGAAACAAAGTCCATGGTGATATCACTCCATTTCCACTCAGGAATGGATAAAGGCATAAGCAAACCTGAAGGAACCTGATGCTCTGCCTTCACCTGCTGACAAGTCAAGCACTTGGAAACAAAATCCACTATATCACGCTTCATACCAGACCACCAATAGAATTGCTTCATGTCTTGATACATCTTCGTACTGCCAGGATGCATAGTAAAGACTGAACTATGCGCCTCACTCAAGAGCTGTCTCCTCAAATCCTCAGACTCTGGCACACACAGACGATCTCTGAACATAAGTACCTCATCCTGAACTGAGAACTCTGATGGCTTACCCGATCTAACCTCATGCACAATCCGCTGAAGCCTCACATCATCTCTCTGAGCATCCACTATCCTCTGTCTCAAAGTAGGCTTCACACGCAACTGGGCAAGCAAAGCCCCATCTGAACCAAAACGCCATCTGAAACGCCTCAAGAACAAGGCTGAAACTGACTTACGACTCAAAGCATCTGCCACTACATTGGCCTTACCAGGATGGTAATCCACAATGCAGTCGTAGTCCTTAAATAACTCAAGCCATCTGCGCTGTCTCATATTCAACTCTTTCTGTGAAAGGAAGTACTTCAAACTCTTGTGGTCCGAGAAGATCCTACACTTTTCCCCATACAAATAGTGACGCCAAATCTTCAAAGCAAAGATTACAGCTGCCAACTCCAAATCATGCGTCGGATAGTTTTTCTCATGTGGCTTCAACTGACGAGAAGCATAAGCCACTACTTTACCCTCCTGCATAAGCACACAACCAAGACCAACTCCAGAAGCATCACTGTAAATGACAAACTCCTTACCCGAAATGGGTTGAGTAAGGATAGGAGCCTCAACAAGCAACTGTTTTAACCGATCAAAGCAAGACTGACACCTGTCTGACCACTCAAATCTAACTCCTTTCCTCAACAATCTAGTCATAGGAGCAGCAATCACAGAAAATCCCTTAACGAACCGACGGTAGTAACCTGCTAAGCCGAGGAAACTCCTCACTTCCTGAACATTTCGAGGCGCTTTCCAATCAACAATCGCCTCAATCTTAGCTGGATCCACCTGGATACCACTAGCTGAAATGATGTGACCCAAGAATGACACTTCTCGAAGCCAGAAATCACACTTGCTAAGCTTAGCAAACAACTGATGCTCTCTCAACATCTGCAAAACCAATCTGAGATGCTCCTCATGCTCACTCTCATTCTTGGAATACACCAAGATGTCATCAATGAACACTACTACAAATCGATCTAAGTATGGTCTAAACACACGGTTCATCAGGTCCATAAAAGCCGCTGGAGCATTTGTCAAACCAAACGGCATCACAAGAAACTCATAGTGGCCATACCTAGTCCGAAATGCAGTCTTAACCACATCTGCATCCTGAACACGAAGCTGGTAGTACCCTGATCGAAGATCTATCTTGGAAAAGACACCCGCATCTCGAAGCTGATCAAATAAATCCTCAATCCTAGGCAAAGGATACTTGTTCTTCACTGTAACTTTATTAATCTGACGGTAATCAATACACATCCGCAGAGATCCATCTTTCTTCTTAACAAACAGCACTGGAGCTCCCCATGGAGATATGCTCGGTCTAATAAACCCCTTATCCAATAACTCTTGTAGCTGAGATTTAAGTTCCCTCAACTCTACAGGAGCCATCCGATAAGGTGCTCTCGAAATAGGTGCAGTACCCGGCATGATCTCAATGGACAACTCAACCTCTCTCTCAGGAGGCAAACCAGGAAACTCGCTCGGGAACACATCCCCAAACTCTCGCACTACAGGAATATCCTCAATCTGAACCTGATCCCTCCTGGAATCTAACACAACTGCTAGAAAAGCCTCACAACCTTTCCTGATGAATCTCCTAGCTTGCATCGCAGAAATAACATTATTCACTGAACTAGCACCCAAACCTTTCAGAAACACAAGAGACTGACTTCTATCCCGAAGTACCACTGTCTTCCTATGGCAATCAACTACAGCCCGATACTTACCCAACCAGTCCATACCCAGAATCAAGTCAAACTCTCTGAAGGGTAACTCAATCAGATCCGCTGGAAGCACAACTCCCTCAACAATCAGAGGACAACTCCTAAAAACTCTACTCACACTGACACTATGCCCTAATGGACTGGTCACACAAATCTCATAATCTAACTGATCAACTGAATGCAATTTATCAATAACTCTATCTGTGCACAAATATGAGTGTGTGGAACCAGGATCAATTAGAGCATACAACTCAGTGTCATGGAGTAGGAACTTACCAGCAATAACATCAGGCGCGTCCTGCTCATCTCTGGCTCTCATAGCATAAGCTCTAACACCACTCTGATGAGGATGCTCAACAGTCTCAGAAGCAGCACCATCTCTATGCCGACCACCTCTACCTCTACCTCGGCCTCTGCCACGGGTAGCCTGAGAAGCATTCGAACCGACCCTACTGCCCTCTCTCTGGGAACCTGAATCCTCCTGTACTCTCGGACAACCGGCCAACCGATGCTCAGAACTCCCACACCTGAAGCATGCACCAGTGAGCCACCTACACTCACCACGATGCGACTTACTACAATGAGGACAAACTGGTGTAGTCTCAGCTCTACCACCCCTACCAGAACCTGACTGAACTGTAGAACCCTGACGTCTACCTCTAGAAGCCGGACCAGATGCTGACTCATCCTGTGGGTCCCTCGATCTCTTACTCGAAGAAGATCCTCCACGAGAAGAACTCCTCCTCTGAGCTCTCTCTCTCATCACCGTCTCATTCAACTCAGCTCTCACAGCAGCCTCAACAATCTGATAATAGCTAACCCCAGGAATACACATCAAGGAAATCAAAGCAATCTTCAATGACTCATTTAACCCTGCCTCGAAATGCTTGCATCTAAAGTCATCAGTCATAACTCCTCGTGGGGCATAGCGCGATAACCTGTTGAACTCTTTCTCATAATCAGCTACTGACAATGCTTTCTGTCTCAAACCCAAAAACTGCGCCCATCTCGAATCTCTATAGGTCTGAGTAATGTACTTCTTAATGAACTCACCCTCAAAGAACTCCCAGGTAATCGGATCCGGTAGCTGAGGATGCCTGCAAACCAACTCCCACCACTCAAAAGCAGACCCCTGAAGAAGAGCTAAAGCACACTCTGCCTGCTGGTCGGGAGGACACCGAATCTCTCTCAAAGCACGCTTCACTTTATCTAACCATCTCTCTGCAGTCTCAGACTCATTCAACCCAGTACCATAGAAATCCTCAACTCCTGCTCTCCTCAGATTCTCCATAGGTGCTCTAGGAGCAGTCACTCTCTCCAAAACCCTAGCCATGTCCTGATGCAGTCTAAACATAGCCTCTAAGGGCATGGCTGCGGCCTCGGGCTGAACCCTAGCATGCTGAGCCGACACATTAATAGAAACAGACTGATCAACAGCGGGAGGATTCACACTCTCGGCGGACTCCTCACGCGCACCATGAGCAGAATTAGAAGCCATCTAAACAAACAAGAAACAACCGTATCAGCCAACACAGATCTAGACACATACACATCACAGAAACTCAGATCAATCACAACAACACCCAGAAACGCCTAAACCTATGCTCTGATACCACTAACTGTAACACCCCCTTCCCATACGTAGGCGATCCCATCCGATAAGGAGTGAGATGCCGTATGAGACAAGGTATCACCAAACAATAGCAAAGCAAAATATACATCCTTTCATAACATACATTCAGAAATACAGAATAATTAAAAACTTTACATGCAAAAAGCAAAAGCTGATCATGCATTACTATAATTAAACTATTACAATAATGTGCTGATCAACCAGCAGAACAAAAGAATATTACAAATATAAAATATAGTTACAGAAGCGGAAACTGATACAGAGAGTTCTATACAAAAAGAATCCATAACTGATACAAAACTGAGCCCTACACTAATCCCTTCTGTGTTGGCTTGATCACGGCGACTCTCTCAAAGCAAAACGTCTTCCGCACCTGCACGGGTAAACACACCGTGCTAAGCGATAAAACGCTTAGTGGGGAAACACACATAAAAGATGGACGGCCACTCACAGTGGTCGTCAAGGCATAACACATTCACAATGTCAGAATGCAATAATTCATATAAACATGCCCGTATTTAAATACCATACTTTCAGAATCTCATCATCATATGCATTACAGAATAATCCAGCATGTATATCATCATTAAACTCATTCAGATATTCCATTCAAAGCCATATCAGATCAGAACATTTCCATTAACATTCAAAGAATACCTGCTGACTCTAGACAGTGGATAACGAGTATACTAAGGGTACCTTACGGGTACGAATCGAATACTGAGGGTACCTCACAGGTACAAGTCAAATATTATATCATTTATCAGAACATGTTATTTATATACTGAGGGAATCTTAAACAAGATTCTATACTGAAGGGTTCGCGAGGAACCAAACGGGGACCTGATCGGGGTCCAAACTGAACTGAGGGCTGCAGCTACTGAAAGACTCTATTAGGCATGCCTAACTATCCACTTACTCGACTCTAGCAGGTTATGCGTCAAACAGATCACATTTCAGGATACAGAATATAATTCCTCAGAAAATCATGCTATCACGCATATCGAAACATTAAACAGTAAAACATGCATCGTACAATATTAAAGTCCATTCAGAAGAAATAACAAATTCAGTTCTGAGTTAAAAACCAGGAAAATTTTGGAAAAACAAGCTGAACGGAGAATCGGGCGAGGAATGGCTGGTCACTGGCGTGACTGGCCTTCTCAACAGGCAGGTCACGGCGTGACCTAGGGTCACGTCTCGTGACCTGCTTGTTTCTCAACAGGCAGGTCACGGCGTGACCTAGGGTCACGTCTCGTGACCTGCTTGTTTCTCGCCTACCGCATTGCGTGATCCTCGCGGGTCACGAAATGCACATGCAGGTCACGGCGTGACCGAGGGTCACGCGACGTGACGCTGCTTCTCCCTCGCAGATCACGTTGCGTGATCTGCCTTATTCCTTCGCAGGTCGCACGACGTGACCGAAGATCACGTCGCGTGACTTGCTTCCTCTTCAGCTGGTCACGCGACTGGCTTCTCAGCAGGCAGGTCACGTCGTGACCGAGGGTCACGCGACGTGACTTGCCTTCCTGCGTAGCGAATCGCGCGACGAAGAACAGTACCTAAATTTCCAGATTTTCCAAAATTTCCAGAATCAAGAATTCAACCCCAATTTGATTTAAAACCATTCAAACCTGATCTTACCTTCCAGAACTCATCTCAATTCACATAATCAATATACATGCAACCCAATTTAACATTTAAACAATCAAATCAAGACTAATTGATTCAACTCTTTAAGAGCATATAAACCCTAGAATTTGCAGTAAAACATCAAAATCACACAAATCAATATTCCCAAACCTGGATTCTAACTTCTATCACTTAGCTCCACTTGGTCCAGCAACCTCTTTCCCCTTTGGATCACGTGGAGCCTCAACTAAACACAATCACAGCAAGAACATCCACAAAGAAAACCCTAAGTTAAATCTAACTCAAGGAAGAAGATGAAGATGCAATTTACAGTAAAACAAATACTAGATCTTGCACTTACCAAGCTAAGGAATGCAAGGGGAGGATTAATTTCACCAATAGAACCTTGAATCAAAATACACAGTACTTGGGAATAAAGAAAGTGAAGAAGAAGAGAGAGTGAGAAAAACGTGAATCTGTAAGTTTCTTTTCTCTCATCCCCTTTTCTTTTTCTTTTCTTTATTCTAAATAGGTATCAAACTCCTATTGGTGACACTAATCACTCACACTAAAATACAATGCATTACACACACCCTAAGTAACCTCATTTAAATGCACCCTACAATGGTATATGTAAATGCACACAATTGAATCCCAACTAAAACACCCTAATATGGTATGCTCAAGTGTACACAAGTAATTACTAATTAATACACACACTAATGCCATGTATGTACCCACACAATAATAAAACCCCAAAATCATGCATTTTACTGAAATACCCTTATGAAATACTGTACACATGCGAATGCTTACACATACAGACAGACTGATAGACAGACAGACAGACGGACAGACAGGCTCATTCTACTAGGGGGCAAATGGGGTGTGACACTTTCAAAACCTCACGCTATAGAGAAAAAGATTTTAATCCTTGTGAAACCGAAAGACGAAAATCTCTGAATTCCATCCATTTATCCGGAAACCAACATAGATCTCTTCATCGGGTAACTCTGACCTGGACTGCCTCAAGACCCGGTGTCTACAGTTGCCCCCAATTTTTGGAAAACTAGTGCACTAGTGTCTAGATGAGCCAAAATTCAGAGGAGAAAGGAAAGAAACGCATACCTGAGCCAGTTCCTACCTTTTAGTCGTAGAAGTGATGACGCGTGGAGTCTGCTCCAGACTTACAAAATGCGAGGATTGCTCTCCCGAGCTGCACCGAGTTTGCTCCAACTTACAAAGTGCGGATGGTGATGCGCCGAGTCTGCTCCAGACTTATAAAACGCGAGGATTGCTCTCCTGAGCTGCACCGAGTTTGCTCCAACTTACAAAGTGCGGATGGTGATGCACCGAGTCTGTTTCGAACTTACAAAATGCGAGGATTGCTCTCCTGAGCTGCACCGAGTTTGCTCCAACTTATAAAGTGCGGATGGTGATGCGCCGAGTCTGCTCCAGACTTACAAAACGTGAGGATTGCTCTCTTGAGCTGCACTGTAACACCCCCTCAGCTGCCCCCATTGGAAGGGCGTGGGCGTGCTACCCGACGCTCACTCACAACATACATACAGAGATTCATACATTGAGCGGAAGCGTTCACTAACAATAATAACAAAAATGCAAAACATAATAAAAAAGGCAGAACATAAATCTCATATAATCAAGATATAGAGTTATTTACAATATCCAAAATATTACATCATAAACTATACAAAAAGTTACATGAACCACTGTACAAAAATACTACATACAAAAAGAATTACAGGAGGAGACAAAAATAAATAACTCTACTCCTATGTGGCTAGCCTGCAGATGCGCGACTCGGAACTCGAACAGGAACTCAAAACCTTGCCACTTACACGGGAAAAGAACCCGTGCTAAGCACCCTTAGTGGGGAGGAACAAAACACAATAGAACACTATACAAGATATTAAGCACTAACATACAGAATTTACTAACTACCGGAGAACAGAAATATATGCACAGATCAAGAGTCACTATATGAAATCAAAATTAAAACAGAAAACATGAAGCAATAATCAGAATCAGAATCACGCAATAATCAGAACATTCCACTACACCAATACCAGACAACTCACACAATAGCCTGAATTCAATGGTGGAGGATACGGGAACAGGGCACGGGAGACTGAAGCCTCAAAAACAGTTTTAATACCCGAAGGTAGCGCGGGAGACCGGAGTCTCAAAACATTTTATCACTACACGGAAGATGACCATCTCAAAGGTCGACCGCTTCGCCCAAACGGGGCGGACACGGGCAGCTGCACTCACAAACCCTTCTTAAGCATGCTTAATTATCCACTACCTTGACACTTTAGGCTCGATAACTCACTCTCAAACACAACACTTACTACACAAGTCTCGAAATAAAACTCCAACATCAAAATATAATTCACTAAAATGACACTAGTATAAAAAAATCAACAAGTCACAAACTCAATCATGTACTATGCAATAGTGAGAAACCGTACAAAGTGGGACAAAAGAATCACATTCAGAAAATAGGGCAAGCAGAAAGGGCCTCTGTCGCGATCGCGATAGTGTCGCGCTCGCGATAGATTACGGGGCACCCCATCGCGAGCTCGCGACGACGCACGCACGACAGACTCACACAATCGAGCTCTGTCGCACTCGCGACAACGTCGCGATCGCAACAAAGTCCAGCTCCTTCCTCCTCGCGCGGAGGACTCGACTACCGAGCTCACTGTCGTGCTCGCGACAATGTCGCGGTCATGACAGAGGGCTCTCCAGCCACGAGGGACCAATTCGCATTCTGTCGCGATCGCGACAGTGTCTCGCTCGCGACAGAACCCAGAATTGCCCAGATCTGCACTTTTCCTACTCTCTTCACAACACAACCCTTCATACATTCATTCTACCATGCACAAACACTTACCTCAAGCCTCTAGTACATCACCGCATCATTCTCAAAGCCACATAAACACATTTTAATACAATGATCAACCATCCATTCATCAAGAATTCACTCAAACGAAACTCAAAATTTTATTAACATAACATGTTCATGTTCCAAAAACACATACCATGCTCGCTATATTACGAACATTTCACTCAATTTCCTCAAATACTAGTCACATGCATTTACCCAAACAAAACACTCAAGACACCAAGAATTAGAAAACACAATTACACATAGAATCCATTTGAGAACTAGGGCATAACTCAAAACTCATCACAACAAGGATCAAACTCCCAAACCTGGAAATTGCAGCTTCAAACCGGGCTCCTCACAATCCCATTTTATCTTTACCTTTGCTCTTCCTTTTCTCTTCCGATTCTTACACAAACCAAACCAAGAATACACTTAAATCAAACCACAAACTCACACTTCAATACCAGAATTTAAGGAAAGAAGAAGATGAAGATACCCGACTCAAATCCAAGCACTTACCTTCAAGAACTCAGCTCAAAACTCAGAAATCCTACTCAAAGCTCAAGGATGACACAAGAGAAAGGAGATGAAAGCAGAAAATGGGAGCAAGAGAGAGAGAAGGGACAAGAAATGGAATAGCAAGGGAAGAGGGCAGCTTCCACGGGAAGTTTCACAAGAAAATCTGCCTTCCCCTTACCTCTCTCCTACTTTTCCATTTAATGCTCACCTACCCTTGCCACTTGTCACGATCCTAGAGAATCAAACCATCCACTTTAACTTATCCACTCTTGGCACCATACAAAAAACACACACAACCATCTCTTAAATAAATATCTCCAAGGCACCAAACTTAACTCACACCATAATATTTCTTATAAACCACTTTTCATCCAAGGCACCATGCACAAAAACCACTCAAAAACATCTCTTAGCCCACTTACATCCTACTGCCATACACTACAAGCACATCATAACATTTTCTTCACTTAACTTATGACTTAATTAATTAATTACTTAACAAATAATTCCTTATTATCCAAATTTTCCTCTTACTCAAATTACGAAAATACCCTTACTAATCCGTCTTAACACACGGATTCCGACCAGGCCCTTTTTGGGCTGTTACATGCACCGAGTTTGCTCCAACTTACAAAGTGCGATGGTGATGCGCTGAGTCTGCTCCAGACTTACAAAATGCGAGGATTGCTCTCCTGAGCTGCACTGAGTTTGCTCCAACTTACAAAGTGCGATGGTGATGCGCCGAGTCTGCTCCAGACTTACAAAACGCGAGGATTGCTCTCCTGAGCTGCATCGAATTTGCTCTAACTTACAAAGTACGATCCAACCTATCGCGTGTACCCCGCTGTCCTTGTCTCGGCATACACGATGTCTGATTTATATCGCTAGTCCTGCTTTAAGTTTGCGAATTTTCCTTGCTAACCTCCATTCAATCGGCAAGGTATGATTCTGATATGATGATTCTCATCTAATATTGAATGCGATCTTGAAAAACATAATATTTGATCTGTTTATCCTTCTTTTTGACTGTTGGTCATTTTCGAATTGGTGTGAAACCATGTTCCTGTATTGTAAGAGATTCTTGTTAATTCTCGTGCAAATTAACTTGATTGGTAGATTTATGAACATTTTTATGTTGCCCTTTATTATTTATCATCCTGTTTACTATATGATCAATTGTCTTTTTCCTTCTTTTCTCTCTCTTTTTTTTTTCTTTTCTTTTTTTTTTAAGAAATTTAAATCATGAAGAAATAACATGCAAATTTAATAAGTTAATCCATAAATGTTTTTCCACTAAAAGGTTGAATTTTGTACAATATATAGATGTGATTACAACAAAAAGTATAAATACAAAGCTAGAAGAACTCCCTAAACAATCTATAATGGCGCATAATCTGAGAGCTCCTCTGGATCATCATCATCATCTGATATGTGAACCGGCTGGCCTCGTGATGAAGAAGCAAATGGTCCCGCATCTGGAGCAGATGGCTGCCTGGGAAGGGCTGATGGTCCGGCCTGCTGCGCAGCCGAGGCTCTGGCCTGCTGCTGGTATCTGGGAGGTACAGCCACCGGTACTGATAATGGCTACTTTCTCGCTGGGTCCTGCTACTGGAACTGGACCTGAGCATACCCGTCAAGGAAAGGCTGTGCGCATACTGTCATGAACTGCAGCGTATTAGTGATGACCCCCCTAACTCTCTGAAAGTGCCGGCCAGGCGGAGGGTTTGATCTATAGAGGTAGTCCCCATACTCTTCAGCCTATCCTCTGTATGCTCTCTAAACTCTCGCATGGACTGGGCAATGGGAGGTATGGCACCCTCTAGGACCTGGATCCTAAATCTGAGAGCCTCAACTGACTCATCCACCATCTGTACCGATGCATCTACCCTCTGGGTCGCCTCATCCTGGGAGGCCCTCATCTCCTGCCTCAACTGACCCACGAGTCTCTCATACTCCTGTCTCAAATGGTCAATAAGCCTCCCCTGCTCCTGGATAATACCCTGCTGCTAATCTAGCCGCTCTAAGATGACTCTATCTCGCTCCTCGAGCTGCCCGAGAAAAGCCTTGTCTCTCTCCTTCTATCTGTGCTCAAAGGATGCGAACATAGAGGTCAAAATCAAAGAAAATCTGGCTGTGCTGGGTGAGGCGATGGTGTGAATGGAGGGGGAGCTGACTCTGGTGCCCGCTCTGGAGATGGAGCTGTAGAAGTCAACGCCTCCGGGTCCCCTGTTCTAGCATATGGACTGAACCTCTCAGGTGCACGGGGAGCTGTCCGATGTACTCTCGATGGCGGAGGCGGAGTAGGACTCTGTACTCTCTGCCCTGGAGGAGTAGCAAATAGCTCATCCATGGTGAACTCAATCCCCATGTCAGAGGGTGTACTCGGATGCTCGTCCTGGTGCTGCTGGGGCTCGGGAGGCTGGTGCTCCATCTGAGGCTGCTTCTCTACTGGCTCTAGTGAGGGCAGGCTAAATGCACATCTGGTCTCATGAATGGTGCGGAGTCTGTACGCCTCGGCCTGACTCGGTATCGGCAATATCATAGCCATCGTAATAGCTGCCGAAGCGTCCACATAAATGCTCTCATCCAAGGCCTGCCCCAGGATGTCTGGATTAATACCCAAACTCAAAAGTAATCTAGTGATGACTCCACCAACATACACTACTGGGGCTGCCCCCCTAGATACTCTCACCATGTTAACCAAAATCTCATGGCTGATGTTGAGCCGCTGGCCTGCCACCATGGCCCATAAACTCTAAATCTCAATGGCGTTGAGAGACCCTGGGTTATCAGCTCGTCCCAAATAGGAGCTGGATAAAACTCTGTGAACATATCGAAGGGCCTGTGACGAGAGTACCGTGCTCTTTGCCGTATCATGATCATACGGCACTCCCGGCAATGCAATAACGCCCAATGATGGCGTCTAACTGCTCTATGGGGCACTATAACATCCTACCCGAATGGAAGCCCCATAGCCTCTGTAAATCACTGACGGGTAATGCTATAATGGTGCCTCTCAATCCAAAACTGGATAAAACCCTCCTCTGTGTCGGATCTCTAGTACCCCCCGTACTGTAATGTAGCAAGAAACTGTTGAACTATCTCTGGGTGAGTCTGGAAAGCAGGCATCAGAAACTCAGTCCATCCCGCTCTTGCCATCAAAATATCGACCTTGTCGGCCATCCTGAGAGCCTCAAGGAAAGGCCTAGAAATGAAACGGCTAGCTCGGAACTGCACCTGAGCCAGCGCTGTATACCTCTGTCTGGCCTCGGCACTCATCCAATCCGGGGCCTGAGGCTCAGGCTGATCGCGCAGAGCATAACGTCGCGGTGGCATCCTGAAAATAAAGTAAGCAATTAGTTTTGGTATCATAGTCATAAATGGACTTTACTCAGGAAATAATAACAAAAATTTAGGCAGCATTTCGACGGGGTCGTGTCTAAATCGAAAAAAAATTAAAAAAATTTGGGCAGCACCGCGGCAAGGGTGTGCCCAACCTCCTGCATGAGAAAACAAAAAAAACCGGCCTCAGGCCCCAAGCAACAGTGCAACATATTCACACTTGCTTTACTTCCTAATTCTTAGTATTAGTTTCAAAATGCATGTATTCCTAAGGCTATGCCTGAATATCTAAAAAAAAACTCAATAAAAATAAATATGCATCTATCATTAATTGTTCTCAAAATAGCATATATTCATGCATTTTATCTCAACTGAAGAACAACATATTATTTATTCTATGTGTTAACTTATTGCTTAAACCATAAAAAAAACAAATGGCATTTTCAAATCGTACTACAGCAATTAGCCTAATTATACTAATCCAAAAAAATAAAATTAAATTAAATTACTCACCATAAAATAAAATAAATAATAATAAAAACTAGAAGAATTTTACTAACCCGGAAGTTGAGACTCAATGAAGAAGAAAGGACTAAACACTGGTGCAAAGGAAACCAACCGAAAAAGCAAAAACGATAAAATGTAACTGAAGAAGAAGGGAAGAGCGTCGGTGTGAAGAAGAAAAGAGAAAAAAGCGATTGTCCGTCGGTACCTGCATCCTTATATAAAATTTAAGTACCGACGGGCTTTACGTCTATACAGCTACCGACGGGCATGCCGTCTGTCTCTCCGGATTCTGCATTTAACCCTCATTAATTACCTAATTAATGCGCGTGATATGCACGATGCAAAGACTGCCAGGTGGACAACTACAGACGGGATCACCGTCTGAGTTAGGGACGGGCTAGCCATCGGTAGGTCAATCCTATAAAATCCATCATTTTCTTGCCGTGCCTTTTCTCTCATTTTAGCTTCTTAGCAGGTTCCTTTCCTCAGTTTTTTCCTTTTCCCCTTCTTCATTTCCCTTAGCGACCTCGACCTTAGTCACAGAGAAATGAATTCTCCTTTTCTTTCCAAAATGCACCGTATCTTAGATGATGCCCAAACTTGGGAAAACAGCACTCTTGCCCCCCTTTCTGGACTGAGATTTTTACGCAAAATCAGAATAGACTACAACCTCCTTTTGGCTGCGACCCACTTCTGGGACCCTCGCTTCCACGTTTTTAGATTCACCTACCAGGAAATGTGCCCCCTGCCTGAGGAACTTGCTGCCATTGTCGGAGGCTGGTATCGTCCTAGTGCTTTACCCTACGTTCCTCGCTGTGGTTTGGTTCAAACTCGGGATATTACCCTGTCCTTAAGTATAGCTCCTTCTGACGCTGCTCGTCTAGTTCCTTAGGGCTCTGTATTTGCCTTAGAACCTCTGATTGAAGCACTGGATGAATTCTCTAACTTTCCTTCATACAGAGTAAGTGTCATCTTTCTTTTCTATCTGATGAAGTACTTGGTCGTGACTTCAGAGGAGCTGTTTGGAGACCCTCGTCTGTTTGGGATTTTGGACGATTTTCACCACGGGCTGACCCCTTTTCCACTTATTCTTGCTGAGACTATTGGGTTTGGACTCTGTCTGTACCGGGCCTACCACTTCATTCTCTGGGAGCCCCTTATTACTCCAGGTACATCATTATTTTAAAGGTAGTGCGTCCCTCGTGGATTTTCGCACTAGCTTTTCTTAGCGGGAAGTGCGTCCTTTCGGATTTTCACACAACCCTATGCCTAATTTTTGCCTGAAGTAAATCCTACTTACTCAAGCAGCTTTTCTCTGCCTTTTATTTTCTTTTCTTTGGCTTTTATTTTTCTTCTTTCAGATTTGGTTGCAAGAGAAATTGAAGTTGCTGTCAGAGCCACCTCCTAGAATCATTAGTCAGTACTCAACGAAGCATTTTCTTCCTCGCCAGCGTCTGTACCTACTTGGGACCCCTGACGAAGGCATTACCAGATTCAGTGAGATATCAGATGAGGATATTAACTTCATGCATGCTTGGCTTCCATTATCCAGTGCAGTTATTGATGGGTCTTCAGGATGCGTTCCCCTATGCGGGCTTCGTGAGGCAACCTTTTACATCATAGCCCGCTGCTCTCATCAACTTGGAATGACTCAGGATGTGGTGAGACTCCCTCTATCCTTTCGAGGCGAAGTCCTTTCTGCGGCTTTTGCCTCCCGCTATCATGAGCTCTGGAGCTAACTTCCACTGAAGACTATCATACCTCCCTTCGGGAGCCACTCTGTCACCTCTACCAGCGCGTCCAAGAAGTGGATACTTAGCCCGTCATCTGATAATCGAACACGGCGACTGAAGCATTTGGCTAGCGAGAGTAGTAGTAGGGCATAGTTTAGCATTACATGCATTTTGAGCAATATGTTTCTTTTTAAAGCAGAATTGGACAATGATATAAATGAATAAGTTAAGTCTTATTTTATTTCACAAAATTGTGTTCATTTCAGTACGATTTCAGAATACATGATCGCTTTTTGACACTAATTCAATTATGCAAGACTACATTCATTCATGGAACCAAATCCTGACAGCATCAAACTCCTGTCTCCAATCAGCCCTCTCGAGTTTTCGTGATTGGATATTTTCTCTCAAGCCTCTAAATTTTGCCCAGGATGCCTTTTTTCGGTTTTCACCCTGACGAGGTGCCCAATTTTAGCAAGGCCGCCTTTTTTCAGTTTTCGACCCGCGGGGCTTTCATTCTCTTCTTTTGATTTTGTAGCCTTTAGCCATGGAACCTTTTGAGTCTATCAATATTGATTGGTTCTTTGAATTTGTTGCCATCACTATCTGACAAAATTGCAGCTCCTTTTGACAGCAGCTTCTTGAGGATAAACGGACCTTCCCACGTAGGTCTGAACTTCCCTCTAATATCCGGTGCTCCTGGTCTCATCTATTTGAATACCAACTCCCCTTCCTTCAACGGATGTTTCTTGACTTTCTTTCCAAAAGACCTAGCGAGCCTCTTTTGGTAGATCTGGTTGTGATAGTAGGCTTTTAACATGTTCTCATCCATCATGTTCAAGCGTTGCAACCGCTGCTGCACCCATTCGGCCTCCGGAATCTCTGCTTCCATTGTCACCCTTAGTGACTTAAGTTCGACCTCGACCGGTAATACTGCCTCTTTCCCATATACCAAGGAATATGGAGTGGCTCCCGTTGAAGTCCTGATGGTTGTTCTGTAACCCCATAGTGCGAAAGGCAACTTTTCTGCCCAATCTTTATAATTCTGGACCATCTTAGTCAGGATCCTCTTGACATTCTTGTTGGCGGCTTCAACTGCCCCATTAGCTTGAGGACAATACGGAGAAGACTTATGGTGCTCGATACCATACTTCTGGAGTAACTTCTTCGTCTCGGCCATGAACTGGATCCCGTTGTCAGATACCACATAATGTGGAAGGCCATACCTACATATCAAGTTATTCTCTATGAATTTTGCCATATCCCGAGCATCCACTTTCTTGAAGGACTCAGCTTCTACCCACTTAGTAAAGTAGTCAATGGCGACGATGATGTATCTATGCCCATTGGAGGCCGTGGGGCGTATCTCTCCATTAATATCAATCCCCCAAGCTGCGAATGGTCAAGGTGACGTCAAATTATGTAATTTTGAAATGGGCAGATGCCTTAAATCTGCATACTGCTGGCATAACTGGCATTGCTTTACATACTTTGAGCAATCGTTATCCATGGTGAGCCAGAAAAATCCTTGTCTCATAATCTTTTTGGCTAATGTCAACCCGTTTATATGGGCCCCACATACTTCGGCATGTGTTTCTTCCATCTCCCTCTTAGCCTCTTTCTCATCCAAACACCTCAACTGGATACCATCTGCCTATCGTTTGTACAACGTTCCATTTATACAGATGAACTGGGTAGATAGCTTGCGAATCATTCTCTGATTTTTCTCAGTAGCTTCCTCCGGAAACATCACATTCTCTAGATAGTTCTTGATATCATAATACCACGGCTTCCCATCCGCTACTTCTATCTCCATGACTGATTTAGATTTGAAGCTAGGTCTCTCAGAGCTAGAAATCAAAACTGGCCTCATAACCAGCCCTTCGGGATTGTCCCACATTGAGACTAAAGTAGCAAGCGCGTCGGCTAACTAGTTTTCATCCCTCAGAACAAAACGGAATGTACATACTTCAAATTGACTACTCAGGTCTCTCAAGTGCTCGATGTATGGCATTAGCCTCTCTTCTTTAACGGCCCATTCACCTCGGATTTGATTGATCACCAGGGAGGAATCACCAAACACTTCCACGTTTTTCGCTCCTAAGGCTATCAACGCCTCTAACCCAAAGGCACACGCTTCATACTCAGCTTCATTATTGGTAACCTTGAACCTTAATTTCTTGGCCAAAGGGAGCTTCTCATCATCTGGGGTTGTTAAAATGATCCCTACTCCTGCCCCCTTGTTGTTCACGGCTCCGTCAAAGTCCAATTGCCAACCTTGAACTCCGATGGCTGCCACTTCCTCATCTGGAAAGTTAAACTCATACGAGTCCCCTTGAATTGGGTGTTCTGCCAGGAATTCAGCCACTGCACGCCCTTTGATAGTTTTATGAGTAATATACTCCACATCGAATTCTTGTAGCAACAATAACCACCTTCCCATTTTCCCAAGTAAAGATGGAGCTTCCTGTAAGTACTTCAAAGGATTCTGCTTTGCTACTGCCTGTACTCTATAGGCATGAAAGTAATGCCTTAATTTCTTAGAAGCCCAGATTATCGCAAGGAAAATCTTTTCTACTTCCGTATACTTAACCTCATAGGCTAGGAACTTCTTGCTAAGGTAGTAAACAGCAAATTCCACTCCAAATTCGTCCTCCTGGGCCATCATGGCGCCTACAGAACTGTCTTCTATAGCTAAGTATAAAATCAATGGCCTGACTGGCTGCGGCGGTCTCAACACCGGTGGATTTAGCAGATACTCTCTGACAATGTCAAAAGCCTTCTGACAGCTTTCGTTCCATACTACTGGTTGGTCTTTTCTGAGTAGTTTGAAGATCGGTTCACAGATTGAAGTAAGCTTGGCAATAAACCTACTGATATATTGCAACCTACCCAAAAAACTTCTCACATCCTTTTCCTTCTGCGGTATTGGCATTTCTCTGATGGCTTTAACCTTGTCCGGGTCAATCTCAATACCCCTCTGGCTAACCACGTGTCCTAGAAGCTTCCCTGAGGTAACACCAAAGATACATTTCTTAGGATTTAACCGTAGATTATACTTGTCTATCCTTAAGAAGAACTTTTCCAAAGCTTCAAAATGACCTTCTCTAGTGGCTGACTTCATCATCATGTCGTCCACGTATACCTCCACTTCTTTATGGATCAGGTCACTCAAGATTTTTGTTGCCATCCTCTGATAAGTGGCTCCTGCATTCTTCAGGCCAAAAGGCATTACTCGATAAGCATAGGTCCCCCACTCCGTGATGAATGCTGTCTTAATTCGGTCAATTATTTTATTGAGAATTTGATTGTAGCCCGCATAACCATCTCCAAAGCTATACAACTCACAAGCAGCGGCGCTGTCTATCAGCACATCTATGTGGGGCAATGGAAAGTCATCTTTTGGACAGGCCTTATTCAAGTACCGATAATCTACGCACACCCTTACCTTGCCATTCTTTTTGGCTATGGGGACAACATTGGCCAGCCAAGTTGGATATTGCACCTCAACCAAAAATTTGGATTTGATTTGCTGGTGAATCTCCTCCTTCACTTTATCCGCCCATTCTGGCCTAAGCCTTCTCAGCTTCTGTTTAACGGGTTTGTGGTCAGGATATGTAGGAGTAGCATGCTCTGCAACTTCCCGATCGATCACTGGCATATCTTCGTAGGTCTAGGCAAAGACTTTTTCATATTTTTTTAAGATTCTCTCAAATTTTTCTCGCTCTTCAGGAGTTATACTTGATGCTATCAAAATTTCTTTTGGATTTTCTATGGTTCCAAGATTAAATGGAGTAGCATTAGTTGAATCAATATCAAAAATGGATGGATGATCATGATCATGTATAGTAAAATCATCGGAAACATCACACAAGTAAGCAAAATCATTCAATTTATTAATAAGATTGAAATTGTCATTAACATCATTGAAAAGTTCTAGAGCAAAAAGAAAATCTAAACTATTCTCCTCTTCCTCCTCTGCTGGCGTATCTGCCGCGGTCGATGGTCCTGCATCACTTCGGCTCTTCGAAGGCTCCCCAATCAACTCCTGCATGGCTTCCTCTACCTTTGCTTTCCCCTTCAGCTGGGTGGCTACCATCTTCTCAGTCATTACTTCTTCAGGCATCTCACAGTCCCAAATTGTCCTACTGGTCATGATTTCTTCATCCCAAAAGCCCTCTGCTGGCTTGATCGATCCAATGTCCCAGTCATGGACATCATTGAAGACCTCGAACCCTGGCACAAACCTTCCATCCAGCTATTGCGGTTCATCTTCCCCTGTATAGGCACATGCTGCGGTCGCTGGCACAAAAGTCTTCTGGATATGAGGAATGTCCATTTTCGACTTCTCACCCCTTTTTACAACACCTGTGTATCCTAGACCCCTTCTGTCCTTTTGGCCCTTGGTGGTAACAACTGTTGGCATCCCTTGAGAATTCTTGCCCAGTCCTGCGCCAGGAAGGAACAACATCTTTTTCATCATATTCAGTACCTGGGGGCTTTCTTCCTTCTGCTCTTCCTCGCCTATCATGGCAACATGAAACCCACTAAACGGCTGCCTAGCAATCTCCAGTATTGAAACCTGATTCTCTCGTACAGCCCTTATAGTCACAATCTGGCCCTCATGAGGTATCTTTACCATCTGGTGAAGTGTAGAGGGGACTCCACCCAACTTATGAAACCATGGTCTACCTAGAAGAGCTGCGAAATTGGCGGGTATAGGTAGTACCACAAACTCCACTTCTGACTCTACGGGCCCCACCTTCACTACTGCCGTGAATGTCCCCGACGCATGTCTATGTGAGTTGTTATAGGCTGTGATGGTGAGATCAGATTTGGCTAACATACCCTCTGTTACCCCAAAAGCCGCCATTGCCACCTGTGGGCACACATTTATCGAAGAGCCATCATCTACCATTACGCAAGAAGTGTGTTTTTGATTAATCTGTGCCCTTATGTACAGAGGGCGATTATGGTTGCGGCCTTCTGCCGGCAAATCAGCACTGGTAAAAATAACATTTTCTCCTGATCCTCCTTTTACTACATCCAGAAGTTCCGTAGGCGAGATAGTTGTTGCCACAGTTGCCTCGCATAAAGCCTCTACCACCTTCTGCCTATGCGATGTCGACTGTCTCAAAAGATCCCATATGGAGATCTGAGCCGGCGTCTTTTTTAGTTACTTAATAATCGAATCTTCTTCCGGCTCTTTTCCCTTGCTGCCCTCAACCGGCTCTTGGGGCTTCTCAACTTCTGGGGCTACCCTTCCGCTCCGGGTCACAACTCCTACTTCTTTATTCTTTGCTTCTTCTCCTTCCTCCTCTGAGTTCCATAGGTCGGAAAATACTTCAGAATCATCATTTTCAGTTCCACTATCATCAGTGGACCAGCAATCGATCACTGCAGTGGGAAGCCCTTCTTCACTCCCCTCATGGAGGTTCGTGACAGCAGTGTGGGTATCGTTGCCATATAATTCATTTAACACAAACTTTTCGGGTAAACTGGACCCGATCATATTCACTGGTAGGGGCATACTGTTGTACCCATCCTTCTTTTGACCTCCTCTCTTCTCTGGGTCGGTAATCTATTTTGAGTCAATTAGATCTTGGATTGCGTGCCTCAACGTCTTGCAGTTATCAATTATGTGCCCTGTGTGTTGATGATATGCACAATACTCATCATCCTTATGTCCTGGCGTGCCTTGAGTTCTAGCAGGCTTGGGTGGTATAGGCTGTAACTTACCCTCCTTCATCAGTCTTCTCAACACCCATGATAAGAACCTTCCAAGATTGGAAAAAGCCTTGGGGTAGCATTAGCAGCTGATACCTCAGCAGTCTTCCGGGCGCCACTAGCGAAACTTGTTGGTCTACTTACACCCTGGCTACTGCCACCCCTTTTGGGATAGTTCTCATTAGCTGCTCTCTTA
Organism: Excoecaria cochinchinensis; assembly: GCA_947683425.1. NCBI lineage: Eukaryota > Viridiplantae > Streptophyta > Magnoliopsida > Malpighiales > Euphorbiaceae > Excoecaria > Excoecaria cochinchinensis. Next base: position 24,023,025 of record CANTUQ010000146.1, read on the forward strand.
ACAAGGTACTCCCCCTGGGCCTCAATGGCGATGTCCTTCAGAGACTCCTAGTCCTTCAATCCTTTCATCCTCAATCCTTCTCTCAAATACGGGCTCGCATTTTTTATGAATAGCCGTATTTGATCCTGAGTATCTAGTTTCCTCTTCATTTCCATCACTCGATTCCTCCACCGGGTTAGATACTCATGGAAGGACTCGGCTCCCTTTTACTGTAACAGTCCTTCAAGGTCACTTCCATCCTTGTATTGCAGTCGTACTGCCTCAAAAACTCCTCCGTCAATAAATTCCAGTCCTCTTGGTTCGGCGATCGAGCCCATGGTACCAATCTATTGCTGGGCCAATCAAACTCAAGCAAAAGTACTCAATCTTCTGCTTTTTTGTCAAAGTGGTGTCCTTCATTACCAGCGAGTACTGTTTTATGTGTGCCATGGGGTCGGAAGTGCCATCAAACTTCGAAATATCCGGCATTTTAAAGTTCATTGGGACTAGATCCTCTCCTTCTAACTCCTTGTCTTCCGGGTTCATTCCTCGACCCTTTGTTAGCATTCTAGTCATTGCTTTAAATTTCTCCTCCATCTTCTTCCAGATGGCTTCTTCAGTTTGAGAGGCTTTCCCTTTTTCAGACATACGCTCCTCATATTCTTCATCTTCCCAATCATCATCTAGCCTTGGGACCGGTCTTCCCCTTTGTGCCCCTGAGGTAGTAGCTCTTAGGTTTACTGGTGGCATGCAAATTTCCTCTTGGGGATCTTCTCTGACCTCCCCCCTCTCATTATTTCTCATAGGAGGAGGTGGTGGGTTCTGCGGGGCCGCTTGCTGACCCAAAGTGGCCATCATCGCCATCATACGGTTCTCAAACTCTTCAAGCCTTCGGCCCACTTCTTCTGCTATCATTGCCCTGGTGGCATCTGCCCCTCTTAGTGAATTTGCCATTTCTTCAGGTAAAGAAAATTGAGCTGAAGTAGCATAGCTAGTTTCAGAAGAAGTGTCCGGATACTCTACCCTTTTTGGTAACTCAAAGAATGGATTTCTGCGTAGTCGCCCTCGAGACCCTCTTGTCCACCTAGGCGAATCTATGATGGCTGAAAAACACAAAGGGTCAAGATCATGCATGAATGTGCTTAGATGCATGATCGTGCTATGCAACATTTACAAACCACATGCAAGCACATAGGTTCTTCCAACCTTATTACTCCCGCACACGAGGTTGTAGTCTCTTTCCTAGGTGGGCTTGATCCATGGGTTAACAAGGAACCCTATGGATGCGCACGGTGCATGGTAAAAACCGGCAGCATAACCTCTCTTAGCTAATGTTCATATGCATGGGTTTTGACCATCATGAATTTAGGTAGCCCGAATAAGTTGATATGGGCCTATCGGGGCATGAAAGCCTTTGATTAGGTGACCAATCAAATTATTTGGGTCTGTCCAATACAAAATGATCCATATAGCAAGCAAGGTATTACGGTTCATACCATCTAGGGAGAGTATCTGTTGCCATTACATGAGCTTTGGTCAAAGGTGGTGTTGCTTTAGGGCTACCCAAGCATGGTCCCTGCCAACGGGTCTAGCTCATCACGAGCGTAATGACCGATTGGGTCACCATTTAATATACCATGATGGTACGAGGTTTGGGCTGGTGATTATCCTTAACACTTCCCTACATTGAGTGAACGTAGAGTCGTGCTTCGGGAACGCACCGGGGCTAAAAAAGGGACCTAACTAGCGTAGATCTAAGGCTCTAATGCGATGCAATGCAGTTTTGAAAGAAGGTGAAATTTTTAAATTAAAACTCAATTATAATTTTTAATCAAGGTACTTTCGAATCGAAGTCTCGAATATGTCCCCAGTGGAGTCGTCACTGTAACGCGCGACGAACCTTGTGTGCTCTCGAGGGCCCACTTTAGGGCGATTAGGAGAGGTTCATAAAACTTGTAAGGTATTTACAAGTGCATCTATTTTGGGCAACAATGAGGTTTCTTGGAGTCACCACCCAATAGAACATTGGGGAGGGTCGTCTAGCCTCAGCGAGCCTAAGACGGCGCATACATATCCATCTTGGGCTAGCCAGAGAGATCTTGGAGGCCTCTACCTCTACCCCCTGGAGCCTAGGATTGTAAGTTTCAGTCTTTTGGTGAGACTCAAGAGGTGTCTTAGAAGTCCTAGACCTCTCCCCTCATTGAGCCCCAAAGACCAGAGTGAGTTCGGGACTTCTCATTTATTTGTACTTTGATCAATATTATAATTAAGTTTTGAATTTATTGTTTCATCAACTTTGGACACGATGCAATTTGATTAAAAGCGCAATCATTCATTTAAAAGCGAAAATATAAAGTAACATTAAAATAAAACATATAAAATAATTTACAATAACACTAGGGGCGGAATACAACCCCCATTGTAAAAACAATATATAAATCATACAGAAAATGGGATATTCATTGGAGTAAGGACATTGGTCCTGCCATGCATATTTGTTACAAATTGATTTTAAGAAACGTCAATTTTATTGGTTAAAAACAGGACATTGGTCCACAGCTTTCGAGAAAATCCCAAATTAATTACTATAAAATATTTGGCCCTTTTCACTTTAACGACATTGAAATAATCTCAATAATAACATGAATAAAAAGCAAGGGTGAAGAAAGAACCCGTATGGAGATCCTCGGATTGGCTCGACCATCATCATTTACAACTCCAATTCCAAATGGTCAGAAAATAACTCATAGGAATAAACATATCAGTGTCAAAATTTATGAATAAAGTAAAGAAAGGAAAATAATAGGAAGCTTTAAAAGAAATGAGTTACAAGATAAAAAAAAGGGTAAAAAATGAAAACAATTAATATAAATTAATTAAATCACACAAGTATTAATCCAGAATGTTTACCCTTGGATTTTACCTTTTTGGGTGAATATCAAATGGTTTCGGTCCTCGCACGCTCTACAAGGATCAAATAAATTAGATCAAAGTAAGAAAATTTGTATTTCTCCTTTTCAAAAATTTAATAGCGATCAAATGTTTGAATTAGCTGTATTGATGGAAACGAATGAATTTCGTTACCTCAAATTGGCTTAATTTGCAAGAAAGATTTGAGGAAATCAATTAATTGGAAGAATTTTTATCAAAACAAAATCCTAAAAATAAACAGAAATTTTATAGATTTTTGGTAGATTGCTCACAAAAAAAAACCTTTTCTAAAAAATTCCAATCTCTCAAAAAGTGGTTAATTTTCTACTCCAAAAATTTGTCACTTTTTCCCAAACCAAATTTGTAAAATTTTCTAACCCCCAAAAATGAATTATTCTTCCCAATTTATAGAATTTTGGAGATAAAAAATAAGATAAGCATCAGTTTAAAGTTTGAATTCTAAAAGAAGTTTTAAAATTTAATTTTTAACCAACATCTATCCCCATTTCAAAGATTTTAGATAAAATTTTATCAAATCCGGAGTTATCTGATCAGATCCACTATCGACGGGCATCCCTGTAACTACCGATGGGTGTCCCTACTAAGGGCACGCGTGGAAATCTGGATACAGATGGGCTGTAACGCGGGACTAGGGACGGGCGTCCCTACTCAGACACGTGTCCGTCCCCAGCTAGAGATGGGCCGTCCCTACTATGCATAGAGACGGGGATCACGCCAAGTAGAGACGGGCGTCCCTACCTTAGACGGTCATCCCGTCTGTGGAGCAAAACTTCCATTTTCAACCAAAATTTCCCAAACTCTTTCAAAATCTCACGCTATAGAGAAAAAGATTTTAATCCTTATGAAACCGAAAGACGAAAATCTCCGAATTCCATCCATTTATCCGAAAACCAACATAGATCTCTTCATCGGGTAACTCTGACCTGGACTGCCTTAAGACCCGGTGTCTACAATATGGCATTTTATACATGCATACACAATCTCTTGTATATATTCTTGCGCACACAGCTTTGCAGAAAAAGTCCAAACGAAGACCGCACGCACGAAAGTGAGACCAGGACAATTTTAGCTCAACAGTAGCAATCACTCGTGATAGACAAACCAGTCAAGATGACATCGACACAGATCAAAAATCTCAAAGTCCTCAGAGGAGGCAAAATCTCAAAGTCCTCTGAGGAGGCAAAATCTCCAAGTCCTCTGAGGAGGCAAAATCTCCAAGTCCTCTGAGGAAGCAAAACCTTAAAGTCCTCTGAGGAGGCAAAATCTCCAAGTCCTCTGAGGAGGCGAAATCTCAAAGTCCTCTGAGGAGGCAAAACCTTAAAGTCCTCTGAGGAGGCAAAATCTCAAAGTCCTCTGAGGAGGCAAAACCTGAAAGTCCTCTGAGGAGGCAAAACCTCAAAGTCCTCTGAGGAGGCAAAATCTCAAAGTCCTCTGAGGAGGCAAACCTCAAAGTCCTCTGAGAAGGAAAAATCTCTCAGTCCTCTGAGGAGGCCAATTCCCCAAGTTCTCTGAGGAGACAAATCTCACCCCACCTGCACTTTGTAAGTCTGGAGCAGACTCGGTGCAGCTCAGAAGAGCAACTCTCGCGTTCTGTAAGTCTGGAGCAGACTCGGCGCATCACCATCAGAAGATGAAACCCTCGCACTTTCTAAGTCTGGAGCAGACTCGGTGCAGCTCAGAAGAGCAACTCTCATGTTTGGTAAGTCTGAAGTAGACTCGATGCATCGCCCAGAAGGATGAAAATCGTTCCTCGGTCTATACAGCGACCTAAGGAGATGACTTCATTAGCATGACCGGGAAGACAACTGCCTCAGGTACGCGCTTCTTTCCTCTCTTTTCTGAATTTTTGCTCACCCAGGCACCTAAGTTCTAGGTTCCCCAATATTGGAGGCAACTGTAGACACCAGGTCCCGAGGCGGTCCAAGATCAGAATTACCCGATGATGAAAAAGATAATTGCCACCAGTAAGCATGTCGAAAATGATGTTCTCCTTGTCGAAAATTCCCTTTCGTCCCCCTAAAAATTTGAACGCAAAAATTTGCATTTTTACTCTCATTACCCCTCTTTTTATTTTATTTTATTTTTGTTTTTTTATCTTATTTTCATGCATCACGCTTGCGGGCAGTGCCTGCTGCTGGGGCAGCGTGCGTCCGCATGCGCTGCAGAGGCTGCGCGCGCGCAGCAAGCACTGCGCTCGCCTCCTGAAGGTGCGCGTCTCGCGCGAGACTGCGCTCCCCTTGGTGGCGCGTCTCGTGGCAATTGCGTGCGCCCTCATGGGGCACGCGTCACCTGCCTCTACACGCGGGCATATTTGCCCGCCCAGTCGCATTCCTTCATTTTCTATGTTGTCTCAGTCCATTTTTACCGGCATGTTTCACGTTTTTATGCTAGTTTTGATCAACTAAAAATGAAAGCTCTTTTGTCTTTTCCTATTCTGGGACAAAGATAGGAATCAAAAGGGAGCTAGCCTTCATTTTGAGGGGACGACAAATTTTATTCAAAAAAAATGGGTTTTTAGTTTTCTCTCCAGTTTTGTCTCAAGCAAACATTTTACTTCTTCAAAAAAATTCTTAAGCTTTTTTTTCAAGTCCTAATCTTTTCTTCTCAAAAAAAAAACATTTCATCTTGGATTGGATTTGAGTAAGAAATATTAATTTTCTTTGCTTTTTCATTCCAACAAAAATATTTTCTTGAGCTAACTTATTTAAAAACATAGATTTTTATACTTTTTTTGGGTGTTTATCTCCGTAAATTCGACAAGGGGGATGGATCAAGACACCGTTTTCTTCAATCTATAAAATTCTGAGGGTAAACACTTGGAACCACTCTTATTTATTTTTTTCTGTATAATATTCATGGTTATTAACATTTTTGTATTCTGCCATTAATATTATGTTCATCATCTAATATTTCCTTCATGGTTTGCACACTGTCAAAATCTTCATTTAGCTAATAGTTTGATTTTTGTGTGATTTTATTTTGGCTTGTTGACGTCAGCTCCTCTTCTTCCTTACTACTACTACTACTACTACTACTACTACTACTACTACTACTACTACTACTACTACTACTACTACTACTACTACTACTACTACTACTACTACTACTACTACTACTATTATTATTATTATTATTATTATTATTATTATTATTATTATTATTATTATTATTATGTTGGCTTTTATGCTGTTATTATTATTATTATTTGTCTAATATTTATTATTATTATTATTATTATTATTATTTGATTTATTCATTATTAGTATTATTATGTCATGTTTATTTATTTCATGCTATTAGTATTATTATTATTACTATTATTTGTTTATTATCATTGTTATTATTACTTTATGTTATTATTAGTGCCATCGTTTCCTTGTTTGCTTCCATAATATCATTATTATTTGACTTGGTATTTATGATCATTATTGTCATTATCAGTTGTTATTGTTGTTGTTGTTATTATTATTATTATTATTATTATTGTTGTTGTTGTTGTTGTTGTTGTTGTGATTTGTTAATATTATTGTTATTAGTTATTACCATTATTCTCATTATTGTCTTATATTATTATCATTATTATTAGCATTTTATATTTGTGGTCAACATTTATTTCGTTTTTATTCGATTAATTTTTTTTAGGATTATTACTAATGTTCTTAATATTATTTTTCCTGTCTGAGATCTTATTTTGAGTCGCATTATGTGAACATCCTCGTGACTCCTCGGATGGGTCGCGACGCGTAGAGGGACACGTCGGTTGGGTGGGATCCTTCTATACTCTTTCTCATGTTGTGTTTATTTGCAAATGAATGTTTTATTTATGCACGCGTGAGATAAAAAATCACAAAAATATTTTTACAATTAAATCAGAATTTTTACTAATAAAATTGGGACCAATGTCCCTTGTTTTAGCCAAGAAATTAAAAATATCACAATAAAACGGAGAGTTGATTTTCTCCAAAAAATGGGATCATTCATCCCGGTTTTTCAACTCAACAATCAAGTGACTTTTCGAACCCTCTTTAAATAAACGCGAAGGAACCAATGTTCCTAAACCTTTAAACAAATACGAAGGAACCAATCTTCCAATCCAAAATGAATATCCCGATTTATATATGTTTCCCTTGTATTTGATTTTGTTTGATTATTTTAGGGTTTAGATTCATTTCTTTTGGGCCCTTGTAATTAATTTTGGGGCAATATCATTTAGTTTTGGGATTGTATTCCGTCCCAACCTATATCTTTAGCCTCCTTTCATTAGGGGTTGTATTCCGCCCCTATCTCTCATGTAATTGTGTGCTTGTGTGTTTACCGCTTTCCTTAATTACTTTATTTACCGCTTTCTTTATCGTTTTTCTTTATTTTCTTTACGTGCTTTTAATGCGCCTTTAATTTAAATTCATTAATCGTGTGAGATGAGAGGTAGAATTTTAGGGAGTTAAAAACTCATTTATAATTAACCAAAGCATGAATAAGAGGGGAGTTCCGAACACCAATCTCTGGTCTTGACCAATAAGAGGTTACAGACCTTTCCCAATTCCTCGTGAATTGGGCAACAACTCCATGATACCTCAAAGGTGCTTAAAGGTGCCATAGGGCTAGATGTTCCTTTTCAATGTTCTATTGGGAAGGAAGCATCCAAAATGTCTCATGACGCCCATGATCAAAAAGACATGAACCAGTCCCTTGAATCCTAAAAGCGAATTCAGTGAGGGCCCTTGCTGGGTTCAACGCGCGTCACAACAGGGCTATGTGAAAATTCAAAAATGACGCATTTCCCGCAAAGAAAAGCTAGTGTGAAAATCCACAAGGGACGTACTACCTTAAAAGAATGACTACAAGTTTCAGATGAGAACCTTATAATCCCCAAAGGCATGAAATTCAAAAGCAATTTCAGGGGGCACCGATCCTACTGCAAATTGCGACCAAACCGGCTGTCTCCCCCAAATCCACTCAGATGAATTCTTATCTTGCATTCCTGCATGACACATACATTTCACGTGCATGCTCACCAATTTTCCTGCATATTTGGCTTTCTAAGTTTTGCAGTAAGAGAGATTTAACGCGGACACTGACAAAGGGTGAGTGATGACGTCAGTCAAAATACCAATACAATAACCAACCGAAGACCTCTCAAGGGGCACCATCTCAAAAGGGTTAGCACGATGGCGACACTACTATTCTACGAAAGGTTAGCACGATAACGGCACTACTGCTTCAGAAGGGTTAGCACGATGACGAAACTACTATTCTACTAAAGGTTAGCACGATCACGGCTCTACCGCTTCGAAACTCAAAAGGGTTAGCACGATGGCGGCACTACTATTCTACGAAAGGTTAGCACGACCACGACACTACCACTTCAGAAGGGTTAGCACGATGACGGCACTACTATTCTACTGAAGGTTAGCACGATCACGGCACTACCACTTCGAAACTCAAAAGGGTTAGCATGATGGCGGCACTACTATTCTACGGAAGGTTAGCACGACCATGGCACTACCACTTCAAAACTCAAAAGGGTTAGCACGATGGCGGCACTACCATCTATGGAAGGATAGCACGACCATGGCACTACCACTTCAGAACGGTTAGCACGATGACGGCACTACCACTCCATAGAGGGTTAGCACGATCACGACACTATAATTTCAACAAAAGACAATACACGAGAACATGGAGACAACCACCATGACAACAGCATCACCCAGTTCAAAAAGACAGCCGCCTCAGGTACGCGTCTCTTCCCTTCTTTTTCTGAATTTTGGCTCACCCAGAGACCCAAGTTCTAGGTTTCCCAAAATTGGAGGCAACTGTAGACACTAGGTCCTGAGGCAGTCCAAGATCAGGATTACCAGATGATGAAAAAGATACTTGCCACAAGCAAAGGTGTCAAAAATGATGTTTTCCTTATCGAAAATCTGTTTTGTTCCTCCAAAAATTTTAATTCAAAAATGTGCATTTTTACTCTTATTTTTATTCCTTTAATTTTTATTTTATAATTTTATTTTTATTTGCCCGCCGCCCGCGTGCGGGCCATGCTCGCACGGGAGCAGCGTGCGCCCGTAGGCAATGTACGCTTGCTTGGCGACGCGCACCCACGGGGGAGCACGTCTCTAGGGGCGACGCGCGCCTCCGGGGGCGCACGTGTCCGGGGGCGACGCGGGCCTGCGGGGGCGAACGTCGCCAGGGGCGACGCATGCCCACCCGAGCGCACGTCGCCTGGCGCGACATGCATCCATAGGGGCGCATGTCACGCTGCGTGACCTGCAGGCATCCCCGCGCCTTGCTCCTTCGTGCTGTCACTTTCACCTCCATTTTTTGGGTCAATTTTTCAGTCTGTAAAATTAGTTTCATGTTTTAATGTCTTTTTTGGTTAACAAGAAGTTAAAGAACATTTTGTCTCTTCCCATTTTGGTACAAATCAGGGAAACAAAATGAAGATTGGTCTTCATTTACGGGGGGCTGCATATTTTTTCCAAAGAAAAGGGTTGAGTTTTCTCTCAAGTTTTGGAGCAGCCGAAGGTTTTCAAAAGCAAAAAAAAATACTTAGATTTTTTAAAAAGTCTAGGTTTTCTTCTTCTTTTTTCTTCAAAATATTTTCCAGTCAGAGATTTATTTCAAGCAAGGAAAATTAATTTCCTTTGTTTTGGATTATCCCTCCAAAAATATTTTCTTGAGTTCATTTGTTTAAAACGTAGATCATTATATTTTCTTTGTGTTTATCCCCACAAAAATCGACAAGGAGGACGGATCAAAACATCATTTTTTCTACTCATAAACTCTGAAGGTAAATATTATTAGACCGTCCTCATTTTTTTTGTATATCATTTATTATTGTTAATATTATCATTTTCTATTATTATTACCATATTTATCATTTATTCTTAGCATTTCTAATATGATTATTGTTGTTGGCATACTATTTGTGATTTAATTTGATTTTGGTGACTCCCGTTGCTCTTCTTTATTATTATTATTATTATTATTATTATTATTATTATTATTATTATTATTATTATTATTATTATTATTTCATGGTGTTATTGGTAGTATCATTATTTCATATTTATTTTGTACTATCCTTATTTATTATTATAATTTTTGCTATTGTGATTCATATTATTATTATTATTATTATTATTATTATTATTATTATTATTATTATTATTATTATTATTATTATTATTATTTGATTGTTGCTATTATGCCCCAATTAATTATTGTTATTATTATCGCTTTTCTTATGGTTGCCATTGTTGTTTTGTCATTACTCTTATTTTTGGCATGACTTATTTTAAATTCATTTGCATGTAAATATTTGTGTATTAAATTAACATGTTCTATATTTATTTAGTCTTCATTTGATCAATTTTTAGAATTATTACTAATATCTGTTAATGTTATTTTTGTTTGGGGATTTAAATGTGAATTTCTTTATGTGAGCGTTCTCGTGACTGCACGGAGGGGTCACTACGTGTCGGAGACCACGTCGTTTGGGTGAGATCCTTCCTACCCCATTTTTGTGCTGTGTTTATTTGTAAAAAAATAGTTTTCATTGTATGCACATGTAAGATAAAAAGTCACAAAAAGGCTTTATAACTAAATTGGCTAAAATTGGTACTAATGTCCCTCATTTAGCCAATTAATATGAAACGACACAAATAAAACGAAGGGTTAAGTTTTCCAAAAATGGGATCACTCATCCCGGTTTTTCATGCCAACAATTGAATAACTCTTCGATCCCTCTTTAAGCGAGCATGAAGGAACCAATGTTCATAAACAAAATGAATACCCCGATTTATGTATGTCTTTTTCATGTTTGACTTTGTTTTCTTGTTTTAAATTTATGTTCATATATTTTCGAGCACTTGTAATTAATTAATTTTGGGGCAATATTATTTAGTTTTCATTTGGGATTGTATTTCGTCCCAATTTACATTTTTAATCTTCCTTTATTTGGGGTTATATTTCGTCCCAATTTCTCTTATAATTGTGTGCTTAACGTGTTTGTTGCTTTTCTTTATCGCTTTATTTACCGCTTTCTTTATCACTTTTATTTATTGCTTTTGAATGCTTTGTGATGCGCTTTTTATTAAATGCATTAATTGTGTGAGATAAGAGGTAGAATTTTAGGAAATTAAAAAACTCATTTATAATTAACCAAAACATAAAAAAGAGTGAAGTCCCGAACACCATCTCTAGTTTAGACCAATAGAGGTTAGAAATCTTTTCCAATTTCATGTAAATTGGGTGGCGACTCCAAAATACCTCAAAGGTGCCTAAAGGCACCGTGAGGCTAGATGATCCTTTCCAATGTTCTATTAGGAAGGAGGCATCCAAAATGTCTCATGAGACCCAAGATCAAAATGACGCGAACCAATCCCTCGAGCCCTAAAAGCGGGTCTCACCGAGAGGGCCTTTGCTAGGTTCGGCGCGCGTCATAGTATGTCTGACATTTAAAAATATCTATTTAACACCATACAGAAGCGTAAGGTTGCGATGTATCAAAGCACACAACTTTAGTCCGCTTACTTAAGGACTACTTTTAGCTTTTTAGACTGAACATGGTAGTTACAAATAATATACCATCAGATTCCATACAATCCTTATTTGGACCTTAATTCAAAGCATTCAACCTTATGTATGACTTTATCTTGCACCTTAATAAGACTAATCTTGTAATTTCTGCAAGACGATACTTTTGTTTTAAACAGGCTCTCGAGCATTCTCATATTTTCAAAAATCACCTCATTAGTCTTTGCAAACTCATTGAAAAAACTAAGGTAAACACCCTTGTGAGTGGGCTACTTCTCTATCCGACATGCTCAATCTCATACAAAATAATAGTAAATGTTTACTCATAAACAGTCACACTCATGTATTGCCAACAATGAACTTTGTTATTATTCATATATAATAACATTAAGGGATTATATAAAATATAACAGTACCAATTAAATTCTACGCAAACCTCGAGATCTAATGTGCCTCTCAAAATACATCTCTCATTACATATTTACTTAATGGATCTGCATGCGTAGAAACGTACTGTAAGTTCACTTCTCCTCGTGCAACAATATCTCTTACGTATTGATACTTAATGTAGACATGTTTGGCCCTACTATAAGCTATTGACGACTGAATATCACTATTAACTATCGCTGATTCCTCTGAGGCAGTTTACTCTTAAATGGCTCACAAACTATTTTAGCCAAACTATCTTTTGTACTACAGCCGAGGAAGCAACAAATTCAGCTTGCATTGTTGATAGGGCTACACAGGTCTATTCCTTGCTACTCCACGAGATGGCACTCTTGCCAAGCAAGAATATGAAACTCGAAGTGGATTTCCTCTCATATATCCCCTCCCAATGAGCATCTATTTATTCTCTCAATTGCATTCCTTGCCTTAATAATAGAGAGAATAATCTATTGTACTTTTGAGGTACCTAAGTATCCTTTTAATTGCTTCCAATGTGCTTTGTCTGGGTTAGATTAATATCTACTTGCCATGCCCACTGCATAACATATATCTGGTCTTGTACACAATGTTGTATTCATAAGACTACCCACGACACTGGCATATAGAACATCCATCATATGTTCAATTTCTTTTGGCATCTTAAGACACATATCTTTGCTAAGAAACTAATTCTATGCAATGGGGTTATCTACGAGTTTGTAGTTTTGCATATTAAATCATTTAAGGACTTTGTTAATATATGTCTTTTAACCCATATTTTTCATCTCAAAGTTAGACGACAACCAATCTTTGATATTTACATACCCTTTATCATTTCCAGCTTTAAAAATATTGTCTACATACAATGCCAAAATAACAAATTTACTTTCAAAACTTTTGCTATAAACACAATGGTTTTCATCAATCTGTTGAACACATTCAACATGATTGTATGATGAAATCGCAAGTACTATTATCTTGAAGACTATATAAAGCTATTGATTGAACTTATCAATCAGCAAACCTTATGTTCGTTGCCTTTTTCTGATGAAACCTATATGTTATTCCATATAGATTTCATCATCCAATCCTCCATTGAGAAAAGCAGTCTTCATATCCATTTGATGTAGCTCTAAGTTTAAACTTGCCACTATGGCCATAATTAACCTTATGGACGTAAATCTTAAAACAGTTGAGAAAGACTTCTCATAGTCAATCCCTTCCTCTTGTGTGAACCCTTTAGCAACTAGCTAAGCCTTATATTTTTTGATACTTCATTCAGCCTCTCACTTTACTTTGAGAATCCATTTATTCCCAATTGGTTTGTGTCCTTTCAATAGATCAATCAGTTCCCAAATTTGGTTTGATCTCATAGATGCCATTGCTTATTCCATTGATTAAATGGGCATGAAAGAGCCTTTTGAATATTTTTAAGCTCTTCCTCATCTTGTGGAGTATCTGAAAGAACTTCATTGAAGCCTTCGATTTGAAATCGTCGGCATGGAACACTTATCCTTTTAGATTTTCACAGTTCTAAATTTTAATAAACATGTCTCATATATTCATCATAATTCAAAATGTTCCCACTAGGACCATGTTTTATACTCCCACTAGAGTCAGGAATACTATATTCTTTACTCCCACTAGAGTGAAGAATACTCCCTCTCAAATCAGGGTCTCGAACATCCGAATCATTGAGAGGATGAGGGTCTTGACCTTTTTCCTCTAACTCCCTCCCACTCGGATGGAGTGATCCTGATGGTTCATCTTTTTGAGTTTCATAGAAAGTGAAATCTTTGGGACTAGTGCCTCTAAGAGGACTTTGGAGATTTGCCTCTTAAGAGGACTTGAAGGTTTTGCCTCTTAAGAGGACTTGTGGATTTGAACCTGTGTAGACTTCATCTTGGTTTGATTGTCCAGCACGGGTGAGTGCCTATGTTGTGTTGAAGTTGTTCTCGACCCGCTTTCATGCGTATGGTATTTATTTAGACTTTTCCTACAAAGTTATGTGCACAGGAATATGTACAAAAGATTGGGTGTGCATGTGACAAGTTATATGCAGATGTTTGCAAAAGAATTGTATGACATAAAATGCATGCAAAAATGAATAGACCATGTCTTGAGTGGTTAAGGGTCCGTCGAGACTACAACTTGGCCGCTCATATTGTTTAAAACCTTCTAAAGACCTAGAGGAGTATCGTCTTGGATTAAGAGCTCTGACCCATAATTTTTTCAAAGAAAATCGACCTGTGTGCATCTTTGTCCCCCGCTCACTGAGCATTTTGCCCCCAAGACTTTAACTCGAGCCTTAAATTATGCATTATCTGCTTGAAGGGAAACTATTTGAGCTGCCTTATCGCTCCATGTATTGTTGGTCATTTATTAAAGGTAGTGCGTCCCTTGTGGATCTTCACACTAGCTTTTCTTTGCAAGAAATGCATCCCTTTGGGGATTTTCACATAACCCTGTGCCTTATTTTTGCCTGAAATTGACCCAACCCAATCCCAACAGCTTTTATTCATTTTATTTTTTGTAGGATAGACTGCCTGTTTCCAGGTTTTCACCTTACCATTTGACCTAACTTTTTACTTAGAGAGCCAGTCATGGTTTTCATCTCTAACAGCCTTTTTTTTATTTTTTTTATTTTTTATTTTTTTATTTTATTTTATTTTATTTATTTTTCAGCTGCTGTATGGATTTTAATTTTTCTCATGAAAGTGTTATATGATTAGCTCAAGATAATGACGGGTAAGTCAGATGAAATGTCAGGATGATGATAGCAATGGAGGCCATATGGGAAAAGAGAAACAACGTGCTACTTTTTATGCTAGAACTTAAACAATTTTGAGCATGCGAGATAGGGTGCTCTATTTATATTAATATATTGTGGCATAAATGAGTATGTTCCTGTCCAATTTTATCACACATGATCATCATTTGGCATTAATCTTAAAAATACAAAACCCTATCTAATCTTGAGATAGATCCCAAAAATATCAAACTCCAGTTATTAATCAACCTTCTCGGATTTTCATGATTAAACATTTTCTCTTTGCCCCTAATTTTTGCCCAAGATGCCTTTTCAGTTTTCACCTTGATGGAATGCCCAATTTTAGTGAGGTTGCCTTTTTTTCTGTTTTCGACCTGCGGGGCATTTATTATTTATTTTTGCTTCCTTTTTTTTAGTCTTTGCCATGGAACCTCGCTTAGTCTGTCGGCATCTATTGGCTTCTTTGAACTTACTTCCTTCCTCGTTAGTCGAGAAGGTTGCTTCTTCTAACAGTGCCTCCTTTTTAGCATCAAAGGCTTCATCTTAACTCTTGTGTAAACTGGCTGAAATGGTGAGTTCTCAATTTGGAACTTGAATATGAAATCCTGTATCTTGTTTTTATCGGCTTTGGTGGCTCAATTTCTGAAGTAGCCTTTTAACGATTGAGATTGAGTTATACGCTAGCCTTAGATGGTTTAGGACAAAACTTTTTTTTCTTTCTTTTTTGTAGAGGTAAAACTATTTTTTTTTTGTACAAAGTTTCACTTGTCTTGAATTTGATGTGGCCCCTTAATCATTGGAGTTTGATTTTGTTGGGTTGCATCATGTGCATCCTAGATGTTAAGGGGGCAAAGGAATGGCTTTTGAAATTTTGCTCAACATCATATTGGCATATTGATGCAATAGTGTCCTAGCAATGCCCTTGTCAATTTTTAGCATTCTAGGTCCATGTAAAGGCCATTTCTTTTTTCCCTTTTTTTATTATTATTATCTCTCAAAACTTTCCTCTCTTCAGGAGTACTATCATATGCCAATGGGATCTGGAGATTGAATAAGGCAATATTCATTAAATTAATATCAAATGTAAATGACTTGTGGTTGCGATCATGCATAGTGAAATCATGAGAGACATAAGCAAAAAGTCATTAATATGATTAATGTAAACATCACTGTTTACATAAAGATTGAAAAATTCAACAATAAAATGAAAAGCACATCTAATAGAAAGTCTTCTCTCCTTCTTTTTACTATGCGGTAGCCACCTTCTAGGATTCTTTATTAGTGTATTTAAATCCCTTTGCGCCTTCTTCTTCTTCTCTCTCTTCTCAGGGTCAGTGATCTCCTTGGAGTCAATAAGATCTTGGATCTTGCTCCTTAAAGTTTGGCAATAATCTATTAGGTGCCCAGTGTGCTGATGGTAGGTGCAGTACTGATCATTGTTATGCCCTAGCTGTCCTTGATTCATGGCTGGCCTGGGTTGTAATGGTCTCAGCTTGCCCTCCTTTGTCAATCTCTCCAATACCCAGGACAGAGAGCGGCCTAAATTAGAATAGTACCTCTGACCTTATCCAACCTCGATAGCTGAAACCTCGGTCGTCTTTCCATCCCTATTATTACTACTTCCAACACCACCCGGCTTGTATCCTGATTGGTTCCCATAACCTTTCCGAGCAAAGTTATTTTGGCTTATTTTCTTCGCTAGGTACTCACCTTCTGCTTTGATGGCTATATCCTTTAGAGACTCCCAATCTTTAAGACATTTCATGTTTAACCCCTTCTTAAGATATGGACTCACATTTTGGATGAATAACTGAATTTGATCTGGAGTATCCGGCTTCCTTTTCATCTCTATTACCCGATTTCTCCACCGAGTAAGATACTCGTGGAATGACTCATTAGATTTCTATTGAAGTAGCTCCAAATCCTTCAAAGTAACCTCCATTCGGGTGCTACAGTCATATTGTTTGAGGAACTCTTCAGTCAATAGGTCCCAATCTTCTCTTGCTCTCCTATCCAAATCGTGGTAGCAATCTACAGCAGGCCCAGTCAAGTTGAGGTAGAAATATTCCACCTTCTGTCTCTTGGTAAGCATAGTCCCCTTCATCACAAGCGTGCACTGCTTGATGTGAGCAGATGGATCTAAGGTGCAGTCAAACTTGGGAAGATCAGGCATTTTAAACTTCTGAGGAAGCATCTCTTTGTCATCCAAATCCTTATCCTCGGGGCTTATCCCCTTTCTAGCAGATAGTAGGTGGGCCTTCGCCTCAACTCTCTCTTTTATCTTCTTCAAAGCGGTATCCTCTTTAGGAGGCTTAGCTCTCATTACCCCGAGTTCCTCCTGCTCATCTTTTACAAAATCATCCTCCGATCTATGTCCCCCAACTCTTCTAGGCTCAACAATAGGGTATGGTTCTACAACTGCTGCCGGGGGTACCACCCTGATCGAAATCTATTTGGCCTATCCCAGAGGAGGAGCGGCAGGTTGTTGGCCAGCTGGCGATGCTAGAGTGGCTGCTAAGTTATCTATTATTGTTATCATTCTATGTTCAAATTCCTCAAATCTACACTCCATTTCTTGGGCCCTTCGATCTATCTCTTTGATGACAATAGCCTGGGTGGCACTTGAGTCTGGCTTGGCTATGTCTAGTGATAATTCTGAAGGAAAGGATTCGGTGCTATCTGAAAGTGACTCTGAACCCCAATGCGACACTCATTTTGGTAACTCAAAGAATGGGTTTCTCCTTATCAGTCGGCTGTCTGGACCCCTAGACCACTGATTCGTATCTATGATGGCTAAAAGACTCAAATTGTTAGAATGATCCGTGAGTGACATTAAAGATGCATGGTCATGTTGATGCAGCATAAACAACCACATACAAGCAGGTAGATCATTCCAACCTTGTTACTCCCATATAGGAGGTCGTGCAGTCTCTTTCCTAGGTGGGCTTGACCCATGAGTCAGCGAGCCAATAGGCGTGTATGGTGCATGGTGAGAAACCAACAGCATAACACTCTTAATTTAAAGCGCATGTGTAAGCACCGTGTCCCAGAGCGGTCCGGATCAGAGGTTACCCTATGATGAAATCAGTATTCGAGCCTGCATAAACGGTTTGGATTCGGGGGTTTTAGTCCCATGTTCCACGAGAAATGAATCTTTCCACCTTTCCTGGGCAGAGGGGGGAAAACGGGGTTATTTTTCGGATAAAAAAATGTTTTTCTCTCTACGGACGGCCAGCCCGTCGGAGAGAGGCCAGCCCGTGGCTTGGTGTCACAGACGGCCTATGGTATTTTTCGACGCCCGTCGGAAAATCACCGCCTCTGTCAGAGCGCCGCCTGGTTTTCCGGAGCACGCAACCTTTCTGACGCCCGTCGGTGGATGTGGCAGGGCCGTCAGACGAATCCTTGTGTCAGAAGGATTCTTTCGACGCCCGCCTCCATACACCGACGCCCGTCGGTCGTGTCTGGCTATAAAAGCTCCGGATTTTCACTTGAAAAGGGTTGGAAAAATTTTCAAAGGGGGAAACTCTGCCCAATTTCAAGCAAATTTTCTCTCTCTTCCAACAAAACATATTTACTAAGGAAATCTATTGAATCAAGGATCAAATCAATCAAAAGGAACTAAAAACTAATTAGTTTTCTTTAGATTTTGACTCCAAAATCGATCTTTTGAGGGGTTGAAGAAGAAATAGGTCATTTTCTTTCTTTGATCCTTCATCTTTCGCTTCTCGTAGAACGCGCGGGGCTCTAATCAACACAATAATCTCACCCGAAGCGATTATCTGAGGGTAAATATTCCAGATTCCTTCTCCATATTATCTCATATTTATTTCTTATTTTGTGGAATTTTTTTGAATATCTGTCATTATTTTCTTTTATTTTGACTCTCTTATCTCCTTTTGGGATAAAACCCACTTTTTGACTTTGAAAAGGTTTTTTTTTCTCTCTCTCCATTCTATTTTTTCGGAGACAGTGGTGACCGACAGGTCATCTTTATCACCGACGCCCGTCGGTCACCCACCTACAGACGCCCCTCCTTAAGTGACAAACAGACATCTCGGTTACCTTAACTGATGCCCGTCGGTCAGCTAAGGAAGGCCGTCGGTGGGTTCTGTTTCCATCTTTTTAAATCGTTTTTCATCTCTTCCAAGTTTTTTTGACTTCTTATATGTTAATTTTATGTATATTAACATCTCTCAACTGTCTATGAGTGTATATTGATCCTCTTGGATAATCCCGAGCTTGAGCGGCTGTCTACCATGTTCGGAGGATTTCGTCTGGTTTAGTTCCCTAACCCTCTTGGCTATTTTCTTCATTTTGTTATTTATTAATTATTTTATGTATACGGATGTACTCCTTTCATATCCCGTTTGATGTATAAAAATGACTCAATGTTTTATATTCAATAAAATGAGGTTTACACGAAAGCAAGGGTCCAATGCCATATTTTTATCCAATAAAGGTCATCACAAATAAAAATCCCCAATTTTAATAACGATGCATGTGAGGACCAAAGTCCTCAAAATAAGTAATGCCCCGATTTATGCATGATCCGCATATTTACGAAAGGGAGTTGTATTCCGCTCCTTGTATTATTGTAATCTATTGCTTTCATTATCTATTTGATCATTTATCACTTTCAAGATGTGAATAAGTGCGCCTTTTAATCAATTGCATAGTGTGGAGAGAGAGAGCGAATTAATGATATTAAAATTTGATCATAAAATAATTGAGGTAGAAATAGATGAGAAATCCCGGACCCAGCTCTGGTCTTTGGGCTCGAGAGGTTAGAGGTTATCCTCCAAAATACTTCTTGGGTCACGAGGCTTTAGCGCTAATCCTAGGCTCTTTAGGGAGAGAAGTTCACCTTCCATGACCCCTCTGGCTGGCCCAAAATGGATACCAAGCGCAGTCTTAGGCTCTCCGAGGCGAGAGTAACTTTCCCAATGTTCTATTGGATGAAGACTCCATGAAACCTCCTTGTTGCCCAACATAGACGCACTTGCGATTTATCGCAAGCTGTCAACGGACCCGCAAATGCCCCGATCGCCCACATGCGGGCTGTCCGAAAGGGCGGCGCACGGGATCCGGCGCGCGTCACAGTGGCGACTCCGCTGGGGACATTTATGGTTCGAGATTTCGATTTGAAAATACCTCTTTTAACATTTATGATTAAAATTTAATTCATAAATTCACTTTCTCTCAAATTTGCATTTGCATATCATTAGAGCCTTAGAATACGCTAGTTTGGTCCCTCTTTTAGCCTCGGTGCGTTCCTGAAGCACCTCCTCATTTTCACTCAATTTGGGGAAGTGTTAAGGATAATCACCAGCCCAAGCCACGTACCTTAATGGTATATCAAAATGATGACCCAATCGGTCGCTATGCTCGTGATGAGATAGACCTGTCGGCAGGGATCATGCTTGGTTAGCGTTAAAGAAATATCTCCCTTGTCCAAAGCTCATGTAATGGCTGTAGTTACTTTCCATAGGTGAAATGAACCCTAATTCCATGCTTGCTGTATGGATCCTCATATATTGGGTGAGTCCAAATGTCTCGCTTGGTAACTTAGCCAAAGGCTATCATGCCCCGGTAGGGCCATGTCGAAATTTACGGAACGTCCAAATACATGACAATCATTATCCATCCGCTTGTACATTAGCATAGGAGTGTCATGCTGCCGGTTTTTCACCGCGCACCATGCGCGTCCATCGGGTACCTCATTGACCCTTGGGCTAATCCCACCTAGGAAAGAGACTGCCCGACCACGTGTGTGGGAGAAATAAGAGCGGAAGGACCTACTTACTTGCTTGTGCTCTGTAAGTGTTGCATATCACGACCATGCATTATACCTGCATTTCATGCATCATGCCTAACTTTTTGTCCCTGCAGCCATCATAGATCTGCCCAGGTGGACAAGATCACCAACCGGATGACTAATCCGAGTTCCTACTCCCAAGCTGTCAGATAGAGAGGGTCTATCAGGAATCTTATCAGAAATCAGTGGTATAGTATCTCAGATGGCAAACTCGCCTAGGGGGGATGATGCCACCAGGGCCATGATCGCGGAAGAAGTGGGCCATCGGTTTGAGGAATTCGAGGGTAGGATGATGAATATGTTGACCGCCTTAGCACAGCAGAATGCTCCACAGAATCCTCCTCCTCCTCCAGTGAGACAGAATGAGCCAGAAGAAGAAAGGGTTGAAAGACGAGAAGAACCTATTCGGCCGCCTCCAGAAGATTTGAGGTCAGTAGCCTCGGGAGGGCAGAGAAGAAGGCCTGTGCTGAGAATCGATGACGATAGAGATATCGAGGATGATAGGATGAGCATTGCATCTGAGAAGGGGAAGGCACCTCAAGCTGATGACTTTATTCTAAAAAAGATGGAAGAGAGGTGTAGACACCGGGTCCTGAGTCAGGCTAGATCGAAGTTACCCAATGATGATAATTGCCTTCACAGGCTTAAAAGGTTAAAGGTGATGATTTTCTAGTCAAATTTGCATTTTAGAGTGAAAAATTAGAAAATAATAAAAAAATATTTAAAAAATTAATTTTGAAAAATGGGGGCTTAAAATTATGGTTTTTTTAGTCAATTTAAAATTTAAAAAAAATAGAAAAAAATAAAAAATAAAAAAAATTTTCGGACCGCGAGTGTCGGGCGCGGCAGCGCGCTGGCGCCCAGCTCGCAGGCGCCTGGGCGCCCAGCGCGCAGGCGCACAGGCCATCGCGCAGCGAGCGCAAAAGGCGACGCTCAGCATCGCGCACGCTGAGCGCCGCACGGAGCGCTCGTGCGCGAGCGCCAGCGCGCGGGTTTCGCGCGATTCTCGCCTGGTCGCCGCGTGAGTGCCCGTCGCTCTATAGCGACGGGCGGTGTCCCTTGTAGCGACGGCCACCTGGCCGTCGGTATAGGGTATGATACCCAAAAATCCCTCTTTTCAGCCTTTTTTCGATTTTTTCACCCAAAAATCCGTTTTTTATCCCATTTTTTTGGGGTTTTTGACTTCAAATTAAATTCTAAAATATTTTTTTTAGGTAATTAAATAATAAAACTTGATTTTATCATTAAAAATAAAATAATTTTGGGTTAAAATAGGTTTTTTCCTTAATTAAATTAGGGCAACCTATTTTATCCTATAAATACTTTATGATGAAATCAAAAGAGCCTCCTCCACACATTTTTTAGACCTAAAAATTTCTCTTCATCTTCTTCTTCTTCCACTAAAATTCCAGATTTATTCCCCAACCAAAAATCAAAAAGAAAAATCAAAGGTTTCATTCTTTTTCCAACATAATTTCTTCTAAACATATTTTTTAGAGGAAGTTTTGTTGTTTGATTTAATTTTTGAGACAAATAGAATAATTATTTGTTCTCAAAATTGTTTTTAATCTTTTATTTTGTGTTTAATAAAACTTTTTCATTGATTTTGTTTTGAATCTCTTTTTGATAAAAAATTGATTTTGAGACAAATAAAATAATTGTTTGTCATCAAAATCTAGTTTTTATTTGATTTTCTAAAATAAAACTTCAATCATTTTTTTTGATATGAACAAAGTGATTGATTGTTCTTGAAATCATTTTTCTTTATTTTAATCAATAAAAGCTTTTTTTTTATCAAAATCATTTCTTTAGGCAAAGGTATCAATTCTTTGTTCTTAAAGAATTTTTGATCATTTTTATTTTCATGTTTCTTGGAATAAAATTCCAACATTTTCATAATATTTCACTCTAATATTGTGAATCATCAAACAAAGAAATCAATCATCACTTTTCCTTCATCAAATCCAATATTCTGAGGGTAAATATTCTTGGCTCCATTTCAATTTCTATTCTATTTAATTTATTCATGTATATTTTAATATTTTTATTGATTTATTTATTGTTTTCTTCTATTCATTTGTTGTATTGATTTTATATTTGTTCCATTTAATTGTTTATACATGATATGATTTTTATTCACATAAATATTGATTTTTTATTAATTTTTAACATGTAATTAATTTATTTCACTTTAATTCATCATTATTTTTAACATGTAATTAATAAATTCATTTTAATTGATCTTTTTGCCATGTAAATGGTTTATATCATTTGTGAACATATTTAATTAATCATATTGTTCATTTAATTGTTTTCATCATTCTTTAATTGTTTTCATTCATTATTCTTTTCTTTATCATTTTATATATTCTTTGATTCATTTATCTTCATCATCATTGTTATCATGTTCATATTTTCATGTACTAATTAATTAACATGTTTTATTTTATTTTCATCACATTATTTAATCATTTATCACATATAATGCATGTTTCTCATTTTATTTTGGTTTGTTAACATTTTGATTCCATTATCATTCTTTTCATATCATCTTATTTTATTTTAATTTGTTATTCATTATTTTGTATGTTTAATTGATTTAATCACTAACATTATTTTATTTGTATTTGCTTTTATGTTTAAACTCATTTTTCGCTTGGGCATTTTTGCGAGCACATCGGGAGGTCCAAAAAGGCTCGTTTGGTTCATATATTTATTTTCATTCGGTTTGTAATATTTTTTTTAATTTTGCCATATAATTTTCTTGTAAAATTCTTTATTTAGGCTCGCTAAAAAGAAAATCACAAAAACGTTTCTATTAATTAACTTGACATTCTTTTTCTAAATAAAAGGGGACCAATGTCCTAGTTTTTCATACCCAAATAAATCATCACATCAAAACTTTTTCATAATAAATATGCATGCGAGGACCAATGTTCTCACTATTAATGAATAACCCGTTTTATGCATGTATTTCACTTTTATAAATGGGAGTTGTATTCCGCTCCTAGTGTTATTGTAATTTATTTTTAAATGCTTTATTTTGGATTTTGCTTACATTTACCGCTTTCGATATGAATGATTGCACCTTTAATTTAAATTGCATTGTGTGGAAAGTTGATGAAACAATGAATTCAAAACTTAATTATGATATTAATCAAGGTATAAATAAATGAGAAGTTCCGAACCAGCTCTGGTCTTTGGGCTCAAGAGGTTAGAGGTTATCCTCCAAGATACTTCTTGTGTCACGAGGCTTTAGCGTTAATCCTAGGCTCCTTAGGGCGAGAGGTTTACCTTCCAAGACCCCTCTGGCTGGCCCAAAATGGATACAAAGCGCAGTCTTAGGCTCTCCGAGGCGAGAGAAACTTTCCCAATGTTCTATTGGGTGGCGACTCCATGAAACCTCTTTGTTGCCCAACATAGACGCACTTGCGATTTATCGCAAGCTGTTGACGGACCCACAAATGCCCCGATCGCCCACGTGCGGGCGGTCGAACGGGCGGCCGCGGGGACCCGGCGCGCGTCACAGTGGCGACTCCGCTGGGGACATACTCGAGACTTCGATTCGAAAGTACCTTGATTAAAAATCATAGTTGAGTTTTAATTTAAAAATTTCATCTTCTTTCAAAACTGCATTGCATCTCATTAGAGCCTTAGATCTATGCTAGTTTGGTCCCTCTTTTAGCCCCGGTGCGTTCCCGAAGCGCGACCCCATTTTCACTCAATTTGGGGAAGTGTTAAGGATAATCACCAGCCCAAGCCTCGTACCTCAATGGTATATAAAATGGTGACCCGATCGGTCGTTACGCTCGTGATGAGCTAGACCCGTCGGCAGGGATCATGCTTGGGTAGCCCTAAAGTAACACCGCCCTTTGACCAAAGCTCATGTAATGGCAATAGATACTTCCCTTAGGTGATATGAACCGTAATACTATGCTTGCTATGTGGATCATTTTGTATTGGACAAACCCAAATAATCTGATTGGTCACCTAATCAAAGGCTTTCATGCCCCGATAGGCCCATGTCAACTTGTTCGGGCTGCCTGAATACATAATGATCATAACCCATCCGCTTGCACATTAGATAAGAGATGTTATGATGCCGGCTCTTCACCGAGCACCATACGCATCCATTGGGTTCCCCGCTAACCCATGGATCAAGCCCACCTAGGAAAGAGACCGCATTACCTCGTGTGTGGGAGTAATAAGGTTGGAAGGCTCTACTTGCTTGCATGTGATTGTAAATGTTGCATAGCTCACTATCATGCATTGTATATGTCATTCATGCATCATCCTAACAATCTAATTTTTTTTAGCCATCATAGATTCATCTAAGTGGACTAGAGGTTCCGACGGTCGGTTAATAAGGACAAATCTGCTCTTTGAATTGCCGAAACTAGTGCCTGACTGGGATTCTGAGTCATTCCCATCAATCAGTGAAGCCTCTGTAGAATCATCAATGGCAGAAGAACCTGGAGTTTTGACCACTCAAGACCTAGCTAGGAGGCTAGAGGACTTCGAGCGGAGAGTGCTAGACATGATGGGTGCCATGGCTGAAAGGATTGCCCATCCACCTGCTGCCCCACAGCCGCCTGTTGCTCTACAGCCACAGGCAGCCCATCCTCGGGGGCAAGCCGAACCACCTGCTGGTGGGGAGGCTCCCTTCGTTGGAGCTGCTGCTCGTCAACCCAACCATGAGCACAGAGCTGCCGCACCCATCGAGCCAAGAGGGGAAAGGATTCACAATCCCAATGATGATTTCCTGATAGAGGAGGAAGAAGAAGAGGTGCCGATAGTCCACCAAGCTGCGAGGCCCAGAGCACCCAGAGTAGAGGATGAAGCTTTAAGAGGTATGAGACAGCAGATCGAAGCTATCACCCGCATGCTCTCAGCTGGAAAGGGGATCAACCCAGAAGACAGAGATCTGGGGGATGAAGAGCTGCTGCCCCAAAGATTCAAGATGCCCGAGCTTTCGAAATTTGATGGCACCTCTGACCCATCCGCCCACATCAAGCAGTACACCCTGGTCATGAAAGGCACAGGGCTGAGCAAGAAGCAGAAAGTGGAATATTTCTGCCTTAGTCTGGTGGGCCCGGCAGTTGACTGGTACCACTGGTTGGATAGGAGGTCCAAGGAGGATTGGGACCTTTTGACCGAAGAATTCATGAAGCAGTACGACTGCAGCACCAGGATGGAGGTCACCCTAAAAGACCTCGAGCTTCTACAGCAGAAGAATGATGAGTCATTCCATGAGTACCTCACCAGATGGAGAAACAGGGTCATGGAGATGAAGAGAAAGTCTGACACTGTAGACCATATTAGGCTGTTTATCAGAAACTCATGCCCTTACTTAAGGGACTTGCTCAGTTTTAAGGGGCTCAAGGACTGGGAGTCGCTTAAGGATATCGCTATAGAAGTTGAGGCGGCTTACCTGGCAAAGAAAGCAAGCCAAAATAACTTTGCTAGGAAAGGCTATGGGAACCAGTCGGGATTCAAATCAGGAGGTGCCGGAGGCAGCAACAGCAGAAACGGTAGGACGGCAGAGGTCTCAGCTACTGGAGTTGGGCAGGGTCAAAGATACTACTCCAACTTAGGCCGCTCTCTATCCTAGGTACTGGAGAAACTAATGAAAGAAGGCAAGTTGCAACCTTTGCCACCCAGACCAGCCTTGAGTCAGGGACAGCCGGGACATAGAGGTGATCAGTACTGCGCTTACCACCAGCACACCGGCCATTTGACTGACTATTGCCGTATTCTGAGAAATAAGATCCAGTATCTCATTGACACCAATCAGATCACAGATCCTGAGAAGAGAGAAAAGAAGAAGAAGGCAGGCTACAACGCAGTCCCTCCACCGCAAACATGATCGTGTCTTGCAGTCCACTAGTGATATTGCTTTTGGATGCTGGAATCTTTTTATTTTTGGAACTTTTTATTTTCTGTTTGTAATAAAGAGAACAATTTTGCTTATTTGTATGACATTTCTATTGATTTCATTTCGCATGATCATAACAAATTAACTTTGGCGTTAATTCAAATAATATGACTGCATTTAATCTCGAAAACTTTGGGGAACCCAAAGAAAATCTTGATAGCATCTAATATAACTCCTGTAGAGAGGGAAATTGAAAATAAAAAAAAAAACTAGTTGCAATTAGGGGACTGGATGGAAACTCACTAAGAGCACTAGAACCTTTCTGATTACCCGTCAAAGCGATCCCTGGATAAGACGGAACCTAGAAAATGATTTAGGCAACATTTTCTTTTTATAGCTCTCTAAATGACCATTTCCTACCCTTACTTCACAATCGCTTGCTAGCCCATTGAGCCTTTATGTGGGTATGCTAAATGCGTGCCAATTTTGTTGTTACACATGTTAAAACTATCCCCTCGCCTAAAATGATTTTGGCTTCCCCTTAGAAGAGTGGCCGCTCTAAAAAAGATGGATGAACGTTTTAACAATTAACAATTTCTTTGTGGGTTATCGAAATTGCCTTGGTAAGGGCGAGTTTACACTTTGAAAAAAAAAAAACAAAAGACCTCAAAACAGTAACCAATTGACTAGTTTCAATAATTACCCTTTTATTGTTATTCTGATCTCAAGGAGCTAAAAATGTTACCGAGCCCAAATTCAAGAATACCTTTGTATATACAACTGAGCTGAGAATGGTTCATCCATCAGTCGAGAAAATATTGCGGCCATTTTTCTCTAGCAACCTGATCCTCCTTTGACAGCCATCTACCTAAGCCTGACATTACAACCAAAGTAAGACCTTTTGATTCTTGGTTCAGTCTTGTCCAATTAGCGGAGATGACCTTCTAAAGAGGTTTGGTACGTAAGAAGAGGCATATGGTGTTTCTTGAGCTTCAAGCGAGGAGCCACGAGTGCATTCATGCATTCGAGTTAAGTCTCGTCTCCAACATTGCTTCTAGAATTCGCATTCAAGAAAAAATTGAGAGAAAATCGTCAATCATGAAACCCGAGAGGGCTGATTGATAACAGGAGTTTGATGCTTTCAAGATCTATCTCGAGATTAGCTAAAGTCTTGTATTTTTTTTAAAATCAATGCCAAAATAATGATCATGTTCAATGAAATCAAATTGAAACATATGCATTTATGCAATGATATGATCAGAGTATTGTACCTTGTGTGATCAAAGTCATATATCTGCCTACCCTCTGCTACTCTCAGCACACAAACGCTTCAGCCGATTCATCCTGTTATCAGATGTGCAAAATCAAGCTCATGTAACCATGTCCTAAGACTCCCTAAAGATTCTTGCCAACAACTTCAGCAATCTCAAAAAAAAAAAAAAAAAAAAGAAAAAAAGCTGTTAGAGTGAAAACCGTAACTGGCGCTCTAAGCAAAAACTAGGCAAAAGGATAGGGTGAAAACCTGAAAACAGGCAGTCTGTCCTTCAAAAAAAGAAGAAAGAGAAAAGCCGCTGGATTGGGTTGGGTCCATTCCAGGCAAAAAAATAAGGCACAGGGTTATGTGAAAATCCACAAAGGACGCATCTCCCGCTAAGAAAAGCTAGTGTGAAAATCCACAAGGGACGCACTACCTTCAATTAATGACTACAGGTACCGGATGAGAATCTCACAATCCCTAAGGGCATGAAATTCAAAAGCAGCTCAAAAGGCATCAATTATATCGCAAATCGCAGCTAGCCCGGCTATCATCTCCAAGTTCACATAGATGAATTTTTATCCTGTATTCCTGCATTACTCATGCATTTCACTTGCATGCTCACCATTTTTGCATAGTTTAGTTTCCTTATTTTGCAGAAAGAAAGGCTTGAGGCGGACCCCGGCAAAAGCCGAGTGATGACATCGGTCAAATCATCAATCAAAACCTCAACTCATTCATCAATCCAGATATCGATCAAAACATATATCCAAGCCTCAACTCAATCATCAATCCACATACCAGCTTATTCATCAATCCAAGCACCATCCAAAGACTTCTCAGGGAGCAGCAAACCGAAGACTTCTAAGGGAGCAGAAAATCGAAGACTTCTCAGGGAGCAGAAAATCGAAGACTTCTCAGGGAGCAGCAAATCGAAGACTTCTCAGGGAGCAGCAAACCGAAGACTTCTCAGGGAGCAGAAAATCGAAGACTTCTCAGGGAGCAGAAAATCAAAGACTTCTCAGGGAGCAACAAACCGAAGACTTCTCAGGGAGCAGAAAACCGAAGACTTCTCAGGGAGCAGAAAATCGAAGACTTCTCAGGGAGCAGCAAACCGAAGACTTCTCAAGGAACAGCTAACCGAAGACCTCTTAGGGGGCAAATGATCAATAAACCGAAGACTTCTCAGGGAGCAGCAAACCGAAGACTTCTCAGGGAGCAGCAAACCGAAGACTTCTCAGGGAGCAGAAAACCGAAGACTTCTCAGGGAGCAGCAAACTGAAGACCTCTCAGGGGGCAAACAAACGATCGATGAACCGAAGACCTCTCAGGGGGCAATCCACCGAAGGGCTCACAGATAGCACCGCTTCAACAAACGAAAACACACCATGGTAATAACCACCATCTCAGAATTCTCCAATTCGGAAAGACGGCCGACTTAGGAGAAATCGGCGGGGAACACCAACAAAAGCCGAGTGACGACACCAGTCCAAACATCTAAAGGAGCACAGTTCCAAAATTCACAGCGGTTAGCACGATGGCGGCACAACCCACAAGAGGTTGGCACGACCACGACACTACCAATTTACAGCGGTTAGCACGATGGCGGCACAACCCACAAGAGGTTGGCACGACCACGGCACTACCAAAATTCACAGCGGTTAGCACGATGGCGGCACAACCCACAAGAGGTTGGCACGACCACGGCACTACCAATGCACAGTGGTTAGTACGATGGCGGCACAACCCACAAGAGGTTGGCACGACCACGACACTACCAAAATTCACAGCGGTTAGCACGATGGCGGCACTACCCACAAGAGGTTAGCACGACCACAGCATTACCAGCTACAACCAAAAGAAAGCAACAACTATCATTACAATTCCATCAAGCAGGAAAGACGGCCGACTCAGGTGCGCGTCTCTTTCCTTTTCTTCTTTGAGTTTAGGCTCACCTAGACACTAGTGTACTAGATTCCCCTAAACTGGGGGCAACTGTAGACACCGGGTCCTGAGTCAGCCTAGATCGAAGTTACCCAATGATGATAATTGCCTTCACAGGCTTAAAAGGTTAAAGGTGATGATTTTCTAGTCAAATTTGCATTTTAGAGTGAAAAATTAGAAAATAATAAAAAAATATTTAAAAAATTAATTTTGAAAAATGGGGGCTTAAAATTATGGTTTTTTTAGTCAATTTAAAATTTAAAAAAAAATAGAAAAAAATAAAAAATAAAAAAAATTTTCGGACCGCGAGTGTCGGGCGCGGCAGCGCGCAGGCGCCTGGGCGCCCAGGCCATCGCGCAGAGAGCGCAAAAGGCGACGCTCAGCGTCGCCGATGCTGCGCGTCGCTAAAGGCGCGCGCAGCATCGCGCACGCTGAGCGCCGCACGGAGCGCTCGTGCGCGAGCGCCAGCGCGCGGGTTTCGCGCGATTCTCGCCTGGTTGCCGCGTGAGTGCCCGTCGCTCTATAGCGACGGGCGGTGTCCCTTGTAGCGACGGCCACCTGGCCGTCGGTATAGGGTTTGATACCCAAAAATCCCTCTTTTCAGCCTTTTTCCGATTTTTTCACCCAAAAATCCGTTTTTTATCCCATTTTTTTGGGGTTTTTGACTTCAAATTAAATTCTAAAATATTTTTTTTAGGTAATTAAATAATAAAACTTGATTTTATCATTAAAAATAAAATAATTTTGGGTTAAAATAGTTTTTTTCCTTAATTAAATTAGGGCAACCTATTTTATCCTATAAATACTTTATGATGAAATCAAAAGAGCCTCCTCCACACATTTTTTAGACCTAAAAATTTCTCTTCATCTTCTTCTTCTTCCACTAAAATTCCAGATTTATTCCCCAACCAAAAATCAAAAAGAAAAATCAAAGGTTTCATTCTTTTTCCAACATAATTTCTTCTAAACATATTTTTTAGAGGAAGTTTTGTTGTTTGATTTAATTTTTGAGACAAATAGAATAATTATTTGTTCTCAAAATTGTTTTTAATCTTTTATTTTGTGTTCAATAAAACTTTTTCATTGATTTTGTTTTGAATCTCTTTTTGATAAAAAATTGATTTTGAGACAAATAAAATAATTGTTTGTCATCAAAATCTAGTTTTTATTTGATTTTCTAAAATAAAACTTCAATCATTTTTTTTGATATGAACAAAGTGATTGATTGTTCTTGAAATCATTTTTCTTTATTTTAATCAATAAAAGCTTTTTTTTTATCAAAATCATTTCTTTAGGCAAATGTATCAATTCTTTGTTCTTAAAGAATTTTTGATCATTTTTATTTTCATGTTTCTTGGAATAAAATTCCAACATTTTCATAATATTTCACTCTAATATTGTGAATCATCAAACAAAGAAATCAATCATCACTTTTCCTTCATCAAATCCAATATTCTGAGGGTAAATATTCTTGGCTCCATTTCAATTTCTATTCTATTTAATTTATTCATGTATATTTTAATATTTTTATTGATTTATTTATTGTTTTCTTCTATTCATTTGTTGTATTGATTTTATATTTGTTCCATTTAATTGTTTATACATGATATGATTTTTATTCACATAAATATTGATTTTTTATTAATTTTTAACATGTAATTAATTTATTTCACTTTAATTCATCATTATTTTTAACATGTAATTAATAAATTCATTTTAATTGATCTTTTTGCCATGTAAATGGTTTATATCATTTGTGAACATATTTAATTAATCATATTGTTCATTTAATTGTTTTCATCATTCTTTAATTGTTTTCATTCATTATTCTTTTCTTTATCATTTTATATATTCTTTGATTCATTTATCTTCATCATCATTGTTATCATGTTCATATTTTCATGTACTAATTAATTAACATGTTTTATTTTATTTTCATCACATTATTTAATCATTTATCACATATAATGCATGTTTCTCATTTTATTTTGGTTTGTTAACATTTTGATTCCATTATCATTCTTTTCATATCATCTTATTTTATTTTAATTTGTTATTCATTATTTTGTATGTTTAATTGATTTAATCACTAACATTATTTTATTTGTATTTGCTTTTATGTTTAAACTCATTTTTCGCTTGGGCATTTTTGCGAGCACATCGGGAGGTCCAAAAAGGCTCGTTTGGTTCATATATTTATTTTCATTCGGTTTGTAATATTTTTTTTAATTTTGCCATATAATTTTCTTGTAAAATTCTTTATTTAGGCTCGCTAAAAAGAAAATCACAAAAACGTTTCTATTAATTAACTTGACATTCTTTTTCTAAATAAAAGGGGACTAATGTCCTAGTTTTTCATACCCAAATAAATCATCACATCAAAACTTTTTCATAATAAATATGCATGCGTGGACCAATGTTCTCACTATTAATGAATAACCCGTTTTATGCATGTATTTCACTTTTATAAATGGGAGTTGTATTCCGCTCCTAGTGTTATTGTAATTTATTTTTAAATGCTTTATTTTGGATTTTGCTTACATTTACCGCTTTCGATATGAATGATTGCGCCTTTAATTTAAATTGCATTGTGTGGAAAGTTGATGAAACAATGAATTCAAAACTTAATTATGATATTAATCAAGGTATAAATAAATGAGAAGTTCCGAACCAGCTCTGGTCTTTGGGCTCAAGAGGTTAGAGGTTATCCTCCAAGATACTTCTTGTGTCACGAGGCTTTAGCGTTAATCCTAGGCTCCTTAGGGCGAGAGGTTTACCTTCCAAGACCCATCTGGCTGGCCCAAAATGGATACAAAGCGCAGTCTTAGGCTCTCCGAGGCGAGAGAAACTTTCCCAATGTTCTATTGGGTGGCGACTCCATGAAACCTCTTTGTTGCCCAACATAGATGCACTTGCGATTTATCGCAAGCTGTTGACGGACCCACAAATGCCCCGATCGCCCACGTGCGGGAGGTCGAACGGGCGGCCGCGGGGATCCGGCGCGCGTCACAAGAGGTTTGAAGCCATGTCCCGTATGATAGGCAGAGCTCATGGGATGAATCCGGAGGATAAGGAGTTGGACGAAGAGGACTCGATCCCTTATAACTTCAAAATGCCGGATGTCCCGAAGTTTGATGGTACTTCTGACCCGACCGCACATGTGAAGCAATATTCTCTGGTTATGAAGGGGACCATGTTGTCCAAGAAACAGAAAATAGAATACTTTTGTCCTAGTCTGACCTCTCATGCCATTGACTGGTATCATGGCCTTGACCGCCGCACTAAAGAAGATTGGGATCTGCTCACTGAAGAGTTTTTGAAGCAGTATGACTGTAACACCAGGATGGAGGTGACTCTAAAAGATCTTGAGCTACTCCAGCAGAAGACCGAGGAATCTTTCCATGATTATCTCACCCGATGGCAGAACCAAGTAATGGAGATGCGCCGAAAGCCGGACACCCAGGATCAGATTCGTTTATTTATCAAGAACGCAAGCCCATACTTGAAAGAGGGGTTGAAGATGAAGGGGTTGAAGGACTGGGAATCTCTCAAAGATATAGCCATCGAAGCAGAGGGAGAATTCTTGGCTCGAAAGGCTAACAATGACAATTTTGCCAAAAGGGCTAACCCCGGTCAAGGAACCAGCAGGCCGGCAGGTCCCAGTAACAGCACTAGAAGAACGGGTGAAGTGTCTGCTACTGAGGCAACCGCCCAGAGGAAGTTTTCGAACTTGGGGAGACCATTATCCTGGGTCTTGAGGAGGTTAATGAAGGAGGGAAAATTACACCCTCTGGCTCCTAGGCCAGCTTTGACGCAAGGGAAACCTGGACACAAAGATAACGAATTTTGTGCGTTCCACCAGCACTCAGGCCATATCACAGATAAATGCAAAGCGCTCCGACACTCTATCCAAGACTTGATTGATAGCAAGCAGATTTCTGACCCTGAAAAGAGGGAAACTGAGAAGAAGCCCGGTTATAATGCCGTACCACCACCCGTGTTTATGATCAGATCTAGCCTGCCAGAGTGGTACGTGCTGCAAGATCTATATGGGAGAGAGAATTCTGCTGCTGGTTATCCCAAGGATAGAGAGGAGAAGGTGGTTGTGGCGACCCTTGATTGCTGGTCTAGCAGTGAAAGCGGTGGAGAAGCCGAGGATGAAGAAGGAATGAACCTTGATTTGTGGGGCTCCGATGGAGACGAAGGAGAGATAGGGGCTGTAACGAGGAGTGGAAGAGTGATCCCCGAGATTACGAGGCTACCTGAGCCAGTGCAGCCATCAGCAGAGAAAGAGCCAGAGGAGAATCATATTGTCAGACAGTTGAAGAAAACTGCAGTTCAAATATCCATCTGAGATCTGTTGAGGCAATCCCCCTCTCATAGGCAGAAGGTAGTAGAAGCTTTGGTTGAGGCCACGGTCGCCACCACTATTTCCCCGTCAGAACTTTTGGGTTTAATTAAGGGAGGATCCGAGGAGAGATTGGTCTTTTCTGACGCCGACCTACCTGTTGAAGGCCGCAACCACAACCGACCCTTGTACATCAAAGCACAAATTAACGATAAGCACACTGCTTGTATTATGGTAGACGAAGGGTCTTCTATTAATGTATGCCCTGCAAGCTTTTGGTTTAAATGAGGATATGCTCAGCGGATCGGATCTGACTATCACAGCCTATGACAACTCGAGGAGGCAAGCTTCAGGAACCTTTAAGACCTTGGTCAAGACAGGACCTATTGAAGTGGAGGTTGAATTTGTAGTTCTGCCCATACCCGCTAACTTCTCAGCTTTGCTTGGGAGACCCTAATTTCATAAATTAGGGGAAGTGCCATCCACACTGCATCAGATGATAAAGTTCCCACACAAGGGGGAGGTGGTGACTATCAAAACGGCTAGGGAGAACCAGGTCTCAGCGCTGGAAATAGCCAATCAGCCATTTAGCGGCTTCCATGTGTCCATGATAAGGGAAGAGTACGGGTCAGTGGATAGCCCAGCTGTGGTTAATATGATGAAGAAGATGCATTATCTTCCTGGGGCTGGTTTAGGCAGAAACTCCCAAGGACTGCAAACCGCAATCACCACTCGAGGGCAAAAGAACCGGAAAGGTCTGGGGTATAGAGGTGGCTTCGGCAAGAAGAAGGTAACGGATAAGATCCCCCACATAACAGAGAGCTTCGTACTAGCATCCTCAGTTTGTGCATACACTGGCGAAGACGAGCCGCATTGGGTAGAGGGGAGGATTATCCCTGGCTTCGAGATCTTTAACGATGTGTATGACTGGCATGTCGGGTTTGTCAAGACTGTCGACGACTTCTGGGATGAGGAAGTTATGACTCAGGGTATCACTTGGGACAGATGCGAGCTTGAGGAGGTCGTTACTGAGAAGATGATAGCTGCCAGGTTGAAAGGGAAAGGGAAGGTAGCAGAATTAGAGCTAAAAATGGAGAATTTGAAATTTTGCTCCGACGAGCCTGAGGGGCCTCTGCAGAATCAAGAAGCCAGTGAACAAGCTGCAACGGCATCGACCTCTGGAGTGGCGAAAGAAGATTCTAGTTTGGACTGTCTTTTTATTCCCGAACTCTTTTATGATGTAAATGATAACTATAATATTATTAATAAGACAAACAATTTCTCTTATTTGTGCGATGTTTCTAATGGTTTTGACATGCATGAACATGATCATACTCCATCAATTTTTGACATCGATTCCACTGATACAACGCCTTTTAATCTTGGAACCTCGAAAAATCCGAAAGAAATTCTAATAGCATCAAATATAACTCCTGAGGAGAGAAAAAATTTTGAGAGAATAATAAGAAAACATGAAAAAGTCTTTGCCTGGACCTATGAGGACATGCCAGGAATTGACCGGGATGTAGCAGAACATGCTATCCCAACTTATCCGGATTACAAGCCTGTGAAATGGCAAATGTGGTCCCTGTAGCAAAGAAAAATGGGAAGGTCAGAGTATGTGTGGATTACCGAGATCTGAACAAGGCCTGCCCTAAAGATGATTTTCCATTACCCCATATCGATGTGTTAATAGACAGCGCCGCCAATTGCGCGATGTATAGCTTTGGAGATGGATATTTGGGGTACAACCAAATCCTAAACAAGATAGCTGATCGGGTTAAAACCGCCTTTATCATAGAATGGGGAACCTATGCCTACCGAGTCATACCTTTCGGCCTAAAGAACGCAGGGGCCACATACCAGAGAAT
Organism: Excoecaria cochinchinensis; assembly: GCA_947683425.1. Classification (NCBI taxonomy): domain Eukaryota; kingdom Viridiplantae; phylum Streptophyta; class Magnoliopsida; order Malpighiales; family Euphorbiaceae; genus Excoecaria; species Excoecaria cochinchinensis. The sequence continues at coordinate 24,058,801 of CANTUQ010000146.1, forward strand.
GGCGACCAAGATCTTAAGTGACCTGATCCATAAAGAAGTAGAGGTATATGTCGATGACATGATGGTCAAGTCGACCACCCGAGAGGGACACTTTGAAGCTCTAGAGAAGTTCTTCACCAGGATCGACAAGTATAATTTGCGACTTAACCCCAAGAAGTGCATTTTCGGAGTGACTTCAGAAAAGCTATTGGGACATGTCGTCAGCCAGAGGGGAATAGAAATTGACCCGAACAAGGTGAAAGCCATCAGAGAGATGCATGTGCCGCAAAAAGAGAAGGATGTTAGGAGTTTCCTGGGCAAGCTGCAGTATGTCAGCCGATTCATTGCCAAGCTCACTTCAATATGCGAGCCCGTTTTTAAGCTGCTTAGAAAGAATCAGCCTGTGGTCTGGAACGAAGATTGTCAGAAAGCTTTTGATAGCATCAGGGAATACCTGTTGAATCCGCCAGTGCTAAGGCCGCCGCAGCCGATTAAACCGCTTATCCTGTATTTGGCAGTAGAAGGCAGTTCTGTGGGCGCCATGATGGCTCAAGAAGATGAATTTGGGGTGGAGTTTGCAATTTATTATCTTAGCAAGAAATTTTTGGCTTATGAGATAAAATATGCTAAAGTAGAGAAGATCTGCCTTGCAGTAATTTGGGCGTCAAAGAAACTGAGGCATTATTTCCACTCGTACAAGGTTCAAGCAGTGGCCAAGCAGAATCCGTTAAGATATTTGCAGGAAGCACCGTCTTTGCTTGGAAAGATGGGGAGGTGGTTGCTCTTGCTATAGGAGTTTGATGTGCAATACATCACTCGTAAGACTATTAAGGGACGAGCCGTAGCCGAATTTCTTGCTGAACATCCCATTCAAGGAGACACCCCCGAGTTCACCTTTCCTGATGAAAGCATAGTCGCGATTTCTGTTCAGGGATGGCAGTTGCACTTCGACGGGGCAGTCAATAACAGGGGAGCCAGAGTTGAAATCATCCTGACAATGCCAGATAATGAGAAACTTCCCCTTGCTAAGAAGCTGAGATACAAAGCAACCAACAATGAAGCCGAATACGAAGCATGCACCTTCGGAGTAGAAGCTTTAGCTGCATTGGGGGCAAGGAACATAGAAGTCTTTGGTGACTCATCCTTGGTGATCAACCAGATCCGAGGTGAGTGGGCCGTAAAAGAAGAACGGCTGATGCCCTATGTTGAGTATTTGAGAGGGATATGTGGGCAGTTTGAGACTTGCACTTTCCACTCGTGCCCAGAGATGAGAATCGTCTAGCTGATGCATTGGCAACCTTGGTGTCGATGTGGGATAATCCTGAGGGAGTAGCTATGAAACCGGTACTGATTTCAAGTTCTGAGAAGCCCAGCTTTGAGATCAAGCCTGTAATGGAGGTAGAAGTGGCAGATGGGAAACCATGGTACTTCGACATCATGAACTACTTGGAAAACAACAAATTTCCAGAAGAAGCCACTGAAAAAGACCAGAGGATGATCCGTAAGCTATCTACTCAGTTCATATCCTTAGAAGGGGTGTTGTACAAAAGGCAATCGGACGGGATTCAGCTCAGGTGCTTGAATGAAAAAGAAGCCCGCAAAGTGATGGAGGAAACCCATGCAGGTGTCTGTGGGGCTCACATGAATGGTTTGACCTTGGCCAAGAAGATTATGAGACAAGGCTTTTATTGGATTACAATAGACAATGACTGCTCGAAATATGTCAAACAATGCCAGTTGTGCCAACAGTACGCAGACTTGAGACACCTGCCAGTATCAGAGCTACATAACCTGACATCACCTTGGCCTTTCGCTGCTTAGGGGATAGATATCATTGGAGAGATTCGCCCTACGGCATCCAATGGGCACAGATACATCATAGTCGCAATTGACTATTTTACCAAATGGGTAGAGGCAGAATCCTTCAAAAAGATCGACGCAAGGGATATGGCAAAATTCATAGAGAGAAATCTGATCTGCAGATATGGTCTTCCTCATCACATAGTGTCCGACAATGGGGTGCAGTTCATGGGAGAAACCAGGAAGCTCCTTGAGAAGTATGGTTTCGAGCATCATAAATCCTCTCCCTACCGACCGCAAGCGAATGGGGCAGTAGAGGCCGCAAATAAGAATATGAAGAAGATCCTGTCCAAAATGGTCCAAACCTACAAAGACTGGGCTGAAAAGTTACCTTCGCCCTATAGGGATATAGAACAACGGTGAGGACGTCTACAGGTGCTACACCATTTTCCCTGGTATACGGAACAGAAGTAGTGTTGCCAGTAGAGATAGAGCTTAAATCACTGAGGGTGGTCATGGAAGCCCAAGTCCTGGAGGCCGAATGGGCGCGGCAGAGGCTACAACACTTGAACTTATTAGATGAGAGTAGGCTGAAAGCCTATTATCATAATCAGATTTACCAAAAGAGATTGGCAAGAACTTTCGAAAAGAAGGTGAGAAAGCATCCACTGAAAGAAGGGGACTTGGTGTTCAAGAAGATGAGGCCAAGCATACCAGACATCAGAGGGAAATTCAGACCTACCTGGGAAGGGCCGTATATCCTTAAGAAGCTGCTATCCAAAGGAGCTGCAATCTTGTCGGATAGTGATGGGAATGAATTCAAAGAGCCGATCAACGTCGACAAACTCAAAAGGTTCCATGGCTAAAGACCCAAAAATGAAAAGAAGAGAATAAAATGCCCTGCAGGTCAAAAACCGAAAAGGCGGCTATGCTAAAATTGGGCGCCTCGACAGGGTGAAAACCGAAAAAAGGCATCCTGTGCAAAAATTAGAGGCATGAGAGAAAATGTCCGATCGTGAAAACCCGAGAGGGCCGATCGGTAACAGGAGTTGATGCTGTTAAAATTCGGTTTCATCTATTAAACGGCGCGTAAGCGGCTGAATAAATGTCAAAACTAATCATGTATGTTGAAACTGTATGAAAAAGTACACGAATTTGGGAAATAAAATGAATATTATTCTTCTCATTTTTGTCATTTTCTAGTTCTGCATTAAAAAGAAATGTAGCACCAAAAGAAGTACATATGAAAGCCAAACTAGGTCCTACTGCTACTCTCGCCAACCAGATGCTTGAGCCCTCGAGTCCTGTTATCAGATGCTGGACTAAGGATCCACTTCTTGTACTCACTTGTCGAAGACACAGAATGATTGCCGAACCTCAGGATAACAGTCTTCACGGGTAGTCTGCCCCACAGCTCATGATACCGAGAAGCGAACGCAACCGAGAGGGCTCCTCCCCGGAAAGATAAGGGAATCCTCACTACATCCTGGGTCGTCCCGAGCTGACGTGAACATCGAGAAGTGATGCAGAAGGTGGCCCGATGGAGCCCACAGAGGGGAACACACCCCGATGGCCCGTCAATGACTACATGAGACAGTGGGAGCTAGGCGGATGTGAAGCTGATGTCATCATCTGACAGCTCGCCAAATCGGGTAATGCCTTCACCAGTAGTGGCACACCCGTACAATCGTCGACGCGGAAGAAAGTGGCTCGATGAGTACTGTAGAGTGACTCGAGGGGGTGGCTCAAACAGCATCTTCAGTTTCTCTTGCAGCCAAATCTGAAAAAAAAAAAAAAAAAAAAAAAAAAAAAAAAAACCGCTGGAGTAAGTAGGGTTTACTTCAGGCAAAAATAAGGCACAGGGTTGTGTGAAAATCCGAAAGGACGCACCTCCCGCTAAAAAAAGCTAGTGTGAAAATCCATAAGGGACGCACTACCTTTAAAATAATGACATACCTGGAGCAATAAGGGACTGCCGGAAAAGGTTGTGGTGGATCCAGAGCTCACCGCGTCCAAGCCTAGAATGGTTTCAGCCAAGACGAGTGGCAAGGGTGATAACCCCGAGTGAAAGTCGCTCATGACTCCGAACAGGCGAGGATCACCTGTCAAACCCCCTGGAACAACAGTGAGGAAGTTTACCATGCAATACAAGAATGTGATGTTTACTCGGTAGGTGGGGATATCAGTGAACTGATCCAGAGCCTCGATCAGTGGCCCCAGAGCAAAGAGAGAGCCCGGAGAAACCAGCCGAACAGCCTCGGAGGGAGGTATGCCGAGCGCCATAGCTATGTCCCGGATCTGAGATAGGCCGCAGCGGGGGACGCAGGGCAGAGCGCTGGGAGGAAACCAGGCTCCGAGAATGGCAGCTAGTTCTTCAGGCAGAGGGCACAGTTCCTGATAGGTAAACCGGAAGACGTGAAACCGGGGGTTCCAGAAGTGGGTCGCCGCCAGAAGGAGGTTTTGGTCAACTTTCACCCGACACAGGTATTTCAGCCCAGACAGAGAGGAAAGGGGCGCCTTCCTCCCAAGTGTGTTTGTCATCTAAGATACTGTGCATCCTTTGGGCTAGAGGAGAAGACATTTTTAGAAAGATGAAAGGCTCAAGATGTTGGAAAATGAAGAGACATCAGAGAAACAAAATTTTGTAAGTTTTTATAGGAAAGCATCACCGACGGCCTACCCGTCTCTCCAGAGAGACGGCCTGCCCGTCGGAAGGAAATCCACCTGGCAGATGCATACGTCAGCATTGCATTCATCACGCGCATTAACTCGCATTTATTACGCTATAGACGGCCTGCCTGTCGGTCGCTTGTACAAACGCCCTACCCGTCGGTCACGAAATTCTATATAAGGGCGAGTGACGGACGGTGCAAACGCAGCTGTCCCTTTCTTCTTCCTCTCCCAAACCGTTTTTTAGCGTTTTTTTTAGTGTCTTTTCAAGCATTCTTCATCTTTCTTTGCTCTTTCTTCATAATTTCGCATCATTTACTCACCGGGCGCTTTGGTGTTTATATTTTCTTCAGTTTCTACACTTCTCGCGACTACAAGTAAGTAGATAATTACTTTTTTTCTTGAATTTTATTTAAATTATTAATTCATTTCTTCTTCTTTCAACTTTAGAAATGTTTAGAAAATTCCGAATGCCTTGGGAATTTAGGGAGAATGCTGCCCATTTTTTTTTATTATTATCATTATTCTAGTGCAACTAAATCTGAATTTTTGCATGATCACATAGAAATAGAATTTTTCTATGACTTTGGTGCTTTAGAAATAGACCGTCTTTAGCGCACCATTTTGTGCATATGTTGCTTTTGCGGCCCGAGGCCATTATTTTGTGTTGTTGGGGTCACACTCTTGCCGGGGTGCGTCCCATTTACATGCGTATATTATTGTTGAGGCCTGAGGCCTATGTTTTTGCCTTTTCATGCAGGAGGTTGGGCATACCCCTGCCGGGGTGCTGCCCAAATTTTTATTATTTATTCAAAAATTGAGTATTTTTGTGTATAATGCACGCCCTGGGACCTGGAAAGCCCATTCTTATTCACTTTAATTATTTCCATGCTGATTGCATGTTGCTTTTGCCATGATGCATGCGAGCCACATTAGGCTACTTCCTTAGACAGGATGTTTGCTCTTTTCATTTTTTTATCAATTCTCTATCTTGTTTTGGGCCGCTATTGCCCCGGTGAGGCCTAAATCGACCTTCACCTTGGAAATAAGTTTAAAATATTTGTTTTGCCAAATTTTCGATATTTAATCTCTTCCCTTTTGCAAGATGCCTCCTAGACATAGAGCACCGCAGGCCCAGCCCGAGTTTGTAACTCCGGATTGGATGGATGATGAGTCGGCTCAGAGGTATAGAGCGTTGGCTCAGGTAGAGTTTCGGGCCAGTCGTTTTGTGTCCCGCCCATTTCTAGAGGCCCTAGGGCTGGCCCCAGAGTTCGATCTACTTGCCGAGGGTGCTGGGTGGACAGAGTTCCTTGAGCCCTCCTTCCAGACGTTTCCAGAGGCTACTCGCCAGGTCCTGGCCACTCTCCGCTACGCCGGTTTTCAGAGTGCAGATACCGACCCAGGGGTGGTTCAGTTTTGGTTCGACGGCAACCACTTCAGTATCACTAGGCAGAGATTTGCACAGGCCATGGGGCTCCCTACAAAGGAGGGGGTCGAGATCCTGCGGCGAGCTGTTAGACGTGCCCATTGGGTGGCCATTGCCATACCGGGAGTGTTATACGATCACGATACAGCGAAGAGCACCGTACTGGTGTCTCAGGCACTCCGGTATTTGCACAGAGTGCTTTCCAGTTCGTACCTCGGTCGAGCTGGTAATCCAGGGTCGCTTAATGCGGCCGAGATCTGGAGCCTCTGGGCTATGGTGGCAGGCCAGCGTCTCAACATTAGCCACGAGATCTTGGCCAACTTGACCAGAGTCGGCAGAAGGTTGACGCCGGTGGTGATAGTAGGAGGGGTTATCACCCGGTTACTTTTGAGGTTGGGGGTTAACCCTGAGAGGTTGAGAGGACCCTTGCCGGAGGGGATCCATGTAGACACCGCGGCGGCAGTACAGATGGGGATGATCTCCCAGATTTCAGGCCAGGCAGAGGCCTATAGGGTATTGACCATTCATGAGACCCGGCAGCTGTTCTCGCTCCCACCCTTGGGTGCAGATCCAGACCACCCGGAGGAGCAGCCTCCACAGCCCGACCCTCAGCCAGAGCCCTAGCCTCAGCCCGAGCCTCAGCCAGAGCATCAGCCTCCTCAGCCTCCTTAGCCACAGACTGTGCCACCACCACAGCAGCAGGAGCAGCCCAGGACTCCTTCAGACTTCGACTTCGAGATCACAATGGACGACCTCTTTGCCGCTTCACCAGCATCCAAGGCGCCGACTCCGGCCCCATCACCGAGTGCCAGGGTACAGAGGTCTATCCACGGGCCCTCCGAGAGATACCACCCGTACTCCCGAGGTGACCTAGGGGCATCCACCTCCTCGGCGCCACCGCCAGAGCCTGCACTGCCTGACTTCTCTCAGCTCCTCACATCCAGGTTTACAGCCTTAGAGCGGCGGCAGGATGAGAGGGACAGGGCTATTCACGAGAGGTTGGATCACCAGCAGGCTGCCATTCAGGAGCAGTCCCAGTCGGTGGAGCGCTTAGCCCGAGAGCAGGCCGGCTACATTGAGCATACGACTCGGGAGCAGGCTCGGGCCTTGGATGTTTTCAGGGATGAGCAGGCTCGGGCCTTGGATGTTTTCAGGGATGAGCAGGCTCGGGCCTTGGATGTTTTCAGGGATGAGCAGGCTCGGGTCCTGGAGGCCTTCAGAGGGGAGCAGATGAGGCTGATTGAGCAAATTGCTTAGGGGCAGAGGGAGTTGAGGCAGCAGCTGGCTCATGATGTGAGGACGTCACAGGACCAGGCGTCTCAGAGGATCGATATGACCCTACAGATGATTGATGAGTCACTCGACTCTCTGAGATCCCGCGTCCAGGCGATAGAGGGGATTCTCCCACCTCTTTCTCAGACCATGAGGGAGTTTAGAGAGCAGACGGAGCAGAGCCTGGAGCAGAGGAGAAAGACCGCCAGCGAGCAGACCATTCAGTTGAGCCAAGCCTTCAAGAAGTTAGGAGACAAGGTTTCTGAGACCTTAGGGTTTATGAGTACCTGTACCCAGCCTTTCTTGGATGGCTACGCTCAGATCCGGTTCAGGCGGGCCCATGATCACGAGGCAGGACCCTCCACGGCTCAGCCAGCTCCACCTCCACCTCCACCAGGGACCGTGCATATATCGGATGATGAGGATCCCGATGAGCCCTCCAACTACACACCTCTCTGATCTTCAGGGAGTTATTTTTGTATCTTTTGTACATTTATATTTTGTATATGCACTGTACAAAATGATGTTTCTAGTGAAAACTTTTGCTTCATTATTGCATGATCATTTGATTGTTAATTGTTTAATCACATCACAGAAAGTGTATGTTCTCATATTTACTCACATGTCAATAAAAATGACAATATAACAAAAACAAAAAATGATCAATAAGAGCTCAATAAAAAAAATGAATGAAAAATGAAACATGGCATAGCAAATAAAGCAAGATCACGCCATCAATAGACAGGTTAAAAGATGACCGCTCAAACATGAACTAACAAAATCTTTTATCACACAGGTACCGAGAAATACCGATCTGAACATAGACATCGATTAAAAAGATCTCTTTTGGAACAAGGAACCCGGCGGGGTTTCCTCATCTCACAGATCGAGGTTGTAGCCAGAGCATGCTGCATCTCACCAGATCGAAGCTGCGGTCAGAGCATACCACACTTCACCAGATCTAAGCTGCGGTCAGAGCATACCACACTTCACCAGATCGAAGCTGCGGTCAAAGCATACCACACTTCACCAGATCGAGATTGTACCCAAAGCATACTGCATCTCACCAGATCGAGATTGTAGCCAGAGCATGCTGCATCTCACCAGATCGAAGCTGCGGTCAGAGCATATCGCACTTCAAATCGGGGTTGTAGCCAAAGCATGCTGCATCCCGCCAGGTACCTACAAGTCGAGATAAGACCGATGGAAGTATCTTCGCACTGCCGAGCGGATCGAGACAAGGTCCACCCGACAAAAGGCACAGAGGGTGAAAAGCCGTCATAGGTACGCTTCCTTTCTGACCTTTCTCTAAGTTTTGGCTTATCTAGGCGCTTGTGCACTAGTTTCCCAAAACCTGGGGTCAACTGTAAGCACCGTGTCCCGGAGCGGTCTGGATCAGAGGTTACCCTATGATGAAATCAGTATTCGAGCCTGCATAAACGGTTTGGATTCGGGGGTTTTAGTCCCATGTTCCACGAGAAATGAATCTTTCCACCTTTCCTGGGCAGAGGAGGGAAAACGAGGTTATTTTTCGGATAAAAAAATGTTTTTCTCTCTACGGACGGCCAGCCCGTCGGTGAGAGGCCAGCCGGTCGCTTGGTGTCACAAACGGGCTATGGTATTTTTCGACGCCCGTCGGAAAATCACCGCCTCTGTCAGAGCGCCGCCTGGTTTTCCGGAGCACGCAACCTTTTCGACGCCCGTCGGTGGATGTGGCAGGGCCGTCGGACGAATCCTTGTGTCAGAAGGATTCTTCTGACGCCCGCCTCCATACACCGACGCCCGTCGGTCGTGTCTGGCTATAAAAGCTCCGGATTTTCACTTGAAAAGGGTTGGAAAAATTTTCAAAGGGGGAAACTCTGCCCAATTTCAAGCAAATTTTCTCTCTCTTCCAACAAAACACATTTACTAAGGAAATCTATTGAATCAAGGATCAAATCAATCAAAAGGAACTTAAAACTAATTAGTTTTCTTTAGATTTTGACTCCAAAATCGATCTTTTGAGGGGTTGAAGAAGAAATAGATCATTTCCTTTCTTTGATCCTTCATCTTTCGCTTCTCGTAGAACGCGCGGGGCTCTAATCAACACAACAATCTCACCCGAAGCGATTATCTGAGGGTAAATATTCCAGATTCCTTCTCCATATTATCTCATATTTATTTCTTATTTTGTGGAATTTTTTTGAATATCTGTCATTATTTTCTTTTATTTTGACTCTTTTATCTCCTTTTGGGATAAAACCCACTTTTTGACTTTGAAAAGGTTTTTTTTTCTCTCTCTCCATTCTATTTTTTCGGAGACAGTGGTGACCGTCATCTTCATCACCGACGCCCGTCGGTCACCCACCTACAGACGCCCCTCCTTGAGTGACAAATGGACATCTCGGTTACCTTAACCGATGCCCGTCGGTCAGCTAAGGAAGGCCGTCGGTGGGTTCTGTCTCCATCTTTTTAAATCGTTTTTCGTCTCTTTCAAGTTTTTTTGACTTCTTATATGTTAATTTTATATATATTAACATCTCTCAACTTTCTATGAGTGTATATTGATCCTCTTGGATAATCCCGAGCTTGAGCGGCTGTCTACCATGTTCGGAGGATTTCGTCTGGTTTAGTTCCCTAATCCTCTTGGCTATTTTCTTCATTTTATTATTTATTGATTATTTTATGTATACGGATGTACTCCTTTCATATCCCGTTTGATGTATAAAAATGACTCAATGTTTTATATTCAATAAAATGAGGTTTACACGAAAGCAAGGGTCCAATGCCCTATTTTTATCCAATAAAGGTCATCACAAATAAAAATCCCCAATTTTAATAACGATGCATGTGAGGACCAAAGTCCTCAAAATAAGCAATGCCCCGATTTATGCATGATCCGCATATTTACGAAAGGGAGTTGTATTCCGCTCCTTGTATTATTGTAATCTATTACTTTCATTATCTATTTGATCATTTATCACTTTCAAGATGTGAATAAGTGCGCCTTTTAATCAATTGCATAGTGTGGAGAGAGAGAGCGAATTAATGATATTAAAATTTGATCATAAAATAATTGAGGTAGAAATAGATGAGAAATCCCGGACCCAGCTCTGGTCTTTGGGCTCGAGAGGTTAGAGGTTATCCTCCAAAATACTTCTTGGGTCACGAGGCTTTAGCTCTAATTCTAGGCTCTTTAGGGAGAGAAGTTCACCTTCCATGACCCCTCTGGCTGGCCCAAAATGGATACCAAGCGCAGTCTTAGGCTCTCCGAGGTGAGAGTAACTTTCCCAATGTTCTATTGGGTGGCGACTCCATGAAACCTCCTTGTTGCCCAACATAGACGCACTTGCGATTTATCGCAAGCTGTCAACGGACCCGCAAATGCCCCAATCGCCCACGAGCGGGCGGTCCGAAAGGGCGGCGCACGGGATCCGGCGCGCGTCACAACATGCGTATGGGTTTTGGCCATTATGTATTTGGATCTTTCAAACAGATGAGAGCCTTTGATGAGTGTCCAATTAATATGTTTCAATTTGTTCAATATATAAGGGCCAACATAGCAAGCACGTTGTTAGGGTACATATCACCTAGTGGAGGTTTCTATTGCCATTACATGAGTTTTTGTCAAGGGTGGTGTTACTTTAGGTCTACCAAAGCTTGGTCCCTGCCAATGGGTCTGGCTCACCAATCGGGTCTCCATTTGACATACCATTGATGGTACAAGGCTTGGGCTAGTAATTATCCTAAGCACTTCCCTACAATGAATGAAAGTAGGGTTGTGTTTTAGGAATACACCGGGGTAAAATAAGGGACCAACTAGCATAGTTCTAAGGCTCTAATGAATGCAATGCAATTTTTGTTTGAATAGAAATCGAATTTTCGATTCTTAAAAACTCAATTATAATTTTAACATAAGTCACTTTCAAAGCAAAGTTTCGATCACTCCCCAATGGAGTCGCCACTGTGACGCACCAGAACCCGCTTATGTTCCCGGATGGCCCACTTTTAGGGCCCGAGAAGGATTTGCATCTAGATCTTGGGCAACACGAGATTTTTTGGAATTCCTTAACCAATAGAACATTGGGAAGTTCATCTAATCTCATGAAGCCTTTAGGCACCTTTGAGGTATTTTGGAGTCGCCACCCAATTTATAAGAAATTGGGAAAGGTCATCTAACCTCGGGGGTCTTAAACCAGAGAAGGTGTTCGGAACTTCACTCTTATTAATGCCTTAAGTTAAGTTATAAATAAGTTTTTTAGTAATTAAAATTCTATCTCTCATCTCACGTGATCATGCAATAAAATTAAAGCGCATTTCTAGTATTTTTGGAAAGTAGTAAAGAAAGCGATGAAGAAAATAATAAATAAATTACAAGTGAAAAATGGGACATAACAATTCCCCAAAATGTAAAAATAAATAAGTAAATAAATGACAAAATTAAATAAATAAACAAGCATACATAAATCAGGACATTTATTTGGGGTAGGAACATTGGTTCTTTCATGCACACTTAAAAAATCTGAGACTTATTTTGGGGGATAAAAATGATAGGGATGATTGGATCCCATTTTACAAAAATTAACTCCCTCTTGAATATGAAAGTTTATTGGCTAAAATTGGGTGTAGACACCGTGTTCGAGACAGCTCAGATCAGGATTACTTGTTAGCTTATTTTTTAGTGCTAATTCCGCAAATATACGGTGTACCAGTTATAGTACAAAAGATGTCGATCCCACGAGGAATGTGATTAATATTACACATTATTACTACTTAATTTTAATCTTGTTTACAATGATCATGAATTTTATGAATGGAAGTGGAAATACTTTGTTTAATACTATCTAACCTAATTATTGATTATCGGAGAAGACAAATGATTAATGATGATAAAATAATAAATAGAACTTGAATTGATTATTCTTAATTATAAGTATATTTTTGTCATGCAAGCCAAGTTGAATAAGATTCCAATTTACTCTCTCAACATAAACTAGAGTGCCTAAAACATACATTTATAATTTTAACTCACAATTTTCATTAATGAATTAGAGGGTTATACATGCAAATTTCAGGAATAAGAAACAACCTATAATAACCATCTAACATTACGATTTCTCAAATAATACTTCAATGATGAACTTCTATTCGAGTAAGGAAGGATTTATTCTTTCGACTAAACACTTACTTATAATGATCATACATAAAAATACTAATAGAAAATTGTACAAGCAAAAATATCAAATTGATATGAATAACAAAATATAACATTAACTATTCAAGTTCATAAATGCATCATTTAATAGTTACAAAGAAGAAGTAAAAGATAAGAAATGAAGAAGGAGATTTCTCAACCCTTTTCCCTTTCACAAAGTATACTCTTCTTCCTTGTAAGAAATCTTCTCTTCAAAACATAAAAATCCTAACTCAAGAACTTTTTCTATGGAAAATGTACTCTCAAACTTTCAGAAATTCTTAATTAAAAATTGAACTACTACAATTTATAGTTGAAACTAATATTTATAATGTTCTAAAGATGTGTTCTTTTAAGTGTCTCTTCAAAGGGTTGCAAGACTTGGTGGAAAGACATGATTTTTCAAGGCAAAATTTGAAGTCAACTGCCCAACGATCCTCTCTGTCACGTTCGTGACAGAGCACGCCTGCTTCTTCGCTCCACCTTCCTCGCGCTGGCTCTTCTTCGCGGGATGCCGCGACCTCACGATGGGCTACCTTGCTCGCTACAACGCACGCCAGTTTCCTTTCTTCTTCTCTTTGGCTCTCTTCATTGGCGCGTCCTGTCCTGCTCGCGACGTCTATCACGCTCGCTACAGATTTCTTCTCTCCTTTGCTTTCTTCTCTTCCTTTCTTTTTTTCTTGCATTTGTTTGGCACTTCTGGTTGCATCACGACAGATCCTTCTCTTCTTTAGCACTTTTTTGCTCCTTTCTCCAATCTTCTCCATTTTCTCCAACACACACAAAACTTAAACAAAAACATAAAACATACCTAATTCTAACACAATTAACTACACATAAACATTATTTCAATTACAAAACATGGACTAAATATGAGCTATTTAGGCTCATATCAAACCCCCACACTTAAACATTTGCTTATCCCTAAGCAAAACATAGCAAACACTCAGCCCACACAAACTCATAACACATAATATGCATACAATTTTGGAGCTTACTTCTATATTTGATAAACATTTGGAAATAACATGCACAAACTTTTAACAAATTAGTCTAAATATGCAAAATCTCAATCAATATCATTATCCATCAAACTTGAAAAATCATGCACATTTTGGAAAATCATAAAGCTCCAAAACATAAGAATATTTGACCTCAAGAATTTGAATATCATAACATATGTAAAGATTATTTCACACAAGGCATTTCCTAAAGTAATTCTCACTCAAACACTATATTTTTTAAGCACTCAATCACTCATTGTGTTTAAATGTTAGTGTTTCTCTCATTCCTTTAATATGCCATTGCATACCATAAGCTTATAATTAGTAAAAATCTCCACTACTAGTATAAAGTAGTACATGAAATCAAAGGGTCTTAAAAGGGTTGTAACTTGGCCAAGGTAAAGGTAGGACAATTTTGGTTAAAGCAGCTTATATTGTGTAGAGAAAAATTATCGCTATATCATAAGAGATGTAAAAACTAAGTATAGCATGATATTCCAACTTTCTATTCTAACTCCCTTCTTAGTGTCCACACTTTTCCTCTAGTTTCATTTTCTTCTTTTTTTTTATTTTATTTTATTTTATGGGTGCATTTTATGCTCCATCCCACTTATTTTGTTTCTTTTTTTTTTCTTATAGAAACTATACTTTTCTAATAATGGACTTTTGATAAATAAATAAGGGAATTCAACTTGTACATCAACTATAATCATCTATAATCATGCTTATACTAACAAATGTATCTCTATGATATAGCAATCCTAATTCTCACCACAACAAGGGTAACAAAATAAGTAGTTATTGTTTAGCAAAGGATTTGTTAATGAAGTGCTTAACAATAAAAATAGGCTAAGGCTCAAAAATGGCTACCTAAAGTCAAAAAGGTTAGGTTTTAAAGCAAGCCAAAATGGTTTAATCTAATTACCCTTCTCATTTCTCATGCCCATCTCATACTATATGTAATCTCAAAATTTACCAAAGACAAGTTCTAGAGGATATGGCATATAAAGGCTCTCATACAAGAAAATTTTCAATGTATAAGGCTCAAAAGCTCACATAAGCTATAGGTCAAACTACCATAAGCAATGAATTGACAAAATAATCCTTGTATACATATGAAAAGATACTCAACTTAAAAAGATCCTACACTAAAGTACTTCGCCAAGTCATGACCTTCACTATGTATATTTAATTGTCCAAGTAAAATGAAAATGACATTTTTTGAGAATTTACCTAACTAGACTTAATTAAAAGAAATACAACCTTAATTATGCATATATTCCCAAATATACATCAAATATATAAGCTCCAAAATCAAATGCCCAAACAACCTAAATATATACATATAAAAACAATAACCTAAAACTAGCAGCGCATGCATAAACACAGGCTACACTAAACACAACATATAAATGAAATGAACATAACAATAATGCCCCCACACTTAAAGGACACAATGTCCTCATTGGGTGAAAACAAACAAACAAATAATATAAACAAGCAAAACACAAGAGACAATAGAAAGAAAATAAAAAGAACACGAAAAAGTAAAAGACCATGGAAAAAACTCATCTCAATTCCCACTAGGGGAATCAAGCGGAGAAGGTGTAAACTCAATATTCTTTTTTTGAAGGAAGGAGAGCAGTTTGTGACTCATGCGCTTGTGGCTCTTATGCATTGCCTTCATTATGGCCTCTATTGAATCCAATCGAGCTTTCATGGTTTGGTTTACAGCATCGACACCATCCAAGCGTGTCATGACCTGCTGCTAACCCGCAGAATCACTGCCTTCAGGAGCAGATCTTCCAACTTCTTCTTCCTCAGATTCTTCCTCTTCAGCAGACTCCTCTTGTGCACTAGCAGCTGTGGAAGATTCAAGGGCTTTACCTTTGCCTTTATCCAAGCGTGAACTATCACCCTGCAAACCACGATCAACAAACTTGGGCAGCCAACCCCCTTTTGTTAAAAGATTAGCACGCCTCAAGTAAGCGACATCTAACATGGCAACATGCTCACCCTCATCTAATTGAAAATTATGTAAATCCCCCAAACAACCTAATATAATGCCCATCACCATGTGACACATCCCCACAGTCTTACTCTTAGCAATCGATGCATGATAAAGGCCATCAAAAATAAAATCAATTGAGCATGGGGTTTTCCTAGATTGCAATAAGTCTAGCACAAATAAATCCTTAGTTTAGACCTTAGAACTTTCCACTCTACCAAATAAAGCATGACAAAGATATTTATGAAAAAGCATCAAAACATCATCTTTAATTTGGCGATTGGTTGAGTTTTTATTGTTAAAGGAATCCAAACCAGATAATCTTTTCCACACAGGTTTAGGATCAAAAATATGAGCATCAAATTATTTACCATTAAGTGAAAAACCAAACCACTCATGCATTTCATTAAACGCAAAGATATACTCTTGTCCTTGATGTCTAAATTTCATTTTATCCCTACCTTTATACACATAATCAAGAGACACAAAAACTTAAGTGCCCACTCTTGCTTAATAGGAAGATTAAGATGCACAAACTTACCCCACTTCATATACTTAAGATATCTTTCAAATTTTTCTGTTAAGCCTAAATGATTTAATAAGGAAAAATCAACATGCCACATACCAACATATGATTTTTTAGCAAAATAAACAACTTCTCACCCTCTTCTTTCAAAAAAATGGGGAAAGGACATTCAAACCTATTTTGCAGTCGAATCGGATCTTGGTTTAAACTTGATCCTCCAGCATCTTTCTTTTCCTTATGGCCCACAGTCTTTGTTCTTACCATCTTGAGGGTTAGTGGAATCAAGAGAAACTTTGCAAAATAAACTCAAAAAGAAAGTTAGATAAAGAACAAAAATCAGGAAACTCAATAACTAGGAGAGAAGAAGGGAAGATTTGAGAGAATTTGAAAGTAAAACCAAAGAGAAATAAAGAGATGACTCAAAAGTAAAAGAGAAAGCTACAGTTAGGGCTTAAAGCTATTTATAGGGGATAGGGTTGTAACAGTCAGAAATTCAAAAGAATTCAAATTTTGCGATCTGTCGCGACCTCGCGACAAAACCGAAATTTCCATTTCACTACTCACGAAACCAATCGCGATCGCACGATAAAATATTTTCTCACATCTCTGCTGCGCTCATGACAAAATGGAATTGCCCAACTTAGCATTTTTATGTCGTGCGCTCTATGCCTGGCGCGATCGCGACAGCAACCTGCGAAAACATCCTTCCTACACTGTCGCGCTCGCGACAGTGAGGAATATTCAAAGAACAACTTTTTCCTTTTTCAATATAACCTGTAAATTTGAATAACAAAAATGACACACTATTTAAGACAACCTGTAGAATCAAAAATAAACCATATTAGTAATATATATTATTCAAAGGCATTTCATCTCTCTTCCCAATGTTACCAGCTCTTTGACACTTATCACATTGAGCTACAAAAACCCTAGCATCATGAAATAAGGTAGGCCAAAAGAAACCACATTCTAGCACACGAGAGGCAGTCTTAGTACTACCATTATGACCCGAATACAAAGATGAATGACAATGTGTCAAAACGTTTACACACTCATCCTCACTAACACACCTACGGATAATACCATCCCCACTTATCTTAAATAAATAGGGTTCCTCCCAAAGATAAGTTTTGACATCACTAAAGAATTTTTTCTTTTGTTGCCATGTTAAACCATTAGGTATAATCCCTACAGAAAGAAAGTTAGCAAAATTTGCAAACCAATAACTATTTACTTGCTCAATAGACATAAGAGACTCATTCGGAAAGGATTCATTAATCTCATTGCTATCCCCTATAGGTCCTTCATCATTTTCTAACCTTGACAAATGATTAGCCACTAAATTTTCAGATCCCTTCTTATCTCTAATTTCAAGGTCGAACTCTTGCAATAAAAGAACCCAACAAATTAATCTAGGCTTAGCATCTTTTTTTAGCAAATAAGTACCTTAGTGCTGCATGATCCGTATAGATGATGACTTTAGATCCTAACAAACAAGACCTAAACTTGTCACATGCATAGACAACCGCTAACATTTCTTTTTCAGTAGTTGTGTAATTTATTTGAGGTAGTAACAATATATGGCTAGGATAGTAAATCACATGCAAATGTTTACCTTGTCTTTGTCCTAACACACATCCAACAGCAAGGTCACTTGCATCACACATAATTTCAAAAGGTAATTCCCAATTAGGAGAAGTAATTATGGGTGCACTTACAAGAGCATTCTTTAAAGTATCAAAAGCTTGCATACATGCATGAGAAAATTCAAAAGGTACATCCTTAACCAACAAATTAGTTAAAGGCTTAGCACTTAATGAAAAGTCCTTTATAAATCTTCTATAAAAACCAGCATGTCCCAAAAATGACCTTACACCCTTAAGTGTAGTTGGTGGAGGTAATTTCTCTATCAATTCCGTTTTAGCTCTATCTACCTCTATCCCTCAACTTGAAATTTTATGGCCTAGAACTATTCCCTCTTCAACCATGAAATGACATTTCTCCCAATTTAGTACCAAATTAGTCTCCTCACATCTAGCCAATACTTTATCTAAATTACTCAAACATAACTCAAATGAGTCCCCATACACAGAAAAATCA
Organism: Excoecaria cochinchinensis; assembly: GCA_947683425.1. Lineage (NCBI taxonomy): Eukaryota > Viridiplantae > Streptophyta > Magnoliopsida > Malpighiales > Euphorbiaceae > Excoecaria > Excoecaria cochinchinensis. The sequence continues at coordinate 24,076,759 of CANTUQ010000146.1, forward strand.
TCCATGAATACTTCCATGATGTCTTCTATCATATCCCCAAAAATAGAAGTCATGCACCTTTGAAAAGTTGCTGGTGCATTACATAGCCCAAATGGCATTCTTCTATAGGCAAAAGTCCCACATGGACAAGTAAAGGTGGTCTTTTCTTAGTCACTAGGGTATATAAATATTTAAAAATATTCCGAATAACCATCTAGAAAGTAATAATGAGAATGGCCAGCTATCCTTTCTAACATTTGATCAATGAATGGTAAAGGAAAATGGTCCTTCCTAGTGGACGAATTCAACTTCCTATAGTCAATACACACCCTTCAACCGGTGGTGGTTCTAGTAGGAATCAAATCCCCAATCTCATTTCTAACTACCGTCATACTCCCTTTCTTTGGTACACAATGAATAGGACTTACCCATGCACTATCCGAAATCGGATAGATAATCCCAGCATCTAATAACTTATTGACTTCTTTTTTAACCACTTCTTTCATATTGGGATTAAGCCTTCTTTGTCTATCAGCCTTTGGTTGACATTCATCTACCATGTTAATCCTATGCATGACTACATTAGGACTAATTCCTTTCGAATCAAAAATTTGCCAACCTATACTCTTGATCCTCTTTCTAACAACTTCTAACAATGATGACTCTTGTGCACTTGTGAGTTTGTTAGAAACAATAATAGGTAAAGTATGATTCGAACCAAGAAATGCATACCTCAAATGACTAGGCAGCTCTTTCAACTCTACATTAGGAGGACTTACAATGGAAGGTAGCAATGGTGCTTCATTTCTATATAGAAGTTCAGGCCTTGAGCTCTCTTGCTCCACCTCTTCATGCACTTCTTCTTCAAAATGAACCTCCTCTTGACCTGCATTGTCTAACACTTCCAAAACACATGCATCAATGACATCTATTTTCATGCACACATTCTCATCCATGGGATATTTTAGGGCCTTATCCATATGATATTCCACACTATCTTCCCCCACTCTTAAAATTAAAGTGCCCTCATAGACATCAACCAAAGCCCTACCAGTCTCATGAAAGGTCTTCCTAATATCAATAGGTGACGCGACCTCAGCAAGTGTACTGAATCGACAAGTAATATAATGGAGTATTTTTAAGACTCCGAGTTATTGTACCCAAGGGACTAAGTATGCAAGTTATGACACTTAGATGTATGCTAAAGAATTCCTAGTTGTTGAATTGATTTAATTATGACTACTAGAACAAATAAATTAATCAACTATAACGAGTTAACAAAGCAAAAATAATTTAAGATGACAGTAAAAACTAGCAAAGATAAAAATGATAACAAGCAAAAATCTCAATATAGAAAAGTGTTGTTCAGGTTCACTCCCACCCCATACCCAAACATGAATCAAAACACATAAAGGAAACATATATGAACGGAATCGGGATAACCCTCTTAACCCAAGCATCCCATTTTGGAGCAAGCTACTCTAATTACATGACGTCCCATTCCGGAGCAAGTCATACAACTAGCCTAATCACGGGTCTAAAATCCTAAGTTCGGTTTGCTTTCCCATTCCGGAGCCAAACAACCCAAAACCTAATTATTTCACTCCTCATCCAATCTTAAACCATGAAAACCTGCACATATGGATTCCCATTCCGGAGCAGTCCAAATGATACAGCAAACATGACAGAAAATCTGAAGATAATTTATCATGACATTCAATCATACAATTCAATAACCAATTAAGATACATGAATTAATTCATTCCTCAAAACAGGAAATTAACTTGAAAATATACATCTCATGATTTGACAATAATAACCAGTGAAATAAACCTTCATTCATATATCGAATATCAAAATATGTTTAGAATTCACATCAAGGATAGGGGGTTTAGAGATCCCCCAAACAACTAAAAGACTACTCACGATCCACTACAAAATCAAAAGAATAAAGGAAAGAATAAACCCAGAAATTCATTGAGGTAGAAATCCCGGTTGAATCCCACGTTCTTCAGTCTTCTTCTTCAGATCTTTAATGGAGAATAAAACTAAAATTCTGGAAATTAACTATGTATCTAATGAAAATTACTCTCAATTTCTAATTGAAAACTCAAGACAATATTGAAAACTGAAGTTTAGAACAGAAGAATAACTCAGAAAATCTCAGCCGACAAAACTAATATCAAAAACTAACTAAAAATTTCGGAACCCTAGCCAAACAGAAAAGTGCATATTTATAGTTCCAGAGGGGTCACGGTGACAATGAAATTCATTGTCACCGTAAGGTGTCGAGATCTTCAATTTCCTTTCACGCACAGGAGAGGGATCACGGTTACAATGAATTTCATTATCACCGTGAGGTCTTCAAAGTTTCGCTTCTGTCCAGGAAAAAATTATGTCACGGTGACAATGAATTTCATTGTCACCGTGAGGTACATGCTGCTCTGATTCTGCCTTAATGATTTTTATGTCATGGTGACAATGAAATTGATTGCCACCGTGACATGCTTCTTACTTGCATTCTGTCCAAACGTTTGCTATGTCACGGTCACAATGAAATCCATTGTGACCGTGACCCCTCTAAGTCTGCTCCTGTCTTCAGCTTCTCTTTATGTCACGGTCACAATGAGTTTCATTGTGACCGTGAGGTACCTAGAACCACACCTGCAAAGACAAATAAAAATCCATCAAAAACTATCTATAATGCATCAAAATTCCAATTTGACTAAGATTAGTAAAATTAACCTAAAGGAAACAAAACATGACACAAAAACACAACTAAACACCCAAAAATCATATGAAAACACCATCAAAACTAAGTACTATATTGAAGTTATCAAAATACCCCACACTTAGACTTTGCTCGTCCTCGAGTAAATGAATTATCCACATTCCTGAAATTTCAAACTCTAACTCAGAATACGAAAACTTAACAACAATCATAGCACCAAGCAGAAGGGTCTTAGTTACAAATCCTCAAATCAATTTATATCAAGTAATTTCAAGTGTGTGTGTGCTAGGCTCAAAACAAATTTTCTCTTTTCAAAACAAAATAACCAATACATTCCAGTAATTGAGCAAAGAAATTAAATATGCAAATGAATTTGCATACAGGTTTCGCGCTTAAAACTCAGGATAATCATACGCCTCTCCTTTAGCACCGGAACCACAAGGGTCATCTCCACTTAAACAACTCAAATCAAGAACAGGATCAAAAGGACTTATTCCAGGGTTGTAATGTTAGGTTAAGGTATTGGCTAACAAGAAAAGTTAAAGAATTCAAACAAAGAATTAGCCACTCTACCTAAAATTTCAACTACCCAAACCTGAACAAGATTGTCCATATCCTACCTTCAATTCACCCATAATTTCCAATGTTGTCTAAACTTCCCCATACATAATATGCATCAAACTCAAAACAACAAGGTGATGAACTTCCCTTTTAATTCACTTTTAAACCCAATTATCCGTAAATATGAGTATGTCTTCTTCTACTCAAAGGTACCCCACACTTGAATTTTTCTATATTCAATACATCAAAATTAACTAAAAACAACAAAACTCATTAAACTTCCATTTTTTTTTCTTTTTCTTTTTTCTTTCTTCTTTTTTTTCATGATTTTTCTTTTTTTTTTCTCCTTTTTTTCAAATATATATATATATATATATATATATATATATATATATATATATATATATTTCAACTGGGGTACCCAAAGTCTAGATTTTCTTATACCCATTTTTCTAATAAGGGAAGTTTAACACCATACTAAATAACACCCACAAAATTCAACAATTCTTCTCACACTTCCACTATTTCAACAATAGATACCCTTATTCAACTTTCAATGATATTCCAACCCAATCCTAGAGTGGCCAATTCTTAGAAAAGGGTAGGCAAAGTCATTTAGGCTAAATGGTAAATTAAGAGTGTAACAAGAAAATTGCGTAGTACGCTTTTAGCATACTAAATCAGCTCAACGGGGCTAGCAATGGAAATAACATAAACAGGTAGGTCTAAAGCTGTTTAAAAGTTGTTATCAAAGAAACAAATTGCCTTAATCATGTCCTAAACTTGTTTAAGTTGTTATCATGTTTCGAAGGGTGATAACGAAGGTTCTAACCATCCTAAAATTCCTTCACTCAAAAACTCTTACGCACTGGATTTTTCAAATTTTTACAAACAAGCCTATAGTGCATAAAAGATTGGAAATCACAAGATATATGACTGATTGAGATTCAATTTGCTTCTAAAACTTCCAACTACTCATTTGCCAAGATCAGTTTTTAAGATAGACCATTCTCCAATTAAAGTTCAAAACATTCACAATAGGAATAACTGAGGTTAAGCCAAGCTGAGATAAAGATATTTAGGCAGCGACAATAAAGTACAAAGATACTAAAACAAGGAATAAAAACATGCAACATACATCAACGGCTGTTAATTACATATATATATGAAGTTAATTTCTCCTACCCCCCACACAAAAACTTGTTGTCCCCAGCAAGTAATAATATTACATATCAAGAAGAAAAATAAAAATAAAATAAACAAAAACAAAACAAAAGATAAAAAGTCTCCCTGATCACTGATCTGGTGGTGGTGGTGGTGGTGGTGGAAACTGGGCATCAAATCGCGCAGACCAGGAGGAAAATGCCAAGAGCATCTGGTCCATCTGGGACTGAATCGCTGCCTGAGAGGTGGAGATTGTGTCCACTGATGCAGTGATTATGTCCATGCATGCCATCAGAGCGTCGTACTGCTGCGATGATAATTGCGCAGGCTCTAGTGCAGGAGGGACCGGTGGCTCAGGATCACCCTCATGCTCATGAGGTAAACCGCCTAAACCTCGCTCGACTCCGTGTAAATACTCCTCACGGGTTGACAACCGATAACCATCCGTTGTTGTCGGATCTTTTACTATGACTTTCATATTCCTCAGCATTTTATCATCAATTGTGGCAATGGAAGGCAATGATTTGTACTTTTTCAATGGGTGGCGGACACGCTTCGCTATAGCGGTGACAAATCCCCCAAGTGCGATTTTGGTCACTTTTTTCGGCTTCCATTGCATCTCCTCCAATTTGTACCAGAAATGAGTGGCACCATTTATACGGACACCCTGGATCATGCACGCGAGAAACAGGGCTTCCGGTAAGTTTACTTGGCCCGCTGAATCTGCATGGCTTAACAAAGATAACGAAAAAAATCGATGGAGGATCCGCAGAACATGGCTGTGCAAATGATGCCCCTTCGTTTTCCCTGAGACATACTGTGTGCCAGTCACAGTGTCACGAATGATCGCCCACGCACCTTCTTTAGAGTAATCATCATACCAATCCGGCACCAGGTGTGGAAATCCAAGATATTCTGAAAATTCATGGAAATTGAGGTTATACTCTATAGTGTCCAAAAAAAATGAAACAGAACCTAGATCATTGATGAGATCACGGCCTGGTCTACAAGTGATAGTGGACACAAAGTCCCTTGTCAAGGTAGGATAGACTTTCTCATTGAGCATGAAAACCCGCTCCCAGCCAATGTTGGCGATAAGCTATTGGACTTCATTTTTTATGCCAAGTTTTTCCAACAGTCCAAAATCCAAATAGCTCGTTGGGATGAACGAGCATTTGGTGAATCGAGCATACGGAACCTTTTTAGCACTTGGGACCCAGGCTGGCACCTTAAAAATGTCCACGGAATCTGCGCTGGGGGTTGGCTGCCAGAGCTAGAAGCTAGAGCAGAGCTTTTCCATTTTGGAGCCACTGCACGAAAGCAAACAACCAAGATCAATAACAATGTAAGTTGAAACACTAATGGCTACTAATCTACTCAGCAATAAACAATCCATTCTATCCAAACCTATGCATCCTCCAACTGAGTTTAATTTATCAAGGTGATATCAACTCATAAGTAGGTTTAGAATGTGCAATGACAACCTTAAAGCACAGTTAAACATAAGGGTAACTAAAATTCTGCATGTCAACATGTTAAAAATTGCAGAAGCTGGAAAATCAATTCATTGAGACATTTTATCAAGCACTTGGTGAGCAAGAATTTAAACGTACTAGAATTGAAAACCAACGGCACTAATAATCCCCCAAATTGGCAATTAACAACCATACAGTGCATAACAAACAGTTTAAGATCAACAAAAGTCCAGTCCAATCCCAAATTTGAGTAAAATCATCAACCCAACGTCAAATGCACATAAAGCCCTAAACGTCTACTCCCCACCCATTATCGTTCTCAATAAAGATAAAAATTTAAATGGGGAAGTAAGAATTTAAGGGATGCACAGCTAGAATCGAAAATTATCAAAGAAGAAAAACAAAAGCATCGGCACAGGAATCGCAAGAATCACAGCCATGGAGATCAATTGGAACAGGGAACGCATGGAGGAGAAAAATAAAAATAAATGAACTGAAATAAAATTAAAAAGGAAGAGAAAAATACTTACTTGTTGTAGATTATCCGGAATGGTGGTCTAAAAGAGAGAAAGTAACACAGAGAATGCAAAGAAGATCAAATAGTGCACGGTGCGAGTGAATGAGGTGTGGGAAAGTGAAAAATAACAAGCGGAAAACTGGGATTTTAAAAGTTCTTTTCGCGGGGTCACGGTCACAATGAGTTTCATTGTGACCGTGACATACCCCAAAATTGCAATCCAGAATTGAACCGCCATGGAGTCACGGTGACAATGAGTTTCATTGTCACCGTGACATAACCCAATTTGAAAACAGAATGGGATGTGCATTATGTCACGGTCACAATGAGTTTCATTGTCACCGTGACATAACCCAGTTTGAAAATAGAATGTAACTTACTTTACCTCACGGTGACAATGAATTTCATTGTCACCGTGACATGTGCACACCTCAAAATAGAAAGTTACTTACCCGATGGTCACGATCACAATGAAGATCATTGTCACCGTGACATATGCACCAACAAGAATTCAGAATGCATCTTCCTTTGGTCACGGTCACAATGAATTTCATTGTGACCGTGACCACCTGCACACTTGAAAAAAGTCATCAATTTCTCCAAACCTCTAGCTACAATTGTTTTGAAAATTCTCCAACAAAACATAATTTCTCTTCTTAGACATAAAATTTACAAAATGAAACAAGATTAACTTCCTAAACAAAATACCATTAAATGATAAAAAGAAACAACGATAAGAAGTAGTTCTGCATTTAATAAGTCCGCAGCTGGACTTTTTAAAACCGTCAAGGCTCTGCAAGAGTGACGATCGTGGAAGCACTATCAAAGGTAGATCCAAAATACTGCTTCACACGATGTCCATTTACCTTGAATTCATCCTCAAACCGCGGGTGCTTCAATGTCACCACACCAAACTTATCAACTGCCACTACTTCATAGGGTCCCTTCCATCTCGATTTCAACTTACCAGGAAACAACCGCAGCCTACTGTCATAAAGAAGCACTCGCATTCCAGGTGTAATTTCCTTACCAGTTTTCGACCATGCCACTTCTTGGTTTTATCTTTGTATCTCATGGCATGATCATAGGCCCAAAATCGATGCTCGTCTAGTTCATTTAGCTGCAAAGACCTGCACTTACCTGCATTCTCAAGGTCAAAATTCAGAAATTTGGTAGCCCAATAAGCTTTATGCTCTATTTCGACTGGGAGGTGACAGGACTTCCCGTAAACCAACCTGAAAGGGGACATTCCTATCGGTGTCTTGAATGTTGTCCTATAGGCCCACAGAGCATCATCTAACTTAAGGTACCAATCTTTTCTAGATGAATTGACCGTTTTTTCTAAGATGGCCTTTAACTCCCTGTTAGACACTTCAACTTGACCATTAGCCTGAGCATGGTAAGGGGTTATGACCTTATGCCTAACGCCAAATTTCTTTAATAAAGCCTTAAATTGGTGGTTCACAAAATGTTTACCACCATCGCTTATAATGGCTTTAGGGGCTCCATAACGAGTGAATATGTTTCTCCTCAAAAATTCTAAAACAATCTTAGCATCACTAGTTCTAGTGGCTATAGCTTCAACCCATTTGCTAACATAATCCACTGCCACCAGAATATATTCAAACCAGTACGAAACCGGAAAAGGTCCCATAAAATCTATTCCCCATACATCAAATAGTTCTACCTCAAGCATGTTTGTCAGAGGCATCTCATCTCGCTTAGATATATTTCCTACCCTCTGGCATCTATCGCAAGTTTTCACATAAAATTGAACATCTCTAAACATTGTAGGCCAATAAAGACCAAAAGATAAAATTTTCATTACCGTTCTATTAGGCCCATGATGTCCACCAGCTTCTCCACCGTGACAAGCTGTGATGATTGCACCCGTCTCCTCATCTGAGATGCACCTTCTTAAAACTTGATCAGCACATAATCGGAAAAGGTAGGGGTCATCCCAAATGTATTGTCTTGCATCTGCTCGCAGTTTCTTCTTTTGCTGCCAAGTAAAATCTGTAGGCATAAAACCTCCTGCAAGAAAATTTGCTATGTTAGCAAACCAAGGAACAGAAGTGTCACAAGCAAATAAAGCACAAATGTGTTCATCAGGAAATAAATCTAAAATGTCTCCCTTTTCAATATGGTCATTTTCCATTCTTGACAAATGGTCGGCCATGAAGTTTTCAGCGCCCTTCTTATCCATAATTTCTAAATCGAACTCTTGCAATAGCAGCACCCAATGAATCAGCCTCGGTTTGGATTCCTTCTTGGCAAACAAATGCCTCAAAGCTGCATAGTCCGACCACACCACAACTTTTGCACCCAGCAAATATGGCCTGAACTTCTCAAACGCATACACAATTGCAAGAAGTTCTTTCTCTGTGGTGGTGTAAGTAACCTGTGCTCCTGTCAAAGTGTGACTAGCATAATAAATTGCACAGAATATCTTATCCCGACGCTGTCCCAGTACCGGTCCCACTGCATAATCACTAGCATCACACATTAGTTCAAACGGCATAGTCCAATCTGGAGATATAATCACCGGAGCTGAAATAAGTCGTTGCTTTAATGTTTCAAAAGCTAGCAAGCATTCACTATCAAAATTAAAAACAGCATCTTTCATGAGTAAATTAGATAGGGGTTTAGCAATTTTTGAAAAATCTTTAATAAAACGCCGGTAAAACCCTGCATGTCCTAAAAAACTCCTTATGCCCTTAACACTCGTCGGAGGCAGTAACTTCTCTATTACTTCAACTTTTGCCTTATCCACTTCTATCCCTCTCTCTGAAATTTTATGCCCTAACACAATGCCCTCTCTCACCATAAAATGGCATTTTTCCCAATTTAAAACTAGGTTAGTCTTTTCACACCTCCCTAGCACTAAATCAAGATGCTTTAGACAGCTCATAAAATTAGCCCCATATATAGTGAAATCATCCATGAATACCTCCATAAATTTCTCTATAAAATCATGGAAAATAGCCATCATACACCGCTGAAACGTAGCCAGTGCATTACATAACCCAAAGGGCATTCTTCTATTGCAAATGTGCCATATGGGCAGGTAAAGGTCGTTTTCTCTTGATCCTCAGGGGCTATAGGAATCTGCAAATATCCTGAATACCCATCAAGGATAGGGGGTTTAGAGATCCCCCAAACAACTAAAAGACTACTCACGATCCATTACAAAATCAAAAGAATAAAGGAAAGAATAAACCCATAAATTCATTGAGGTAGAAATCCCGGTTGAATCCCACGTTCTTCAGTCTTCTTCTTCAGATCTTTAATGGAGAATAAAACTAAAATTCTGGAAAACTAAAAATAACAATCTCTGGAAATTAACTATGTATCTAATGAAAATTACTCTCAATTTCTAATTGAAAACTCAAGACAAGAATGAAAACTGAAGTTTAGAACAGAAGAATAACTCAGAAAATCTTAGCCGCCAAAACTAATATCAAAAACTAACTAAAAATTTCGGAACCCTAGCCAAACAAAAAAGTGTGTTTTTATAGTTCCAGAGGGGTCACGGTGACAATGAAATTCATTGTCACCGTTAGGTGTCGAGATCTTCAATTTCCTTTCATGCACAGGGGAGGGGTCACGATGATAATGAATTTCATTGTCACCGTGAGGTCTTCAAAGTTTCGCTTCTGTCCAGGAAAAAATTATGTCACGGTGACAATGAATTTCATTGTCACCGTGAGTTACGTGCTGCTCTGATTCTGCCTTAATGATTTTTATGTCACGGTGACAATGAAATTGATTGCCACCGTGACATGCTTCCTACTTGCATTCTGTCCAAACGTTTATTATGTCACGGTCACAATGAAATCCATTATGACCGTGACCCCTCTAAGTCTGCTCCTATCTTCAACTTCTCTTTATGTCACGGTCACAATGAGTTTCATTGTGACCATGAGGTACCTAGAACCACACCTGCAAAGACAAATAAAAATCCATCAAAAACTATCTATAATGCATCAAAATTCCAATTTAACTAAGATTAGTAAAATTAACCTAAAGGAAACAAAACAAGACACAAAAACACAACTAAACACCCAAAAATTATATGAAAACACCATCAAAACTAAGTACTATATTGAAGTTATCAATGGGCATTTTACATCATATGCAAAATCTAGAATAACAAAGTCAGCAGGTAGAATGAACTTATCAACTTTCACAAGCACATCTTCCACTATGCCATATGGTTTCTTAATAGATTGATCAGCCAATTGCAAAACCATAGAAGTAGGTTTAACATAGTCCAACCCTAACTTCTTAAAGATAGTCAAAGGCATAAGATTTATACTTGCCCCCAAATCACATAAAAAATTAGGAAAATCAACATCCCCTAAAGTGTAAGGAAGGGTAAAACTACCATTATCCTTAAGCTTAGTAGACAAATTATTAGAAATTATTGAACTCCATGCCTCAGTTAACTCAACAGTAGATATTTCATCCCAACTTCTTTTCTTAGAAATTAAGTCTTTAAGGAATTTTGCATAGTTAGGAATTTGTGTAATGGCCTCAATAAAATTCAAATTGATGTGTACATGCTTTAATTTATCAATGAAAGCTTGGAATTGCTTATCTTGGTGTTGCTGCTTCAAACGTTGTGGAAATGGCAGATGAGGTTGAAACACTTTGTGGAGTTTGTGCTTTAGTAACCCCTTCTGTCGTGCCCGCAATAGGTGTCGCGCCAGATTCTCATTCCTTGCGCTCGCGAAGGGTAGTGTGCTTGTAATGTCTGCCTGCCCCTCTTCTGTCACATTCGCGATAAAAGATTCATCCTTCTGAAAATTCTTTTATTTTTCCTGCACATTCTCATCCACATTAGTAGAAACAAATTCATTAGTATAGGATTTACCTGACCTCAATTTAATGGCTTTAAGATGTTCCCTTGGATTCTCCTCCGTATTACTTGGTAGATCTTCTTGCATTTGTGAAGGTCAAGCCTTAGCAATTTGCCCTATTTGCACTTCCAAGTTATGGATGGATGGGGCTTGATTTTTAGTGATTTGATCAAATTTTATTTCTAGCCTCTTTTGGTTCTCTTCTTATGAACTAAACTTTAGGTTAATCCCCTCTAAGAACCTATCCATTTTAATCTCTAAAGCTCTAAACCTATCTTGAGGTGGTTGAAATCCTACACCCCTATTTTGGTTACTACTATTCCCCCATGAAAAATTAGGATGGCTTCTCCAACCAGGGTTATATGTATTTGAGTATGGGTTACCACGCCCTTGCCCTTGGATAAAGCTAACTTGGTCCTCCATACTACCTATTCCCAAATTACATATCTCACTTATATGACCTTGTTGGCCACAAATGGTGCATGCATTTTGTGAACTCCCCCCCATTCCTAGGCTATTTATCTTATGTGTTAATGCCTCCACTTGAGCTTGTAAAGCTACTACAGAATCTATGGCATGTACCCCCCTAGTATTAGAATTAGATTCTCTCACTCTTTCGGTGGGCTACATACAATTGTTCATAGCCATCTCTTCTAACAATTCAAAGGCAGCTTTTGTTGTTTTCATCATCAGAGAGCCACAAGTTGCAGCATCTATGGTACACCTAGTTGTTGGGTTCACTCCATTATAGAAAGTTTGCATGAGCAACTCCCTTGGAAGGTTATGGTGAGGACACATTCTCTACAATTCTTTAAACCTCTCCCAAGCTTCATACAAAGACTCATTGTCATGTTGAACAAAAGTTGTGATATCTTTTATAATTTTTATAGTTTTGGCTAAAGGAAAGTATTTAGATAAAAATGCTTGGGCCAATTGGTCCCAAGTGGTTATTGATCCTCTAGTTAGTGAATTCAACCAAGCCTTGGCTTTATCCTTCAAAGTGAAAGGAAAAAGCCTAAGCTTAATTGCATCAGCCGAAACTCCATTTATTTTAAAAGTATCACAAATTTCCAAGAAATTTGCCAAATGAGCATTAGGATCCTCATTTGCCAAAACATAAAATTGAATGCTATTTTGAATCATTTGCAAAAGAGATGGTTTTATTTCAAATTGGTTAGCATTTACCGTAGGCCTTACCACACCTTGTTGAGCACCACTTAATGCGGGTGTAGCAAAATCCATCAACCTAGGTGGATTCTCCTCTTCAGCCATAATAGGTCTCTTATTCTTATTTTTCTTTTTATTGGATTTTTGATTACTTGACAAAAATCTCTCTATTTCAGGATTCAAAGGTTCAAGCTCTTTTTGAGAGCTCCTTGTACTAGGCATGAACTATCAAATCCTGTAAAAACAACACAAAATAAAAAAAAAGTCAAACTAAACAAACAAACAAACAAAATGAAATAAATATTGTAATCCAAAATCATAAATCAAGATTCATAATAGCAAAAATCAATCATACATTCCCCGACAACGGCGCCAAAAACTTGTTAGCTTATTTTTAAGTGCTAATTCTGCAAGTATATGATGTACCGATTATAGTACAAAAGATGTCGATCCCACGAGAAATGTGATTAATATTACACACTATTACTACTCAATTTTAATCTTGTTTCCAATGATCATAAATTTTATGAATGAAAGTGGAAATACTTTGTTTAATAATATCTAACATAATTATTGATTATCGGAGAAGACAAATGATTAATTATGATAAAATAATAAATAGAACTTGAATTGATTATTCTTAATTATAGATATATTCTTGTCACGTAAGCCAAGTTGAATAAGATTCCAATTTACTCTCTCGACATAAACTAGAGTGCCTAAAACATGCATTTATAATTCTAACTCACAATTTTCATTAAAGAATTAGAGGGTTATACATGCAAATTTCAGGAATAAGAAACAACCTATAACAACCATCTTGCAACACCCCCTACGTCCCCGTTAGAAGGACGACAGAGAGTACTACCGACGCTCACTCACATATATGCACACATACACTATGTGGAAGCATACCTTCATACATAATCATACATGCATAAATACAGGATAATTAAAAACTTACCTTGCGGCAAAAGCTGGTCATTGCATTAACTCACACACACGCAGGCACTAAGCGGAAGCATAAGGCAAACGATAAAATCGAGGAATAACTTTAAACACAAATATAGTAACATTTACATAGCCTAAATATTACTTCCAGATCCTTACGTATATAATTACATATACAAAAGGCTACAGAAATACAAAATCCAAAATACAGAAGCTGAGCAAAATACAAAACTTCTAACTCCTATGTGGCCGGCCTTGCAAATGCGAGACTCGAACCAAACCAAACCAAACCTGCCACCTGCACGGGAAAAGAACCCGTGCTAAGCGATAACGCTTAGTGGGGAGAACACACAAGCAAATATGGGCCATTCACAATGGTCGTCAAGGCATAACACATTCGAATGGCAAAAGCATATAGACCTAACAAATGGATATACATACTTGCATATAAAAGCCATGCATTCAAAAAATCATATCCGCATTCAAAAAATGTGTCGAACAAACCCAAACAGACTGCGTACCATACAAGATACAGGTGTTATCATGCATAAACACATACAATCTCATATGCATATACTTACGAGGTATCAGATATCAAACCGCATCATGCTTAGCTACTCAATAACTAAACATGCAGCTGTAGATACCAGGTCCCAATTAGCCTTGATCAGGATTACCCGATCATGAAATTTAGCTATGCCGGCTTATAGGCAAAAAGAATGAAGGTCAGAAGTAAATTCGCTTGTCATTTGGATTTGTTAGGAATGGAGAAAAATGTATTTTTCTTAAATATTTTAAAATATTTAAAAAAGTTATTTTGGGGTAAAAAATGAGTTTTTAGGTTTTTTATTTAAAAAAAAAATTCGCGAGTGTCAAGGCGCGCGCGCGCCAGCACGCGTAGCGCTCGCCCGCGCGCTGAGCGTCGCTCGACCAGCGAGCGATGCCGCGCGCTGAGCGTCCGCGCAGTGCGCGCTGGGACGCCTGTCGGGCGCGCCGACGGGCATCCCTCGCCCACTTTCACCCCCATGACGCCCAGTATGCGATTTTTTACGATTTTGTGGGGTTTTTGGGTGGTTTTTTGGCAGTTTTTTAAGGGAATTAAAGGCAAAAATTGGGGATTTTTGGAGGAGGATTTTTGGGGAGTTTTGAGGAAGGTATTTTGGAAAAAAAAAAATTTTTGATTTTTCTTAAGGAGAAAAAAATTGGGTTTTGGCTGAAAATTTTTGAAAGGATTTTCTTAGAAAATTGCTTCATTTTTCTTCAAAAAATTACATAAAATTATTTTCAATTTCTTACATCTGAATTTTATTCTTATTCCAACAAAGCAAGGCAAACGATTAGTCCATCTACCTTCAATTCTACAAGAAAATATTGAGGGTAATTATTCTTGGCTTTATTCCTTTATTCTTTTAGTTAATTTCATTTATTTAGTTTTCAATTAATTAATTAGCATGTAAATTCTTTTAGACCCATTTTTTTTAGTTTTGTTTTTGACTAATTATTTAGTATGTAAATTCTTTTAGCCTATTATTTTCTTCTTATTTTTATCTTTAAATATTTATCTAATATGTAAATTCTTTTGAATCTATTATTTTCTTTTCTTGTTAAATTGTTTCTTGCATATGTTAATATTTTTATTATTTTCTCAAAATTGCTGTTTTTATAATTATTTATTTAACATGTTTTGCATGATTAATGTATTTTTATCCTTAGGCGTGTTAAATTGCCTCATAATTATTTCATGCATGTTTTAGGTATGATAAATTTGTTATTATTAAATTTTATGCATGCTAATCTTTATTTATAATTTGCGTTCATCATTATGTTGTGTTATTTTGTGCATGTAAAGTTGCTAAATTGTTAAATTATATATTTTATCATGTCATTTAATTAATTTTGTCATAAATAATGCATGTTTTATTTATTTTAATCTATGATTTATTATTTTATATGTTTAAATAATTTCTTTGGCTTAACCACTAACACGAATTTCATTTTTTATTTTTGGTTGCAAATCATTATTTTATTCTTATTTGAGCATCCATGCACGTGAAGGAGGAGATGCAGGGTTTGGTATTTTTATTATACATTTTAATTCTCATTTTATTTATATTTTTGATTTACGTGTATGTAATTATTAAAAAAAATAGTTTTCTTATGCACGTTAAATAAAAATCACAAACGCATTTCTACTATATTAATTTGAATTTTCCTAATAAAGGGGACCAATGTCCTAGTTTTCATCCCAAATAAAATTGTCACGTTAAAATCATTTTTTTATATGCATGCAAGGACCAATGTCCTCATCTCTAAAAAATGACCCGATTTATGCATGTGTCATGTTTTATTTACAAATGGGGGTTGTATTTCCGCCCCTAGTTTTATTGTAATCTATTGCTTTGCGCTTTATTTTTATTATGTCCTTTTATCGCTTTAGTATACGATTGTTGTGCATTTTAAATTATTGCATTAAAATTGAATGAGAAAAGGATGAAATATTTAATTCAAAACTCAATCATAAAATTAACCAAGATATTAATAAATGGGAAGTCCCGAACTTTCTCTGGTCTTTGGGCTCAACGAGGCGAGAGGTATATCAGATCATTCATTGGAATGAGACCTCCAAGACACCTCTTGTGTCAAAAGGTTTAATAAATCCTAGGCTCCAAGGGAGAGAGGTTCATCCTCCAAGACCCCTTTTGGTTTGCCCAAAATGGATACATGCGCTGTCTTAGGCTCTCCGAGGCGAGAGGAACTTTCCCAATGTTTTATTGGGTGGCGACTCCATGAAACCTCCTTGTTGCCCAAAATAGACGCACTTGTAATTCGTTGCAAGTTGTCAACGGACCTCATCAGCCTAATCGCCCTAAAGCGGGCGGTCAAAGGGGTGCCCCGGGGTCCGGCACGCGTCACAATGGCGACTCCACTGGGGACATAAGAAACTTTCCTTCGAAAGTACCTTGGTTAAAATTTATAATTGAGTTTTAATTTAAAAATTTCATCTCTTTTCAAAATTGTATTGCATCCATGCTAGAGCCTTAGATTATGCTAGTTTGGTCCTTATCTTAACCCCGGTGCATTCCCGAAGCACGACCCTACGTTCACTCAATGTGGGGAAGTATTAAGGATAATCACCAGCCCAAGCCTCGTACCTTATGGTATATCAAATGGTGACCCAATTGGTTATGCTTATAATGAGCTAGACCCATTGGCAGGGACCACGCTTGGGTAGCCCTAAAATGACATCACCCGTTGACCAAAGCTCATGTAATGGCAATAGATACTTCCACTAGGTGAAATGTACCGTAATATCATGCTTGCTATATGGGTCATTATATATTGGACAAAGTCAAATTAATTAAATGGTCTTTATCAAAGGCTTTCATGTCCCGGTGGGCCCATTTTAATTAAGTTGAATTGTTTAAATACATAATGGCCAAACACTCATACGTATGAACATTAGATAAGAGCAGTTATGCTGTCGGTTTTCCACCGTGCACCATACGTCTCCATTGGGTTCCCCGTTAACTCATGGACTAAGCCCACCTAGGAAAGAGACTGCAATACCACGTGTGTGGGAGAGATAAGGTCGGAAGGATCTATCTGCTTGCATGTGTTTGTCTATGTTGCATCAGCATGAGCATGCATTGCATTTTTTTAAATCATGCATCATCTTAACGTAATATTTTTCTTTCAGCCATCATAGATTCTCCTAGGTGGTCTAGAGGTCCCAACGGACGGTTAAGAAGGATTCCGCTTTTGGGGTTACCAGAGTTAGTATCGGATCAGAGTTCAGATTCTCTCATAGAAGACAGTGAGGGGTTCTCTTCGGAGTCATCGACAGACGTAAGTATGGCCAATCCATCGAATGAGTCTGATGCAACCCGGGTAATAGGTTCCAAGGAAGTAAGAAGAAGAATGGAGGAGTTTGAGGCCCGAATGATTGCAATTATGGGTAACCTAGCCACCACCATAGCTAGGCAACAAGCTGCTGCTGCCCCTATCCGAGTGCCAGTTAAACAAGGGGTCGTTAGAGAAGATCCCCCTGCTGTAATTAACCAACCTGTGGTCGACCCACCTGCTATGGAGCAAAGAGTGCCTGCACCCATCAAGCATGGAGAAGGCCCTAGGTCCGAGGTTGATTTTAGGGAAGATGAGCAAGAGGAGCATGCGGTACCTAAGGGAAAGTCGCTGAAATTAGAAGAGGTGATGTGGAGAAAAATGGAAGAGAAATTTGAGGTCATGGCAAGGATGATGACTATAGGGAGAGGAATGAACCCGAAGAATCGAGAGCTAGATGGGGATGACCTGATTCCCCAGAACTTTAAGATGCCCGATATTCCAAAATTTAACGGCACCTCTGACCCTACTGCTCACATCAAGCAGTACTCACTTGTCATGAAGGGTACAACTTTAATAAGAAAGCAAAAAATAGAGTACTTTTGCTTGAGTCTCACAGGAGCTGCCATTGATTGGTACCATGGACTGGACAGAAGGTCCAAAGAGGATTGGGACTTGTTAACTGAGGAGTTCCTTAAGCAGTACGATTGTAGCACTCGAATGAAAGTTACTTTGAAAGATCTGGAGTTACTACAGCAGAAGTCTGGAGAGTCCTTCCACAAGTACCTTACTCAGTAGAGGAATCGAGTTATGGAGATGAAACGCAAGCTAGACACTCCTGATCAAATTCGGTTGTTTATTCGGAATGCCAGCCCGTACTTGAGGGATGGACTGAAGATGAAGGGGCTGAAGGATTGGGAGTCCTTAAAAGACATTGCCATAGAAGCGGAAGGAGAATATATGGCCAAGAGGGCAACCAGTGAGTTCTATGCCAAGAAGGGCTATAGCAATCAAGGGACAGCTAGGTCTGTAGGTTCAAGCAGTGGTAACAGAGGTGGAAAGACAGCCGAGGTGTCTGCAACAGGCGTGAGTCAGAGGTACTTCTCCAATTTAGGTAGGCTTTTGTCATGGGTTTTGAAAATGCTGATAAAAGAAGGGAAGCTACAACCCCTGCCACCTAGGCCAGCTAGGACCCAAGGGCAGCTAGGGCATAAAGAGAATGAGTATTGCGCCTTCCACCAATATACTGGACATCTGACTGACAATTGTTTCAGATTGAGGCACCTAATTTAGGATCTGATCGATAGTAGGCAGATCACCGACCCTGAAAAGAGAGAGAGCAAAAAGAAGTCTAATTATAATGTTGTGCCACCGCTTGTCTTTATGATAGGATCGAGTTTACCAGAATGGTATGTGATGCAAGATTTATATGGAAATGAGGATGTCGCTATCACTCGCCCTGAGGCAAATGAAGAAGGGATTCCCGTGGCGATGATCGACTGTTGGTCCACTAGTGAGAGTGGAGATGAAGAAGATGAAGAGAAAGATAGAGAATTCGTGGATCCATGGGATTCGGAGGAGGAGGAAAGAGTTGAGGCCATAACAAGAAGTGGGAGAGTTGTCCCCGAAGTTGAGAAGCAATAGGATCCAGTGCAAGTAACCGCAGAAAATGAGCCGGAAGAAAGTCCCATAGTAAAGCAGCTGAAAAAGACCACGGCTCAAATATCAATTTGGGACCTTTTAAGGTAGCCCCCCTCCCATAGACAGAAGTTGGTGGAGGCATTGAGTGTGTCCACTCTAGCCACTACAATTTCTCCATCTGAGCTGGTACACCTTGTTAAAGGGGGATCCGGGGAGAAACTGGTGTTTTCTGATGCAGATTTGCCAGCCGAGGGTCGCAGCCATAACCGGCCATTATATATCAAAGCACAGATTAACGGTAAGCACACTGCTTGTGTTATGGTTGACGATGGGTCATCAATAAATGTCTATCCTTTAGTGGCACTTCAGGCTTTTGGGTTAAATGAAAGCATGCTGAGCAAGTCTGACCTGACCATCACAGCTTACGACAATTCTAGGAGGCAGGCGTCAGGAACTTTCAAAGCTATTGTTAGGACTGGACCCGTGGAGACAGAAACAGAGTTTGTGGTCTTACCCATCCCAGCAAATTTCTCAGCTTTACTTGGAAGACCGTGGTTTCATAGGTTGGGGGGAGTGCCATCCACTTTACACCAAGTGATTAAGATACCTCACGAAGGAGAGGTGGTGACCATTAAAGCAGCAAGAGAGAACCAAGTGTCTGCCTTGGAGATCTCTAATCAGCCATTCAGTGGCTTTCACGTATCAATGATCGGAGAAGAGCAAAGCTTAGAAGGTAGCCCTCAGGTGGTGAACATGCTAAAGAAGATGCACTTCCTCCCAGGGGTTAGTTTGGGCAAAGATTCACAAGGACAGCAGGATGTCATCACTTCGCATAGCCAGAAAGATCGGAAGGGGTTAGGCTACAAAAGAGAGTATGGTAAGAAGAAAGTGTCAGAGAAAATTCCCCACATTTCAGAGAGCTTTGTGTCAGCATCTTCGGTTTGTGCTTACGCTGGAGAAGAGGAGCCACAATGGGTAGACGGGAAGATCATCCCGGGTTTCAAAATTTTTAATGATGTCTTCGACTGGGAGGTTGGAGTTATTAAGACTATAAAAAACTTCTGGGATGAGGAGATTATGAGCCAGTGCAGCATCTGGGACAGGGATGAGCCCAAAGAGATTGTAACTGATAAGCTATTGGCCGCTAAACTCAAAGGGAAGGAGAAGATGGTAGAGCCAGAGCCGAAAATTGAAGGTTTCAAGATTTCACCGGAGGTAGTTGAAGAGCCACCAAGTCAAGGAGCCAAAGTACAGTCGGCTGCAGCATTAGCATCGGCATGAGATGAATATGATAGTTATTTAGATGCTCTTTTTATACCTGAACTTTTTAATGACAATGTTAATGTTTCTGATTATGTTAATGAGATGAACAACTTTGCTTACTTGTGTGATGTTTCTGATGATTTCATTTCGCATGATCATAAACATGATGCATTCATTTTTTATATTAATTCAACTGGCACAACTGCATTTAATCTCAGAGCTTTAGAGAATCCAAAGGAAATTTTGATAGCATCAGATATAACTCCTGAGGAGAGGATAAAATTTGAGAGAATATTAAAAAAATATGAAAAATTCTTTGCCTGGACCTACGAGGATATGCTAGGAATCGATCGGGATGTCGCCGAGCATGCAATCCCAACTAATCCAGAGTTTAAACCAGTTAAGCAAAAGCTCCTGAGACTAAGGCCAGAATGGGCGCAGAAAGTGAAAGAGGAGATCCATAAGCAAATTAAGGCTAAGTTCCTGATAGAGGTTCAATACCCAACATGGTTAGCTAACGTGGTTCCCGTGGCTAAGAAGGACGGAAAAGTTCGAGTATGCGTGGATTATCAGGACCTGAACAAAGCTTGCCTGAAAGATGATTTCCCTCTGCCTCATATTGATGTGCTGGTAGATAGCGCTGCTGCTTGTATGATGTACAGTTTTGTGGATGGATACGTGGGGTACAATCAAATCCTTAACAAGATAGTGGATCGGATTAAGACGGCCTTCATTACCGAGTGGGAGACATATGCTTACCTGGTTATGCCTTTTGGTTTAAAAAATGCAGGAGCAACCTATCAAAGGATGGCCACTAGGGTTCTCAATGAATTGATCCACAAAGAGGTGGAAGTGTACGTCGATGACATGATGATTAAGTCGGCTACCAGAGAAGGTCACTTTGAGGCTTTAGAAAAGTTCTTTCAAAGGATTAGCAAGTATGATCTGCGCCTCAATCCCAAGAAGTGCATTTTTGGACTTACCTTAGGAAAGTTGTTGGGTCATGTAGTAAGCCAGAGGGGAATCGAGGTCGATCCTGATAAGGTCAAAGCCATTAGAGAGATGCCGGTGCCTCGAAAGGAAAAGGAGGTGAGGAGTTTCCTGGGAAAGCTTCAGTATATCGGCTTGTTCATTGCAAAGCTGGCTTTGGTATATGAGCCCATTTTCAAGCTTCTAAGGAAGAACCAGCCTGTGGTATGGAACGATGATTGTCAATTGGCCTTTGACACCATTAAGGATTATCTCTTAAACCCGCCAGTCTTAAGACCACCACGCCGTGCCAAACCACTAATCCTGTATCTGGTTGTAGAGGATAGTTCAGTGGGTGCTATGATGGCTCAGGAAGATGATTTTGGTGTGGAGTTTACGGTTTACTACCTTAGCAAAAAGTTCCTACCGTATGAAGCCAGATATGCTGAGGTAGAGAAGGTTTGCTTGGCAGTTATTTGGGCTTCTACGAAGTTGAGACATTACTTTCATTCCTTCAGGGTACAGGCGGTTACCAAGCATAACCCTCTTAGGTATCTTCAGGAAGCGCCCTCTCTGCTAGGGAAAATGGGGAGATGGTTATTGTTGTTACAGGAGTTCAACATTGAATACATAACCAAGAAAACCATTAAGGGAAGAGCCGTAGCGGAGTTCTTAGCCGAGCACCCTATTGAGGGAGATCAGTTCGAATACAATTTCCCAGATGAAGATGTCATGGCCATAGCAGTACAAGGGTGGCAATTGTTCTTTGATGGGGCAGTTAATAGTAAAAGGGCAGGAGCAGGGATTATTCTTATAACCCCGGATGGTGAAAAGCTGCCATTAGCCAAGAAGTTGAGGTATAAGGCTACCAATAATGAAGCAGAATACGAGGCTTGCATCTTTGGATTGGAAGCGCTGCTCGCCCTAGGAGCAAAGACTGCAGAAGTATTCGGAGATTCTTCCTTAGTAATTCATCAGATCAGAGGGGAGTGGTCAGTCAAGAAAGAGAGGTTGTTGCCTTACGTGAAACGCTTGAGAATGCTATGTAGCCAGTTCAAGACTTGCACTTTTCGCTTTATCCCTAGAGATGAAAATCAGTTGGCTGATGCTCTAGCGACGTTAGTATCTATGTGGGATAATCCAACAGGAATTGCTATGAAACCCGTGTTGATTTCTAGCTCAGATAAACCTTGCTTTGAAGCTGAGCAAGTGATGGATGTTGAGGCTGCTGATGTAAACCCGTGGTACTATGACATTCAAAATTATTTAGAAAAGTCAGTTTTTCCATAAGAAGCCACGGACAAAGACCAAAGAATGATTCGGAAGCTATCCACTCAGTTCATCAGTGTAAACGGTACCTTGTACAAAAGACAAGCTGATGGTATCCATTAAGATGTTTGGCAGAGAAAGAAGCAAAAAAAGTTATGGAAGAGGTTCATGCGGGAGTCTGCGGAGCTCACATGAATGGCTTAGCCTTAGCAAAAAAGATCATATGCCAAGGACTCTATTGGCTCACAATGGATACAGATTGTTCGAAATAT
Organism: Excoecaria cochinchinensis; assembly: GCA_947683425.1. Taxonomy (NCBI): domain Eukaryota; kingdom Viridiplantae; phylum Streptophyta; class Magnoliopsida; order Malpighiales; family Euphorbiaceae; genus Excoecaria; species Excoecaria cochinchinensis. The sequence continues at coordinate 24,099,420 of CANTUQ010000146.1, forward strand.
GTGAAGCAATGCCAGTTATGCCAGCAATACGCAAATTTGAGGCAAGTGCCAGTTTCAGAGTTGCATAACTTGACTTCTCCATGGCCATTTGTAGCTTGGGGGATAGATATCATAGGCAAGATCCGTCCTACAGCTTCTAATGGGCACAGGTTCATTAGAGTTGCCATTGACTACTTCACTAAGTGGGTTGAAGCTGAATCTTTCAAGAAAGTTGATGCAAGGGACATGGTTAAGTTCATCGAGTGGAATTTGGTATGCAGATATGGTCTCCCGCATCACATTGTGTCTGACAATGGGGTACAATTCCTGGCAGAAACTAAATAGATGCTCAAGAAATATGGAATCCAGTATCATAAGTCTTCTCCCTACCGTCCTCAGGCCAATGGCGCGGTTGAAGCAGCGAACAAGAACGTGAAGAGGATATTGGCCAAGATGGTTCAGAGCTATAAAGACTGGGCAGAAAAGTTACCTTTTGTGCTTTGGGGTTATAGAACCACAGTCAGGACTTCTACGGGGGCGACACCATTCTCTCTGTTATATGGAACTGAAGCGGTCCTACCGGTTGAAATTGAGTTGAAGTCTTTGAGGGTAGTCATGGAAGCCGAGATTCCACAGGCAGAATGGGCACAACAGCGATTGTCGCAGCTGAATCTGTTGGATGAAAATAGGTTATGGGCCTATTATCACAACCAGGTTTACCAAAAGAGGTTAGCTCGATCATTTGGCAAGAAAGTACGAAAGCACCCATTGAAGGAGGGGGATTTGGTCTTTAAGATGATGAGGCCGGGAGTGCCAGACATACGAGGAAAATTCAAGCCAACCTGGGAAGGTCCGTTCGTTTTAAAGAAGTTGCTAACAAAAGGAGCAGCAATCTTGGCGGATAGCGATGGGAATGAGTTCAAGGACCCGGCCAATGTCGATAGACTAAAAAGGTTTCATGGCTAAAGACCAAAAATAAAAAGAAGAGAATAAATGCCCTGCGGGTCAAAAACCGAAAAAAGGCGGCATTACTAAAAGTGGGCGCCCTGTCAGGGTAAAAACCAAAAAAAGGCATCCTGGGCAAAAATTAAGGGCCAAGAGAAAATGTTCAGCCGAGAAAACCCGAGAGGGCCGATTGATAACAGGAGTTTGATGCTTACAAGATCTATTCCGAGATTAAGTGTAGTCTTGTGTTTCTTTTGAATTCCTGTCAGATGAGAATCATGTATGATGAAATCATATAGAAATGTACACAACCTTGCAATGAGTAAAAGAATACATTTTCATTGCTCTTTTAGTTTTGTCTTAAAAAGAAATGTATCATTTATCTATCTAATGACTATTGTATAATCTTGGTGTCGAAAGATGTCTAAGTGGATATATGTTGGCCACCTCCTGGCAATTATTCTGATAATCGCTTTCTCCAGTAGTTCCTTTAAAAAAAAGCCGTTAGAGATGAAAACCGTAACTGGGTCTCTAAGCAAAAGTTAGGCCAAAGGGCAGGTTGAAAACCTGGAAACAGGCAGTCTGTCCTACAAAAAAAATGAAATAAATAAAAGCCACTGGATTAGGTTGGGTCCATTCCAGGCAAAAATTAGGCAAAGGGTTATGTGAAAATCCCTTAGGGGATGCATTTCCCGCAAAGAAAAACTAGTGTGAAAATCCACAAGGGACGCACTACCTTTAAAATAATGACGTTCGATGCCTGGAGCGATAAGGCAGCATTACTTCAGATATCAAATAACATGTAGCAGGGGACATGAATCAGGATCCTGGGTATATGATCATCGACCGGAAGGCAAAGATGTACTAGATGTCTCTTTCAGAAAACTTGTTGGGGACGGAATCCCTAAGGCCAAGATGACAATCCTCTGGAATCCAGGGGACATGGTGGAGCAACCAAGCTATATCCTTAGCAGACCCTGGGCCACCTAGGACATGGTCTATACATTCTTGCAAGCATTTTGCATCTCATATCGTACACACACGTTTTCTTGTATATATTTCTGTGCACATAATTTTGCAGGAAATGTCTAAAAGACGACAGTCACCATCAGAAGATGGAACCCTGCACTTTTAGTAGTCTTCTCAGCGACTTAGTGTAGTGCACTTTTGGTAGTCTATAGCAGACTCGGTGTAGCTCAGAAGAGCAAATTTCGCATTTTGTAGTCTTGTCAGCGACTCGACGCATCAACATCAGAAGATGGAACGGTGCACTTTTGGTAGCCTTGGTAGTGGCTCGGTGTAGTTCTTTCGTGCACTTTTGGTAGTCTTGGTAGTGGCTCGGTGCATCTCTCTTACGCGTTTTTAGTAGCCTTGTCAGTGGCTCGGCGCATCACCGTCTTAGGATGGAACCCTGCACGTTTAGTAGTCTTGTCAGCGACTCCGTGCAGCGCACTTTTTGTAGCCTTGTCAGCGGCTCGGTGCAATTTTTTGTTCTGCGCTTTTAGTAGTCTTGTCAGTGGCTCGGCGCATCACTATCAGTGGATAGCACATGTACGTTTAGTAGTCTTGTCAGCGACTCCGTGCAGTGCACTTTTAGTAGCCTTATCAGCGGCTCGGTGCGATTTATCTTTCGCGTTTTGTAGTGTTGGTAGCAACTCGATGCATCACCGTCCGAGGATGGTCCACAGCACTTCGTAGTCTTGTCAGCGACTCCATGCAACTCAAGGAGGATATTCATATTTCAAGTCATAGCAGTGTTCCCCAGGAAGCAGCAGGAAGGTCGCCGCTTCAGGTACGCGCTTCTTTCCTTTTCCTGAATTTTGGCTCACCTAGGCACCCACGCACTAGCCTCCCCAAAATTGGGGGCAACTGTAGATACCGGATCCCAAGTAGCCTTGATCAGGATTAGCCAATGATGAAATTTAGCTATGATGGCTTATAGGCAAAAAGAATGAAGGTAGGAAGTAAATTCGCTTGTCATTTGGATTTGTTAGGAATGGAGAAAAATGTATTTTTCTTAAATATTTTAAAATATTTAAAAAAGTTATTTTGGGGTAAAAAATGAGTTTTTAGGTTTTTTATTTAAAAAAAAAATTCGCGAGTGTTGTATTTCCGCCCTTAGTTTTATTGTAATCTATTGCTTTGCACTTTATTTTTATTATGTCCTTTTATCGCTTTAGTTTATGATTATTGTGCATTTTAAATTATTGCATTAAAATTGAATGAGAAAATGATGAAATATTTAATTCAAAACTCAATCATAAAATTAACCAAGATATTAATAAATGGGAAGTCCCGAACTTTCTCAGGTCTTTGGGCTCAACGAGGCGAGAGGTATATTCGATCATTCATTGGAATGAGACCTCCAAGACACCTCTTGTGTCAAAAGGCTTAATAAATCTTAGGCTCCAAGGGAGAGAGGCTCATCCTCCAAGACCCCTTTTGGTTTGCCCAAAATGGATACATGCGCTGTCTTAGGCTCTCCGAGGTGAGAGGAACTTTTCCAATGGTTTATTGGGTGGCAACTCCATGAAATCTCCTTGTTGCCCAAAATAGACGCACTTGTAATTCGTTGCAAGTTGTCAACGGACCTCATCAGCCCGATCGCCCTATAGCGGGCGGTCAAAGGGGCGCCCAGGGGTCCGGCACGCGACACAGCAGCCTTCATACCAATAACCCAGACGTTAATAGAAAACCCATACACATGCAATAAGAGTACCATGTAATGACGCATCCAACTATCATGCAAAATCACTATGTATCCAAACGTATTATCGTCATGCCATAAGACACATACACTAGCCAAAACCCAAGGGACGACGTCCTAACCACCACACTTCCCTTGCGCAACTCTAATACATAAAATATCATGTCATGAAACATGAACACATGACAACATGCCGAAGATACCACGGTAGCCGAGACCAAAGAAACATATAGCATAATATTAAATTCATTGCATTTGCTAGATCAAGATCATATTCATACTCATACTAATTCACATATATACCAAAATAGTTAATAGCACAAAATCACATTACTATACAAATTAACCAAAGCATTCAGAAATTCCAACTCGCATTCATATACATATTAATTCAGTGCTTAAAAACATAACTAATCGGATTCACATTCTCATAAGCATAACATAATAAACTACATCCATGGCATTCGAGAGATCATGATCATAGTCGTACACATTTTAGTTCACATACTTGTATCCATAATTGACTGTATACAAACACATTCACAAAATGATACATGTGGATAACCACGCACAATACACATGCTTGAGTCACATTCACCCCATTCAGGGATTCACAATCACATTCGGATGATTATCTGATTCGCATGTCCAAAATCATACTCATTTGGATAATACATTCTCATATTCATACTAGACAAAGCAACTAGAATACCTGCTGACTCACTTTAGTGGATAACGAGTAAGCGCATAGCGTACCTTACGGGTACGAATCGAACGCATAGCGTACCTTACGGGTACGAATCGAAAACCATTTACTTTATCACATTTAAAACATTTTTCTGAGGGGGATCTTAAACAAGATCCAAACACATTGAAAAGGATGGCGAGGATCCGAACGCATAGAAAGGGTGGTTCGCGAGGAACCAAACAGGGACCTGATCAGGGTCCAAATGTCCAAAGGTGCTGCAGCTAAAGAGACTCTATTAGGAATGCCTAACTATCTAATAGACTGACTCTCGCAGGTCATGCATAACACCAATCACATTTAAGCATAGCACATTATTAATAGCAAGGATCACAATCATTAAGCTTGCATAATAAATCGAACTCATTTCATAATACTCACTAAGTTGCTCATATATCCTTCGTTGGTTCATAAAGATATAATTCATCATATCAATCATGCATAAATAAGAATAAATAACCCATGCACTAGGAAGAAAACATGAATCATACAATTCATATCACAAGGCATACATTATAATTCAGTCAACACATTATATGAATAATCACCCTTACTAAGCATATCATAATCAAATATTGACATATTATCATTTCGTTACTCTCACACTTCAGGATAATAATACAAGTCATGTTCCAAATCCTAACATATAATTTATCGAGCATAACCCATATAATAATGGGCATATAACCAAGTTCATATAGCATATAGTAAGGAAAAACCATGAAAAGGACATTTCAAACTCATTTTAGAAAACAGAGCACGAAAGAGAAACGGGGCAAAACAGAACACCAGGGACACGAGTCGTGAAGGTTGCTCACGGCTTGTGAGCGTTGTCCAGAGGCTCACGACTCGTGAGCCTAGCTCACGACTCTTCACGGTTCATGATTCGTGAACTTGCCCTCAGCGTGCGGGAGCTGGGTTTCACATCTCTGTCGCGCTTGCGACAGAGTCGTGACCTCCAATTACAGCAGAAACACAGGAAAAACCAAAAAATTCCAAATCAAAAACCATTTTCACCCAAACAAATCCAAACTCAATCTTACCTCAAAATAGGCTTTCCAAACACCATAATCAGCATAAAACACAACATTTCAACAATTATTTCAAATCACATCATCCATTCATAAATCAAGATCTCAAAAATTAGAAAACTAGAGATTTTGCAATGAATTCAACCAAACCTCACAATCATTTTAACAATTCCACAATCATGTATACTCATTCATCACAATTAACCATATAATATACATTCATTTAAGCCTAATAACCATATTCAATTTCCAGATTCAAACAAAACAAAACACACATGCAATCTAAATGAGAATTAGGACAGAGATAACTCAAATAACTTCCAAACTGAAAATGAAGAACACAGAGCTCCCAAACCTCTTTGAAGCACAACCCAGCTGATCTCTTCAAGCTTGAACCTTCCCTTTTCATTAATCTTTCTTTTTGACACCCAAAACTTGCATAAACAAAAACCCAGAATTCTCTTAATCCAAACCCTAACTCAAATAAAACCAAAAGAAGAAGAAGAGGGAGAACCCAAACATAAGAACCCTAAATGCCACACTTACCTCTTCAATCTTGTCCCAAATGACCTCTATGCATGCACAAACTCCAGCCAAAAGAGAAACAAAGAGGTAGAACAGAAAATGAAGAAAGGAAGAAGAAAGAAAACGTGAGAGGGAGGAGAGAACGGGAATGCAAATTTCTGTGTTCTCTCTCTCTCTCTCTCTTTTCTTGTTTTCACATTCAATGCCCAACAACCAAGTCCACTTGGCAAGCTCTCATTGGAACAACAATTCCTCCTTTGACTTTCAAACACCAAGGCACCATACACATATATACACCACATAATTATTTAAGTAGAAATTTAATACCTTGGTACCATACTCGCACTTCACTAGATACTTCCTCCACTAACATATTAGATTAATTGATGCATTAAATTCCTTAATGTCCAATATTCTCATGCACCAATTACCGATCTACCCTTGAAATTCCGACTTGTCATGCGCATTCCGACTAGGCCCGATTTGGGGTGTGACACATCTAATATTACGATTTCTTAAACAATGCTTCAATGTTGAACTTCTATTAGATGTAAGTAAGGATTTATTCTTTCGACTAAACACTTACTTATAATGATCATACATAAAAATACTAATAGAAAATTCTATAAGAAAAAATATCAAATTGATATGAATAACAAAATATAACATTAACTATTCAAGTTCATAAATGCATCATTTAATAGATACAAAGAAGAAGTAAAAGATAAGAAATGGAGAAGGAGATTTCTCAACCCTTTTCCCTTTCACAAAGTATACTCTTCTTCCTTGTAAGAAATCTTCTCTTCAAAACATAAAAATCCTAACTCAAGAACTTTTTCTAAGGAAAATGTACTCTCAAACTTACAGAAATTCTTAATTAAAAATTCAACTAATACAATTTACAGTTGAAACTAATATTTATAATATTCTAAAGATGTGTTCTTTTAAGGGTCTATTCAAAGGGTTGCAAGACTTGGTGGAAAGACATGATTTTTCAAGGCAAAATTTGAAGTCAACTGCCCAACTGTCCTCTCTATCGCGATCGTGATGTCCGTAGCGCTCGTGTCAGAGCACGCCTGCTTCTTCGCTCCACCTTCCTCGCGCTCGCTCTTCTCCGTAGGATGTCGCAACCTCGCGACGGGCTGCCTTGCTCGCGACAACGCACGCCAATTTCCTTTCTTCTTCTCTTTTGCTCTCTTCATTGGCTTGTCCTGTTGCGCTCGCGATAGAGTGCTTATCTCCTTTGCTTTCTTCTCTTTCTTTCTTTTTTTCTTCCATTTGTTTGGCAGTTCTTGTCACGTTTGCAAAGCTGGTCGCGCTCGCGACAGATTTTTCTTTTCTTTAGCACTTTTTTGCTCCTTTCTCCAATCTTCTCCATTTTCTCCTACACACACAAAACTTAAACAAAAACATAAAACATACCTAATTCTAACACAATTAACTACACATAAACATTATTTCAATTACAAAACAAACTTAAACATAAACATAAAACATACCTAATTCTAACACAATTAACTACACATAAACATTATTTCAATTACAAAACATGGACTAAATATGAGCTATTTAGGCTCATATCATTACCCAATGATGAAATTAAGTGTGCCTGTTTATAAGCAAAAATGAAAGTTGAAATGTGTTTTAAAAATATTTTAAAAAATTATTTTAAGATAAAAAAAAGTGAGTTTTGAAATTATAGTGTTTTAGCAAAAAATTTTAAAAAAAAAAATCGGCAGAAATTCGGCTAGCAATGCGCTGGGCGTCGCCCGCATTTGCGCGCGCCGACGGGCGTCGGGCAGCCCCCTATGGACTTTTTTAACCCAAATTTATGTTTTTTCTTTGATTTTTTTGTAAAATTTAATTTTAAAATCTTTTTGTCTTCTAAACCTTTAAAATTCTTCAGTTCTTGGGTTTAATGGGAATTAAATTAATTAATTTCTTCATTAAATTTGATTTATTTGGAGGTATAAAAAGGGTTTGAGAGAGAAGATGAAATTTTTAGAATTAAAAACCCATTTATAATTAACCAAGGCATTAATAAGAGTAAAGTTTCGGATCTTTCTCTGGTTTAGACCCCAAGGTTTGATAAACTTTTCCAATTTCTTATAAATTGGGTGGCAACTCTAAAATACCTCGAAGGTACGAAAAGGTTTCATGGGATTATATGATCTTTCTAGTGTTCTATTGGGAGGAGGTGTCCAAAATATCTCATGTTGCTCAAGATCAAAAGACGCAAACCCCTCTCGGGCCTTAAAACCGGGTTTTCAGGAACCGGTTGGGTCCGCGCGCAGCGTCATATCAGGACATTGATCTTATTTTATTAATAAAAATCTAAATTTTTATTATTGTAAAAAAACATGAGTTTCTTTAAAATAAACGCATAAAAATACTATTTTTTGCATAAAACATACAAAACAACAAAATAAGAGAAATATAAAAATTAAAATGCAAACCAAACTTTGAAAGCTCCTAATCTCTTGATTCTCCAACTTGCCCAAGAACATCACTCAAAGTGAAATAAATAAGTTTGGTAGGAAACAACAACAAGAATAAAAAAAACAATGTTAGTAAATTGAATCAAATGTACAGAATATAATATAAAAGAAATAAGCATTTAAATGAAGCAAATATAATAAATAATTCTAATTGGGAAAAATATTAATGACTACCACAAAAGAATAATGTTTGGTAAAAGACATTGGAAATTAACAAGGTAAATTAACAACCTAAAGTAAAATAAAATGAAAAATACAAAATTAATACTAGATATCCTACAGATTGAACTTACGTTCCATGCATTATACCAATAATTTGATTAAATTAATCTTAATTCATGTTAATTACAACAAACAACAACGCAAATAAACTAATATTAATCTACAGTAATTACAATGGGAAAGCAAATGAATGATGCAAAGTAAGGAAAGAGAAAGGATTTGGCTCTAGCCCGTAAATTTACCCTCAGATGTTTGATTCTAGCTACAAAAGAAAGAAAAGACTGATTTCCTGTCAATTGCTTGAAAAAAGAACTAAGAAAACTTGGATCAAAACTATCTCTCACTGAAAACTGAATTTCAAGATGAGAATTGAATCTTAAACACAAAGAATTAATTTCTTTAGCTCAAGAACAATTTGAGAATTTTTGAAAAATCTTTTTAGCTCTCAAAAATCGCCTTTTTAGAATTTTTCTCGTTTTGCCGTTTAATGTTCTCCCCCCTTACTGTGTTCTAACTTTTCTTTTTATATCATCTTTGAAAAATTAGGTTTTAGGGGTTTTAATCTTATTCAAAGTCCCTAATTATCCTTTAAAAATCAAGATTTATCCTTTTGAAAATCAAAAAAAAAAAAGAGTTTGAGTTTAATTCTAATGCAAAACCAGAGAAATCAAGAAAAGAGATGAAGTCCTGGCAAGGTAGGAGACGCACGAGATGCGGCCCGCGCTTGAGGCCATGCCTCGCAGGCATGAGGTACGGCATCGCTCTGGGAGGCCGCACTTCTCACGCTGGAGGTAGCACCCTGCAGGCGTCAAGTGTGGGCGCACCCCGCATGCATGAGGTGCGGCCTTGCACTAGAGGTCGTGCCTCGTGCTACGCAAGGTGCGCGAGGCACGAGGCCTTGCGCGTGGTGCCTCGCAAGCTTACGAATATGCACTACACCTCGCGCATGCTGCTCGCAGGCACTGCGCCTCATGCACGCTGCCAATAGGTGCCGCGAGACCGTAGGCCACCGAAAACCCCCAAAAACTGAAGCAAAAAATAATTTTTTATTTAAAAAAGAAGATTTCGATAAGGAAATCATCACTTCTAACCCTTTTTCCTGTAAACAAGCATAATTTTCATCACTGGGTAACCTTGGTTTGGGCTGTCTCAGGACCCGGTGTCTACAGTGGGATACCACTAAACATATACTAAATGTAGGTAATTATAAAATCAAAATATATACTTTCTACATTCATTAATTTCGAAGCTTTAATAATAATAATAAATGAGATGAGGAATTGAGGGTGCATAAAATTAAAAATCAAACCTAACGCTTCTAATATTGCAATTGTATTCCCCAGGCTTCAGGCGAAAGAAAATAGGAGTCTGATACAAGCCAAAGGATAATTGTTTTCTTTAAAATTTTAGAAACTTGCCTTTATCAACGGAAAATGAAGCCATTAAAAAATAACATCCATCAAGTCACAGAATACCAATGAGCCATGTCTAGCAAAAGACAAAATCTAATCTTTGATAAATAGCATTTTTATATGACCAACCAGATCTACTGCATTTAGTTCAGCCTATGAGCAAATCAAAGTTTGATTCCACGTTCATGCATTCACCATTCCTTTTACCCCAAATATTCTTCTTCGATTAACAAAAACTATATATATAACCATATATAATAAATTAATAATAGTTTTATAATTATCGCTCCTTTGTATGAACCAAAGCAGGCATTTTCACACTAAAGAAATATTGTATTCTAAAGTCAATAGATAAAGAAAAAACAATAGCGTACAAACATGCATAGAAGTTGGCCTAAAATTAGTAAAAGAAAGCGAAAGGAGCTATTCCGTCACACCTGCCTTGGCTTAACATGACTCACACCAATTCATTTATCTTATGGCTCATTTTACAAATGCATCTCCACTCATACATCTTATATTCAATTGAAGCCCAAGGGCAGAAATATACTTCCTATTCAAAAGGATAAAAATCCACTTAAATCATACACTATTTAGCACAAAGAAAGGAGCAAAAGGGATATTATTTAGTAGATAAATAGGGAAAAATAAAATATAAATAAAAAAAATACACTAAAAATTAAAAAAAATAAATGAAAAAAAACCATATCTGACCGTGAATGATGATTGGGAGAGCAGATCCGTGATGGTGAGGGAAAGGCTAGAGGCGGAGAAGAGCACGAGAGGGAGGACAGCGGCAGGTGGCGAGTGGCGTCATGCGAAAGCAAATCTGCACGGGGAGGGGCGACTGGAATTGCGCGAGAGGGAGATCAGTGCGGGGTAGGCCGGAGGGGGAAGGCAGGAGGCGGATCTGCGCTGGGGGGGAGAGGCGATATCGGGGAGGGGGCCAGCTGAGCAGCGCGGAGTTAGGGTGGGGGTGAAGGAACCAGATCTGCGAGAGGAGAGGGAGGGAGGGAGGGAGGCAGGGAGGGAGAGAGGAAGAGAGAGAAAAAAATCAGAACACTTTTTTTATATATATTTTTAGCGACGAAAATTAATTTCCGTCGCTAAAAATATTTTAATTAATATATTTAATTTTATTTAGCTACGAAAATAAATTCCTTCGCTATTTAAGCGACGAATTTTTTTTTTTCGCCGCAAATTTTCGACGAAAATATAATTCCATCAGGAATTAGCGACGGAATTGAATTTTCATCGCTAAAAATTAGTGACATAATTAAATTTCTGTCGCTAATTTCCATGAAAAAAAGTGTCGGGAAATTTCCCTCATCTTTTTGCAATGGAAATTTTTTCTGTCGCTAATTTTCGTAGCAATTTATACCGTGATTTTTGCGTACTAAATTTGCCGAACGGTTCGATTTTTCCTTCGCTAATTTAGTGACGCAAATTTTTTTTCGTCGCTAATTCCCGACGAAATTACTTTCTGTCGGTAATTAGCGACGGATATCTCTTTTTTGTCGGCAAATAGCAACAAAAAATTTTTCGTCGCTAATTGCTGATTTTCTTGTAGTGTATTTTATAATATTTTTAATAATTAAAAAATAATATTTTATTTTCTAGCAATCAAAAAATTTTGGAAAAATGACCAAAAAATCAAAAATAATTTAAAAAATCGATTTGCCAAAAATTGGAGCTAATTTGGTGGTCAGAAAACGATCCACGCACCCACACTCGCCAACAGAGGAGTACACACGCGCTCATGCGCCGACACGAGCCACTACGCATATGTAAAGGTCACCTAACATGTGGTGTTGACCCATTGGTTAACGTGTCTAAACACGTGTCGCCACTTTAGACCTCATCATGACACGTGGCAGACTCTGGTCGGTCCGCCTAGTGCCCACGTAGCACAAAGGTGACACGTCACTTGCCACATGGCACAACCACTGTCATCCACATGGCATTGACCCACTGCACCACGTGTTAAATAGTGACACGCCACTGTCCACATGGAATGAAACGTGGTTAGACCGCTTGTCCATGTGTCTGCCTCTTATTGGGCCATGTGGCGACCTTGTAACACTTGGCGTGATCGCTCTCATCCACGTTTTGACCCCCAATTGGGCCATCTGGCACCCACGTGGCATCCAAGTGACACATCACTGCCACGTGGCATGAACACTTTCATCCACATGGCGTTATGCCATTGGGCCATGTGTTTGTAGTGATGCATCACTATTGACATGTGGCGTGTGGTCCACTATGCACGCACATGCAATTTTCGTGGGGCGGCACGTGGATTCCCGACGGAATTGAACACCCGAATTATGGCCGGTGAGGGGATTTTCAGGGTTTGTAAATCTAATGGTGAGGTCAAAAATTAAAAATCCCAATATCTAGTTTTGTGTTTTGAACACTCATGTTTGTCCCCTTGAGTCGCGGTGTACACATACACAATTTTTGAGCTGAAATATATACATATATATATTTTAAACACAAAAACAAATTTATTGTGTTTCATGAATCCTAGATCTACTAATTTTATGCATAAAATTTTAGATCAATTTTAAGGCACATTCCAGGGCACAAAATTTTTGACTCTGATACTAAAGAAGGAAAAATATAAAATAAACTTGGAGGTAACATTAATAAGGGTACCTACCTTTTATAGCACAGAAAACGTTGCCAAAGCGTCTACAAGTATCCCATTTGTTTTTGGTCATGGGCCTGGCTCTTACCCACGTGTAGGATAACAACAACCATTCTACAATCTAAATGCCCCTGGAAGATTAAGACAAAAAGAGTATGAGTGTGAACGGGCAGCCTTGCGGCATATAAGTTTTCTCGTTACCAAAATTTGAGATCTGTTACCTATTTATAGAGATCCTAAAATTTAGAGACCTATCTGTAGACACTGGGTCCCGAGCCAGCCCAAATCAGAGTTACCCAATGATAAAATTAGATGCCTGTTCTGCACAGTTCCTACTGCGCGTGCGGCCGCATGCTGCTCCGCAGCGGGCACTGCCCGCACGCGTTGCGCGCGAAAATAAAATTAAAAAAAAGGCAAAAATAAAATGAAATAAAATTAAATTAAATAAAATTAAATTAAATAAAAAGAGGGGTAATAAGAGTAAAAATGCAAATTTTCGTGTTGAAATTTTTAGGGGGACGAAAGGGAATTTTCGACAAGGAGAACATCGTTTTCGACACGCTTACTGGTGGCAATTATCTTTTTTATCATCGGGTAATTCTAATCTTTGACTGCCTCGGGAGCCGGTGTCTACACCTGTGCCTTATTTTTTGCCTTGAATTGACCCAACCCAATCCAGCGGCTTTTATTCTTTTCATTTTTTGTCGAACAGACTGCCTGTTCCCAGGTTTTCACCCTGCCCTTTGGTCTAATTTTTGCTTAGAGCGCCAATTACGGTTTTCATCTCTAACGGCCTTTTTTTTTCATCGTGGCTATAAGAAAAAAACTGAAACTACTATCAGAGCCTCCTTCTATGGCAATTGGCAATTATTCACTGAGACACCTTCCCCTAAACAAGGATTATATCCCCTCGCCCCCTCTGACGAAGGTGTTGCTTGATTGGGTAAGGTGGCGAACAAGGGTCAATTCCCTATGCCCCTGGCTCTCCTTTCTGTTCTCTTGTGTGGGTTTCCCGAGACCACTTTCGATATCATCACCTGTTGCATTTGACAGTGGGATTCAAGATGTCATGAGGCACCCTCTATCTTTCTAGGGTAGCATCTTATCCTCGGCCTTCACCCCTGAGCACCATAGCCCTTAGACATAGTTGCTTACAAAAATCGTCGAACTGCAGGTCAAAGACTACACCCTCGCCTCCATAAGTGCATATAAGAGAAGGGTACTTAGCCCTGTGGTAGATAATGGGACCCATCGGCTTAGGCATCTGGTCGGTGAGAGCAGAAGTAGAGTATAGCCATTTAGATTTCACACATTCAACAATGAACGGTATCCCTCTTTTTATAAAAGAACTAGGAAATTATGAGTTAAACTGATTTCGTCTTATATTTTTTTGCAAAATTGTGTACATTTCAGTATGGTTTCTCCATACATGATCACCCTTTAACATAGATTCAGAATGCAAAATTACATCTAATCTCGGAGTGGATCTTATAAGCATCAGACTCCTATTTCCAATCAGCTCTCTCGAATTTTATTGATTGGACATTTTCTCTCAAGTCTCTAATTTTTGCCCAGAGTGCCTTTTTTTGGTTTTCACCCTGACGAGGCGCCCAATTTTAGCAAGGCCGCCTTTTTCGGTTTTCAACCCGCGGGGCATTTATTCTCTTCTTTTGATTTTTAGTCTTTAACCATGGACCTTCTTGGGTTTGTTGATGCTGATTTGTTATCCGAGCTCATCTTCATTGTTGTCTATTAGAACCGCTGCCCCCTTGGACAAAAGTTTCTTAAGAGCAAAGGAGTCTTCCCATGTCGGACCGAATTTACTTTGCGTGTCTAGAAAGTCAGGTCTCATTTGCCTGAAGACCGAATCTCCCTCTTTCGGTGAGTGTTTCCTGACCCTCTTTACAAATGATTCAATAAGGTGTTTTTTAATAGATCTGATTGCGATAGTAATCCCACAACCTATTTCTGTTTGACGTGTTTAGCTGCTGTAGCCGTTGTTTCAATAACTGCCCCTAAAGATTTGACGTGCTTCGACAGGCAGCAGTGCTTTTGCCTCATGCATCAAGGAGTAAAGTGTGACTCTTATAAGGGTTCCGACTATAGACCCCAACACGGGTCTCCTCCATAACCTTCTTGGCCTTCTTCTCGTCTAAGAACCTCAGTCGTATGTCATCAGCTCACCTCTCGTACTGTACATCCTCTATACTGATGAACTGGGCGGATAGCTTGTGAATCAGTCTTTAGGCCCTTTTTAGTAGCCAAGAAGAACGGCAAAATACAGGTATGTGTAGATCAATGAGATCTGAACAAAGCTTGCCCCCAGGTAACTTTCCCTTGCCCTATGTCGATGATCAATTTTTTTCCTCTTTTTTTTATTTTTTTTCTTTTTTTTTTGTTTTCTTTCTTTTTTTGCTCCCTAACAAGTTTCGTCCAAATCCTAATAGTTTACACATACACGCACTTCTCTTCTTAACCATTGGGGATGTCATTGATCCACCTAGTTAGGCATTGCGCTTCAGTAAAAAATTTAGCCCTAGTTTTGCCTGCGGATTCCCCCTTTTAACCTTTCCTGTCCCTCCTAGCTTGAATCTTCTAAGCTTCTACTTGACTAGTTCATGATCGGGATACACTGGCATAGCGTATTCGGCGGCTTCATAATGATCTCCTGGCATGTCTTCATAGGTCCAGGTAAAGACTTTTTATTTCATTTTTTTTTCATTCTCTCAAATTTTAATTTGTCGTCAAGAGTCATAACAGATACTATCAAGATTTTCTTTGGGTTCTCTAAAGTTCTAAGATTAAATGGAATGGAATCATTTGAATCATTATTAAATGTGAATGTGTCATGATCATGCGCAATAAAATCACAAGAAATATCACACCAACAAACAAAAACATTCATTTTACTTCATAAAAATTAGGATTAAAACATCGTCATTAAGTAGTTCAAAAAAAAAAAAAAAGAGCATCTAAATAGCTAACATCCTCCTTTCTTGCCAACACGGATGCTGTAGTCGATGGTCTATTATCATGCTCAGGAACCATTCCCTTGCCTCCTCGGTTCCTCACTAATGAGGCCTTGAATAAGCTTTTTTTGAGTTTAGCACCCATCAGTCTCATGCCCAGTATGCAGATGGTAGACACAATACAGATTTGCTCAATGATTGGGACGCCCTTGGATCCTGCGGATTTTGCAGGCTTCGACTGTAGCTTTCCCTTACCAATGAAATGAAAGAGGTGCTCAGATAAAGGCTTATCCCAGATGGTATAGCAATCTTGAGTAGTTCCAATGTTTGGAACCTTGGTGGCCCCAACATGTCTCACACTATTATCACCGAGACTCGAGCTTTCCTAATTATCTCCCCCAATGACGTTGCCCCTTCCTTCAAAGGCCACCAGCTATTTGCCATTAATAGGATCTTGCACCTGACCTTTCGGGGTTTGGTAATCATCCCTCAGATATCTAGCGTGCGCCGACGACACTTCGTATGCCCTCAATTTCTGGCTGGGTTAGCCAACCATGAACGCAGGTCCCCCTCCCATGCTTGAGGCAAAGATTCGTCTATGCCGAAACAACACTTCTGGGCTGTTCTAACCATTGATGCTTCTTTTATCCCTCGAGTGTCTGCACAGCTGTCACACCTATACGGTCGACCTCTCTTCTCTAAGTTCACATAGACTTTCTCGTGAGAAGCCAGGGTAATTGCAAGTTTAGACTTTGAAATCTCTTCTTTGAGGATATCCATCCTTCTATTCAGGCCCCGTGTTACTGCCAGAAACCCATTCTCTGAAATATGCCCTTTCGCCCAGGTGATAGAGCAACAGGCAACTCTCCTCTAGGTCCAGTTGGTGGTAGGTGTACTTCCTTAGTCAGATCATGCTCTTTTCGTAATATGGTAGGAGTAAGTGGCACCACGACGGCGACTAAATTCTCCATAGTAGTCGTTGTCCGAGCTTCAAACTTTTCAACCCTCCCTTTTATCTCCTTTTATCGCATTATCCTCTCCCTTGGGGACTTTATTCATCACAGTCTGAGGAATTACCTGCTCGTCCTCTTCCTCCACCATGAGATCATCTTTCGGGTCAAGAATTCTTTTCTGCTCAACAGGTGCCGCTGCTCTGGGCTCAACGTCTGGTTGTCGTATGGTAGCGACTGCTATAGGAGCCTCTTCCATAATAGGCAATTCAACCTGTTCAACAGTAGGGGCCACAGGGGGTTGCCTGGTATTTGGTGCCATTTGAGCAGCGATATTTTCCATCATGGCCAATATCCTCCTTTCAAAATCCCCAAGCCTCTTATCTAGATCTTGTACCATCAAATCACCAGTCTCCCGTGGTAGTTCTGCCATCGAAGATGATTCACTAGTTGTTGAGAGTGACTCGGAATCCCAAACAGGCACTAATTCTGTAACACCCCCTACGTCCCCGTTGGAAGGACGTGGGTGCGCTACCGACGCTCACTCACACACATGCGCACATGCACTAAGCGGAAGCATACATTCATACATAAAAACATACGGAGATACAGCGGAAATTAAAACTTTAAGGAAACAATAGCTGAACATACATTAACTCACATACATACATATAATTACATATGCATAAGACTAGGGAAAAACAAAAGCCAAAATACAGAGGTTGAGCAAAATACAAAACTTCTAACTCCTATGTGGCCAACCTTGCAGATGCGTGACTTGAACGGAACCAAACCTGCCACCTGCACGGGAAAAGAACCCGTACTAAGCGATAAACGCTTAGTGGGGAAAACACACAAGCAATATGGACAACCATTCACAATGGTCGTCAAGGCATAACACATGCAAATGGCAAATGTGGACATTCATAACACGTATATAGTCAGGCTTGCATAGTAAAGGCATTCATTCGAAAACTCACATCCATATACTTGCCGAGGTATCAAGTATCAGAACCTTACCGTGTACAGTCACAAGAGATTTTACGCATGCAACTATCATGCCAAAGTACCCATGCATTAACAGAAAACCCATTCACTTGCAACACAATTACCATATAATAATGTACCTAGCTATCATGCTAAGAACACTAGCTATCTAAACATACAATTGTCATGCCATAACACACATTAGCTGAACCCAAGGGAAGACGCCAAACACCACACTTCCACTGCACAACTCTATCACATAAAATATCATGCCTTGAAATGTAAACACATGACCACACGCCGAAATCACTACAATAGTCGAGGACAAGGAACATATAACAAACTATTACATTCAAAGCATACACTAATTCAAAGTCAGATTCTTATACACTTTAATTCGCCTTATCATCATCCAATACCACACATACACTTACCGAAGCCGATCCACATGCGTTGCACCCCAAGTAATACATATGTGATCATTCTATAGTCCAGATCGCCTTATTATGTATACTAATTCACATGCTACCCTAATAGATAACAGTATAGAATCACATTCATATACATATTAATTCATATGCTTATAACCTAACTAGTCAGATTCACGTTCTCATAAGCATAACATAATAAACTACATTCATGGCATTCGAGAGATCATGTTCATAGTCATACACATTTTAGTTCACATACTTATATCCATAATTGACTGTATACAAACACATTCACAAAATGATACACGTGGATAACCGTGCACAATACACATGCTTGAGTCACATTCACCCCGTTCAGAGATTCATAATCACATTCGAATACATAACTGATTCATATGCCTAGAATTACGATCATTCGGATATCACATTCTCTTCATCATATCAATCAAACAAACGGAATACCTGTTGACCCAAAATAGTGGATAACGAGCGAACTGAAAGTACCTTACGGGTACGAATCGAATACTGACATCACCTTACGGGTGTGAATCGAATACTGACATCACCTTACGGGTGCGAATCGAAAACCATTTTATTTTTATCATATTCAAAACATTTTCTGAGGGGTATCTTAGACAAGATCCAAACACATTAAAAAGGATCGCGAGGATCCGAACACATTAAAAGGGTTTGCGAGGAACCAAACAGGGACCTGATCAGGGTCCAAACGTCCAAAGGTGCTGCAGCTAAAGAGACTCTATTAGGCATGCCTAACTATCCACTAGACTGACTCTCGCAGGTCATGCATAAAACAAATCATGTTGCGAGTCACATAATATAGTTCGAAATGTCAGTCATGCATAATCCATTCAATCCATTCTATAATATCCCAAAATCATATATATATACATACATGCATATTCGTATCATGGATTCACATTCATATAACTCATAAGTTAACAGGTATAGGACTTATAGGCACTAAAAGAAACTCGAGTTCAAAACCAAACACTAAGAGAAAACTCATTCAGCATAACAAGGCTGTCGCGCTCGCGACAGAGACCACAGTCCCTTCGCTTGAGTGTGCGTGACGGACCTCGCGATCACGAGGAGAAGAGAAAGCTCGGCTCTATCGCGCTCGTGACATTATCGCGGTCGTGACAGAGAGCATAAGCATCGCTATCGCGGGCTTGCGATAGTACAGGCCAATATTGCGCTCTGTCGCGATCGCGACACCGTCGCGCTCGTGACAGAGAGCACATAACAGCTATTGCTATCGCGGGCTCGCGACAAGGTCGTGTGCTCGCGATAGCCCAGCCCAGCAACAGGATCACCGGTCTCTGTCGCACTCGCGACAGTATCGCGATCGCGACAGAGTCGTGATTCCCAGACTCTGCAGAATTCTGCAGATTTTTTCTCCTCCCAAACTCACACACAAACACACAAAATCACATCAAATGGTCTCATACCTCAAATCCAACCACCCTTCACCATCAATACCCATAATATAACATTATCATCAAGTAATTCCACACCAAACATCAATTCAAGCTCATAATCTCAATAATTATCAAAACCTAGAAATTTACAGCAAAACTATATCAAACCACACAATCACCACAATAAATTCACACTCATGCATAATTACTCTTCGAAATTAAAAGCTCGTAACATACATGCCAAAATAAGTCCATTTCACAACCCAATTTCTAGAAATTCATCAAGAACACATATGTACATTTTCACATTCAAGAGTAAAAAATTCCCAAACTCATGCATTTCAATACCAACCCTCATATACATCTACCTCAATCAATAACATGGATTACTAACACATTTCCCAAATTAATTCATGCATAAATTCATATCAAAGCACTCAAATTTCTGAAAAGCAAACACAAATACACACTCATGATCCAAGGAGGATTAGGCAATGATAACTCCAAACTCAAATGCAGAAATCAAAGCTCCCAAACCTCTTTGAAGGACAACCCAGCTGATCTTCACTCTTCAACCTTCTGCTTGCCTTTATTATTCTTTTTGCCACCCAAAACTTGCACAAACAAAATCCAAAACTTCTTAATCCAAACCCTAACTCAAATAAAACCAGGAAAAGGAGAAGAATCAGAAGAACCAGATGTAGGATCAAAACCCAAACACAAACCTCTATAATCTTGTTCCAAAACTCAATCAAAGCACCCCTTAGCAAGCACAAACATCCGGCCAAAAGAGAAGGAAAGGAAAAGCAGAAAATGGAGAAGAGAAGAATAAGAGGATGCGTGAGAGGGAGGGGAGAACGGGAATGCCAAATTTTGTGTTTTCTCTCTCTCTTTTCTTCTTTTCTTCATTCAATGCTCACCAATCATGCCACATGGCAAGTTCTCATTGGACCAAAATCCCATTTATTGACTCTTCAAACCATGGCACCATACTTCTACCTCACTTGATAATTCTTAACTAGATATTTTCCATCCTTAGTACAATACACATAACCCACTAGATAAAACCACAACAAAACACCCTACATCTATACACCACATGCACACCAAATAATTTCCCCCACTTAACTTATTTAATTAATTACTTTATAATTAAGTCCTTATTATCAAATTCCCTCATGCATAAATTACCGAAATACCCTTCACTTATCCAACTAAGCTTGCCAATTCCGACTAGGCCCGATTTAGGGTGTGATAAATTCTAGAAATCCAAATGGCGAGTCTGTCCTCACTAGTCGATCGTCAGAACCTCTAGCCCACTTGGATGAATTTATGGTGGCTAAAAGATCCAGATTGTTATAATGATGCATAGATGACATGTATAATGCAAGATCGTGAGTTGTGCAGCATTTCGCAATCACATACGAGCAAGTAGATCCTTCCAACCTTTTAACTCCCGCATACGAGGTCAAATAGTCTCTTTCTAGGTGGGCTTTGTCCATGGGTCAATAGGGTACCCTATGAACGCGCATAGTGCACGGTGAAAAACCGGCAGCATAACACTCTTAATTTAAAGCACATGCGTATGAGTTTTGGCCATTACGTATTTGGACACTTCAATTAAATTAAGGTGAACCTATTGAGGCATGAAAGTCTTTGATAAAAGACCACTTAATTTGCTTGATCTTGTCTAATACATAACGGCCCACATCACAAGCATCGTATTAAGGAACATGTCCCTTAGTGGAAGTTTCTATTTGCCATTACATGGGCTTTCGTTAAGGGTGATGTTACTTTAGGTCTATCCAAGAATGGTCCCTGCCAATGGGTCTAGCTCATCACGAGCATAGCGACCAATCGAGTCTCCATTTGATATACCTTTAATAGTATGAGGCTTAGGCTGGTGATTATCCTTAACAGTTCCCTATAATGAGTGAAAGTAGGGTCGTACTTCGGGAATGCACCGAGGTAAGATAGGGGACCAACTAGCATAATTCTAAGGCTCTAAAATGAGGTGATGCAATTTTCAAAAAGAGATAGAATTTTAAGTTTTAAAAACTCAATTATAAATTTTAACCAAGACACTTTCAAAGCAAAGTCACAAACAGTCCCCAGTGGAGTAGCTACTGGGACGCGCGCTGAACCTAGTAAAGGCCCTCTCAGTGAGCCCCGCTTTTAGGGCTCGAGGGATTGGTTCACGTCATTTTGATCTTGGGTACCATGAGACATTTTAGATGCCTCCTTCCCAATAGAACATTGGAAATGATCATCTAGCCTCACGGTGCCTTTAGGCACCTTTGAGGAACTTTGGAGTCGCCACCCAATTTAAAAGAAATTGGAAAAGGTCTCTAACCTCTATTGGTCAAAACCAGAGATGTTGTTCGGGACTTCACTCTTATTTATGTTTTGGTTAATTATAAATGAGTTTTTTAATTTTCTAAAATTCTACCTCTTATCTCACACAATTAATGCATTTAATAAAAAGTGCATCGCAAAGCATTCAAAAGCAATAAATAAAAGCTGTAAAGAAAGCGGTAAATAAAGCGATAAAGAAAAGCAATAAACACGTCAATCACACAATTACAAGAGAAATTGGAGCGGAATACAACACCAAATAAAGGAAGATTAAAAATGTAAATTGGGACGGAATACAATCCCAAATGAAAACTAAATAATATTGCCCCAAAATTAATTAATTATAAGGGCCCGAAAATATATGAACATAAATCTAAAACAAGCAAACAAAGTCAAACATGAAAAAGACATACATAAATCAGGGTATTCATTTGGTTTAGGAACATTGGTTCCTTCACGCTCGCTTAAAGAGGGGTCGAAGAGTTATTCAATTGCTGGCGTAAAAAATCGGGATGAGTGATCCCATTTTTGAAAAATTTAACCCTTCGTTTTATTCGTGTCGTTTTATATTAATTGGCTAAAATGGGGGACATTGCTCCCAATTTTAGCCAATTTAGTTATAAAGCCTTTTCGTGACTTTTTATCTTACACATGCATACAATGAAAACTATTTTTTTACAAATAAACACAGCACAAAAATAGGGTAGGAAGGATCTCACCCAAATGACATGGTCTCCTACGCGTAGTGACCCCTCCGTGCGGTCACGAGAACGCTCACATAAAGAAATTCACATTTAAATCCCCAAACAAAAATAACATTAAAAGATATTAGTAATAATTCTAAAAATTGATCAAATGAAGACTAAATAAATATAGAACATGTTAATTTAGTACACAAATATTTACATGCAAATGAATTTAAAATAAGTCATGCTAAAAATAAGGGTAATGACAAAACAACAATGGCTACCATAAGAATTGCGATGATAATAACAATAAATAATCGAGACATAATAGCAACAATCAAATAATAATAATAATAATAATAATAATAATAATAATAATAATAATAATAGAAATCACAATAGAAAAAATTATGATAATAAATAAGGATAGTACAAAATAAATATGAAATAATGATACTAACAATAACACCATGAAATAATAATAATAATAATAATAATAATAATAATAATAATAATAATAATAATAATAATAATAATAATAATAATAATAATAATAATAATAATAATAATAATAATAATAATAAAGAAGAGCAATGGGAGTCACAAAAATCAAATTAAATCACAAATAGTATGCCAACAACAATAATCATATTAGAAATGCTAAGAATAAATGATAAATATGGTAATAATAAAAGAAAATAATAATATTAACAATAATAAATGATATACAAAAATAAATGAGGACGGTCTAATAATATTTACCCTCAGAGTTTATGAGTCAGAAAAATGGTGTTTTGATCTGTCCTCCTTATCGATTTTTGTGGGGATAAACACAAAAAAAATATAAAGATCTCCGTTTTAAACAAATGAACTCAAGAAAATATTTTTGGAGGGATAATCCAAAACAAAGGAAATTGATTTTCCTTACTTGAAATAAATCTCCAACTGGAAAATACTTTGAAGAAAAGAAGAAGAAAAGCTAGACTTTTTAAAAAATCTAAGTATTTTTTTTGCTTTTGAAAACCTTCGGCTGCTCCAAAACTAGAGAGAAAACTTAACCCTTTTCTTTGGAAAAAATATGCAGCCCCCCATAAATGATAACCAATCTTCATTTTGTTTCCTTAGTTTGTCCCAATATGGGAAGAGACAAAATATTCTTTAATTTTTCGTTAACCAAAAAAAACATTAAAATATGAAATGAATTTTAAAGACTAAAAAATTGACCCAGAAAACGCAGGTGAAAACGACAGTACGAAGGAGCAAGGCACGGGGATGCCCGCAGGTCACGCAACGCGACATGCGCCCCTGGGTGGGCGTGTGTCACCCCTGCGGGCGGGCGCGCGTTGCCCCTGGCGACATGCGCCCCCGCGGGCGAGCGTCTCCCCTGGCGACGTGCGCCCCCGCAGGCGCGCAACGCCAGGCAAGCGCACGTCGCCTGCGAGCGCACGCATGCAACCCAACCCGCACTCGTGTGGCGCGCAAATGAAAATAAAATAAAAATAAAAAGGAATAAAAATAAGAGTAAAAATGCACATTTTTGAATTAAAATTTTTGGAGGAACAAAAGAGATTTTCGACAAGGAAAACATCATTTTTGACACCTTTACTTGTGGCAAGTATCTTTTTCATCATCGGGTAATCCTGATCTTGGACCGCCTCGGGACCCAGTGTCTACACATAAGATCTTTTAAGGGAAGGAAAGAACACCATAACACATGTTTTATACCGTGTGTGCTTATGTGACTAAGGGATGGGAATTTAATATAATTGATGTCAGCTTTTTCTATTATGAGACCGTATTTTTTGTCCTTTAGAACCCTTAACTTATCCTTAAAGTATGGTTCAATGTAGCTAGCTTAGTTAGTTTTCAAGAGGTTCGGAAAAAAAAAAATTTAGGCCTGGCGGATCTAGCTTGAAAAGCGAGTTGAACGATGATGGATGGCATACAGTAATAGGAGAAGATATGTTTTTTGTCACATTCAATTGTTTCATGTTTCACCGGCTAGCCTATTATTGTTTCTATAAGAAGAAACATAACAGTGAACACGAAAATTATTTTATG
This sequence comes from Excoecaria cochinchinensis, assembly GCA_947683425.1. Classification (NCBI taxonomy): domain Eukaryota; kingdom Viridiplantae; phylum Streptophyta; class Magnoliopsida; order Malpighiales; family Euphorbiaceae; genus Excoecaria; species Excoecaria cochinchinensis. The sequence continues at coordinate 24,124,012 of CANTUQ010000146.1, forward strand.
AGATCATGAGCTAAAACAGTGAATGTGAGAAGGCTATCCAGGGTTAGGTTAGGCATATGTGGAAAATAGGATCTCATTTTTCGAGACGCTATATATCCCTAACAGGTGTATAGTACTAGTGCTCTCGATATATGCTGATCACACAATATATTTGCCTATATAACTGGAGATTATCACTAGAATTTGTTTTGTTATGTGCAAGTGGGAGATAATTCCAATCCAGATAAAATTGAGTAATTCGATCTAAATGAGATTATCAAATCCTATCTTAGAAATAGTTTGAGTTATACTAGAGATAAGTCTCTAACTTTTAGAATCTTTATAAATAGATGAGAGATCTCAGATTTTGAGAACGAGAAAATGTATATGCCACAAAGTTAATCGTTCACACTCACACTCTTTTTGTCTTAATCTTTCAGGGACATTTAGATTGTGAAATAGTTACTGTTATCCTGAACGTGGGTAAGAGTCAAGCCAGTGACAAAAAATAAACGAGATCCTTGTAGACGCTTCCACAACGTTTTTTACACTACAAGAGGTAGGTACCATTATTAATATTACCTCCAAGTTTATTTGATATTTTCCCTTCATATATAAATATCCTATATAATTGTAATATAAGTGTTGGGCTTTAAGTGAGTGAACAAAAAGTATTAGAATTCTATGAATGTAGATTTTTGTGTTATGCTAATTTTATATCACCTATAATATATAGAAGAGCTTGTTGAATCATGCAAAATATTCCTGTATATTTTTTTTATTGCTATGTAGCGAATTATCTTTAAGTACAATGTTCGTACATGTCCCAAACATTGTGCTATCTGAATTTCTCTATAACACCCTATACCCACAATTAGTACGGATATTGGATGTCACGGAACTATCGACTGATCAAAACTTATGACAAATGCGGTAAAATTTTTTTTTTAGCTTATAAACTTATCGAATCATTTATCCTTTTACAATTTCATGTCACCATTACATTTCATTCGATCCAATCCAGACATTATATTTAACGTATCACATCATTTAGTCGTGATCTATAACATTCACTATGTTCATATTACACATTACATAATCAATACTAAACCGTTACATATACATATCATCAATTCCAACGTATTACATATACATCAATGCTAACTCTTATGTATACATGCCACTACTACTATTCATTCAATCAAAATTGGGCAGCATAACATCTATAATATTAGCTACCCAAACCCTGCAATTCAAACAACAACACAGCTCAAGTCAGGGACACAACGATCATAATTTACTATACATTCAAATCTTATTCTATTCCAATCCAATTCATATAACCCAATTCCATACAATAACATTTAACTAATTCTCTAACTTATAACATTTACATACATTTCAAGAACAATAACAAAATATTCTTAACTTCAATCGATCGGTCTGGTCCAACCTCAAAGCTGATGGGTTGCCTGCTCCATTTGGTACCTACACGCAATCAAATAAACTACGTGCTGAGCATTAAATATGCTCAGGGGTGATTACGAATCTAATAATTTTCAATGCTAACAAATGCACACATACATGCATAAAAATACATTATACTTAACAAATTCCTAATTATTATTTAAATTACTCCCTATAATTTCACTTAGTGTCATTTTATACTATAATCCTTTATTTGTCCTTCTTATCGACAAATTACCATTTAATCCCTACTGGCCCAATACTCATCAATTATCTCTTTCATTTAACTAAATCACTATTTTTCCACTCCAATTGCATTTACTTACAAATATCGCTCTTATTTACTTAATGGCTTCTAAATTGCCATATTACCATTTAGTACTCAAACTTTTGTTTTAGTTCATATTAGTTTATTACTTCACTCATTTCACCACATATTACTATATTTTCTATTCTCACACTAACACTATTCTTTGTACACTTCTCTACATTTGACGTGTAAATTTACGTTTTAGTCCTCGAACTTTTACTTTCATGTTCATTTTACATATTAATTCATATTAAGCTTTTACTTGGCATTTAACTCATTAATTATTTATGTTATCATTTTTATTCGTTTAATTCATCATTTCATATACAAATTACTATTTAGTCCTTATTTTATCAATTTCAGGATAAATTACATTTTTGCCCTTCTTTTGACTTTATTTACGGAACTATCATTAGTTCATTTCTCTTTTCATTTTAAATCATTATTTGGCTTACAAATTACGTAGTAATCCTTATTTTGTCATTTTGGTGGCAAATTATATTTTAGTCCCTGAACTTTGGACTTTTTACGAAATGGTCATTTTACTTTCACTTTTCCTTTACATGTCACTTGCTAGTGTACTTTTACACAAAATTATTTCTTTGCCCCTACTTTTGTCAAATTACAATTTAGTCCTTCATTTAACGTTTAAGTACAATTTTATCATTTATTCGTTACCTTTTCACATTTATTCACTTCTTAGCTTATAATTTGCCAATTAGTCTCACGACTAATTGTTTTTAAGGCAAATTACGTTTTGGTCCTTAAACCTTTATTTTCTTTCATATAAGTCCTTTTTCATTTAAATTTTCATTTTCACTATACTTATTACATTTTCAAGTCATTTTCATCATTATGACCCGTCTGGGTTATAATTTATTTACCATTTTGACCCCAAACTTTTACATTCTTGCATTTAGGTCCTTTCTCATATAATTTTTCATTTTCATATTACTTTTCATATTTTCACGTCATTTTAGTCATGTCATTTTACTTTTGACAAAATCATATCATTTTGCGATTCTGCTTGTTACACTTAGGCTTCTTACATATTAGGCTTTTATTCATTATACGTTTTACATGTTATGTCATATTACTTATGGCTTTACATGTTATCCTTTGGCATATTATGCTTTTACATATTATGTCATATTACATAATGCCAGGTGACATTATGCCATTACATGTTACACTTTTGTATATGATACTTTTACATATTATGCTTTTACATGTTACACTATGGCATATTACAGTTCATCATTGTACTTTATATCATATTACATTTTATCATTTTACTATGTCATGTTACATATTATCATATTACATATTATCATTTTACTTTTTACATTTCAGATTACTTTACAATCATGCCCCTAGTACAATCTCGGCAGAAAATCTGCAAACTGGATATAAGGGACGTGGGCCCCAAAGTCCCACTGCACTGCACTAGGGAATGACCCCGAAAGATCACTCCATCATGTAACATATAACGTGTGACGTATGACGTATGACATATAACAGAGGGCTATGAGAGACCATCGCGAATCTGTCATAGCAAAGCAAGTCGTCATGACTTGCACCGCGGTATAGGTGTCCCTATGGCTAGCCAAACATATCCTGCACTAGATTAAACCGTCAGACCACTAAGGGAAAAACTTTCACATTTATCAAAATTTACATTTTCAAATAGACTTTCAAATCCACTTTCGTTTACATATAACATGTATTGTAACACCCCGCCATCCCCATTGGAAGGATACCGGAGTGCCACGCGAGCAAACACATATAACAAATCCATATTCACATGTATAAACTAAAACCAAATATAAAATAAAGAAACTTTTAATCATGTAATAGTAAATCCTTTTTACATATAACATATATCCGTATTGTTTGTTAGGTTTCTACAGAATTAAATCACATTAAACGCAGCGGAAAATTCGAAACCCGAAACAGGATCCAAGTATTTTCGATTGATTCAAAAAGGAAGAGATAAAGATTAACTGACCTTTTGAACGAAATAACTCTTTAGATCGGACTGAAGACGCTGCCTTTACACGAACGTCCTCTATCGGTATCCACACGCACGAACAAATGAGCAGGAGTCGCAGGGGTGCTAGCTCCCTTGAATGCGAATGGATTTCTTTTCTTTCTTTCTCAAAGAATAATGGTGGCTCTGTTCTGTTTTCTTTTCTTTCTTTCTCAAAGAAGAACGATAGCACAGTTTTTCTTTTCTTTCTTTCTTTCTCAAAGATAATGGTCACAGCCACTCTAATCCTAGTTATTTAGAATAACGTGATTAGTGTTTCTATTAGGGTTAAACTCTTTTATTAACATATATCCCATATATAACTGTATATATATTTCAAATCTTTTTCCTCTTAGGAAAAGATAAATGATGATATTATCTCTTAATTCAAAATTAAGATATAATATATATATATACATATATTTATATATATATATATTTATTTATTTATTATTCTAAATAATAAGAAATAATATATTAATACATATTATTATCTCATATTCAAAATAAGAGATATTTATATGCATAAATATATATATATAAATATGTAATTTCGAAATTAAATATAAATACCTATATTTATATTTTATTCCGAAATAACCCAATAAAATCCATTCTGTTCATTTTGCTCTTGGTGTGTGACCCAATAGGTTTATATTATGTTGGCAGTGGGCCTAATCCCATAAAAGCCCACAAGTCATAATTGGTCTCTAGCAAGACATTATGACTACCCAAATAATATAAATATCATTAGTCCGATTTTAACCTTGCAATAGAACATGTTATTATCCTTTTGTCACACGATATCTTGTTTGAACATAAGTCATGGTCCATGTCAAACTTAAATTGTTCAAACATATAATTTCTCGATCACCAAGTAGACTGATAAATTCAAATGACATTGATCACACTATCAATTCATTTGAGCACGGCCATGCATTTTACAGTCCTACTTATCGAGGGGCCCAATAGATATCTCTCTCATTAGAGAGGGACAAATTCCATCTTGATTATTCACTTTCCTCCGCATAATTCTCACTATGTCCGATCATAAACTTTATAATTATCCGATTAAAGATAACGTTTGATTATGTCAAAACATAATGATCCTTATGTAGGAAACTATGATAACCTCAGGTCAAAGGATTCAATAATATATCTATTATAAGATCACTTATGACATTAACCCATGAAGTGATCTTATAGTGGGTCTATCCAGTACTTTGTTCTCTAGCAAGTACATATAGATTTGATTTATATCAACATATATAATCATCCCATGATTATCAATGCAAATCTATACTAGTCTTAATTTATCTTTATGCCCTTTATTGATAAATGACTAGGGACAACATGAATAACATTGTTATTCATAAACATTACAATAATGTAACATGCCAATAATATCAATGCGAAGAAAACCATTATATAAATGAAAAAGTAATGATTACATCAAGGTCCAAATGTTTGGCCTAGGGCATAACCACTAACAATGTTTTACAAAATGAGGCTTGTAATCGAATACATATACAAAAAATAATATTTGTTCCTTTACAAAAGATTTACTTTGCTATACATAAGCCGTATACAAAAATGAACAGCGGAAGACTTCAAAAAATAACTTCATCAAAAGACTCCTAGTGGCCGACCTGCAGATATCTGACTCCAAATCCAAACTCGCCACCTGCACGGGAAAAGAGCCCGTGCTAAGCGATAACGCTTAGTGGGGAGGAACAAAACAAAATAACAATGTACAATATAGTATCTCATCACCTTTATGATATTTACAATATAAGCGATTAACAAATACAAACATACTTCTCTGATTATACCGATACAGGATATGCAAGAATTCATGTGCAACATATACTTTTAATCATGTCAATAAACATCTCAACATATACATCACATATAAACATGTAGCCTGATTAGTCCGAAATACTCTCTAGAAGTGGATACGGTCATTTGGATACTGATTGAACACAGTATCCCAAGCATATAGAGACATAAGTCTCAAACATGTATTTTCCATATAGAGACCGAAATCTCGCTTTATTTTCATATAGACCAAACATGGTCGAAACAAGGATCCAAACGGACCCGCATATATCATTTTATCATATAGCAGCTGCACACACACTCTGACCTAAGTAAGCGCTTACTTATCCACTACTATGACTATTCAGGCTTAAAACTCAACTCAACAATTCATGTATTCATGTACATTGATCAAAATCAGAAACATATACATATGTTCAAATATTAATTACTGAATGTGATATGAACTTATATTTCATCTAGAAATAATCCATGTATACATATATACTGTTCACATTTTGGAAACATGTAACTTTAAATATTAAAATACAACTAAATACAAATACATATTTCACGTATACATGTATCTAGATCAAATTCAGAAACTTTTTAATACATCCAGTATCAATTATTAGAGGCCGAAGTACAAATAATTCACATTCAAGACCATTTATGTTCATGTAAAATATGAACTAGTAAGTTATGTACATTAATTATTTAATCAAGTATACGACTCAATAATTCACGTATCATATCATATGAATTTCATTAAATACTAACTTATATTTCATATATACATATATATTGATCCAATTCAGAACATTTAAATATATAAATATCAATCACAGGAGGTAATAAGAACAAATAGTTCATATTGAAAAAGTCCATGATAAATAAATTATAAACATGTAAATCCTGTAGATTAATTATTAATCAAGTATACAAAACCCAATATTATGCAATTATCCAAAATACAATACAATTTTTAACTCAAACATTTGTCATATAGTGCAAGAAGAACAGGGCAGCAGGTAGAGGCCGGTCACGTCGTAACCACCAGTCACGTCCCGTGACGCCGGCTTCACGCGAGCGCCAGGCAAAAGAGCAAGGCAGTCACGGCGTGACCATCAGTCACGTCTCGTGACGCCTGAGAGGAGAGGGGAAAAGAAGAAAAATCACAAGAAGGAAACAGGCGAGGTCGCGAGGCGTGATGCTTCATCACGTCGCGACTTCCCACAGGGAGGAAGGTCACGGCGTGATGCTTCATCACGTCTCGTGATCTTTCTCTCACAAACTTCTCTTCTCCCAACTTCTCAGATAAGGGGATCACGGCGTGATGCCCCATCACGTCGCGTGACCTTCTTCAGGGAAGAGGGTCACGGCGTGATGCCCCATCACGTCTCGTGATCCTCTTCTCACACTACTTCTTCTTCTCCAACAGATTTCCAAAATTCCCAGAAAGAAAACGTGAAAACCAGAAAATCCAGAAAACAGAGTATTTCTAAAATTCAAAACTCCTCTTTATCTAAAACCATTTTTCATGCAATCAGGATTCGAATACGTACCTTCAAGTCTCCAAAGCACATTCACAGCAATTATAACACAAATAACACATTATTACAATTATAACAGTGGCAATATCAGAAAATCAACTTCCCAGGAATCCACATTCAAACTCATACATATTCATCTTCTTATAAAACTCACATTATTCTTTTCTACAGGAATCATGTATACACAGTACATATTTTATGCATTTTGATATACAAACACACAGAAACCACGTTCATATCAAAACTGCAAACAGGATCAAAACACAATAAGGGACAGACACACTCCCAAACCTATACTGAAGCTCAAAACGTCCACTGAATTCTAATCCACAATCTTCCCTTTATCCTTCTCTTTCCTCTTAACTTCAGATGCTTGCAACAAATGAAACCACAACTCATTAACCCAAGAACAGAATCTCTAAAACCTTAAGAATAAGAAGAACACACTAAATCTGACAGCCACTTACCTTCTGAAGCTTCTAAAACATCCAAAACCCTAGCTCACAGCAGATGGACACACATGCAAATGGGAAAGAATCGAAAACACAAGAGAGGAAGAGTGGTTTTCGTGAGAAAGAGAAAGCAAGAGAGAAAACCTCATGTGTTTAGTTTTCCAGAAACTAAAACACTCAGACCATTGTTTTCTCTCACCCACGTACACACACACTCACTCACCACTTGGCACACATGCACAGATTCACAATCCACTCACTCTTCTTTTACCATTTAATCCTTGTCAAATTACCTTTCACTCACCAAACCAATATTTGCCAATAAATACTTTTATTCCTTTGCAATTTAATCCTCAATCAATAGCAAATTACTCAATTACCCTTAATTGTCCAATTAAAATTTCTAAATCCAATTAAGCCACTTATGGGGTGTGACAACTCTCTCCCCCTTAAGAAAATTTTGTCCTCGAAATTTCCTCGCTAATCACTTGTAGGTAAATCTTTAAACAAATCTCTGAATCGCTATCACTTATACCATACAACTATCAAATCATGTACACTCCACACTTTCTTTAACACACTACACTCTAATCCATATACCTCTTCTAATCATCAAGTACTCGATGTATATCCTGTTAGCTTCTCTCAGTGAAGTGCATACAATGATGCTGTTTACATACAAATGAGGGATGCGGATGAAATGGTCATGTAATGATTTATGTATGCGAGATGATGCGAAAATGCAATGTAAGCTACTATAATGCACTTTTCCCATCCCCATGTTTCACTATGCTTATGTGCACATGATTTCAAGAAGATAGCTGACAGGAATACAGAGTATCACCTCGAACTCTTATCAATTCACATCTACTACTGCCTCGTCTATGCTCTAACGCGAGTCGGACTCCATCTATACTTTACATAAACGACATCTGCATTAGGCCACAACTCTAAACAAACTATGACATTAACCTATACTCTACACCTTCTAGTCCCGAACCAATTAACCTAGAGCTCTGATACCAAGCTGTAACACCCCGCCATCCCCATTGGAAGGATACCGGAGTGCCACGCGAGCAAACACATATAACAAATCCATATTCACATGTATAAACTAAAACCAAATATAAAATAAAGAAACTTTTAATCATGTAATAGTAAATCCTTTTTACATATAACATATATCCGTATTGTTTTACAAAATGAGGCTTGTAATCGAATACATATACAAAAAATAATATTTGTTCCTTTACAAAAGATTTACTTTGCTATACATAAGCCGTATACAAAAATGAACAGCGGAAGACTTCAAAAAATAACTTCATCAAAAGACTCCTAGTGGCCGACCTGCAGATATCTGACTCCAAATCCAAACTCGCCACCTGCACGGGAAAAGAGCCCGTGCTAAGCGATAACGCTTAGTGGGGAGGAACAAAACAAAATAACAATGTACAATATAGTATCTCATCACCTTTATGATATTTACAATATAAGCGATTAACAAATACAAACATACTTCTCTGATTATACCGATACAGGATATGCAAGAATTCATGTGCAACATATACTTTTAATCATGTCAATAAACATCTCAACATATACATCACATATAAACATGTAGCCTGATTAGTCCGAAATACTCTCTAGAAGTGGATACGGTCATTTGGATACTGATTGAACACAGTATCCCAAGCATATAGAGACATGAGTCTCAAACATGTATTTTCCATATAGAGACCGAAGTCTCGCTTTATTTTCATATAGACCAAACATGGTCGAAACAAGGATCCAAACGGACCCGCATATATCATTTTATCATATAGCAGCTGCACACACATTCTGACCTAAGTAAGCGCTTACTTATCCACTACTATGACTATTCAGGCTTAAAACTCAACTCAACAATTCATGTATTCATGTACATTGATCAAAATCAGAAACATATACATATGTTCAAATATTAATTACTGAATGTGATATGAACTTATATTTCATCTAGAAATAATCCATGTATACATATATACTGTTCACATTTTGGAAACATGTAACTTTAAATATTAAAATACAACTAAATACAAATACATATTTCACGTATACATGTATCTAGATCAAATTCAGAAACTTTTTAATACATCCAGTATCAATTATTGGAGGCCGAAGTACAAATAATTCACATTCAAGACCATTTATGTTCATGTAAAATATGAACTAGTAAGTTATGTACATTAATTATTTAATCAAGTATACGACTCAATAATTCACGTATCATATCATATGAATTTCATTAAATACTAACTTATATTTCATATATACATATATATTGATCCAATTCAGAACATTTAAATATATAAATATCAATCACAGGAGGTAATAAGAACAAATAGTTCATATTGAAAAAGTCCATGATAAATAAATTATAAACATGTAAATCCTGTAGATTAATTATTAATCAAGTATACAAAACCCAATATTATGCAATTATCCAAAATACAATACAATTTTTAACTCAAACATTTGTCATATAGTGCAAAAACCCTTAAAACAGAAGTTAAAACCCCAATTTAGAAGAACAGGGCAGCAGGTAGAGGCCGGTCACGTCGTAACCACCAGTCACGTCCCGTGACGCCGGCTTCACGCGAGCGCCAGGCAAAAGAGCAAGGCAGTCACGGCGTGACCATCAGTCACGTCTCGTGACGCCTGAGAGGAGAGGGGAAAAGAAGAAAAATCACAAGAAGGAAACAGGCGAGGTCGCGAGGCGTGATGCTTCATCACGTCGCGACTTCCCACAGGGAGGAAGGTCACGGCGTGATGCTTCATCACGTCTCGTGATCTTTCTCTCACAAACTTCTCTTCTCCCAACTTCTCAGATAAGGGGATCACGGCGTGATGCCCCATCACGTCGCGTGACCTTCTTCAGGGAAGAGGTTCACGGCGTGATGCCCCATCACGTCTCGTGATCCTCTTCTCACACTACTTCTTCTCCTCCAACAGATTTCCAAAATTCCCATAAAGAAAACGTGAAAACCAGAAAATCCAGAAAACAGAGTATTTCTAAAATTCAAAACTCCTCTTTATCTAAAACCATTTTTCTTGCAATCAGGATTCGAATACGTACCTTCAAGTCTCCAGAGCACATTCACAGCAATTATAACACAAATAACACATTATTACAATTATAACAGAGGCAATATCAGAAAATCAACTTCCCAGGAATCCACATTCAAACTCATACATATTCATCTTCTTATAAAACTCACATTATTCTTTTCTACAGGAATCATGTATACACAGTACATATTTTATGCATTTTGATATACAAACACACAGAAACCACGTTCATATCAAAACTGCAAACAGGATCAAAACACAATAAGGGACAGACACACTCCCAAACCTGTACTGAAGCTCAAAACGTCCACTGAATTCTAATCCACAATCTTCCCTTTATCCTTCTCTTTCCTCTTAACTTCAGATGCTTGCAACAAATGAAACCACAACTCATTAACCCAAGAACAGAATCTCTAAAACCTTAAGAATAAGAAGAACACACTAAATCTGACAGCCACTTACCTTCTGAAGCTTCTAAAACATCCAAAACCCTAGCTCACAGCAGATGGACACACATGCAAATGGGAAAGAATCGAAAACACAAGAGAGGAAGAGTGGTTTTCGTGAGAAAGAGAAAGCAAGAGAGAAAACCTCATGTGTTTAGTTTTCCAGAAACTAAAACACTCAGACCATTGTTTTCTCTCACCCACGTACACACACACTCACTCACCACTTGGCACACATGCACAGATTCACAATCCACTCACTCTTCTTTTACCATTTAATCCTTGTCAAATTACCTTTCACTCACCAAACCAATATTTGCCAATAAATACTTTTATTCCTTTGCAATTTAATCCTCAATCAATAGCAAATTACTCAATTACCCTTAATTGTCCAATTAAAATTGCTAAATCCAATTAAGCCACTTATGGGGTGTGACATGTATCATATAACGTATAACTTATTAATGTACTTTCATACTTTAACATTCTCATTTTCATTTCAGTCACTTCATTTTCATTTCTTTCACTTCATTATCATTTCAATACCCTAATCAATCACTATTTCGATCAATTAGGCACAATTTTCACTATATACTTATTTCTCATAATAAGTATACTGAAGCCATTCAATGGCTATAAATTCATTTCAAAGCTGAGTTAAATCATTTCATAGCATTTCAAATTCAATTATTCAATGTTTATCATTATTTTCACTTTGAGCATAATGGAATATCATACTCAAAATATTCATATAATTTCCATAAATTCCAAATAAATTTATGGACACTCATTTTCATGTTTGCATTCATTTTAAACCATTAACCTTCAATTATACATAAAATATACCCTATTATACATTAGGGTACCATTCGGCCAAGGTATGTACTTCACCTTACATATTCTTTTAATTTCATTTTAACATTTCATTTATCATTTTAAGGATTGTTACTCACTTTTCTCAGCTAATACTCAATTAAACTTACATTTTACCCAAGTTCACTTAAGTCAAATATTCAAGTTTTCATGTATTTCTTTTCATTTAACCCTCCATTTCACTTCTAAATCATTCCTTTATCAAATTTATATCTCATATGACATGTATATCATATAACCTATCATATTTCCTTACTTAAGCCATTCGGCCACATTAGAGTTTTTCACTAACATTTTAATTATCACTCATTTATGGCTTATTTCACTAAATTAAGCCTCAATTCACATTATGTCTAACACTTGCACTTAGTTTTGTCCCATTTTAATCACTCTACTTAGCTTAGTTACCCTCACTAAGCTCAATTATCATTTCAATTTCAATTATATATGCAAATCACACATAGTTACCATATAAACATAAAATAAACTAATTTTCCAAAGGAAATTCATGGATAATGTAATCACAAACCTTATATCCATTCTATAGCCTTCACAAGATCCTCAATCTTAGTCCTATACCTTTGAAAAGCCATTTCCCTTGATTTTCCTCATTATGGCTGAATTTGCACAACAACAAAACACTCATTAATTTACTTCTTTTATCACATACAATCTCATAAACATACTCTAGACACCCCAGAGTACGCATGAATACCATTAAAACAAATTAAATCAACCTAAATCCCTTACGTCCATTTTGAGATATAACCTTTGATCCATGCTTTTTCTTGCTTTTAATCCACTAATTGGTTACTAGAAGTTGCTATTATCTCAAAGAATTATACTTACGGTGTTTGAATTAAGCAAGGAATGGAGCAAAGATTGAAGAAAATGGAGAGAAAAGAAATGGAAAGTGACTTCGGCCAACAAGAGGGAGAAGAAGGCAGAAATGGATAAGGACTACTCACCTAAAATTCTTTCATTTAACTCCTTTTATAGTGGCCCACGTTGGTCCAACCAATGGTCCGATCTACAAAACCTAATTGCACTTTTAGACCCAATATACAACTTTTCTATGGTTATCTCATTTCCCAACTCCAAATCACTCCAAATTTGATTTTATAATTCATATCATATAAAAATTAGGCTGTACACAAAATTTTAGCCCAATCGGAGTCCGTTTTCGGTCCGGTTCAATCCAATCGGTCCGATCAGCAAATTTTCGGTGTTCTCCAAAAATTTCATTTTTACTACCAAAAAATTTTACATATTATTTAAAGCCTATCTGGAAGTTCCTGCAATTTTTGGACATCATTTCCTATTTTTAAAGTCTCGATCAAACTTTCGGTCAACCGAATACTATTCAAACCGAAATCATATCTTTTTCCTTATTTTCTCATGTCAATTCCTCATAAAAATGACTTCATAATTCTTAAAACATATTTATTAATATTTTGGGATCAATCAAAAATTATTTTTCGGTCCGATAATTATTTACCAGCCCGATATCCAAATTTTTCAGTGTCACCAAAATTAAATTTTTTATTACCATGTGATTCTAATCATCAATACGAGTATGCCCATATTTTCATATCATTTTTCGGAAGCCCGTAGCTTCCTCTACGATCCGGTCAAACGCTCAGTCAATCCTAGTTCAAATTTTTTAATAATTAACTAATAGATCCAAAAAAATTGATTAAAAACGATTAACTGAAATTAACGAATTGATTTAAAAAATTATTAATACACCATTTAATCAGTCAATGCTCACTTCTAGATTTTATATTACTTCAAGTATAATATAAAATTCTTATTCAAATTCGTTTACAAATCACATGTAATTTTTCACATATAGAAGAAGCGCAAGGGAGGTCACTAGCGAATCCAAAATGCAAGGCGCACAAGTTTTTGCAAAGGTAAAGGTAAAGTTTTAAACCTTCTTGCCTACGAAAATTTCCCTTTCTAATTAACAATGTCACGCAAGTGATTTGTATAAAACACATAAAAAATAGTGAAAACTATCCAATCATAGACCTCACGGACATGAGCTGATTCCATGTTCGGAATACAAATTATTGCAAAGGAAAAGGCCTAGTTAGAGGCCTAGAATTTACAACTTTGCATTGGAACGCAATCTTGCTGTCAGCTCCTGAGCCACAACATCAATGAACTCCTCTGTGTTTAGATACTGAGCCCTAGTAACACTACACAAGTATGATAATAATTATTTGCATGAGCATGGAAGCAACTTTTGAAGGGATCTTTTGTTTTCTCTTACTTGGGTCCGTGAATAAGAAGTGCAAGATCCTTTGTCATTTTCCCAGATTCAACAGCTGCAATACAGGCTGCTTCCAGTTTCTGAGTAAAATCCAATAGTATGGAATTACCATCCAACTTTGCCCTGCTAATATAGTTTTGGTCAAGTTCTCATTTTGAGGCTTCAAAGTAAATTGAAGTTTGAGTTCTCTAGTATTCAAGCTCTGAATTTAGATAGGACAATTATATGGTGCTTTAATTAAAGCAAACATATGCTTACCTGTGTCCAAGGCCCCGTGACCAAGCAAAGATTGATGCTATGCTGTTTGTGCTGGTTTCACCTCCTTTCTGATGAAGCCTGTAATGGCGTGTAACAGTGCCATGGGCTGCTTCAGATTCGATGGTCTTTCCATCAGGACAAACCTAGAATCCAGCATGTTCCCGTTACCAAAAACGATAAAGAGAAATTGAAGGAAAATTACAAAAGAAGGAAAAACTGAAAATATACCAACACCGATGTCATCAGCCCTAGCGATCCAAATCCTGAGCAAATAGTAAATTTAAATAATAATAAGTTTGAATTCTTAAATTCCCCAGAACCACCCCTCACTAAACATTAGATCCATAAATGAAAATATGAGAAAGGAAAAAATACCAAAAACAAGGTGCACACCATTGATCAGATGTCATCACTAAATGATACTAACCTTGGGCTAAGCAATCACTCTGGACATCGCCATCATAATTTTTGCATGCCCATACATAACCTCCCTCACTTTTCAGGGCATAAGCAACCATATCATCAATGAGCCGATGTTCGTACCTATAGTTCATTAAAGAAAGACATTGACAAACAATTGAAACCAGTCAAACCACAGCCATGCTAAGAAAATTACTCACCATATCCCTGCAGCCTCAAACTTGGATCTCCATCGACTTTCATAAACCTCCTGAAATATGTCCTTGAATCTTCAGGAAGGTCAAAGGTGGAACATATCAAGGATAAGAGCAATATATATGTCATTTTCACACAACAAAAATCTAGGGCCATCGCTAAGATCATCTATCTTCAACATAACACAATCAAGCCTCCCTCCTCCAAAATTTGGAAAACACACACACACACATAGGCACTTGAAATCATGATCTTATGAAAATGATTTTTTGTTTAATGATAAAAGCAGTTTTAATTGCATACTAAAAAATGCAGGTCCTGAAGTAATGGATAGAAAAGAAAAGAATTTGTGTACAGGAAAAGCAGAAAGTCAAGCAAAGTGAATACCTTCCATCATAATTTTTCAGAATGGTATTTTTTGTGCTAAGATAAAGTGGCAACTTCTTCTTGTAAGCCGTGTTCATGGAAGCCTCAGCAAATGCAAGAATGGACTGTTATGCAAGTCAAAATAATAACAGTTATTGCTAATTTCTAGCAAACTAAAGAATTTTGCTGCAATTAAGAAAAGGAAAAGCAAGAAGACCTCATCAGTGTTAAACATGGACAATGCTACACCCCCAGCCCCTGTGAACTTGAAAACTTCAAATTCTGTCTTCCCATCATGTCCTTCTGGCAATGCACAATTTGTTATTTCCTTCGGGTGATGTGGTAAGCATAAATATAAAAAGAGAACCAGAATTTAATTAATGCTGCAGCAAGGCAAGTCCCTTTGAAAGGTATAACTAAGATGTGACATCATAAGG